>NW_004624747.1:10211191-10311032 GCF_000247695.1 Heterocephalus glaber | reverse complement strand
TTTTTTTTTTTTTTTTGTCTTTTTGAGGCAGGCTCTCGCTATGTAGTTCAGGTTCACGAACTCACTATGTAGCCCAGGCTAGCCTTGAATTCAAGGCAGTCCTTCTGCCTCAGAATCTCGAGTCCTGGGATTATAAGCATGTGCCACCACACCTGGCATCACTCAGGCTCTTTCTCTCCCTCTCTCTGCTTCCTGGCCACCATGAGTTGAGCAGCTTTCCTCTACCATGTCCTTCTACCAGGACATTTCTGCCTTGCAGATAGCCAACCATGAACTGAATCCTTGGAAACCATGAGCTAAAAGAAACCTCTTCCTTATGTTGTATATGTCAGATATTTTGTCCCAGTGATGGGAAAGTGACTAATACAGATGCCAACTCCTCACCTACTCAGCTCCATGGAGTTACACATCCATACACACAAGGCTGTTTTTGCAGGGAGACGATGACAGTGCTTTTGAGGCCCAGGGATATGAAAACCGAGAGAGACAGATGGCTGTCTCTAGGTGCAGGTGCTAGGGAGGTCTCAGTGACACCACAGGTACTGTTACATGGAAATGGGAAAGGCCTTATATGAGCAAAGGAAAGGTTGGAAGGAAACAGAATCCATCTGACTTCCAAGAGGAGGGGCCTGGACCAAATTTGTTTTTGTTTTCATTTTTCCTTCTATTTTCACTTTTTCTCATCTCTTCCTTTCTTTCTCCCTCCCTCCTCCCTTGTTCTCCTTCCCATTTGAAGACTTTCTTCCCATTTCTCAACATCCATTATACATTTTAGTCCTTATTTCCACTTTCTTTCTCACACCAGAGAAATAATGCAGTATTTAAACATGTGTGTCCGATCAGAGACCAAATTTGTGTTGTGGGAATGGAGACTCCTCACTCCAAGAGGAGCAGCCCACCATGGGTATCAGAGCAGGAGAAAACAAGAGCAGAAAGGTACTGCCAGCTAGTGTAGACTAGGTGGTAGTGGCAGTGGTGGTGGTGGCAGATGGGGAGAAGTGAAGATATAGGAACAGTGGAGGGAGGCAAATTTCACTGGCAGGGAGTCAGGTGTGGGAGGAAAAGTCATGCACTTAGATTGGACATGGGGGAAGGAAATGCTGATTTGGCTGTTCTTGGCTCTTGGGGCTCAGAGAAGCTCCCTTAGCCGGAGACATCGCATGGAGTGTCAACAGTGCATCAGTAGTCACAAAGCCCTGGGCTCAAGTAGGACTGGGGGTGTGAGATCTAGAAGCGAAGGGCTTTGGGCCCAGTTGGAGGAACCAACACTTACAGGCTACTTTCATAAACAGACCATGGGGTCCCCTCACTGGAGGCTGGCTAGTGGCACAGCAGTCTTGCAGGCCCTCATGTCGTTACTGTGCCACATGGCAATCACCAAGGCCAGTGGGTACTGTACCATCATAACTACATTGTGCCTGCCAGCGATCAAGGGCAGCACCTTCCTGGGGAATACCAAAGACTTGCCCAAATGCAACATGCCCCATCAAGGGTCTGAGGTCAGTCCTGCAGCATAGTGAGTGTCCTGACTGGAGGCCTCCTCAGCGTGAGAGTAGGGCTGGCTATGGGCCACAGATCCCTTTGCCCACTGGTGGGAGGGCCTGAAGACTCATTCTACCCTGCATGGCAGGACCCTAATCCACTTGCCACCTTGCTCTCTTCTTGTTGTGTCATGGCTATCTTCATTCACTCCTCCGTTTATTTAGCCCATCCCTGATGTCTCCTGGATATTGACCAGCTGCTAGATGCTCCCTGAGGGTGCCATTCATGAAAGAGACAAAATCCTCCAAGGGCTCCAAGAGAGGGCATCCCTGCTAGATCGACCAGACTGGGGCTTCCCTAAGGAGGGGAACTAGCCTAGGGTAGGGTTTGGGGTTTGACCAGATTGGGTTTGCACACTGAGGCCTGGAGGAGCACCTTTGAACAGCAGAGTTCCGGTCTCACTTCCTGCTCCCTACCCCTCCCCTCAGGGCCTCCTACCATCCTCATCTGCCTTGCAGAGCACACACACAAGCTCACGCGCGCGTTATGGGAACACGTGGCTCGGGAGACTCAGGACACACAAGGAATCAGTAGGTGCAGTAGAATGGGCCGAGCTCCAGAGGGCAAGGGGCCATCGGCCCGGTTAACGGCCTCGTCCTCACTCCTGGCTCAGCACCTCTGAGTAACTATTAGTGAGCAAGTGAAAGGACTAAATGAAACAAGGAGTGGATGAGACAGGCAGACTTCCGGTGCCACAGGAAGGGATCTGAACAGGGACACGGGAAGCGGAAGCCGTGGGAGGAAAGGGCGTGTCGACCAGGGCCCCACCCCGTGAGCCGGCGGTGGCGTCACGGGAGGCGGAGCTGCCTCCGCCTGGAGGCGGTGCCGTGTCCCGGTCACGTAGCTCAGGTTCCTCCGCTGCGGCCGCCTGAGTGTAGTCCGGGGTTTCTGCCCTCGTCTCCCCGCCAACATGCCGATGTTCGTCTTGAACACCAACGTGCCCCGCGCCTCTGTGCCGGACGGGTTCCTCTCCGAGCTCACCCAGCAGCTGGCGCAGGCCACTGGCAAGCCGGCCCAGGTTTGCAGGGAGGAGATGGGAAGAGAGGATGGCCAGACGAGGTGGACGGATCTGAGCGGGGGTCGGGGATGAGACGGGAGGATGGGGGCTCCGAGCCCGGAGGGCGCGCCTGGGGTCTAGCGGGGCGGCTCCGGCGAGCTGAGCGTGCCCCTCCCCCCAGTATATCGCAGTGCACGTGGTCCCGGACCAGCTCATGACCTTCGCGGGCTCATCCGAGCCCTGCGCGCTCTGCAGCCTGCACAGCATCGGCAAGATAGGCGGCGTTCAGAATCGCTCGTACAGCAAGCTGCTGTGTGGCCTGCTGGCGGAGCGCCTGCGTATCAGTCCGGACAGGTGCGTGGGGGCGCCGAGGGGCGGGGAACGCGGACCTCTGAGGGCGCTGGCAGCCCACGGCCAGCACGTGGAGACACTGCGGTCCTGAGCCCCGCTTACCTGTCTCTTCCCTTGCCCCTCCCAGGATCTACATCAACTACTACGACATGAATGCGGCCAATGTGGGCTGGAACGGCTCCACCTTCGCTTGAGGGCCCTTCTGCCTGAATCCACCTGCACCACCCCCTCCAGGGTCCCTTCGCCCAGTATTTTGTACCCGTCCTCCCCCAAGGAACCCCCCCCCTCATCAAGACAAATAAATTGTTTGGAGACCACAGCTGTCTTGGTTTCCTTGCCCTGTGGAGGAATTGGTGCAAGGTGGGGTTATTGGCTGGGATCCTGTGCTGGGTTGGGTGGAGCGGCAGTCTCCGGGTCAGGGCCAGGTTGTCCCCCACCGAACTTGCTGTTCAGGACTCATATCTCCAGCAGAAACCCCAGCCGTGGTGGTGTGTCACGGCTGAGAGAGATTGGCATCTTGCCAGGCCACAGACCCAGAAATCAAACCAAACGCAAATTTGAGCCTCTCAGTTAAGTTTGTTTTTGCCCTCCTGGGCCGATTTACTACTTTGGGGCATCCAGAGGAATGCAGAGTTTATGACTATTTCCATTTCCTAGAGCTACCCCATGGGCTGCTGAGATGTAGTGCTGAAATGCAAGTGGAGGAAATAGAAAAGGCTGGGATCAAACTCCACTTGGCCTTAGGTAGAGGATCCCTGTGCCTTAATCTTTCTCAGTCCCACTTTTCTCCACCTTCCAGAGAGAAGTCACTTCACTCACTGCTAGACTGGTGCTCCAATTCTTGACCTGGAAAATCACTCGTTCTATGTGGACAGTTTGCAAGTGTGTTGGGCAGAGAGGTACACAGTATGCGGAGTTCCTGTACCTCTCTGCTCACACCCTAACTTTATGCCTGAGCTCAACTTCCCTCAGTAACCCAAACCCCCCACTGCTGTGAGAAAACACCAGGCCAGAGCATGGGCATTGGCTCTTTTCCTTGCTGTCTGTTTCTCCAATGCCATGAGAATGAGTAATTTTGCTCTGCCAAGCCCTAAAGCCATAATGTGCCGCCTCATCTCACCTTGTTCTCACAGCAATGGAACCAGCCAGCCATGTACTGAACCTCTGAAACTATGTGCCAAAATAAACCCTCTAAAAACAACAGAAACACCAGGCCGGTTGTGTGTGTGTGTGCACGCGTGAATGTGCACTGGTGGTATGGAAAGATAGAAGAAATAAAGATAGGTAGAAAGGAAACGGAAAATTGTAATTTTTGTTTTTTAGATGAAATACATACCTCTTCATTTTTTCTGAAGCTTATCCCAAATCTAAACCCTCAGCCTCAAAGCAAGTCACAGGTAACACCAGGGGCCAGAAATGTGTCATGCCTGGTGTTCTCAGCATATACACATACCTCACCCATGCTGTAAGTGTCACTGGCTGGAGAAGTGAGGTACAAACACTTAGAGGCACAACTGTATTGGAACCAGAAATCACAGCCACTAAGGGAAATGGGGTGTCAAGCAGTTTAAGCCTGTGCAATATCTTTGGTACTTCCTTAAAACTTCCCCAGAGAGCAGTAGAAACACCTGTTTTAGAACTCTGCTTCATAGTCTGGAAGAGCTGGTTCCTTCTTGCATTGTGCACAAGATTTCATATGGCTAACATGCCTACTGAGAACATAGTCCACAAAGTTAAGGCAAAGAGGGAAGTGTGAAAAGGAATAAAGCATTTTTTAAGATTATAATTTAAGATGCCCGGGGATTTAACTCAGTGGTTCCACTGCCTTCCTCACAAGTGCAAGGTATGGAGTTTGATCCCGGTACCAAGAAAAAAGTAAAATTTAAAAAATGTCCATCAGACGTTTGAAAGAGGCACAAAGGGGAAAACAGTGATGGTCCAGCCACTTCTCACCAAAGCAGAATGGGAAGTGAAAGGCTGATGGTGAGCATTCAGCCTGTCTCCAGGCACTCAGGCCCCAGTGCATACCATGCCTCACATGCCCAACATTCAGCAAGTGGTGGGAGCTGTACAGACCACAGGGCAGAGCATGCCACAGCTGGCTGAATTGCAGCAGCAAACTGATATTCTGTACGTACAAGAGAGCTGTGTTTGCAAATACCATACTCAATTTATGCACATTTATACAGTATTATCTATGAGATTTTGAAATCAAACAACTTGGTTAAAAAAAACCCAGGAGCCGAGGATTTAGGTCAGTGGTTTCACCGCCTACTGTGCAAGCACAAAGACCCAAGTTCAATCCCTGGTACCAAAACAAAAAAAACATTCCAGACACTGGGAGATACATGTTGAGGAAACAAATCCCCTCTTCTACCCTCACACTCGATCCTATCTTGGAATTTATATTATATGTTTCACTCACTGTTACTTCAACATCTGCATGCTACCTTCTGTGGAATTCTGGGACAGGCCATGAATCCCAATAAAGATTTATACATGCTTATCAGTTATGTTATTGAACACTAAAGGAGTCAGATTCAGAAGCAGGAGGAGGAACTGAGGCATAAGAAAGCAAGGGAAAGGAGGGCCTATGGTTAAAAGAGTTACTTCCAGGAGTTCGACCTGAGCTGGTAGAGAATCTAGATCCCTGGAAGTAAAGTCTGGTAGCTGAGTGCCTAAGGCGTGGACAAGTGAGGCAGCGGCAGTGGATGCCTGCAGCCCTAGCATCAGCAGGCCCACCTTGAGTGCCTACTGGGGACCCCTGAAACATTACTGGAAACCTCTGCAGTAGGCTCCGGTCTCCTGCCCAGTGAACGATGCAGGCCTGAGGGAAAAAAACTAAAAGAACTAAGAGAGCCAGAAAGCAGGGTGCCAGGATGACCAGTGTCAGTACAACCAACAAAAGTCCTGGCCAGTCCAAGCCACTGATATTTATTGGTAATCAGTTGGGGTAAAGGCAAGGTACTATGTGCAAGGGGAGAACTATATGTGATGATGCAAAGTCGTGCAGTTTCTATGGAAATTAATGTAAGCAAGGCTCATAAAAGACAAGGCAAAGCATTCTAAAATTAGGAACAGAATAGACAAAATGTATGGTTGTAATTAGAACATTATCCTTATAGTAAGAAGGTTTTAATTGTGAGAATGGAATTTGAGTGCAAGTTACTCTGACCTTAGCACGTAGGCTTTGGCCGGACTTGCTTCTCACAACAAGTCAATTGTGGGGTTAACTCTTTACAGTCTGCACTGCTTACAGCCTGCTTTGGGCATAATCAATACTGTGGTGCCCTGCTGGTGCCATTGCCAAAATCCAGGGGTGTCATAGGTTCCCAGGGCCATGTGAAGATGGCACAGTCTTCACTTCAGTGGCCACACCAACTTTCTGTGAGTGCCTACATAGAACCGGAGTGGTCCAAGGCCCATCACAAGGGCTCTATGCACTGCCTCAAGCCATACATGTGATCTAAGAACTTTTTTTAAAAGGGACTTAACTTTTACTGGTAAAAATATCATAACTATTTTCCTTTCTGTACATTGATGCAGAAAGAAAAGGAAAGAATGATTTTCAGAGAATACCACAGTCCCTAAATATCATCTCTGGGAGAGAAATGGCTCTATATGGCTTCACCTCCTTTCAGTGCTCCAAATGTCATACTTTTTCCACCAGACAAAAATGTGCAAGTGGATCTTCAGAAAGGTGCCATCCCAAGAAGCTGGAAAACAATATTCTGAAACACTTGCCACCTTCCTCCAGTTCCCCACCCTGAAACAGTTTACCTCTCATGGGAGGTTTTCACTGTACGGCTAATTCTGCACCCCTCCATACTGGACATTAATCTGGGTCACTCCATCAGTCTCATGAAGCTCCATGAGGTTCTTCAAGTCCATTCATGTGCAGCCAAAATTCCCTTCATGTTCTCTAAAGTCAAGTTAGGGTCAGGGACTTAGCTCAGTGGCGCTGCACCTGCCTTGCAAGTGCAAGGTCCTGAGTTCGATCCCGGTACCAAAAGAAAAAATAAGTCAAATTAGCTGGCAAGGAACGTCCTAGTGGGTTAGTCATTTTGCTTGTGGTCACCAGCCCTTCAATGAGAGATGTGGAGTTTCCCCTCAATTGATCAGTGTCTCTTGCTGCCCTGTCTCTGCACCGCTCCCCCCAACCCCAGCCCTTCTGCTGCTTGCTTCTCTGGTGGGCCCAGTTAGGAAACAGATTGACATTATCCCATCAGAGAAGCAACCCCAGCCCAAATCCTTGTGTATGCAGCCCGGTGGTGAGAGGAAGAATTGAGTAAAAGACAGACTGTGTCACAATGATTTGTGTCCCCTGATGGTGATGAATATGGTTATCCTGGGTTAGATAGGGTCCTAGTTTAGACTGACTTGCACAGATGGAGGCCACCGCGGACGCGTGGGCTGGGTCTCCTCCCCCAGCCCTTTTTTTCCCGGTATCTGGATTCGAACTCAGGACCTTTCGCTTTCGAGGCAGGCACGGTGCCAATGAGCTAAATCCGTGGCCCCTCCAGCCCTTTCAATGAGAAAGACCTCACCAAACGAAAATCAGTGTAGGGAATTGATGGTGCTCTCTCTCGGGGGGAACGATTCCCTAGGAAGTTCGTGCCCCCTTCCCCACCCCCAGCTGTCTCCAAGCTCCTTGCTGCCCAACAACACTGGGCGCACTCACTACTGCTCTGGGCTTCCTACCCCCCCGTACCCAAAAAAGGGACCTTCCCACCCCAGACACGGGTGCGAAGGAGGAGAAGCAGGCTTATGTGCACACGGGTGGGGGTGACGGTGCCTATCATTACTGCGACCACAGCAACGACTCCACCCGAGGCTCCAGGGCTCCTGACCGGAAACGCAGACTTTCTCCGTCGGCCCGGGTCCGCGCACCTTCCCCGCGGCGGGGGGGGCGGGGCGCGGCCCACAGGCGGGCCCTGGCCTCAACGGCCCCGCCCGGCTGGGCTCGCAGCGCGGTACCCCGAGCGCCCGAGCCTCCACGGCCCCGGGCGACCTCGGGCTCTCCCGCCGCAGGGCAGAGGGGCCAGGCGCGTACACCCGGGCGCCCCTCGCGGCCCCGCAGTCCCCTCCCACCGCGCGGGCACAACTTTCTTAAAGGGACAGGTGGCTCGGATCCGCAGCCACCTGGGGGACAGACTCTTCCTGGTCCGACCCCTTTGGGGGAGAGACGAGGCCCCACAGATCGCTCAGCCCGCCCACCTCCTTGACCCCCGGGACAGGCACGGAGTGCAAGTGTTAAAGCACCCAGCGTCCTTTTGCAGCCTAATTCTTCTGGCCCAAATCCTCCTCCCCCTGCTCCTGAACGCACGCTCGCGGGCACGCTGTAGCTGCCACGGTTCGCAAAGTTTGAAGAGGGGTGCCCCAGAGCGTGCGGGGCTCGTTGCTGCTGGGAAACGCCAGCTGCGATCCCCTCGACCCTGCCCTGTAACTGACCCTTGGGGAAAAAGCCCCCCGCACGACTACTGCGCATGCTCTGAGCTGGACAGCTCCAGAGAGGGAAATTTAAAAACGGTTGGAGCTGCGACAGCGGGCAAATTGCGGAATGCGAGGGGCGAGTGCGAGGGAGCCCCCTCCGGAAACCCCGCCCACCCCCGGAGCGCCGGCGTAGCGGTCCCGCGAGATCGGCTCCAGGTACCCGCCTTGCAGCCTCGGTTTTGCGCTGTCCTCCCGGTCAGCGCCCTGGATTGCCTTTCCAGGGTAGAAACTGGCGCAGGGCTACGGGGGCGTCTCCCTCTAATTCCCTTTTCTTTTTCTTGGGGTTTCCCCTAATGACTTAGGGGGCGGAACTGATCAGGGTCTTTGGTAGGTGACTGCGTTAATTTCAGGTTTGAAGTTTTTTTTTACACAGGATCTTGGTATGTAGTGCAGGCTGGCCTTGAACTCACTATGTAACCCAAACTGGCCTCGAACTCGCAGCGATCCTCCTCCCTCAGCCTCCTGAATGCTGAGATTACAGGCATGCATTATCATGCCCAGCTCAGGCTTGAGGTTTGAAAAACAGCGCTCGAAGTGTTTTTTGCTTTTTGTTTTTTTAAAGGTTGTTGGCGTGTGGCAGGGATGGGTGGTAATAGTGGAGGTAGGGACTGGTTTGCATTTCCGAGGGGACTTACGGGGCGGAAGCCCTATTTACAAGTGGGAATTTGGGTTTCCCCGAGAAACATACATAATACATTAAGCTTCCCTTTTCTTTCTTTTTGATTTGTTTTTAATTTTCAAAATGCTGATAGTTGAATTGAGGTTGAAAATATAAGACTTGGAAAAGAATAAAGTTCTGTTCACATATAAAATCAAACTTAGCAATGGACTGCAGGTAAAATTTGTACTTTTTAAAACCTCTTTGTAGCTTAAATGTGGCTAAAAAGGGGCTCTAACACTGACTGTACACTGTCAGTCACTTCCCCTCGGTGTGGGACCAGATAAGATCAACTAGCAGAACAGAATTCTGGCAACCAGAGACAAGGGGAACATTAATTGATGAGCGATGCCTTCAGAGAAACTCTCCAAAAGATAGGGGATGTAAAGCAACAGGAGAGCTGTCAAAATCTTGATGGAGTCGCTTGTGTTAGCCTTACCAAAAGCAAAATAGAGCCAAGAGGTGTGAAAAAGGGTTCTCGCATAGAAGTGCCTGATGATAACAATTGAAGGGACTCTGCTAATGTCATAAGTTTATCCTGAGTCAATTTAAGAATAATTTAACAGGCCTTCCAGTAAAAAATTCAGCTTCTCACAGGCACACTTTTATTTCATATGCTAGTGCATTTTGTCTTCACCATGTTACAATGCATCAAAGTCTATGTCTATATTCTTGATAGTTCAGATAACATATCTTTACTCTCTCTGGTCTCAGTCAACAAGTTCAAGTTACGTCTGATCCTACCCTGTCTTATAACAGCTTAATATGAAAATGGGTTTTGGGGTTTCTCATGGTGGACATGGCTTCTTATAATAGGGATAATTTGTTTTATTTTTTTAGACAGGGTCTAAAAAATGTATGTAGTTCAAGCTTGCTTTGAACTCACTACACGGCCCAACCTGGCCTTGAACTCACAGTCATCCTCTTGGTTCCACCTCTCAAGTGCTGGGATTACAAGTGTGCCACCACATCTGGCAGAGCCTTGGATCTTTAACTGCTTATTTCAGTTTGTGTCTTTTAGGTTGAGTCAATTTTCCTTCCACTACATGTCACCTGTGGATCATAATTCACATTCTCACCTAGCAATGATGGCTGGTCCTAATAAGAGATAAACAACCTAAACCTATGACCCTTTCTCTCTTAACTGGTGGTTCAGGAAAACCAATACTAGGGCCCATTCCATCCCTTTTCAGGGGATGTAAGCAAAGATTGACCATGACATCCTAAGTCAATGAATTGACTTTGCTGAGTTGTCAGGGGCTGGGATATATGGGGCATCATGGTCATTTTACTGCTTTTTAAAGCCCACATTCCAACTGAGTAATGAATCTGTAGTAGAACTTTGTATGCTATGTGCAAGAATTATGAATACATCACTAGATAATTTAACTGCTTGTTTGTCATCTTTCAAAGAATACCATTTCTTCCTCTATCCCAATATAACATCAAAAGTCCCTTTCAAGTACAGACATATCTATTTTATTCTGATCCTCTTGATCACTAACTTTAGCTTATCTTTTTTTTTCCAGTACCAAGGATCAAACTCAGGACCCTTGTGCTTACCAGGCAGGCGCACCACCTCTGAGCTAAATCCCCAGCCCTTTCAGCTAATCTTTACATATTTGTTAATTTACTCAGAAGGACTGTTTCTAACAATGCCATGGGCAATGGACTCTGGTGAACAGAACATTACTCAGCCTTCAAACAACATCTGGCATCTGGCTGTCCCCCAAACTGAGATGGATGATGAAAGCACATGACCTGATGAGTGTCCCCAAATAATTCTCCTTACATTAAAATCAAATATAAAGGTCCCTGATTTTCTCTGTCGATAGATTCTTTGCTTAGAATTCACCCTCTGCTCTCTTGCAGTGTATCAAAAAACTCTTCAACTGTTCTATATTCCTATGACTACTGATAAATCCTTTTTTTTGGGGGGGGGGTTCCCGGGGTTGGACTTTGGGCCTTTTTGTTTTTGGGGCGGCGCTGTCTTCACTTGTTTTATTTTCCTGTGCCTTCTGTTCTTTTTTTTTTTTTGTGGTTTTTTTACCATTTGTCGCACTTGTGTCTTTTTGGTTGTTGGGCCTGGGTTGGTGTCCTTGAGCTTCCTCTCTGGTTCTGTAGCTCTTTTTTTTGGCTGATTGCTTTTTTTAGCATTTGCAGCTGTTGTCTCTTGTGGGCTGTTGTGCTTGGGTTGCTGTCGTTAAGAGTCCATGCTTGTTGTGCCGCTTTTCTGTTTGGCAGATGGGTTTGTCTGGTCATTTTAGTTGCTGGGTACGGAACTGTTTTTTGCTTTGGTTTGTGGTGCGATTAGCATCTGCATGTTTCTAGCTTTTCACGTTGGCCTCCTCAGTTTCTCTTGTGTGTTTATTTTCTTGGTTTGTTTTTTTTTTTTCCATTCCTTTTTTTTTGGATTACCGTTGGACTGGTTTTAGTTTGTGACTTTTTCCTATTCTTTGTCGCTTTCGTTCTGGTTTTTTTGCTTTGTTGCAATCTTGGACTCTGAATAATTTGTTTTATTCATCTCCAGTGTCCCAGGTGGCATTCTGCCAGTCTCTCACATGCTGTGCATTGCATGGCAATTACCCCCTCTTTGAGGGAACTGCTTGGATTCTTTCTGATGAAACCCCCAAAAGAGTTGCTTCCAGCCCCTTTTCTCCCCAGTGACTCCTAAAGCCTGGCTTTTGTGGGACTGCATGATTCCAAAATCAAGTATTCCTCTAGCCTCTATTGTACTTGTAAATTAATGGTTAAAATGTGCTTGTTAGTTCTGGGATAATAGAATCTGTAACGAAACAAAGTTCCTAAGTAAAATTACTCAACCCCTTGTTTGTCCGGAGAACGAATGTTCCCGGGCCCACTACCTGTAGAACAATCCATCAGTGTGTCTGCTGACCATCAGTACGTGACGGTCGACCACTAACCTTTGTTCCTTTTTTTGTAAATCTACATGTTAACCTCCCCCTCAACCCCCTATAAAACAGCCTCGGACTCTGAGCCAGTTGCCTCTCTAAGCTATTTTGCTTTGGGAGTGCCGTCTGGCCAGACTAATAAAGGTCTGTTTTATTTTCCAACTTGTCCGGTGTGTTCCTTCCCGGGTGTTCGTCGCTGCAGTCAGCTCCTCGGAGCGTTTGGTAAGGCCCTCGGTCTTACACTTTTCCCTCGCATTTGTGGAAAATACTGAAGCATTTTCAGTATCTCACTAGGTCTTTGTAACAACCCCACAAAGGGATACAGCATCAATCATTTTACAGATATCAAAGCAGCCTCAGAAAACTTTGGGAGCTTGATGACTTCTCTATTGGGATATTCCATCAGGAACCATTCACCTAATCATGGCAGGTTTTGTAGGGAGACAACCCCAAGAATGTGGGCTTAGACCCCAAGGTGCCCTGGGGTAGGATGAGCAAAGCATGAACATTAAGATGGAGACAGTGTGTTATGGCTTGTATCTCTCTCGATGTCCCCCAAAAGCCTCACAAGGTCATAGGTGGAGCTTTTTGGAGGTGACTGGACCTAGGGTGTGTGATGTTGGGATCAAGGATGTGATGCTGTGACTGATTCATGGTAAACTACTAGGATTAAAGTTGCCCCACCCTGGGTGTGAGTGCTAGAATACCTACCTTTCGGGTATCCTAGATAGGATATAAGGGACAGAAAGAGGGTCCCTGCTTGTGGCTTGCTGCTTGCTGCTTTTGCTTTCTTCAGCCTGCTATGAACTGTTTCTCTTTTGTGATACCCCTCTGCCATGCCACTCTGCCTTGGAGTCAGCCAAGTATGGGCTGAAACCTTTATAAACCAGATAAACCTTGCCTCCTTTAACTTTGGGAATTTTGTCTCAGCAACAAGAAAATTAACCAAGACAGAGTGTGTATGTCAAATCCAAGAAGAATGTCCCTCGTGAGGTCTCCTATTGGCAAGAATTAGTAACAGAGGGTCTTCTTCCATCCCTCTAGTCTTACACTTGGTCTATTGGACTCAAAAGCCCTGAAACGGAATTGGGTGAGAGGAAGCTCCTGCTGTAGCCAAGGCCTGGTTCCAGGTTGGGCTTCCATGTGGTCCTCTCACCACTTACTGGTGTGTGTCCATCTGTCTTTCTTTCCCTTCCAGAGGGTAAATCTCTCCCGAAGGTAGAAGTATCAGTGTGGTTAAGAGGGTGCTTTAGGCATTAGAGAGCTGTGGTCAGGCTTCCAACCACATGAGAAAGCAACCTCCTGGGCCTTGATTGAGGTACAAAGAACTTTTCTTTTCCTACTCTCTGTTCCACCTCCTTTTTCCTGCCCTATCTTATACATAACAAATACTGACTTTCCAAAAACTAGCAGGGGTTCATTATACTTTATAGGGCTGGAATATGAGGCAAAGCCTCAGCTTTGCTGGGAGCTCTCCTTCAGACTCCGTTTCTTACATTTCCTTTTCCTCATTTTTTCCAGTCCATTCCTTTTCCATCCTCTGCCACTCTGCATAGTTCCTTTCATCCTGCCCGAGATTCAACTTCTGAGCCGGGTTGGAGTCTCCAACTCTAGCCTTCTGCGCTCCATCCAAAAAACAGGCGAATCCCAGCCCCTTCCTCTACTCTCCCCGACTTCCGGGTAGTTTTTCCTCCTTGTCCTTTCAGCCTAGAGGCTGCAGGCAAAGATGGAGCCACGGTGCCCGCAGAGATCCTGGTCACAGTGGCCTGTGGTAACCGCCTCCTAACTGACCAATGCGAGGCTGTTGTCTGAGCCAACTGCAACCCACGCAGTAACCCACCCTCCCAGAACGTTCGGCGCGCGGGGCGTGACTCCGAGGGAGGAGGCGGTGCGGGACGGGAGAGGGCCGGAAATCCGGCAACCCCTCCTCCTCCCTTCCTAGGGGGCTCGGGAAGGCGGAGCCAGGTCGCGCGCGGTCAGACTCTGAGCTGGGCCCCACCTACCTGGTCGTAGACAGGGGAGGCTTGTGTCTTGGGTTCAACCCCCAATATCAAGAGAAAATAAAAAAGTCTGCGAACGCCAGGGCCTTCACTTCTGGTCGTACTCTCCCTGACTCGACTCTTGGGTAGTTTTCCCGCTCCGTCCCTCCAGCCCCAGAGATCACCACGTACTACTACTGCGGCCACTACTATTGCTGCTGCCGGTCTCCGCCGTCCCTAGGGTCCGGTCATCAGCCCCGTCCGAGTCATAGGCGGGGAGCTCTACCTGGACCTGCTGTCCCAGCCCTGCCGCGCCATCTACCTCTTCGCCGAGAAGAATGGCATCCCCTTCCAGCTGCGAACCGTGGATCTGCTCTAAGGTGGTCTGGCCTGACTTTCTATGCCTGTGCAGACCTGGTGCACCCACAGACCCCTTGGGGGCTTCAATCTGAGCGCCTGCCCTTCTCTTCTTCCCCAAGGCGGTCAGACTCCCTCTCCGCTTCCACAGCGCTACCCACTGAAGAATGAATGCTCTCTGCTGACTGGCCTTAAAGTTCAAGGTCCAAAGGGGTAGGGGAAGTGGGAGGGGAAGGGGAAAGGAAAGAAGGGAAAGGAAAAATTATGAGAAAAGGAAAAAATGGAAACAAAGTCTTTGTAAGTAGGGAAGGGTGGAGGGGGTGAAGGGAGGACAGGAAATGGGGGAAAAAATAAGACCCAAGATACATCATGTAAAGGTACAAGTACCCAATGATAAATGTAAATGTATTGTATACCTAAAATGTATCAATAAAAGAATCTAAGGGAAAAAAAGTCAAAACATTAAAAAAATTAAAAAATTTAAAAAAATAAAATTTATGGTTCTGGGGATTTAGCTCAGTGGTGCCACCGCCTGCCTCGAAAGCGCAAGGTCCTGAGTTCGCTCCCTGGCACCGAAAAAAAAAAAAAAAAGTTCAGCCCTCTTTTAATTTTCGAATGCCACTTTGCAAGGGATGATGATGATTGTACCTTTTACTCTGCGGGATGGGGAAAAAATAACTAGACTTTGAGAGTTCCTTCCTTGAATCCCTGGCTCCAGGCCTGGAGTGGCGCTCTGATGGGAGAGGGAGGGAGGGGGAGGGGAAGGTCAGAGAAGTGCAGCTTATGCCCTGTGCACATTTTCTTCTGACTTCTTCCTCCTCAGGACAGCATTTGAACAAGAAGTTCTTCCAAGTTAACAGCCTGCAGAAGGTGCCTGTCCTCAAAGACGGGGACTTCCTCCTGACCGAAAGGTGCCTTCCTTCCTTCTCACCTCCTAAGCCCTAAGCCCGCGTGGCTTCCTTTCCTTCCCTGTTGTGGGTCCTCTCAGAGTCTGGGGCAGTGAGGGGAACATGAAGGGGTGGGGAGAGTAGGCAGCCCAGTAGTGAGTCTGGGGTGTCTAGGTGGACTCGTGTCTCTGCCCATCTCTCATTCTTAGCCTCCTCTGCAGGCCCCTGGAGCCTCTCCCCCCAAAACTGAGAGGTATGGAAGAGAGAACAAGGGACATTTGTCTGGTGTTGTGCAGAGAGTAGGTTCAACAAGTGGAAGTTGGAAAGGGCCTCTCCTGAATTCTCAGATGACCCCCGACTACCCAAAGTGGCCCTGCGCCAGGGCCTGAAGGCACAGCTCCTGGTGGGTTCTCCTGTTACTGGCTTTTGGGTCCCAGCGAAATTCTTTCCAGGTGCTTAGTGTCCTGAACAAATAATTAGGCAGGACACACAGAAAGGGTAGCAGGGATGTATGTTTATGAAAGTTGGAAAAGAAGTGTACTCTGCAGTTTGAGAGCAGACTGGTGAACAGACTCACAGAAGCCATGAAGATAATGGAGGGAATCTTATATATCTGGAATTCCTAGATTGGCTTATCCCTCATACAAATAAGACATTTGGGATTGTTGTTCTATCAAAAACTCACTTGGCCTCGTGCCTGATTTAAACTGTCCTATAGTCTTGCTTGGTTTTGTGCCAGACGTAAATTAAGGATTGAAAATAGTACTTTTCTAATTGGTCCTGCAAACAGTGCTCAGGAACTTCAGAGTCATCCCAGATCCTCTGTTGTGTGAATATGCCCTAGGTCTCCATGACTTTGACAGATTACTCCCAGTTTGACTGATTTTGCCCCCAGCCTATTCTCTTACCTCATTTCCCCCTGAGAGACATAATCCCTATAATTCTTTATGAGATACTGAGGGAGGGAAGTCTGTTTCTTCACATACCTGATCGCCGCTGAAAATAGGCTCTACCTATTGGGGATTATGTGCTCTCTGACTACCTTGGGATTTACTACCATTGGGATTTACTGGCTGGGGTAATAAGTACCTGTCAGAAGACAGTGAGAAAAGAGTACCTGTATGTTGAGAATTGTTGAGCTGCCTGTTCAATGGGAGAAAGCTCTGTGAATTTGTCAGGAGAGTCATGGCCTGTAGTCTGGATCATCATTTGAAGCCTTGAATAGATTGTTATAAACGGGGATGTATGAAACCACTCACTCAGAGACAGGCTTTGTGAAGAAAAAGAAAAGTTTATTCCAGTGAACAGAGATTAAAATCAGGGATGGATTTTAGCAGCTCACTGGGAAAAGACAAATCTGTTACATCTGTGTGTGAATGGGCTAACATTGAGAGGGAAATATTAGCACCTAGCTGGGAAAGGAATTAGGCTTATATAGGTATTGAAAAGGACATTGTGATCTAGGAAATATTTATGGCTAGTGTCCAAGGACAGTCAGTGCAGGTGTATAGACAATCACTGGATCTCTCAGCACCAGAGAGATTGTGTATTTTGTCTTGGGGCAATCTGTGCTGTTTACTGAGAAATAGCTTGTTGTTTGCTGAAAGTGGCCTGTTTGCTTTGTCCTGTTTGTTTGTGAAGGTCTCACTTAGGCCAGGCATGACATAGATAAACTTTACTATTAGATTGAGGAAATAGAGGGCAAATGAGAGAAGGAGCAGGTCAGAATATTTACTGGTCTGTCTTAAAAGATGGAACTATGACAGATTCAGCAATTAGAAACATTTATTTTTCCATGCTGTTATTTGGAAAAAGTGTCTAAGGAATTTTATTTCTATGCTTCCTGTAGGGAATAAAGCATGGCAAAGAGGATATAGGTAAACTACCAAGAACCTGAAGAGACAGCCCTAGCAAGCTTACCCACATCATGAGTCCAATTAAAAGCAGGTGTCTGTTATTCATTGTAATCATTATTTACACTTTAAGTTTCTCACACCAGAGAAAATATTCGGTAACTGATAATGTGAAATAGGAAGAAAAGGTCCAAAGGGGTAGGGGAAGTGGGAGGGGTAGGGGAAAGGAAAGAAGGAAAAGGAAAAATTATGAGAAAAGGAAAAAATGGAAACAAAGTCTTTGTAAATAGGGAAGGGTGGAGGGGGTGAAGGGAGGACAGGAAATGGGGAAAAAATAAGACCCAAGATATATCATGTAAAGGTACAAGTGCCCAATGATGAATGTGTATTGTATACTTAAAATGTACCAATAAAAGAATTTAAGGGGAAAAAAAAGCAGGTGTCTGAATACAGGTGCCCATTTAAGCTGTGATAGACCAGCTCCAGCCCTAATCTCTTACCTCACTTCTGCTAGGCAGAAAGAGGACAGGAGGTGTAGGGAAAGGGTAATGGGACTTGCCAGAGACCTCTGCAGTGGTCCTGGCCTCCCGCAAGCCAGTACGACATCCACGAGATAGGAAAGTGGGAATTAAAAGAAACACAGAGACAGAGACTTGAGAGAAACTGAGTCTTGGGCTGATCTAAGCTGCTCTGGCAGCAAAGACAAAGAACTCCCAGGACATCTAGTGTTTATTCATTACAAGTGTGGGAAGGAGGAAGCTGGGCAGGCCTTGGGAGACCTGCTGATAACGAGTATCAATCAGGCAGGACTGTAGAATGAGGGCACAAGCATATTTTTGCTGAAGAGAACAAACGGTTAATTCAGAGGGAGAGAATTTAGCTGGAGCTGAGTTGACCTTGGCTGGAAGTGAACTTAGCTGATTGGACTATTTCCAGTGTAACACAGCTGAATATGGAGGGGCAAGAAGATTGTGCCACTATAGCCTGCTAATACTGGACAGAGGTGTCTGCTACAAAGAGGTCAGGTAGCTATAGAAGTGATGACTGGGGGACCTGTGAGAAATCCAAGGACATGATTCCTTTCCTGATCCCTGAACCCTGTACATGAACATTCAAAGGACTCCATGGAGCACCCCCGTGCCAGCCCCATGCAAGGTTCTAGGGCTCCAGGGATCCTTTTCTGAGCTGAGCAGCCTCAGACAAGTCGCTTAACTCTTCTGAGCTCTAGTTTCCTCATATGCAAAAGGGTTAACAAGCATGCCTATAATTCCAACACTTGAGAGGCTGAGGTAGGGGGATTGCCACCAGTTCAAGGCCAGCCTGGGCTACACAATGAGTTCAAGCCAGTCTAGACTACCTAGTGGTCCCCTGTCTCAAAAAGAAAAAAACAGTTTCTACCTCATAGGCCAGATCCTGGCGTTTCACAGAGATGAAACTCTGAAAGGGCAAAGTGAAGTTCTGACCAAGAGTCAGTGCCAGGACAACAAAGAGGGCAGAGAATATAGCTTGCAGGAGGCCCTGAGTTCAATCTGTAGTACCACCAAAACAAAATGAAAAAGAAGGGTGTGTAGTCAAGGGAGAGGGCAGAGTCACAGAGCTGGAGATGAGGTCCGGGGCTAGAGGACAGCCCATCAAATGCAGAGAAGCCCAAGGTCTGTCTCACAGGGAGATGGGAGCTGCTGGGAGTTAAAGGCCTGGAACCAGGGTCTTTCCAGTCACTCTTCCCACTCCAGTTCTCAGCTCAGCCATCCTGATTTACCAGAGTTATAAGTGCCAGGTGGCAGACCACTGGTACCCACCTGACCTGCAGGCCTCTGCCCGAATCCATGAGTACCTGGGCTGGCATGCTGACAACATCCTTGACACCTTTGGTGTGACCCTGTGGACCTGGGTAAGGAGAGTCATCTGGAGAGTTGACTCTCCGGGATCTAAGGGAAGCTGGAGTCACAGATTGAACTCATCCTTTGTCCTCACCAGATGATCACACCACTCATGGGGACCCAGGTGCCTGAGGAGAAGATAGAATGAAATAAGACCAGTGTGGCCTGGGCTCTGCAGCATCGGAAGAGAAGTTCTTGGGGAACAAGGCCTTCCTCATGGGCCAGCAGGTGACGCTGGCTGATCTCATGTCACTGGAGGAGATGATGCAGGTATGAGATCAGCTGGTGGAGTAGTGGTTTGTTCTGTTTCGTTTTGTGTTTTGGAGACAGGGTCTTGCTATGTAGTTCAGGCTCGTGAACTCGTGGTGATCCTTTTGCCTCAGCCTGTTGAGTGCTGGGATTACAGGTATGCACCACCACACTAGACTC
Organism: Heterocephalus glaber; assembly: GCF_000247695.1. Next base: position 10,291,694 of record NW_004624747.1, on the reverse strand, counting down.
CCAGTGCTGTGTAGGTGACAGGTAAGTCCTGGAAAATGCCCTCCATGGAACTACCCATGCTGTGTACCAACTTAAACAGGGTAGCAGGATCCCTAGGTCACCTGGCATGAGGAGAGGTAGGAAAGACCCCTGGAAGTGACCTTGAATTTCAACTGGTGCCCTAGGAAGAGGGAAGGGCTACACTAATGTTTCCTGAAAGTATGAAGATTGGGTGGGTGGGGGGCACTGGGGAAGTCCATGCATATGAGTGGGGATGCTGGGAGGCAAAGTCACTTGTCCTTGTTCATTCCCTCCACTGATTTGTTTTTTTTCTTGGTACCGGGGATCGAACTCGGGTCCTAGCACTTGCGCAGCAGGCAGCAAAACCACTGAGCTAAATCCCCGGCCCACCCTCCACTGATTTTTTTATGTGTCTCTGAGTCTCACTCTATTGAATGAATGAATGATTGAATGAACAAATGCCTCTCAGTTCTCTAAGTTTTCCCATCTTGTTATCCTGTTTCTCTGTCTTTTCTCTCTCATTCCTTCCTTTCACTGCAGCCCTGTGGCCCCAGATCCCTGATAGCAAATCTGGATGAGGAGCTGCTTGCACAGGGTGTGGCTGTTAGGGCAATAAACTCAAAGGCAATAAACCAAGGCCTACTGGCACCTCTGAGCATGGCAGACCTGGGCCCAGTTTCCCTCCAGGGCTTGTTGAGGGACAGTTTGCCGTGCTGGGCCTGCTTGCCTCTAGGTGCTGCCGGCCTGGCCTCCAGAACAGCTGGCTATGGGACAACCTGGCTCCTAGAGGCTGCCTGGCCCTGTTTTTGCCTCTCCAGTGGGGAAGGGCCTATGCTGGTCATGCTTTCAGTGGCCTCCAGAGCCTCTCCTTGGAGAAGTCCAGTGGCCTGGCCAGGGGTCATCTTTGTACATATGTTCCAGTCCCTCATGCCCAGGATCAGCAGCCATGGCCCCAGGATTTGCTCACAATGACCTTGCTTGACACTGTCATAGAGGCCAAGACTGCAAGGTCCTTACTTGCCAGGCTGGGCCATGTGCTGTCCCTGGAACCAGAGTGGTGTCTGTCCCACTCAAGCCACATAATCTGTGAATGTGTGTTAGGGAAGGGCATGCCCTCAAATGTTCTGTCCATGGGCAGTCTTCAGTTCTTGTGAAAAGAGTGGGGAAGTATTATAGCCCCTCGTATGGGTCAGTAAGGTATGGCCACAGTGGGATCTCCAACTTCCTGAAAGACGTTGGCTGAGTGTCTAAAAGGGCCAAGGTAACTCTAGTTTGCTGCCTGCTCTATGTCTGACTCAACCAGCATATTTCAGTGCCCATGCCAGGGCACAGTGCTCTGCCCACCCCATGGGCTGTCCCCCAGGTCCACAAAGTCCTTATCCACAGCCCAGCCCTAGATATCACAAGGCCTGGCTCCTAACAAAGGATAAGTGGACAGCAGTCCAAGAGGAGGTCACAGGCAGGCCACAATGCTGGGTGGTGCAAACAAAGCCTGGGAGTGTGACCATGGTGGATGTGGGGGGAAACACCCCAGGGCTGAGCAAACCAGATGGGAGGGTATTGCAAGAGGGAGCAAGTGATCACATTGGAACTTCAGAAATCCCTGCTGGTGCCTGTGTAGAAACAAGTCAGAGGGCCCAGAGTGTTGGGCTGGGGCCAGCCTGGAGGCAAGGAGGCTGGCCTGGAAGCTGGACTCAAGTTTGACCCACAGTTTCCCGAAATAAAGATTAATCTTTGTTTTACTTTTAGTTAATCCTAACCCAAAGGGGCCACATGTCATGCATGTGATTAAAACAGAGTGGATTCTTAGAGAGTCATGTGTACTAAGGTACCCCTAAGATGTCAATTATTTCTGTCAATCTTATCTAGAGAGATCCAATGAGAGTCACCTGGGCTGGGATGCACATCTTCTAAGTCTGAAACCCTGATTTATCTTTCCTTCTTCCTATTCCCCCGCAGTCCTTTTCACATTCATGATACCAGCTTGTTTCTGCTGATATGAACCTGAGCACACCTTCAAGTTACCTTCAAAAAATGTAGCTTCTTTTTCTTTTACCATTGATTGTACACTTGCAATTCTTTGCTTGCTGTACACAGGACTTGGAATTTCTTTCTCAGATACATCACATGCAGCATCAGGAGGGTGCAGTAGTAGAGAGGTCCTACCCTGGAGATGGAGTTCGGGAGAAACTTGGTCAAATCACTGTATGAAGAAAGAAGATACTCAGCCCTGCCTGATGGCTTAAGAAGACCCCTCACACCTTCTGCCCACACTGTGGCTATCCTTTTCTATCTAAGCCACAAAGACCAGAGGGTGGCAACTGGCACCTGTCCGTGCTTATTTCCATGAGTACAGCACGTAACTATCCAGCTGCCTACCATTAATGTCTACCTGTGCAAGATAATCCCTTGTCAGCCTATTGTGCAGGCTGGGGCAGGAGCCAGGACCTCAGAACTCCCTTCCATTTGCCTGGGCAGGCACTGCAACACTCTTTCCCCTGAGCTTGAAAGAATCCTCAGAGTCTTTTGAGCACAGAGCCCCAGGGGCATCACTAGCTGATGGGAGTAGGAGGAGATGAGGAGGCTGAGGAGGCTTGGAAGGGTCCAGGAGGAGATGCTCCTTTTACGTCAGCCCAATCTCTTTGGCCCCTTTTTCTCAAGGAAGCCTGTGGCTGCTGCACAGCTGAAGTGGCTGTTGGGGAGGCTAACACCAGCCCTGCAGCCTCTGAATGAGGTGATCTTGCTGGCCTGGGCCTCCTTGGCCACTGAGAAACTCTCTGGCGGGCTTGATGGTACTCAAGGAGCTTATGCATGCATCGCTTTCCCACCAGTTTAGCCTCTAAGACGTGGGTTAAGGGGCTGAGTCCCATTACTATTGTGTGTGACTTCTAAGACCAAACTCATCCAGGAGTGCAGTGGGCCCATATGGAGGATGCCAAGCTCATACTCCAGCCTTGGGAAACCCATGAGGCTCAGCAGGACCCTCAGCTGACCCAGAAGCTGGTGCAGCTGCAGGAGTTTCTCCACTGAGGGAGCACAGCCTGCCTGCTCCCCTGGACACAGCTGTCCGTAATAAACATTCTCTGTGCTGTCCACTTGTCCCCAGCCTCACCCTGTCTCTGGAAGTGGAAGTGCTTCCGTTTCTGAGCTGAAACCTCAGAAGACAGAACATCTTCCAAGATTACACAGCACACGGCAGCACTCAGGCCTCCCCTCAGGTGTCTAGTTACCTTCCTCAGTCTCCAGGTGCACAGTCTGGCTACTCAGTCTTAATCTAGGCCTGGATGCGTCTGGGCTTTTTTCATGGCACACTCTGGCTGTCTACCTCTGATGCCCCTGTGGTGTTGTCCCCAGTGCCCCCCAGCTCCTCCAGTGTGTTAGATTTCATCCACTATAACAAAATACCTGAGGTAGTTCACGCATACAGAGCAAAGGTCTATTTTGGTTCACAATTTTAGAGGTTCTGGTCCATGACTGGGTGGGCTCATTGATTTCAAGCCTCTGATGGGGCTGCTAGATAGCAATGGCAAGAAACAGGAGTGGAGCAAACTGCTCACTTCATAGCCAGGAAGCAAAAGAGTAAAAAAGAGAAAGAGCCCAGTGCCCATAATCCCCTTCAGGGGAATACCCCAATGACCTAATTTCCTTCCACTAGGGCCTTCCTTCCAAAGATGTCACCACCTCCAATAGTTCCACTCTTGAGAGGCCAGCACACTCCCTGGTTAGTAGGCAAAATGGTCATTTTTGTCCCTGTTCAATGCTCAGTGCTATGTACCAGGAAAAACCATTCTGGCCTACACCCTTTATACTTTATCCCCCTGTACCCCTTCTGAGTCCTCTAACACCTTGAATGCATATTTCTTAATAAGCCAACCAAACTGTCGCATCTCCTCTTTCAGCCTCTGTGCCTGATTACAGAGGGAAGTTCAGTGTAGGAGGAAAGGAGCTGAGGTCCCCTCCCCATCCTTGGAGATGAGAGTTTCCCTCAGAAAAGCATGACCCGTGGCAGGTTGCAGGCTAGAGAAGTGGAAACTTCCTCAGCAAGGGGTCACCTCAGAAAGGGATTCAGAAACTTTGCAGCAAGACCAATGACCAAAGAACCCAGGGAATTATGGGTCTTCCATTCTAATTTCACATCTATTACATAGCTTGTGACCCCTAGCCTAGGCCTTGAATGACTAAGTCTTTGATGAGGAAGGCCCTTGAGACTGCAAAAGAAGACCCAAGGGGGCACATCCCCAGCCTGACCACATTTTCCTTTTTGTCTGTCTACAGCCCATGGGGGGCGATCATAATGTCTTCCTCAGCAGCTCCAAGCTGGTGGAGTGGCGCATGCGGGTGGAGCTGTACATCGGCTCTGGCCTCTTCTGGGAGGCCCATGACCGGTTGGTGAAGTTAGCAGAGTGGGATGTCTCGACATTGGATCCAGTGGTCAAGGAGAGGATCTGCAAATTTCTGGAGACTTACAAGTGACCCAGAGGCAGCGCATCCTCCAGAGCCCAACTGACTCAGCCCTCTGAGCCGCCTTCCTTGGGGGAGACACTAAAAAACAATTTTGTTCTTTTATCTAATAAAGAACTGGAACAACCATCATGGTTGCTGATTTGGGGACAGTTGGTATAAGCAGAGTCTGATGTAGGAGGTCACAGGTCCTCTCATTTTTCATAAATAATGCAAAACTTAAAGGATAAATATGACATTGTCAACAATAGCTGATGGCTTCAACACCCCCTTTCAATAACAGAATTTGGGGCCGGGGATACGCCTGCCTCATAATTGCAAGGTCCTGAGTTTGATCCCCGGTATTGGGCGGGGGGTGTAACAGAATAACTTGATAGAAATACATCAAGGAACAACATTATAAACCAATTGGACCTAATAGAACATTCCCCACAGCAATAGCAGAATAAACATTTTTCTCAAGTGTATGTGGAATATTCTTCAGCACAGGCTACATATTTGTCCATAAAATAAATATCAAATTTAAGGAGATTGAAATCATGCAAAGTATTGTCTCTGAACACAGTAGAACGAGATTAGAAATTAATATCAGAAGGAAAACCAGACAATTCATAGGTAGAGATTAAATAACAGACATGTAAACAACAAATGTGTCAAAGAAATCACAAGGAAAATTAGAAAGTATCTTAACAAATGAAAATACAACATACCAAAATGTGTGGGATGCAATAGAAGCAGCACCAACAAGAAAATTTATAGCTGTAAATACACACATTGAAAAAGAATGATCTCAAATTAAAAATCTAATGTTATAACTTATGGAACTAGAAAAATAAGAGCAAACTAAGCCCAGTATCTTAAGAAGAAAGGAAAGGAAATTGGGATGGGGATGTAGCTCAGTGGCAGAGCAATTGACTAGCATGTGCAAGGCCCTAAGTCCAATCCCCAAAGATAGGAAAAGAAGAAAGAGAAGAGAGGAAGAAGAAAGAAGGCGTAGATGACAAAAGGGCAGAACTTGTGGGAATGGGAAAGATCACATGGAAAAGCCAGAGACACTGGCTGGGACAGGGCTCTGACTTGGCTTTTCTTTTTCCTTTCTTTTTCCTTTCCTTTTCCTTTCCTTTCCTTTCCTTTCCTTCTTTCCTTTCCTTTCCTTCCCCCCCCCCCATACTGGGGGTTAAACACAGGGCTTTCACACTGAGTTATATCCCCACCACCACCCTTTTTTTGAGACAGGGTCTTGCTATGTGGTTCAGGCTGGCCTCAAACTCACTATGTAGCTGAGGCTAACCTCAAACTTGTGGAAATCCTTCTGCCTCAGTCTCCTGAGTGCTAGGACTACAGGTGTGTGCCACCATGCACTGCCACCCACACCTTTTTTTGAGAAGTTGCCCAGGCTGGGCTGGAACTTGTGATCTTCCTGCCTCAGTCTTCCAGCTACAATCAACACAATCAGCCAGGGTTGAGTTCTCAGTCTTCAAACTCATACTGGTGTTCAACCTCCCCCCAAATTCATGAGGTTGGAAGAAGCTGCCTTGCCTTTCCCATCATTTGAAGTTCGACTGAGGAAGGCTCCCCTCCCAAGCTCACTTGGAATTTTGACAGAATTCATTTCCTTGTGGTTGTAGAACTGAAAGTCCCAGCTTGATGTTGTCTGGAGACCACCCCCCTCAGGTCCTTGCCACAAAAATGGTCACTTCTTCTAAGCCATCAAGGCTATCTTGTTATGGCTTATATCTAGCTGTCCCTCCAAAGCTTCATCCAATCATAGGTGAGAAATTTCAAAGGCAGCTGGATTAGGATATGTGAATGTGGATTAAGAGTGATACTGGCATTAAGAGTGTGATGCTGGGATTAAGGGTGAACCACCCTCTGTGTGGCTGGCACCAGTTGTTTATAGCTTGGGTGCAATATAAAGGGAGAGGGAGAAGGCAGGCAGTGGCTGCTGCTGCTGCTTGCTGCCTTTTGCCTGTCCTGCTTTGCCATGGACTGTTTCTTCTCTGATGCTCCTCTGCCATGCTACCCTGCCTTGGAGCCAACCGACTATGGACTGACACTTCTACAAACTATGAGCTGGAATAAACCTTTCCTCCTTTAACTTTGGGTGTTGGATATTTTTGCCTCAGCAAAAAAAGTAACTAAGACATATCCCAAAGAACATGGCTGATACTGATTTTGCACCAAATTCGGTTTTAAACTTGTAAGACTGGCTCACCCTTGGACCAGGATCCTGACAGCTCCCCTCTGGGACACTGGCTGGTGAGTCACTGAGTCACTGAGATGTGAGGATAAGAAAACTCTTGCCTCCTCCAAGTGTCTAGTACCTTTTAAAGCTTCAACAAGGAGGCCGGGCATTTAGCTCAGTGATACTGCATCTGCCTTGCAAGTGCAAGGTTGTGGGTTCAATCCCTGGTGCCAAAAACAAAAAACAAAAAAACTTCAACAAGGAAGTCTGAATTTCTCATCTTTCCTTAGACTGTTTTTCACTTAAATATCGTTACCATAGATGGAGGTAATGATGCATGCCTATAAGCCCAGCTACATGGGAGGCTGAGGCAGGAGCATCCAAAGTGCAAGGCCAGTCTGAGTGACATAGTCCAGGTCTCAAAAAAGCTCTACATTGGGCCAGGGATTTAGCTCAGTGGTGCTGCCATCTGCCTCGAAAGTGCAAGGTCCTGAGTTCAATCCCTGGTACCAAAAAAAAAAAAAAAAGCTCTATCTCAAAAAAGGGAACATGGGGTTTAACTCAGTGGTAGAGCACTGGCCATGCATGTGCCCTCCAGCATCCCTCCCCCAAAATCACCATTGCCAACCCTCACTTTCTTTGCTGAAATGTCTCTTACTGTGTAGAAAATGTTATGCTCTGGCAATGTGTTTTTAGTTAATTTGTTTCAGAAATTAACATGTGGCAGTGATATCATTTAATCATCTTAGGGCCAGGGGTTTAGCTCAGTGGTTCTGCTGCCTTCTTCATTTAATCATCTGGGTGGCAAGGCCTGGGGGTCCCTGGGTGGCAAAGGGAAACCCAGCATTTGAGGCTCAGCAGGTGAACCCAAGATCTGGAGTTGCCAGGGCTTGGGAGGCCTCTACTCTCCCCATTATTCTAAAGGTGGAGAAACTGAAGTGAAGAGAAGGAAAAAACAGATTCAGTGTGATGGACTGAATATTGCTGTCCGTTATTTTGGAATCTCGTATTAGAGGGGTTTCTGGGAAATGACTAAGTCATGAGGGCTCTCCTTTCATGAATGGAACTACTGCTCTCATAAAACAGGTTGAAGCTGGGTGTGGTGGTGCACATCTATAATCCCAGCATTCTGGGAGACTGAGGGAGGAAAACTGCAAGTTTGAGTCCAGCCTGGGCAACTTCCGGACTTAGCAAGACCTTGCCTCAAAATAAGAGATTAAAAAAAAAAGGCTGGGGATGTAGCTCAGTAAACTGGGTTCAATCCCCAATATCTTTAAAAAAAAGTTGAAAAAGGTTGAAAGGAACTTTCTTTCCCTTCTGGCCATGTACGGACCCAGCAAGGAGGTTTATCTTTGAGGCAGAGGGCAGCAAGCCTTCACCAGACAAGCAACCTTCTGGAACCTCGATCTTGGATTTCTCAGCCTCCAAGACCAAGCAATAAACTTCTACCGTTTACATATTGCTCAGTCTAAGGCATTTTGTTATAGCAGTCCAAAAGGAACTATGACAACCAGGGAATGTGGTTGAGGGCGCTGTGCTGGCAGGAGCTGAATGACCATAGCTGTTAAATTACAGAGCGTATAAAGTGAGCGATGCGAATGATCACAAAATGCTCAATACAAGCCCAGAAGTTTTGCCACTTGGCTGGCAGCAAGATCTCTGAATGTTGATCTATGAGGACGGACTCTGGAGTCAGACTTTCTGGGTCTATTATCACACAGTTCCTCAGTTTCCTCATCTGTGAAGTGGGGGGTATAGACAATTCTGATATATGCCAGGAGTCTCCCCCTCGAAGGTATTACGCAAAGTCAAATAAGGAAATCACAAGAAGACTGAGACTGGGGCGCCTTTGTACCTCTCTCCGTCCAGCTCCAGTGACAGTCTCCACTCCTAATCACTCTCTGCTCTGGCTCAGACCCTAAGGGTCCAGCCCCTCGGACACGCCCTCCGGCCTTCAGCAATTGGGGCAAAGTGTCCAGGGGGCGGTGTCTGGGGCGTGGCCGCGCCAGGCCTGACCGCGCGGCTCAGACTAGAGACCCTGCGCCAGAGTTTTTGCTGTGTGCCCCAGGTTGCGAATCTGGTCCCGCGGTCTCCGCCATGGGCCTGGAGCTCTACCTGGACCTGCTGTCCCAGCCCTGCCGAGCCATCTACATCTTCGCCAAGAAGAACGGCATCCCCTTCCAGCTGAGAACCGTGGATCTGCTCAAGGGTGGGCCGGGCCTCGGGTTTGGGGATCTGAGAGGAGGCGGGGAGGGGCGGAGGGGCGGAGGGGCGGAGGGGCTGCCAACAGTTTCGTGGCTCCTTCTCACACCGCCCCTTCCAGGGGCCATCGCTGGTCTGGTTTGGAGACTGGGGAAAACGTGAGCCACCAGGGAGATCCAAGCCTGGGCAGTCTCCAAACTCTGCAGTCCCACGGAATAAACACTAGGGGCTCCGCTGAAGCCAAGTGACTGGCCAAGCAGCAGGAGGAGAGGAGACTTGGCGAACAGAAATGGATGTGATCTGGGATCCCGGGACAGAGGCCTCTAGAAAGATGGAGTCTGGAGGAGAGGGGTTGGGGACCGAGTGTGGAGGCTGGGACAGAATCAGGACCCTCCTTTGTGGTCCTCAGTGCTGTGGCTGGCAGCAGCATAAAGAGGGGGCATTGCACTGGGGACCTGCCTTTCTACCTGTGCCCTCTGCTGTCTGTATTTATTTATTGGTACAGGGAATTGAACTTAGGTCCTTTACACCCCCCCCCCCTTGAAACAGGGTCTTATTATGTAGTTCACACTGGCTTTGAACTCACTAAGTAGCCCAGGCTGGGCTCGAACTTGTGGTGACCCTCTTGTCTCAGCCTCCGAGTGCTGAGATTACAGGCACGAGATGTGCCACCACACCCAGCTTCTCAGCCCTTTTTAAAATTTCTTAATTCGGAGACATGGTCTCACTAAATTGCCCTGGCTGGGATCAAATTTTTGATTCTCCTGCCTCAGTCTCCCAGAGTGCTGAGATTACAGGCATGTACCACCACGCCCAGCTTGTTCCTCTTGTTTTGCCTCTCTTACCTTGTCCTGTCTCTTTCCTGCTAGGATCACCCCCCCTCTTCCCCACCCCATGGTGAACCCAGCACGCTGAGCGGGATGTTTGTTTCTCTGGCAGATCACTGAGGAGCTCAGGGATGCAGTTGACAGCCCAAGGTTCAGGCCCGGTGGGGGTGGAGTGATAGGAGGGGAGGGCAGCAGAATGCACATGCTCAGGGTCCACGCTGGGTGGCTATACCTTCCATGCAGTGCTTGCACCAACACTTTGACCTTTGCAGGATGATTCCCCTGCCTGAAACTTCACCCCCTCCCAGCCTCCTCTGTGGACCATCTGCTTGCTGAGCATGGGGGCCCCCTCTTCGGAGTATGGGTCAGGACAGATGGTGTGAGGGATGAGGGGATCTCTGAGTTGGCTGTCAAATACAAGGATGCAGAGAGATGTGCATTTCACTAGGACAGGACCGTAAACAGAGGGTATTCTTGGGACTGGAGGGAAAAGGGGATTGTGCATGATTTGAGGAGCATCCACTTGCTCCAGGAGTAGTGGGGAGCCACTGAGGGCTGTAGAGCAGAGTATCACTGACACTTAAGCTTCCCAAAAAGCTTGTCTGGCTGCATCTGGAGGGACAGAAACCATTCAGACAGGCTGATACAGAGGTCTGGCTCAGGGAACACTGGACTGTGCCTTTCAGGGGCTGTGGGTGGGTGCCAGAGCCTGAAAGCAGGGCAAGCTCTGTAGCCCTCAGGGCAGAGAGAGCAAGGGGACACAGAGGCCAGTAGAAATTGGTGACAAGTAAATAGAATCAGGAAAAAGCTACTTCTCTGTGTTTGTTCATCCTGCCTTGAAGGCCATAGAGGGAGGGGTGCTGTAGGAAGTCAGAACTCCACCCAGATGACCTCCCCTTGTAGGTTAGGACACTCCAGATGTGAGTTCATGAAGCTGGCAGTGGTGGAAAGGGGAGGTGGTGGGTGTATGCAGGCCCAGGCACTGTGCCCTGTGCATCGGGCTGGGTGGCAGGGAAGCAGTCTTTGGGGGAGGTTGTGCCCATGAAGACTTGTCAAAGGGTATCCAGTCCATTTTGTACCAGCTGCCAGAGCAGCCATCCCCACTTCCCCCAGCAGCTGCCACCAGCCTTTTCCATTCAGGAGAGCATCCCAGAGGGGAGAAGAGCCAAGAAACTTGGGCCTGGGAATTGCAGGGAATGGGCCCAGGCCACCTGGAAGGCTCAGGGATCTAGTCCCACCCCTCTTATGCTGGGCTTTCCACAGGCCAGCACCTCAGTGATGCTTTCGTCCAGGTGAACCCCCTGAAGAAGGTGCCAGCCTTGAAAGATGGGGACTTCACCTTGACTGAGAGGTAACAGGGCCCCCTGGGGCTGCTGCCATGCCTTGCTGGAACCACCCTGAGCCAGCCCTCTGTGTTACAGACCAGGAAACTAAAGTCCTCAGTTGGCGAAAGGCACCTTTGTCCACATCCTACAGAGAGCTGGGGCTGACCTCAACCTGTCCACTGGTTCCAGTTCCCTGGGATGGCTGGAAAACCAGGCACCTACCTTAGCCCTGTTCTTGTCCTCTGGTTGTTGAGCGTCCCTGGCCAAGAGTGTGGGGTCAGGGAGCAGGGCAGGGAAGGGTGGCAGCTTCAGCCACCATGGAGGCAGCCCTCTGGCCCAGGTTGTATAGAGGTGGCCCAGTGGCATCTGGGCTGTCTAGGGTCCCCATCCCTGGGGCAGCTTTCCTAGGTGGATCTCCCCTGTGAGAGAGGCACCAGACACATAGATGTTTCATATCACAGCAGATCTCAAGAAGTGAAAACCTCCCTCTTCTTGGAGGGCCAAGCCTTTTTCCAGTTCTGCCTCTTTTGTCAGCTGACTCATCCTTCCCTAGCAAGGAGAACCTAGAGTTTATCTCTAGAGTTCATCTCTGAAATCCAGAGATGGATGCATCCCAATGAATTTCTGTGACATTCTGACATATACCACTCTTCCTTCCCGGTGCCTCCTGGTGTCCTGAGTCCTGTGTCTGGCCCATGTTGAGACCCCACAGGTACCAGCCCAGGGGGAGTGTGCAACCTCTGCATTTCTCTTCTGTCACCCTCACAAGGTCTGTGGCTCATGGGGTCTTGCAGTCCTCCTCAGAGGTGGCTTGAGCAAGGAACAAGATGAACAACTGGGGCATTAAGCTGGGGTGTGGGTGCAGGCTTCTTAATAAGGGACCAGGACTGGTGGTAGAAACAGAGGTTTTCTGCCCTTTTGGCTGGGGCAGCCAACCCTTGGGAAACCCCAATTTCCTGAAAGCTTTCCTATGGCCCTGACTGATACAACCTTGTGTCTTTGAAGGTCCATCACGAACCCTACACCATGTTAGCCTCATAACCCAGGGCAGGGAGACAACACCAGGGAGTCTTGTCTGCTCAGATATTCCAAGATCCTTCCTATGCTGCGTGTTTTCTGCATAAAGTTTCCAGAGGGCTGATCATCTCATTGCTTTGAACAGAGCTGATTCTTAGCAGAAAGTGTGACATGAAGGACAAAGCTATTATGAGAAGGCCTTTCTGAACAATCAGGCCATCTGAGGCTGGTCTGGATGCTAAAGGATGAGAGTGGATGCAGGTTGGAAAGAACTGAGCCTCTGCAAGGCTTAGCTTAGATGCCACCTCTTCCAGGAAGCTCTCTTTGGTTCTCTGATCAGAAATCATCTCTGATTAGATGGGACACTTTGTTGAGGATTTTTTTCTTTCTATTTTGAGACAGGGTCTCTCTGTGTAGTTCAGGCTGGCCTTGAATTCACTATGTAGCCCAGGCTGGACTCAAATTCCCAGTGATCCTCCTGTCTCAGCCTCCTGAGTGGTGGGATTACAGGCATGTGCCACCATGCTGGCTTCCTTCACTTCTAAATCTGCTTTTCTTGTCTGGAAAATGAGGCTCATACCTTGGCAGATTGTCAGAAAGATCAAGGAAGGTAGTGGGTATAAAGTCAATAGTACAGTGCCCTCTCCCACCCATTATGCTCCACCCTTCCACAGTGTGGCCATCCTACTCTACCTGACGCGCAAGTATAAGGTTCCTGACTACTGGTACCCTCAGGACCTGCAGGCGCGTGCCCGTGTGGATGAGTACCTGGCATGGCAGCACACCGCCCTGAGGAGAAACTGCCTCCGGGCCCTCTGGCACAAGGTGAGGCTGGAAAGGCACACTGGGGAGGGGGAATGATAAGGAGATCACCCCCAAGGGGCTTAGACAACATTGAATTCTTTTCATTTTGGATCTTTCCTACTGTCCTATCTTTAACTTTACTGATGATTCTGTTGTCCTTGTATTGCTGTTAAGCCCATCTAATACATTCTTTGTTTCAGATAGGTACTTTTTATTTCTAAAAATTTCATTTGTTACATTTGGAATATTTCCATTTCTCTGTTGCAAATTCATCTTTGTTCACCTGTTCATCTTTTGGAAAAATTTAAACATATTTATCATTGTTACTTAACGGTCTTTGTCAGCCAATTTCAATACTTGAGCTCTCTGTGGGTCTGTTTCTACTTACTGTTTTTTTTCCCTTCTTGATTACCACTTGCATTTTCTTACTTCTTTATGTGTTTCATAAGTTGTTTTTTTTTTTGCAGTATGGGGTGGTGGTTGTCAAACTCAGGACCTTGTGCTTGCCAGGCAGGCATGGCACCCCTGAGCTAAATCCCCAGCCTTTCATAAGTTATTTTTGTATGCCAGATATTATATATAAGAGACCAAAGTATATAATAAATACCCCCAGAAAAGGCTTGAATACTCCTCCATCAGGCAGCCAGGGTATGAAGCTAATCCCTTCCAGTTAATCAAAAGGTGGGCTGGGTTGTAGTTTGAGTTTTAGTACATCTCTGGTTTCAAATATAGATGATCCCTTACTTAATGAATATTGAACTTATACTTTTTCAATTTTATGATGGTGTGAAAACAATGCATATTCAGTAGAAGCCATATTTTGAATTTTGATCTTTTCCATGGTTAGTAAAATGTCATATGATCCTCTCTCCCTGTCCTGGGCAGTGGCAGCAAGCCATATCTCTAGTGCACTCTGTTGTGGAGGTGTGATGTTTAGTAGGTTAGCTATATGAAGTGCATTTTTGACTATGGAAAAGGGTCAGTAAGAAGTTACTGTTTAATAGGTATAAAGTTTCAGTTTTACAAGATGAGAAGAGTTCTGGAAGGATGCTAGTGATGGTTGCAGAACAATGTGAATGTACTTTAACTATGTATACTAAACTGTGCACTCTGAAATACACACTGTGAAAGTTGCCAGTACCAACTGGCACTTATGGAGTCACTTTTGTCAAACTCTAACAAAATAGAGCTAAAGAAGGCCATGAAAAAAGAGCCTTCATACATACGCGCCCATAACTGGACTTCTCACAAGACATCCCTACATGTGGCTTCGTAATAAAATTTATGGCAAGAACTTTCTCAAGATTGCAGTATTCAAGAAGAGTTGTCTTTCAAGATTCCTGTGCTTGTCAGCTTTCTGTCACTATAACAAAATACCTGAGTTAATCAACTTATAAAAAATGAAAAGACTGTTGGGTATGGTGGTACATGTGAGTTTGAAGTCAGCCTGAAATACATAGTGAGACCCTGTCTCAAAAACAAAAACAAAAACAAAAACAAAAACAGAGAGAGAGAGTTATTTTGGCTCACAGTTTTGAAGATTCCAGTCCTTGATCTTTTGTGAGCATTGCTTTGGGCCTGTGGTGAGGCAGGACATCATGGTGAGAGTGTTTTGCAGAGCAAAAATGCTCACATCATGGCCAGGAAGCAAAAAGGAAAGTGAGAGACTGGGGTCCAACAATCCTCTTCAAGGGCAACTTCCACCCCAATGACCTAAAGGCCTCCAACTAGTATCTACCTTCTAAAGGCTCAACCACCTCTCAATAGCACTACACTGGGAACCAAGCTTTTAACACAAAGGCTTTTGGAGGACATTTAAGATCCAAACTATAAAAAAAAAAAGATCCAAACTATAGATGCCTGGCATAGGGGTGCATGCCTGTTATCTCATCACTTGGGAAGCTGAGGCAGCAGGATTGCCATGAATTTAAGGCCAGCTTGGGCTACATGTGAGTTCAAGGCCAGGCTGGAGTCCACAGTGAGACCCATCTCAAAAGCAAAAATAAGGGCCAAGCATTTAGCTCAGTGGTGCTATGCCTGCCTGGCAAGTGCAAGGTCCTGAGTTCAATCCCCGGTACCGAAAAAAAAAATTTTTTTAATGTTGTATTTTACCATAGTTAAAAATAAGAAATTATCATTTCAACATGTAATCAATAGAAAAAAAACCACTCTTTTTTGTTGTACTAACGCCTCAAAATCTGGTATGTATTTTATACATACTACACATCTCTGAACCAGCAACATTTCAAGAGCTCAGTAGCTACTTGTGGCTAGTGGCTACCATATTGGACAGCACAGTTTAGACTTTTTTGGGGGGTGGTGGTGGGTCTTTTGTTTTCCTTTCTTAAAAGTTCTATAACTCTCTGATGACTTTAGAGAAAAATAAGATGATTTTTTTCTTTCCAGGATCCTTGTTAAAGTGGATGCAGTGGTCTTTTATAACTGTTCATATCCTAATCAGTGGTAGAGCTATTCAGATTTCAAGGTGTCTGGCTAATTCTGCATAGTGGGTTTTGTTCTGACTCATATAACTTTTTTTTTGTATAAAAAGAAACAGAGAACAGAAGTGAAAAGACCTTTTTCTCTCTTCACTTCTTCCTCATAGGCCACCTCCATCTGGGATCTAATGCAAGTTGTTCCAGTTCATGATTTTATAAGTTATTATATTCATGTGTAGCCATAAGCAAAATAAAAATTTGAATATTTAAACATTTTATTCAAAAAAAGACAAAAAAGAAACAAGAGCAAAATTTATACAAATGGTCTCTAACTTACATTGTTATGCAACTTGAAGTTTTTACTCAGCATGATGCATTTTAGATTTTCCCCTATTGCTATGGATAGATCTAAATCATTTTTTTTTTTTTGGTACCAGGGATTGAACTCGGGTCTTTGCGCTTGCGTAGCAGGCGGAGAAACCACTGAGCTAAATCCCCAGCCCCGATCTAAATCATTTTTAAAAATTAAAAAAATTTGAAGTTTTTTTTTTGAGACAAATTCTCACTATGTAGTTCAAGCTGAGACCAAGGCTGGCCTTGAATTTGAGGCAATCCTCTTGACTTAGCCTCAAGAGTGCTAAGATCATGGGTGTGTGGCGCTATGCCCAGCTGTCTAATTCATTTTAATATCCCTTGCAGACCAGGGACACCTGACGAGTAGACTGTTTGGTTTATTGATTAATTTGCAGTACTGTTCTAGGGATTGAATCCAGGCCTTGCACATGCTTGGCAATTGTTCTATCACTGAACACCCAGCGCCCCCAATTCATTCTTTCTTAATTTCTCTATTGTATGAATAAACCAGAATTTATTTATTACAAAACTTTCATGTTTGTTTTTGGTATTTTTGGTACCGAGGATCAAACTCGGGACTTCCCGCTTGCAAGGAAGACGGTGGAACCACTGAGCTAAATCCCTGGCCTGGGGATACATTCTTTCTAAGAAATACCAGTAGGAGGGCTGGAGATTTAGCTCAGTGGTTCCGCCGCCTGCCCCGCAAGCGCAAGGCCCCAAGTTAGATCCCCAGTACCAAAAAAAACAAAAACAAAAACAAATAAAAAGACCTGTGTGAAGGAATACTTTGGGCAAGTGCAAGGACCAGAGTTCGATCCCTGGTACCAAAAAGAAAAAAAAAGAAATATCAGTAGGAAATTTCAACATTTGTCAACATTCTAGAAGGTAGTTAAACAAATGTAGACAGATTAGGCCAATTATTCCATGTGATCATGTGTGTGTGTGTGTGTGTGTGTGTGTGTGTGTGTGTGTGATACTGGGGATTGAATCCAGAACCTTTGCCTTGAGCTACAACCTCAGCCCTTTTTTTTTTTTTTTAAATATAGAACGCTTTACAAATTTGCGTGTCATCTTTGCGCTGGGCCATGCCAATCTTCTCTATATCATTCCAGTTTTAGTGTGTGTGTTGCTGAAGTGAGCACGACCCTTTTTTATTTTATGTTTAGACAGGGTCTCACTAAATCACTAAGTTGCCTAGGCTGGGCTCAACTTGAAGTTGTAGCCAGATGTGTGGTGCACACCTGTAATCCCAGCACTCAGGAGGCTGAGGCAAGAGGATTATGTTGAGCTCAAGGCCAGCCTGAACTATATAGCAAGACCCTGTTTCAAAAAAAACCAAGGGAAATCCCCCTCAAAAAAACTTTCCATTCTCCTGCCTTAGCTTCTCCAGTAGCTGGGGAATACAGGTGTGTGCCACTACACCAGGTCTTTTGATGCAATCAAGAGATGCAATAACCATGAGATGTATGAGGCTGGTGCTGGTGAAACACAGTCAACTATTTTACAATAAACTTTTTTTAGCAAGTAGAAGAGTACTCTGTAATAACAGTAAAAAGTATAGTATAGTAAATATACAAAACGGTAACATGGTCGCTTAACATACCAGGTTTATGAACTGCTCACAGTTTTTTGTTTTTGGTAGTGGGGATTGAACTCGGGACCTTGTGCTTTCGAGGCAGGCGGCAGAACCACTGAGCTAAATCCCCAGCCCATAGTCACAGTTTTATATGTTATAGTTTATACGATGTGGTTACATCAGCCGCATCATAAACTCTTGAGTAATACATTGTGTGATGATGCTGTGACAGCTAGCTACCATGTCACTAGGCAATAGAGGATGTTATAGATGGCACACATGAATCCACTTGTCAAAATAGGCTTTTTGTTGTGAGGAAAAAAGGAAAGTTTATTCCAGCGAACAGGAACTAAAAATCAGGGACTAAAATCAGGGAGATTCTAGCTGCTAGCTGGGAAAAGCTGAGTTTATTATATCTGTGTGCGGATGGGCTGACAATGAGAAAAAGAAGTAACAACAGCTAGCTGGGAGAGATCATTTGTGAGTGGATGGGCTAACACCAGGAGAGAAATATAAACAGCTAACTGTGAAAGGAATTAGGCCTACATAGGTATCGAAGGGGCTAAGAAATCTGGGGTGAAATGCTTATGATTGAATCCAAGGACAGTCTGCACAGGCATGTAGACAATCAGTGGACTTTTCGGTATGGGGGGAGATTGTATATTTCATTTTGAGTCCATTTGTCCTATTTACTGAGAAGCTGCTGTTGTTTGCTGAAAGCAGCCTGTTTGCTTTGTCCTGTTTGTTTAGGCCAGGCATGACAAGGAGTTTTTCAGCTGCATCATGAGAACACCATGGTATATGTGGTCCATTCTTGAGTGAAATGTCATTACGTGACACATGACTGTATTTGAAGTTGAAAGCGGAATGAAATGACTTTTTATAACCCTAAGGACTTTGAAACCACCACGTTAGAACAAAGGGGAAATGTAGGCCGTCTGTTGCAGGGGTGAGGTGGCTAAATGTCTGAGGGAGCTGGGCTGGGTGGGGACTCACAGATGGGGCCCTCCTGATAAAGCAGCCCATCATCAGCACTAGAGGACAAGTATGGGTACCAGGTAGGAATGCTGGCCCTGTATGCCTCACACTCCTTAAGTTAAAAAGAAGCTGGAAATCAAGACCTTTGTATGAGATGGTGCCAGCAGCTGATTCATATTTTTTAAATCTCTGCACCCAGAGAAATGTTTTTAGCCCAGGACTCATCCAGGCCACTCTTGGCTATTTGATCCCATCCTCCTTATATGGGGAAGGAAACTAAAGCCCAAAGCTGGGGCTCCAGTCCTCTTTCCCTTTCCCTCTTCCTGCCAAGCAACTTTACCGAACAATATACTTGACTGAGCATTCACCCTTCCCTTACTCTCCACCCACTGAATCTTCCAGACAGCTCTGTGAAGCCAGAGGCAATTAATGGCTTCTCCCTCCATCACTCTCCTCCTGGAATGTTGGACGCTACCCCGTCCTGGTTTTCCTCCTCAGTCCCTGGGTGGGGCTGGCATCAGTTCTATGCTTGGCTTAGTCTTTTCTGGACTGTGCTATCTTGGGCAACTGGCTGTCCCTCTCTGGGCTTCATTTTTCCTTTTATAATATGAGCCATCTACTGTTACTTTTCTTTATTACAAATGAAGACATTGAGACTCAGAGAGTTTGAATATTATGCTTAAGGTCATACAGCTTATTAAGTGACAGTGTGGAGACCTTAGAAGCCCATTCTCCTGATACTTATGCTGTAAGAACTTCTGGTTTTATATTTGGGGAAAAGAGGCTATAAAATAGTTCCAGCCATGCACTGCATTATGATATTCCAGTCAATAACAGGCCACATATATGGCTGTGGTCCTATAAGAGTATAATGGAGCTGAAAAATTCCTATTACCTATTGACGTTATAGTAATCATAATATCATAGTGTAAACCTGTTGTGCTGCTAGTTGTGTAAAAGTATATAGCAAACAACTATGTACAGTACATAATATTTGATATGAGAACAACTGTTACTGGCTTGTGCATTTACTGTACTTTTCATTGTTATTTTAAAGTATTCCTACTTTTATTTTTTGAGATAGAGTCTTGCTATGTAGTTCAAGTCCAGCCCAGCTCACTATATAGCCTAGGCTGGCCTTGAACTTACAGTGATCCTCCTTCTTCAACCTCCTAAGTGCTGGGATTACACACATGTGCCACTATGCCCTGTGGAGTACAACTACTTATACAAAGGTCAGTGTAACATAGTTTGCTGTGTGATGCCATCAGCAGCCTCATATCTCATGTTTACCATGTAACGGTATTAAGAGGCCATTTTTAGGTGACTGACCTATGACATTCAGGTTTAAGTATTCTCTGTGATGTTTGCATAATGACAAAATCATCTAATGACACATTTCTCAGACCACATACCCCTGACATATGTGTTATAAAGAATCCACCTGTCAAAAAACAGGCTCTTTGTTGTGAGAAAAAGAAAAGTTCATTTAACAGGGACTAAAAATCAGGAGATTCTAGCAGCTAGCTGGGAAAAGCTGAGTTTATCACATCCATGTGTGGATAGGCTGACACTGGGAGAGAGAAAGTGGCAGCTAGCTGGGAGAGATTTCATCCAAGAGTGGATGGGCTAACACCAGGAGAGAGAGAGATTAGCAACTAACTGGGAAAGAAATTAGGCTTATGTAGGTTTTGAAGGGGCTAAGGAATCTGGGGTAAAATATTTATGACTTGAGTGCCCAAGGACAGCCTGCTCAGGTGTGTACACAATTACTGTGCTTCTTGGCACCAGGGGAGTTGTATACTTCCTTTTGAGTCCATTTGCCCTATTTACTGGGAAGCTGCTGTTTTTTGCTAAAAGAAGCCTGCTTGCTTTGTCCCATTTTTTTGTGATGGACTCACTTAAGTCAGACCTGACAATATGATTCCTAATCCCGAGAGAGAAGAGGGAGGATGGGGGGGATCAAAAATGATTAAGATATGTTATATAGGGGCCGGAGATTTAGCTCAGTGGTTTCGCCGCCTGCTGCGCAAGCGCAAGGACCCAAGTTTGATCCCCGGTACCAAAAAAAAAAAAAAAAGATATGTTATATATATCTAGCAATCCCCCCAAAATGAATGTAAATAGCATGTATTGCAAATGTACTAATAAAAAAATTCCCAATCAAGCTTCCTTCCCCAAAAGTATGGAAAGTTCAGGTCCCTATTTGAGTCATTCTCAAAGAGATTAGTGGGCCCAGGATTTAGCTCAGTGGTCCTGCGCCTGCCTGAGGCACCTGCAAGTTCCTGAGTTTGATCCCCGGTACTGAGAGAAAAAAAAGAGTAAGAGATTAGCATCATTCTTTCTGATGCCCCAGAGGCTCAATCAAAGTTCAGAAAAGCAAGAGTGTTTCTTGGAAAAGGAGTCCCTTGGAGATTTCCATGCCAGCCTCACTGTGCCAGGGAAGAAAGATGCAATGCATAGATCCAAAGGCTGCTCCAATGTTGGGGGATTGCCTTCCTTCAACGAAGGGAGGGGCTGGCCTCTAATTCCCCACTTTGCCTGCCCACCTGTCAGGTGATGTTCCCTGTTTTCCTGGGTGAGCAAGTATCTTCTGAGCTGCTGGCAGCCACCTTGGCAGAGTTAGATGACACCCTGCAGGTCTTCGAGGACAAGTTCCTCCAGAACAAAGCTTTCCTCATTGGATCCCAAATCTCCCTGGCTGACCTGGTAGCCATCACGGAGCTGATGCATGTAAGTGTCAGGTGCCAGGTGGGCAGATTAGATGGGGGGAGGGGCTGGCCAGTTGCTGAAGTCCTGTTTGTGCTGCCCCACCAGGCTGTGGAGCTGTGCTTATGTGTGGAAACTTCTTCTGAGCTCTGGAGTCCTCAAACCAGGTAGATGAGGTTAGTCCTTGGCTTCACTGCATTCTCATTCTGTCTCCTTCACTCTATAGCCCATTGGTGCTGGCTGCCAAGTCTTTGAAGGCCGACCCAAGCTGGCTGCCTGGCACAGGCAAGTGGAGGCTGCAGTAGGGGAGAACCTCTTCCAGGAGGCCCATGAAATCATCCTGAAGGTGAAGGACTCTCCACCTGCTGACCCCACCATAAAGCAGAAGGTGATGCCTGGGGTGCTGGCCATGATCCGGTGAGCTTGGAAGTCTCACCTTTGCACTGCCCTTGGCAGTTCACAAAGCACCTTTATTTCCACTGCCTCTTTCCAGGCCTTTAATCACTACATTTTGGTTAAGTTTGCATAATAAATCTAGGCTCAGTGTGAGCCTCAGCTTCCAACTCTACTGTGTGATTTATTTGACTTTCTTGTGAACTGGCTCTGGTCTTGATTTTGTCCAAAAGACAACCCCCCCCATGCCCTGAGGGTCAGCTTCCCCCTGATGGTTGCCAAGGGTGAAATGCACAAATATCCCATAGTCTTCTGGTTCTCGCTGGATGATTTGTCAGATACTCAGGGGTCAGCAGCATCTCATGTGTTGGCTGTAGGCATGGTTGTTGATCAGTGGACCAGGCCAGTCTCCCAAGACATGGCCTTGTCTCTGTCCTGAGGAATAGGTCAGGAGGGTAGAAATCCAAACAGCAAGTCTCCTGGTCAGGACCCAGTGATGCAGGGGCATAAATGCCATTCCTAGGCACTTGGCTGTAAACTATAAAGAGGAACAAAGGACTGAGATTTCATAGTAGAATTGTGTTCTGGATGCTAGTGGGGGTTGGTCTGGAAGGCATCCAGGGAGAAAGCAGGGACATTAGATGTTGCAGTAAGCCGGGCCAAAGGTGACGTGTGAAGAAATGGCAAATACAGGGGGGGATGGGGAGTGGAGAATGTGGCTCCTTTCAGTCTGGAGAAGGCTGTACTGTTGTAGCAAGAAGGCCCTTTACTCTCCCGGGGGATAAATCTTAAAAGAGATCTCTTAGAACCAGGAGGACAAAGCTTTTCTTGATTCCCAGTAACCTATCCTCTTTCCAAGGGGCATTCTATGAGGGGGTTCGGGGTTGTGTCTTCTCATCCCTGGAAAGTCTCTTTGGAAATAGGAATGGCATGGCCATAGGTCTCAGGAGCTCCAGAACTGCAGTTGGCAAGACTTGGCCCTGCAAAAAGGGCGGGGAGGTTTTGTCCAATCCCAGGCACCCTGCAGTCCTCTGGATAGGATCTAATGGGCCGCTAGCTTCTCAGGTAGGGATTAGCTGGAGTGTAATGAATATGACCCTGGGGGTTGGAGAGGGCGGGGTAAGTCCTTCTCTGGGTGTGGGTCGGGCCTCTACAAACAGTGAGAGACCAAATATCCTCCCCAGCCTCCATCCTGGGTGCTGTGCCCTGGACAGGGTGGGGAAATGGCTCCATCTCTTCTTTTTCCCTCTGTTCCAGGGGACTCCGAGGCCACTCCTCTCTTGGCTCTCTCCAGGGTAGAGGGAGGGGGCTTGGGCTGACCGCACACAGCCCAAGTCTTTCCACCTTAAATCCACTGAGAGTTTATATTGGAAGCATCGCTGGAGTCTCGTTTCTCATTAAGGCTCTCCGTGCACCATTTGATGAAGGACATTGGACATTGAGGTCCCGGGAAAGAGGTCTGACCTGGCAGCGACCCTTCCCCACTCCCCGAAAGGTGTCCGGGCTTGTTTGTGCCCTACCCACCTGGGAAGAACACCTGCGGCCCAGATTCTACCCGAGGGACGGAGGAGGACGCAAGAGCCTGATCAAGAGCCTGATCGGGCTAAAATTCTCTGGATCCAACCAATGGACAGCAAGGGCGTGGTCGGGCCGGGGTCCTCCGGCTGGGTCTGTCTGCAGCCTGGGGCCCAGCCGTTCCTTCCTTCCGGCAGTTTTTGTTTCAGCTCCTAGGTCTGCATGCCACCCCGCCATGGGCCTGGATCTCTACCTCGACCTTATGTCCCAGCCCTGCCGCGCAGTCTACATCTTTGCCAAGAAAAACGGCATCCCTTTCCAGCTGCGCACGGTGGAGCTGCTCAAAGGTGGGCAGGGCAGGTGGACTGGGGAGTCTGGACTCCGGGGTGCAGGCGGACCTCAGTCCCTCGGCCCCGGTTCATGGTCAGGCTGGGCGTGTAGAAAGGTAGGAAACATCAGCTCTCCAATGTGGAACCTGTTGCACCAGTTTACCCGTTGTGTTTTTAAAGAATCCTAGTCTTTGCCTAGGGAATACAAGGCATTCTTCAAAATACTGGAAAAAGGGAGCAGGAGAGGACCCAGAGAGTGGGGAGGGAAGGATAACGCGGATCAGAAAACTATTGAACTGTCTCCTCATTTCCTTAATGGAGCTGTTTCTATATCTTCAGCAAGGAGACCCCCTTCCCTTTCCCCAGCCTCTTCACTCCTAAGTACTTCTGCCTATGTTCCTTGGATTTTTATATCGTCCTTGGCATTTTTCAGCTTTTTCTAGCTAATGACTTGCTCTTGCCCTTCTGGAGGGCCCTGCATTGCTGGTCTGCTTGGCCTGCAAAACATAGCTGGAGCAGAGTCCAGAGGAGGAGGCAGGCCATGACTGGACAGCAGGGCAGCACCAAGCCAGAGCCCCCTGGACTGCCCCCGCTCAGTTGACCCCTCCCTGCTGCTGCCTTTGATAGTTTTGGCTTGGGTCACCTGCTATGGGACAGGCGCTGGACACAGGCAGTTTATGGAGGGAGAAGTGGGAGGGGTGATGATGTCCATTTAGTACAAGGACCCTGAGTAGCCCTCTGGTCAGGCTGAAGCCTGGCTCCACCAAGGCTCTCTGGCTCCATACAAATTAGCCTAGCACCAGTGTCCTCTCCAGGCTGGCCTGGGCTGGAGGGTGAGGTACTTGAAAGTGCGCCAGACCTGGGAACCTGGAATAAGGAGGGAGATTGGGGGCGGGGGTTAGCACTGGAAGGGAAGAAGTGTTGAGCTGCTGGAGACGGGGTGGCTGAATAGGGCAGGTGTTCTCAGCAAAACCAAGGCTGGTCTGAGAGCTGGAAATAACGGTGACTGAGCCTTAGTCAGCCTGATCAGAAGGGCCTGAGTCCCCACCTGGGATAGGAAGATGAATCAGATGGGGCAAACCTGGAGTGTCTAACACAAGATTGGAACTGGCTGGGGATGGCAGGTGGGTCACTTGGCCACAAGCCCAAATTGAGATTCTGCTTGACTCAGGCTTCCAGGGCATGGGCACAGGTCAGGTGAACCACTGATGGGATCAGCAGCTGTGATCCAGTGACCAGCACAGGGGCCTCCTTTTTCCTGGGGTCCCCTCAGAAAGCCAGTGCCTGAATTTATGGGTGGGAGCAAGCAGAGATCTCAGAGAGCTTGGGGTTCTTCTCTGACCTGCTCACTTGACTGATCTTTCCCACAGGCCAGCACTACACAGATTCCTTTGCTCAGGTCAACCCCCTGAGGAAGGTGCCAGCCTTGAAGGATGAGGACTTCATCTTGGCTGAGAGGTAATAGATTCCTGGATCCCAGGGTTAGCCAGCTGTTTGTATCCACTATTCATAGCTGGGCCCACAGTTTGCTTGTTTGTTTTTGAGACAGGCTCTCTCTATATAGTATAGGCTGGCCTTGAACTCACTATATAGCCCAGGCTGGCCTCAAACTAGCAGTGGCCTTTCTGCCTCAGCTTCCCAATTGCTGGGATTACAGGTGTGTGGTCAGGAGCCACAGTTTCTGCATCCTGAGGACCAGTACCAGACCCAGGGTAGAGGGTGGGCTGAAGCAAACAGAGGTGCCCAGTGCATTGTACAGATGAGGAAACTGAGACTGGGAGAAGGGTGGGACTTCTACAAGGTTAAGGGCCCAACCTGTTTCCAGGTCCCTTCCCTGCCAGTCCAAGCTTCAGAAGAAAAGAGAAAAAAAAATATGGAGCAGTGGCTGCACCAGCCACCTCAGAATGACCACTTCTCCTACAAATCCTGGGGGAAGTGCTGTTGCCCTGGAGAACTGAGAGAGAAGGGAGGGGAGGAGGTCAGGGAGCTTTGAGGAAGAGGAGGCTGGAAAATCTTAGCAAGTGGAGAGGAGGTGGAATAAGGTGGGATGCAGTCTCCCTGTCATCTGGGAGGCCTCTCCCAATTCCAGGAGAGTGTGAGAGGGGCAGTGGCCTTGCTCCTGACCGTCCATCCTGTGTTATGGTAGGGAGTAGTACTCAAGTTGCTCTCATTCTTTAAGACTCACACTCAGGGGCCGGGGATTTAGCTCAGTGGTTCTGGCACCTGCCTCATAAGCCAAGATCCTGAGTTCGATCCCCAGTACGAAAAAAAAAAAAAGACTCACACTGGGTTCCCCCTCCTCCTGGAAGCCTTCTCCAAGCTCCTGGCTCCTTCTGAAATCCATGTATTTTGTTTCTCACTTGGTACCCTTAGTGCAGATAATGCAATGGCCCAGTGTAGGGCTGTGTGAACTGGATGGCCTCCTACCATCTGTGAACCTCACATTCCTCCTCTGTACTGTGTGAATAGTGAACACACCCCACCAAATGCTGAAGAGTGAGTGGGGCATGACTTCCACCCCTGCTGTATTCCCCTAGTGTGGCCATTCTGCTGTATCTGAGTCACAAGTACAAGACCCCTGACCACTGGTACCCCCAGGACCTGCAGGCCAGAGCCTGGGTGGATGAGTACCTGTCCTGGCAGCACACGGCCTTGCGGAGTTGCTGCACTTGGGCCATGTGGCAGAAGGTGAGCCAGGGGAGGCAGAAACATCTCAAGGGTTGCTCTAAGAATGGTGCTTTCTGTTTTAAGTATTCTGTTCAGACCTGCGGCCAAGTCCTGGGAATGGCAGAGAGTGCTGGCCGTGATGTTTAGGAACATCTCCTTTTAGTTACATCTCACCAGAGTCACGCAAGTCCCCTTGAGCAATTTGGGATGCAGTTGAGAGGTGGTAGGAAGTAGGGACAGAATGGCTTCTGCACTGGGAAAATCCATAGGACTAGTGATGGTTGGGATGAGGGTGGGATAAAGGATGGGGTTTGTGTAGAATCTCCCCTTAACCTGTCCTGGGGATTGAACCAAGGGTCTTCACACTGAGCTACATCTCCAGCCCTATTTTATTTTTTATTTTGAGACAGGTTCTCACTAAGTTGCTTGGCTTGGGGTTGACCTTGTGATCCTCCCACCTCAGCCTCCCACAGTGCTGGGATTATAGGCTTGTGGTGCCATGGTTGGCTCTGACTCTATCTCCCTACTGGCCCACCAGATGATGTTCCCTGTTGTGCTGCATCAGCTGGTGCCCCAGGAGACATTGTCGTACACTTTGGCTGAGCTGGACAGTTGCCTGCAGCTGCTTGAGACCAAGTTCCTTCGGGATCAGGCCTTCCTCACTGGTCCCCAAATCTCTGTGGCTGACTTGATGGCCATCACGGAACTGATGCATGTGAGTGCCAGGGGGCGGGGTGGCCTGCTGAATAGCAGGGAGTCCTGGGAAGGAGCTGCCTTCCCCACTTGTGTTGACCTTTCTGGTTGTGGGACTCTGGAGGAGTCTCAGTGTCCTGAGTCTCAGGCTCCTCACCTATAAAATGAACCCTCATAAGCGCTCACGTCGGGATATTGAGTGGCTTCCCAGGGTCCCCTGGGAGAGGCACCCCCAAACCATCACACATGTGGTGGAGGCGGGAAAATCCTATCAGGGAAACCTAAAGCAAGCCATGCTGCCTTGTGCTTGGCTGTGCCCAGGGTCTCCACCTGGCTCCCTCTCCCATAGCCTGTCAGTACTGGCTGCCAAGTCTTTGAATGCCGACCCAAGTTGGATGCATGGCGCCGGCATGTGGAGGCTGTGGTGCGGGAGGACCTCTTCCAGGAGGCCCACACAGTTGTCCTGAAGGCCAAGGACATGCCTCCTCTACCGGCCCCTACCTTGAAGGAGAAATTGCTGCACTCAGTGTGGATTTTGTTGCAGTGAGCAGGTGGCCTGGACCTGTGGAGCCACCAAGGGAAAAGCTGGGTTGTTGAAATAAAGCAGTGGGGCTGCCTGACTCCTTAGCGGTGGGCCGGACATGTCCACAGTTCCCTCTCGATGTCACGATGCCATTCCTTCTGTGTCTTCCCTCGCATTTAATCCAACATCTGGCTTCAACCTGACCTCTGGGGAGAGCTTTCGTACATGCTTATGTGGCCTGGTCCCTTGTCTTTTGAAACTTTCCACAATTTCTCACTGCCCTGAGGCTAACAGCATGCCAGTGCCCCCAACCCCTCTGAGCTACCCCTGCTGGCTGTATTCATTTCAGACCCCTCCCCTGCTCCAAGGTCAAATGACCCCTCTGAGATTCTCAATCCCAGTGTTTTCTCCCCTCAGTCCTGGCAGGTAGCTGGGTCCATGCTCCCCAGGCTAAGCACATGTCACAGATGGAGGGTGACCAGGTGAAGAGCTGTCTGATCAGGAATGGCCTCAGTCCCCTAGGTCTTTCACTGTCTCTGTGGTGACACCATCTCCTACAGGTGGGGTATGTGGCTAGTGCATGCACTTCCTTGCAAGGAGAAAAGTCCCTGGTTATTTCTTGGCCCTCCAGGTGTTGCTGAGCAGCCTTGCCCTCCCATGCCTACTCTTAGTCCTGACGACTACCTTCTCCATCCCCAACTTTGGCTCCCAGACTTGTCACTCGTTCCTGCCATTTCCTCTCAAGACTGTCACGACCCACCTTGTCTTTGTGACCCAAGACCCTCTGATATGTGATATTTAATAAACTGTTAACAGGACAGGGAAGATCATAGCAGAACTTTTCTTGACCTCCCTGACTTCCCTGTAGCCTCCTCTATTATGTACAATTATATAGTAACTTTTATGTGTGATTGACTTTGTTTATAGACACTCAGAGAATTTTAATTATACTGTATTTGAGTTTTTGGTTTTGGTAATGGGGATCGAACTCCGGACTTTGCGCTTGCAAGGCAGGCGCTGGAACCACTTAGCTAAATCCCCGGCCCGATTATACTGTATTTGAAAGTTCCAACTCAAGTGACTTTGGAAAACTACCAGCAGCCCAGCTGGACCGGGTGGGAGGGTCCTTGATAATACCAAAGTCTATTGGGGGGGTTGCCTACAGAACTTCCGGAAATCAGAGCTAGCTCAGCTGTCCCGTCTGCAGAGGCGGGGATGCCCTCTGGGTAGCCAATTGGGGAGCGGTGAGTCTGCTCAGCCAATGAGGAGCCTGGTTGCCGTGGCGCTCCGCCCCTACTCCGTATTGTGCTGCCCTTTGGAACTTCCAACTCTACTCCAACATCTTTGCTGCTGCTATTCCTCTAGCTCTCCCTGCCTTGTCTGACAGCTGACCGTTGAGCTGACTGTGTTCCCGCGGGACTGGAGAAGCGGGTCTGCACGGCCATCCTGGGCAAACCCGAGGATGCGAGCGAGGATTGAGGTTGCCTGGACGAGGGGAGGTTGGGGAGCAGCAGTCAGGTTCTGCCCACACCTCGCCTTTCAAGTGACCTGGACTCTTCTCCCTAAGGACCTTAATTCTCCCGCCAACCCTCACGTTCCATGCCCCATGATGCCGGGTGGCCTGCCTTTCCGTTGCCCGTACTAGCCCTCCCCAGCCATGCCCCCGACGTACGCGACCTCCAAGGAACCCAGCCGCTCTTGTGCTCTGCCCTGCTGCTGCGACGTGCCCTGGTCCCATACTCCACCTTCAGGTGAAATTTTCCTGTCCCCTACGACGTGTGACTGTAAAGGTGCGGCCTGGCCTGACGGTGGTGCTGTGTGCATCCGCGGAGCCCTGCACGCATTTGCTCCTGCCCTCCATCTGCCTGGTGGGCACAGCGGAGCAGAACCAGCGCCGGCTTCTTCGAGTTCCTCACCAGGGATCTGGGCCTGGGTCCGGACCAGTGTGTAATGGTAGTGAGAGGACCCGTTTGGAACTGCTGTGTGACGAGAAGCAGTGATCCTGGCATTACAGTCCTTGCTTTGCCCAGGAAGGACTGACACATTTAAGGCCTGGCACCCTGGGCCCCTTGACTCCTATGTTCTGTTGAGCGTCTATGTTCAGGGTGATGTTAAAGTTGAGTAACTTCCTGGTTTTGCAGTGGACCCTGTTGTCGATCAATTCAAACTAAAAAACCAGGGGTTTTAGAAATTGCAACTAGGGAAATAGCTCTGAACAAGTGTTCTGAGGAAGGAATGCAAAGTGGGACTTTATATTGGGATGCACTAGTGAAAACTTTTGTAGGAATCTTCTTTGAGAAAGAACAGAGACTGTTTGAGAGATAAAAGATAAAGAAAGTGTATATTTAGTGAAACTATCCATAAAACAAGAGTCTGATAACCTCTTCCTATGCATCTTGAGTCTCTGGGCACAGTGTAATTAGCCAGTGGTTCAGGGTTCAAATCATTTCACATTCCTGTGATTAAAGGGTAGATGTGACCTATGTGTGTATGGTATTCCTAAATAATAGCTTTGGAAGCACATAAGTCCTGCGTCAATTTTTCTGAGTCCATTTTGGAAAGTTCTCTCAATGTTGCTTTCCTCATGCTTTATCTCACACTATGAGACCTGCCTGGGTGTGGTGGCACTCACCTGTAATCCCAGCGCATGGGAAGCTGAGGCAGGAGGATTGCAAGTTGGAGTCCCACCTGGGCAACTTAGAGGTGCAACTTAGTGAGACCCCCATCTCAAAAAGGGTTGGGGATGTAGCTCAATATGAAGGACCTGGGTTCAGTCCCCAGTAAAACACACACACACACACACACACACACCCAAAAAACCACAATTATAGTGTGAGACCTGGGCAAGATACATCTTCTTGGACCTAAGTGTTTCCATTTGTGCACTGGGATGGCTCTTAACCGCTCCCAAGGGTCACTGCAAGTCAGTGGCATGGCCCTTGCACTGCACTTGCCTTGACACCTGGCAGGGTAGGAGAGTGTTATTATCTGGAAGAGGCCAGAGAGCCTGATTTTACAGACAGGTCAAAAGGAAATCTAGGGATATTCTTAGATCGTTACCTTTGAACCAAGAGAGAGTGTGGGGAGGAGGGTTCAGAGGACTGTGAAGAGTATTGACTTGCATGTGTAGACCCCTAGATTCTGAGCCTGGCACAGTAAGAGACAAATGAACCATTTCCAGTTTGCAACTCCTCTTCTGTGAATGGAGGGAGGCTAGCTAAATGACCTCCTTCGTCCCCAAGAAGGCCCTAGCACCCAGACCCAATATCTATGGCAAAGTTAAAGTTTCATCCTTAGTGAAAAATATTTCTGAGTCCAGTCTGTGCCTGTGAAGAACTTGAGAACCTTGAAAGGACTTCCAGAATGGAGCCTTTATTGGCCCAGGAAGGTTGGCAAGTAATGAATGCTCCTAGTGGGTGTTCACATCCTTAAGCTGGGGGGAGATAAGGATTCTAACAACAACAAATAATATATTAATGCTCACCATGTGTTAGAAGCTCTACTCCCATGATCCCATTCAAGCCCTGTCCATAGTCCCCTTGGGCCTTGCCATCACCTCAATATGGGTGTAACTGCATAATGCCAGCTTCATAGAGAGGATGTGACCTTCTGTTGGGCTATCCCAATCCCTGGTGCTCTTCACCAGGAATTCCTGTCATCTCTTAAGAGGGGCACATTCACTTACTCCACAGACATTAGTCAGGATTACCCTATGCATGACCTTGAGCCAGGCTTTGAGAAAACAAGAGTGCCAGGTGGACTGGGTCTCCCCTCTCTCCTGCAGCTGCAGTTAGGAGCAGGGAGTACTGCCCTCTGAGCCCACAGACAGACGGGCTCAACCGAGCACAGAGCAAACCCACCAAGGCCCCTGTGTTGTCTGTCCTGGGTGGGCCAGGCCACCGTGTAGCTGTCAGTTTGTATAGGATAGTCCCACTGTCTTGACTGGGGCCAAAGATCATTAACTGGGCTGAGCAGGCTAGCAAATACCTGGAAGTCTGATATGGGCTGGCCTGAGAGACCACAATGAGAGTATGTGGTAAGGGTTTTGCAAGGAGAGGAGTTTGCCAAGGATCTGACATTTTTTTCTCTGTTTTCTGAAGGATAATTATTCATTTTTACCCTTTGGGTCCCTGGTAAATTGGCAAGGGTTGGATAGTTATTACCTTTTTATGACTGGCACAAGGGATCCAGGGCATCTGTGAGTTGGCTGCCTCTCCCAGAGTCCTCTTGGCAGTTTTTAGCTTCAGGCACCTCTTCAGGCAGAAATACCATTGACCTTACAATCTTCTTCCCCAATCTCATTTCAAATAAATGAAAGGAGTTCCATCACTCAAATAGGATTCCTTTTTACATCCCTGCTCACCTCTCAGGCCTCTTGAGCCACCCTGAGCAGCAGGTTTAGCTTATGAGGAGGAGCCCTTCCTGTCTTTAGGGCTGTTGTTTGATATGGTTGCAGCATTGAAATCTGGGGGTTGTGCGTGGGGTGAGAGAGGGCTCATCTTGGAGGTTCTGCTCTCTATCCCTGTGTGCAGGTTGGGGAGAACATGGAGGCAGCTGGTCTGGTCTGAAACTTCGTGTATACTCTTAATATTTAGAGGCTCCTATCTTCTGCCTGGGGTGCCCTAGGCTACTCAGTGCTCACAGACTTCTGTGCTAGGCTGGGGAACAAGGCTCATTGGACTTCAAGGACTTTTCCTGATTATTCTAAGAATGTGAACTTCTCTCTTGTCTCTTGCTGAGACTATCTGAAGCTGTTTTCTTTGCAAAATCCTGTGCCAACATACCAAGCATGCCATCCTTGCCCTCATCTCCATATCATGTCATGCTTTTTTATTTCAGTCTCTGCATGTACAGAATGCAGCGGAGCATAAAGGAAGTCACCTCATAGCTTTCTAGATGTCCCATGCCGAGTTTCGATTCACGACCCATAGACACTGGTGGGTGTTATTTCCCTGCACAGTTAAAGGTTTGATGATCTGTATACCGTGGTACCTCTGTTTATGAACTTAATGCTTTCCACGATTCTGGTTGCATACTGAGTTAGATGAGAACCAAATCAAATTTCCCCATAAGGTCAACATTAAACCTAGGCATTAAGTTTGATTTTGTTCTCATTCAATTTGGCCTGCGACCAGAATTGTGGAAAGAATTAAGTTCATATATACATATATATAATTTTGGGGGGGGAGTTACTGGGGAGTGAACCCAGAGCCTTCACACTCAGCTACATCCCCAGCCCTGTTTCACATTTTTTATTTTGAGACAGATCTTGCTAAGTCTCTAAATTGACCAGGCTTGAATTTGCAATTCTCCTGCCTCAGCCTCTCAGAGTGGTGGCATTACAGGCATGCACCTCCACGCTGGGCTTTAGTATACCTCTGAAGTATCACATTGAGGTTTTCATTCTATGCAGTCTGCATAGTTAATAAAGTTAGTTTCTAATGGAATATGCCTGTTGTGTTTGTACCTGATCATTCAAAACTAGAACTTGGAGTTCTTTCCCTTAGCTTGATGTCCCTACTGTCTCTGCTCATTCCTTTTGCCAGGGTGTTTCATGAGTGTCATATTTCCAGTGTGGCTTGTGGGTTGAATGTAAACAAATGGTTGTGGTGCCTGAGGATGGAATTGAGGTCTAACTCTCAGCAGGACGGTCTCCACATATTAAATCTATCAAATGTTGGGCGTGGTGGCACAGGCCTGTAATCCCAACACTTGGGAGGCTGAGGAAGGAGGATTGCCAGCCTAGGCTCCATAGTGTGTTCAAGACTAGCCTGGACTACATAGGGACACCCTATCAAACAAACAAACAAACAAACAATCTATCAACCCCACCCTTGTGATGCTAGCTGTCATCTGCTGGCTTGATGAACTGAGCCCTCCCCACCTCTCTAATATTTTCTCCTCCTACAGTGGCTCTGAGCTTTTCCCCCTGGTAACTGTGCTACCCCAGTCTTGGGCATGATCTGTACTGTTTCTCCCCTTTGAATGAGTCACAGAGCTCCCAGTTCCTGTGACTGCGCGTCCCAACTTTTATCAAAGGTTTCCTTCAAATGGATCTCTGAAGATACACCTCAGGGTGGGAGTTGGATTCAAGATGCATATTCTCCATGTAGTTTTGAAACCATCTGTTTCTGCTCTGCCCCACCCTTTCACCCCCACTTTGTAGGCTATAGATTTCTCAAAGTCAAGGTTGATGACTCAGTCATTTTTGTACCTCTTGTCATCATCAGTAAAGCTTTTTTGGTACTGAACTTAATGAGTTATTCAGCCTGATTTTACTATCATTATTTAATTAATTAGAGAAGGATCTCTCTTTGTAGCCCAGGCTGGCCTGAAGCTCTTGGTGATTCTCCTGCCTCAGCCTCCTGAGCGCTGGGATTACAGGTGTGTGCTGTCTGCTGGGTTGGTTTATTATTTAATTAATTTATTTATTTGAAGTGGGGTCTTGCTATGTAGCCTAGGAAAGCCTTAAGTATGTACCTCAGGCTGGTCTCGAATTTGCAGTTTTCCTTCTTAAGCCTCCGGAGCTGGGCGTCTTTGTGTGTGCGTTTTAAAAAATGTTTTCAATTAGTATATATTTCCAATACATAGTGATTAAATTTATCTTGGGAGATTGATACATATATCGCATCTTGATAACTTCTACTCTCCTTTAGTTTTTTCTTTTTTTAACATTTATTTTGCTGGGGTAGCATTCACCTGTAATCCTAGCTATTTGAGGTGGTTGAGGCAGGAGGGTTGCAATTCTAGCCCAGCTGGGATAATTTAGGTAGACCCTGTCTCAAAATAAAAAATAAAAAATAAAAAATAAAAAGATCTGAGGATAAATAAAATAAAAAGACCTCAGGGGTAGATAGCCCCTGGATTCATTTTCTAGGGGGGAATATATATATATTCCCCCCTAGTGGGGAATATATATATATATATATATATATATTTATTTAAAAATTGTCTTTAAGGCAAAAAAGAAGGCCATAATATTCATTCTTGTTTAAATCGTCCTATGGGACATCCTATGAATTTAACCACAGTGTGGAAGCTCTCCCTAAAACGCTTGTAAGAAGCCTTTAACTCTGGGACCTCTTTTCAAGGCGAATTCTTGCCCCCACGCCCCGCCCTTCCTTTACGAGGTCTTGTTATTGTTTCAATAGTTGGTGCCTCTTGGGCTTCAACTTTTGGGAGCATGTGAGGTGCAGGTGACAGAATGAATGAGAAAACCCTTCCGCCCTTAGTTCCATCTAAGCGTTGCCCAAATTCCCACCCCCTTCAGAGCACTTGTGCCGTAGCGTACCGAGAACACACAACCCCTCATTGACTGCTCAGGACCAGGGGGCCATCAAGTACTGTGGCAACGGTCCGGAACTACAGAGCTTCACTTCCAGTCGCCAGCGTGCGCCAGCGTGCGCCAGCGGAGATAAGGGGCGGGGCGCCCCCTACAGGGCCGAGCGAGCCAGCGGGCGGGTGAGAGGAGCGTGGGCCCACGCTGATTGGCTGGAAGGGCCGGCAACCGAGCCAATGGGAACACAGCTTGTTGTCAGGCGTGTGCGGCCGGTGTGGGGGTCGAGGCTCACGGCCGGTTGCCGTGGAGACGCCGGGTGACTGCAGGACTGCACCTTTGCGGGCGGCTCGCGGGTGGGAGCGCGGCTCCCGTGAACCCAGGCGCGGGCCCGAGGGCTGCCAGTCGAAGGCCGAATCTCGCGAGGACGCTGGAAGCTTTCTCCGCATCCCGAAGGCCAGTGTGGGAAACAGTGCGGAAAGCTAGTAGGACGAGGCGAGGCCTTGAGTGCCCCCGCGGGCTTCCTCGCGGCGCTCTTCGCTTCCCTGAGGTGCCTAGGAGGGTTCTGGTCCTGGGAGTGGGTCACCGTGACCCCTGCGGGACCACTATCGATTCGGCGAGTGCTGAACGCAAAGCCTGGTGCTAACCTCTTCCTGGCGTCCTTTCACTCACCTTCACAGCAGCCCTGAGAGGTGAGTGCTGTCATTATTAATGTCATTTACAGGGGTGGAAGCTGAGGCCGAGGGAAGGTAAAATGACTTCCTTAAGGACGTCTGGTGGGTCAGCTCGACTCCAGCTGAGACTCTTGACCGTGCTGCTGCAGACAGACCTCACCCGACACACTCAGGTGACTGCAGAGGTGGCTTTGGGGGCCACTTAACTCTTCAGGACTTGGATTATCATAGATCATAATTTCGGATTCTATACAGCTAAGGTTCTTTCTGTGTGATTCATTACTGTAGTTAGAATATCTTTAGAATGGTCTCCTTCAGGGTTCGGCAAGCTTTTGGTAAATATATTATTATAGCATGTTCTGAATATAATAAACAACAATGTTTTAATTAGAATTTTTGACTTTAGGGGCCGTACTCTGGCTGTTTAACTCTGTTATTGTAGTGTGGATACAGCCAAAGACAATATGTACATAAAATAGTGACTATGGTCAGCTAATTTTCTTTATGGATACTGAAATTTGAATTTTGTATAAACTTCATGATCTTTTCATGAAGTAATGTGTCACGTGTCACAAAATTTTTTTTCTCATTAAAAATGTACAGAAGCAACGGGGCTGGTTAATCGTGGAATCGTCTAGCTCAGAGTGTCACATAGTAGCGGAAACAGACCTAAATAGGGGCATCTATGCCAAGCCAGTCACACAGCCAAGTTTTGCCAGAACCAAGCTTAGGGCTTTAGCTTCTGGACTCCTGGCCCAGAGTGGGTCAAGAAACACCACCACTTTTCATTCACTCTGTGGACAAGGGTCCCCATATGCCCAGACTGTTTTTTATCATGTGTTCCTAGGATGCGGACACCATACTCAGAGTTTGGAAACTTGTAAGCTTAAAGTGGTGAATGTGCTATTCTGAGAAAAATGCAACTGCTGGATTGGGAATCTGAGAAATGAATACGGGTTGGGCACCAGTAACCTGAAAATCCAAAATGCTCCCATAGAAACTCTTTGAGTGTAGATTTGACTCCAAGGGAGGGAGGACACATCGTGGAACTTTAACAATTTTTCAACATAATCTGTATAAAGTATAAGGCCATCTATTAGGGTGTATATGAAACATGAATGAATTTTGGGCCCCATCCCAAAATAGGTAACTTTCCAAAATCGAAAGGAAATCTGAAATTCAAAACACTTCTGGTTCCAAGCATTTCTGATAAAGTTTACTTAGTTGGTACTGTACTCACTTTCTCATTTTTATTTTATAGCTCTTTTAAAGCTCTTTTTGCGGCTCATGGTGAATAAGTACATGGTCATCATTGTTGAATTGCTTACATGCAGGATGATAAATGTGTAGTCTTAGATGCTTAGTTCTTTTTAAGTTTTTACAAATTTTAAATAAATTTTAGGTTTAGAGAAAAGTTGCAACACTAATATAGTTTCCTTTTGTCCCTTATCCTGCTTCCCTTGATTTTTTTTTTTTTTTTTTTGGTACCAGGGATCGAACTCAGGACCTTCTGCTTGCGAGGTAG
The DNA here is from genome assembly GCF_000247695.1 of Heterocephalus glaber. Next base: position 10,255,223 of record NW_004624747.1, on the reverse strand, counting down.
GCAGCGGAACCACGAGCTAAATCCCTGGCCCTTCCCTTGATGTTTATAGTTTACATAATCACAGTACAGTTATCTGGAACAAGAAACTAACATTATACTACTAACTTGATTTGACTTTTACCATTTTTCTGAGGAGTTTCTGTTTTCATTCCAGAATCTGACCAATATCCTATATTGCATTTGGTTATTTCTTTTTGGTCTCCAGTAGTTTATAACAGTTCCTCAGTCTTCCCTGGCCATGATACTTTTCAAGAATACTGATCAGTTATTTTATTTATTTTTTGTGGGGAGAGGTGCAGGGGATTGAATTGATCAGTTATTTGGTCTAACATTCCACAGTTTAGGTTTGTCCAGTGTTTTCTCATGATTAGAGGGAAGATACACATTTTTTGTTTTTTGTTTTTTGTTTTTGGTACCAGGGATCGAACTTGAAACCTTGGGCTTGCGAGGCAGGTGGTGGAACCACTGAGCTAAATCCCCGGCCCAAGATATACATTTTTGATCAGAATATCACAAATAATATCTTTGTGTCCTCAGTGTACCCTGTGAAGAAATCCAAAATGTTGATATACCTTATTATATGTGATGTTTACTTTGAGTCCTACTCTTCTAGCACATGAACTTTTGGGGGATATATTCAAGCTGAATTCAGACCAAAGCACATAGGTACTTGCATCTAATTCTGGACTTGCTCTCTTTAAGTACATGTGAATCACTGTCAGAACATTTTCACTATTAAGTCTTTCTGTAGTATGCTTTAATATCTGTAGTGCTTATCCCCTCATCCTCTTACAGTTTTTCATTTTCATTATTTTCCTATGTAGTTTTCACATTTTCTGTTTTGTTTTGTGTTTTTTTTTTTTTTTCCTTTGGTACTGGGGATTTAACTCAGGATCTTGCGCTTGTGAGGCAGGGGTGGTACCACTGAGCTAAATCCCTAGCCCCTCACCTTTTCTGTTTTTCCACATGCACTTTAGTATCAGTTTGTCTATTATCTTGTTGGTATTTTTATTTTGAGATTTAAGTTAACTGGGGAGCATTGATAACTTTATATTGTTGAATTCTTCCTAAGAACAGGGGATGTCATTCCATTTGTTCAAGTTCACTGTAGTATCTTTCAGTAGTGTTTTAAAATTTTCTGTGCATAGGTTGCATATTTCTTATCTTTATTCCTAAGGATTCAGTCACCTTAATACTATTGCAAATGGGGCTTTCCTCTGCTAACTTCCATTTCTACTTTGTGTATGTGAAATGTTCTTGATTTTTTATGCTAATCTTAAGGTTTTTTGTTATATTTTATATATTTTCTTATATTTATTTATATATATTTAATATTTATATTTATTTTTATGCCAATCTTATGTTGTGCTACTTCACTGAGTTATTATTGCATCAGTTTTTCCATTAATTTTGGAGCTTTCTGGGTATTCTACAGATTACCAGCAATTAGTGGTACTTTTACTTCTTACCCATTCTTATACAATGGTATCTCAGTTCCGTGATTCTGGTTACAAACTGAATTGGATGAGAACCCAGTCAAATTCAACTGTTACGTTCAATGTTGACCTTATGAGGGAATTTGGGTCAGTGTTTATCCAGTTCAACTTGTGACCAGAATTGTGGAAAGAATTGAGTTCGTGAACTGAGGTGCCACTGACCTCAGGTTTCCTTATTCTCATTGTGTAGGCTGAGTCTAATGCAGTGGTGGGTAGCAGCAGAGATAGTGGTCATCCTTACTGTGTTCCTTACATTAATCTGAGTGGCCTATAGGGCTTCTCCATTATATATGATTTTGCCTTTAGTTGGTTTTTTTTTTGGTACTGGGGATCGAACTCCGGTCCTTGCGCTTGCGCAGCAGGTGGCGAAACCACTGAGCTAAATCCCTGGCCCCTTTGCCTTTAGTTGTAAAGAAGTATTTTTCAATTCTTATTTTTTTGGATAGGTATTGAATTTCCTCAAAGACTTTCTCTTCTATGAAGATAATTGTATGATTTTTTTTTCCTGCTTAGATGATTTCATTGTTATATTTCTTTAAATTTCTCTAGTTTTAGTTGCATTTTCTTTTACTCAGAAGTTGTCTAATAAGATACTTTAAATTTTTAGACAGATGGACCTCTGTCATTTTTGGCCAGTGTTAGTAAATTCTAGTTATAATGTGATCAGAAGTGTTTCAAATATTTTTATTTTAGGGAAGGTTTTTTTTTTTTTGGTACGGGGGATTGAACTCAGGACCTTGCACTTGCGGGAAGGTTTTTTATTGTGATCTAATGTGTAATCGTTTTTGGTGTGTGTGTGTGCATGTACTGTGAATACTGGAGAATATGTACTCTGTTATCAATGTGTAAATTTGATACACATCCATAAGACCACCTCTCTGAGTCCTGTTTCTTTTCTAGAAGATTTATGGACTGGCACAGCCTCTGTCAGTAATGGAAGGTGATGCTCTGTGGAGGTGCTGAATCTCTCTCTCAATATGGTAAGTGCTGATGCCTGCCTATGTGGCTGGTGCTAAATATTGTTTTGGTACTTTACTCCAGGGAGTAAAGGCTCCCAGGAGGGCTCTTAGTACAGTTGAGGGTGTGGATTTTGACTGGCTGTTGAAGTTGCTTATAGGGTCTCCTCACAGTTGCTGGCAAGGCACAGTAGCATGTTTTATTGGCATTATTATTCTTTTTAATACTTTGACCTTCCAGTGTGTTGAGCTGTTGCTGGGATGTCCTCAGCCTCTGCTCTTTTTGCAGTGGATGGTACCCAAGTGTAGGGCAATGGGAAAGTGCAAGATGGCAGTACTTTGGTTCAGGCTGAGGGGGTGATTTCTGGTGGGCATTAAGTCAAGTCAGCAAGATTTCGGGGCAGGTGCACCTCGTTGGTCTCAGTGTAAATAACTGATACAGCCAAGGTCGATGCTGGCCTGGTAAGTAACTTATATGCCAAGGTCATTCCTGCACATGGCTACTTTTGTGTATTTTGATATAAATGTGGATTAAGCAGCTGAGGATGACTGCGAGACGGGGAGACTAAGAAGCCAAGGACTGCTGTGAGTGTACAGTGGCTGGGGCTGCAAGAGCTGCTAAACAGATGGACTACAGCTGGGCAGCTGAAGAAAGATGTTTATTCCACAGTTTATTTAGTCCACAGTTCTGTGTTTCTTCTTCGGGCTGTCCAAATCTCAAGTGAACCTTCCAGTCTGAACTGGTGATGAGACCAAGACATGTTTTCTGCAGATTGGCATGGTCCCCCTACACACATTCTAGCCCCTCTCTTTCCTATGTGGTCCTCTATGGTTATTTTCCATAGCTTCTCAAGGTAGAATAGACTGTATGTTGGAGCTGAATTGTATTCACCTGAAAACAACACTTGTCTACCTTAAACCCCATTTCTAGATTCGAATTGCAGCTCTAAATGCCAGCTCTACAGTTGAAGATGATCATGAAGGAAGCTTTAAAAGTCATAAAACCCAGACAAAGGAGGCTCAGGTATGTAATATGTAATCCCTTTTTTTTTTTTTTACTATATGTACTGCTGAAGTGAGCACCCCGCCCCCCTTTTGTTTTTGGTACCGGGGACCTTGCGCTTGCGAGGCAGGTGGCAGAACCACTGAGCTAAATCCCTGGCCCTTCAGGTATGTAATATACGCCTGTATTTTTGTTTTGTTTTGGTACTGGGGATTGAACTCAGGACCTTGTGCTTTCAAAGCAGGCACCAGAACCACTGAGCTAAATCCCAGGCCCTCAGGTATATAATATAATATTTTCCTCTACAAGTAGGCCTTGCTTTTTGTTTCTGTAGATGGAACCTCATTTTAAATGTTTTTAGACATCCTCTTTAATGGAATTTTAGGGAGAAAGTTTTTTTTTTTTTCAGTGCTGATAATTGAACATAATGCTACACAAGTACTCTACCCCTGAGCTACTCCCAGTGAAACTCCATTTTGAAAGATAGCTAGCTTTCCATCTCTTGTTAAATCTATTTCACTTTGGGTACAGTCATACTGAAGAGAAATTTTATATGTTCTGTGAGTGTATGTGAAAGGCCCACTTTTCTAGCTGAGGCCAGCTTTCTATTCAGCCTATTTGTGTAGGTGTCAGTGTTGGCATACCTAGATATGACTATTTATGGTACATGGTCCTTCAAGGTTCCCTAGTGTATTGCTCTCACTGTACAGTGTACTGAGACCCTTTCAAGAGAGCTCCCTTTTATGGGAGAAACTAGGACAGTTCCTGAACCTTCTCAGAAAAAAGCTAGTCAGCCAAGTACAGTGGTGTATGCTTGTAATCCCAGCTACTCAGAAGGCTGAGGTAGGAGGATCACAAGTTCAAGGCCAACCTAGGCAATGTAATGAGACCTTGTCTAAAAATTTAAAAAAAGAGCTGAGGATGTAGCTCAGTAGTAGAGTATGTATTGAGCATGCATAAGGCCTGATCTCCAGTACTAGGGGAAAAATGCATGGTGACACACGCCTGTAGTCCCAGCACTTGGTATGCTGAAGTAGGAGGATTGTGTGAGGGAGTTTGAGCCCAGCTTGGGTACATAGTGAGTTCAAGGTCAGTCTGAAAAAAATGAGACCTTGTCTCATACAACCAAAAATAAACAAACAAACAACAGTGTTAGTGTGATAGAGTGGGAATGTTGGAGGCGGTTGCCACCTTCCCCAGGCAATGATAAGGTTAAGACTGAGAGTAGAAAACAGTGCAGAGTGGGGTGTGTAGCTCAGTGATTGAGTGTATTCTTAGCATGTGTGAGGCCCTAGGTTCATTGTCTAGCACTGAGGAAAACAAAAAATAAAAGAAAGCAGTGGAAATGATGTTCATATCAAATTATTTCTACTCATAGCACTTCTGACATCAAATATATGAGGTGGTTTTGCCCACCACCAACCAAAGTTCAACTCTTAAGACACCAACTGAGTGCTTTACAGTTTAGTCAATCCTGGCACTAACCATCCTGAATTGGTGTGAGACTCCACAAGTAGGACAATGGCTCTGTCCCACTAGACTGTCTTTACTTCAGATACCAGTTGCAGAGACTGAGTGCCAGGATGCCCATATTTCTGCTGGCCTGGCAATAAAGTCAGAGATTCTTACCTCTTACCTGCTTTAGGTTTAATAATTTGCTCTTATAGCTTACAGAACTCAGGAAAGCACTTGAATTACATTGAACAGTTTCTTGGAAAGGACACAACCCAGGACCAGCCAAATGGAAGGGATGCATAGGGTGGGGTAGAGGGGCTGGTGCATAGAGTTTCCATGGTCTCTCTTGTGCACTGCCCTCCTGGCACCTTGATGCATTGTTTCTCGACTCGGAAGCTCTCCAGACCCCATCCTTTAGTTCTGTTACACAGGCATGATAGATTAAATCATGTGATCAACTCAATCTCCAGCCTTTTTCCCCTCTCTGAAGGTTGAAGGTGGGATGAAAGAACTGGAAGTTCCAACCCCTTAATCATGGTTGATTCTTCTGGCTACCAGCCCAATCCTGAAGCAATCTAGGGGACCCCACCTATAATCTCATTAACATAAACTCAGGTCTGCTTGAAAGGGGCTTGCTTGTTATGAATAACAAAAGATATTGTTAGCTTTTTGTTTCTGTGACAAAATACCCGACATATACACTTAAAGGAGAAAAGGTTTGTTTTGGCTTATGATTTCAGAGGTTTCATCCACGATTGGCTGACTCCAGGTTAGAAACATCATGGCAGAAGGACATGAGAGAGGAAAGCTGCTCATATCATAGCAGTCAGGAAACAGAGAACAGAAGAGCCAGAGAGAGAGGAAGGGGCTGGGGCAGGATGTACCCTTCAAAGGCATAGCCCAGTAACTTACTTCCTCCAACTGACCCCACCTCCGAATAGCCCACTCAGCTGTGAACTCATCAGTGGCTAATCCATTGATGAGGCTAGTACCCTCGGTCCAGTCATGTTTCTAGGGCCCACCTTGGAATGTTGTTGCATTGGGGATCAAGCCCTCCATACATGAGTCTTTGGGAGACACTTCATATTTAAACCTTAACATACCCCATCACTTAGGAAACTCTAAGGGTTTTCGAAGCTCCACCTCAGGAACCATGGACAAAGACCAAATATGTATTTAATACAGTGGCACACACTCAGCTTCTCTGGGTTTCTGTAGCCTGTGTGGCTACTTTTCTGGTTTCACCCAAAATGGGTCACTGGGCTCATACTTTGGCATGGTCTGAGTCTATGTGGCTCTCCGTGTGGTTTTCGCTGTAGCTTGCACTATTCATGCCTATATCACTTGTGTCTTCTTAGAGTGTTTGGAGAGGGGCTCTTCTCCCAGTGATTAGCTTCTGGCAGATTGGAGAGTTAGAGTTGTCTCAACTGTAGAGGGTGCGGCTTTTGCTAATTAACACGGTCATGACTATAGCTCCCCACATGTACATTTTTGGTTTGAAAAAGACAAACCTTAGTGTTGTGTGAAAATGTCTCCTGTCTTGGTTTGCAGGAAGCAGAGGCTTTTGCCTTATACCACAAGGCCCTGGATCTGCAGAAACATGATCGGTTTGAGGAGTCTGCCAAAGCCTATCATGAGCTTCTGGAGGCGCGCCTGCTGCGGGAGGTGAGGCAGCGGCGGACCAGGCAGTGTGCCGTGGTGGGAAGCAGGAGGGCTCTCTTACCTCAGACTCTCATTTCTTGGCTGGGTGACCTTGGAGACCTCTGTGCCTGTCATTTTCCCTACCTGTATCTGCCTTTTGGGGTCTTGTGAGGATTGAGTGAATTCAGTGAAGCGCGAAGAGCAGTTCTGGATTCGTAGTAAGTGTCTTAGTTACTTTTTTCTTTGCTGAGACAAAAAACCCAACACCCAAAGTTATAGGAGGAAAGGTTTATTATAGCCCACAGTTTGTAGAGAGGTTTCAGTTCACAGTTGGCTGGCTGCAAGGCAGGGTGGCACGGCAAAGGGGCATTGAAGAACAGGCAGGCAGAAGGTGGCAAGCAACAAGCAATGACAAGTAACTCTCTGTCTCTTATATTTTATCTAGGCTACCCACCTTTAGGGTAGCCTTAATCCTAGCATCACATCCTTGATCCCAGCATCACCAACCCTAGATCCAGCCACCTTAGAATAGCCCCACCCATGGCTGTATAAGGCTTTGGGGGAGGGCATCTAGATACAAGGCAAGTAAGTTCTAAGTAAGTGCCTGTTACTTAATCTTCACAGCCACTCTGCCTAGTAGGTAGGGGAGTTCCTATTTTACAGATTTGAGAACTGAGGCTTAGTGAGGGCTTGATGGCTCAAATCTGTGCTTATAAGTGAATCCATGCTTACTAGAGCCAGGACTGGAGCCTATTGTTTTCTAATACCTAAAGGTCCTGTTGGCAGTACATTTTGGCAAATGCTGTTTGAGTAACAGACCATGAATTCAGTGAGTCTGTGTAAGAATGTGATGGTCTTGTCTTTTCTTTATTCTTTTCTTTTCCTTTACTTTCTCTCTCTCCCTTCCCTCTCCCCACCCTCCTCCACCTCCCTCCCTCCTTCCTTCCCTCCTTCCCTCCCTCCTTCCCTCCCTCCTTCCTTTCCTTCCTTCCTTCCTTCCTTCCTTTCTTCCTTCCTTCCTTTTTTTCTTTCCTCCCCTTTCCCTCTCCTCCTCTCCCCTCCTTCCTTCTCTTTCTTCTCCCCTTTCCTTCCATTCAGCAGGAACTTGTGTTTCCCACCCAGGGTGGTCTTGAATTCCTGAGCTCAAGTGATCCTCCTGTCTCAGTCCTTGAGTAGTTGGAACTATAGGCATACCATTGTGCCCAAATGGTGAAAACCTTTGAACAGAGAGAAAAAGGTTGGGGACACTGGCAACAGCAGAAGGACAGGCAGGGCAGGAGGTGGTCCCAGTGTGGAGACCAGGCTAGTAGTGAGGATATTAGGCCTTAAGTTGGCCATGTCATAGGTTTGGAAGTTGGTCTCAACCTGAAACTGACTTAGGAAGGTATATATTTCATTAGGAGGAAAAACTTGTGTTTAGCTGCCCAAACACAGACAATGTGCATTAAGGAAGCAAACAGGCTACGTGGGCATTCTTTTGGTCTACACAATATTTCACTTGAGCACAGTACCCTACAGCCCTACAGGTTTATGTCTCAAGCCCCATCCCTGGATGTTTTCTGTCTCCCATAAGGCAGAATCTGAATTCTGATTGTCTGCAGAAAGTGCCTATCCTTTCACTCAAAGTATTTTTTTCTCTTCCCAATTATATAGCTTGTCAAGATTCTTGGTTGGTGGTTATAATGTGTTAGAATTAGAGGCATGGGAATTGTTATCTGCCATACACTCTTTGGTAGGAAGTGAGTGAGGGCCCAGAGGGGGAAAAAAGAACTTATTCCATATATATTGAGCCGGGTGCTGGGAATGTTTCAGGAGTGGGTCTTCCCTGTCAGCCCATGGTGGAGTGGGTCATGGAAGCTGTAACTTTCTTTTTTTTTTTTTGGTACTGGGGATCAAACTCAGGACCTTGTGCTTGTAAGACAGGCACAGCACCACTGAGCTAAATCCCCGGCCCTAGAAACTATAGCTTTCTGTAATAATGTTTATAATCCTTATGCTGTTTCATCTTATGTTTACTTTTGATTTCATGTTAGGAATTATTGTCCTATTTCAGAGGTCACTGAGATGTTAAAGTAATTTTTGTATGGTTTTGTGAGGAATTATAGAGTTGGGAACTCAGCCCCTTGACTCCTAATCTCAGGGGTCTCTGGAATGAAGCTCCAGACCTACTAGCTGCCTCCAGAAAGACTCCTCACACTTTGTCCTCTGTCTTCAGTCCTGCAGCAGGGAGCTTCTGGCTGGGCTGCCTTGCCGATGCTATAAATGTCACTATCCATGCCTGAGCCTGAAAGTGTGCTGGTAATGGTTGGTTGGGAGGATTCTTGTGGTCACTATTGATGCTCATACTCCTGCAAAATACCTGTGGTGGTCTAGCCTTTCTTTTCTGTGAGATTATTGCTGGAGGGGTCTTCTAAGGACATATGCATGCTTCAATTTTCCCTTGGAGGCTGCCACTGGAGTGGCTGAAGGGCTCATGGCAAAGGCTAGCCTGGAAAGCAGGTATTCTGCTGACCGCTTCCTGAGGTTTTAGGGCCTAGGTATCACTTCTGCTCCTATTTGATTTGCTCACAGGCAGTTTCATCTGGTGATGAGAAAGAGGGATTGAAACACCCTGGACTGATACTGAAATATTCCACATATAAGAACCTGGCCCAGTTGGCAGCTCAGCGAGAGGATCTGGACACAGCCATGGAGTTCTACCTGGAGGTAGGGTTTTGGTCGTTGCTCAGCTCCCTCATAATTTTGAAAATTCTTGGTTGGGGGAATAGGGTTGTGGTCTTGGCAGCTAAACAGAAAAGTTTATATCAGTGGTCACCAAGTTGTAGGGCCTGAGGCCCTCGCCGGTGGGTGACAGTGAGGAAACAGGCCTGGAGATCAGGGATGGGGCAGGGGCAGGAGTGCAGACGCCTGCGTGTGAATTCTTTTTCTCCCACCCCGTGCCTTGTGACCGTGGGCACCTCCAGGTCTACATCACTGTAGTGGGAATAATAAGAAAGGATAGTTGTTGGGTTTTTTTTTTGGTACTGGGGATTGAACTTGGGTCCTGGGGATTGAACTTGGGTCTGTGCCCGGCAGGTGGCGGAACCACTGAGCTAAATCCCTAGCCCAAGAAAGGATAGTTGTGAAAATTAAGTGAGTTAGTATGCATACGAGTGTGCAGACAGAGCCTAACTTCTTGGATCAGTCATAATAGTGCTGCCATAATTTCTGTATTACCATCACTGTCTCTGTGGGCATCTCTAATGTGTCAGACACTGTGATAATTGCTTTCTATGGATACTTATACCACTTTGCAAGGAAAATATCTTCATTCTTATGTTATGACGAGAGAACAGAGGTTCAAGATCATTGCGCTAGTCAGTGTTGGAGCAGGGATGTGAACTAAAGTCTCCTAGAAGCATATACCCTTTCTAAAGTTACACTAAGATTCCATATTTTCTCTTCATTCTACTCCTTTCACTTCTTTTACTTATTAGATATACAAATGTTTATATTGACAGTATATCAAGAAGGTGTTCTGAGCCAAATAAATTGGTTTATGTAACTTTTTATGTGTCATTTCTCTGAGTATTGGAAATGTCTGCTTGTAGAAAAGATGAGTTGACCTTGTTAGTTATAAGGCAGTTATGCCAATTTGGCATTTCTCTGAGTTAGAGTGGCTAGGCCCATGTTGTGCCCTTCCAGTCCCCATGGGTGTCTGATCAGCAAGAGCTCCAACTGATGTGTCTGTGTGTGCCTGTGTGTGCGTGTGTGTGTGTGTTTGTGTGTTTGTGTATGTGCACACCCTCTGCTTGTGCTGCTTCCAGGCAGTGATGCTGGACTCCACGGATGTCAACCTTTGGTATAAAATTGGACATGTGGCCCTGAGGCTAATCCGGCTCCCCCTGGCTCGCCATGCCTTTGAGGAAGGGCTGCAGTGCAATCCTGACCACTGGCCCTGCTTGGACAACCTCATCACTGTCCTGTACACCCTCAGTGATTATACAAGTAAGTTAGAGTTGATATTTTCTTCATTTGCCTGTGCTTTTTGGGATAAAGGAGGGAGAGTGGCTTGTGTAAGCTGGGAGCAAAAGTTGACATTAAGAGGCTTTGAAGGGCTGGGGATTTAGCTTAGTGGCGCCGTGCCTGCCTTACAAGCGTAAGGTCCTAAATTGAATCCCCAGTTCCAAAAAAAAAGAAGAAGAAACAGACAGGCGTTGAGCCAGTCCATCAGAGAGAATGGAAATGTTTCTACATCTTTGCTTTATTCTACTTGTCTTTCTTGATTTATCAGATACTTTGTAGTAGTAAGCATGTAACTGAGAACGGGTTTCCCCTTTGCCTATCTCATTTTATCCCTGCATTATCCCATCTTCTGTGTCTTAGTCAGTTTGGGCTGTATAGCAAAATACCATAGACTGAATACCTTAAGTAATGAAACTTATTTCTCATAGTTCTGGAGGCTGGGAAGTCTAAGATCAAGGTACTAGCAGATTTGGTGTCTGGCCTCAGCCCTCTCCTTGATTTCCAGAGGGCCACATTCTTGTTGTGTCCTCACCTCTCTGACACACATAGTGAGAGTATGCTGTAGATTTTATCTAAGTCTAATTACTTTGCCAAGGGCCCTACCTTCAGATATCATCACATTAAGGATTAGAGCTTCAACATAAAAACTTTACAGAGACACATCCAGTCTATAGTATTCTGCCCCTAGTTCTCCCAAGATTCAGGTCCTTCTCATATGCAAAATACACTCATTCTATTCTAGCATCCCCTAAAGCTCATCTTAGCAACAACTCTAGTGTCAAAGTCTTCTCTAAACATCTAACTCATATATGGGTGAGACTAAAGATGTAATTAATCCTGAAGCAAAATTCCTCTCCATCTGTGGATCTGTTGTTACCAGATAAGTTATGTGCTTCCATGGGACAGACATAGGCTAGACACTTCCTTCCAAATAGGTGAAATAAAGAAACTTCCAAAGTCTCCCCTGGCACCCTTCTCAAGTCCTTGGTAATCTCTCTTCTACTTTAAATCCATTCTAATTCCTCTTTTACTTTTACATTTTTTGTTTTGTTTTGTCTTTAAATCATCTCTAGATTTTTTTTTTCTTGAGACAAGGTCTCACTATTAGTTCAGGCTGGCCTTGAACTCACTATGTAGCTCAGGGTGATTTTCCTGCCTCAGCCTCCTAAGTGCTAGAATACAGGTGTGTGCCACCACACCTGGCTTCTCTAGATTATTTACAATACCAAACACAATTTAAAAATAAATAAATTGTTGTTAGAGTATAATTTTTAGGGAATAAGGGCAAGAAAACTACATATTCAGTATAGACACAATTTTTTTTTTTTTTGGTACTGGGGATCAAACTCGGGTCGTTGTGCTTGAGAGGCAGGCGGTGGAACCACTGAACTAAATCCCTGGCCCTAGATACAATTTTTTTCCCAAATATTTTCAGTCTGTGGTTGGTTGAATCTGCCAGTGCAGAACTTGTGTATATACAGGGCTGACTAAAAGCAGTCAGGAGAAACCATGACATATTTTGCTTAGAAATCTCCCTAGCTAAATATCCAATTTCATAACACTTTGCTTAGGAATCTCCTTAGCTAAATACCTAATTTCATTGCCCACACATCTACCTTCCACAAAACACTAGAACAAATACAATTCAGCCAAGTGCTTTGCAGCTTTATAATGAGGATTATTATTATTATTTTTAAATCTAATAATATGTTCTTCATTTCCACCTGAGTCCCAGCACAATTGTCCTACTGTGGTCAAGGAGAAAGCATGTCCCAATTTGCCTATTTGCAGGCACCATTTGCTGTCTACTAAGCAGCTCTGTTGCTGTGACCCATGCTGGGACTGTGCAGACCTGTTCCTATGCACAGGTTGCACAGCCTTTTCATGCCTTGGGGGTGTGGCTCCTGCTGAACATTGTGTGCAGGCCTCCCAGCTCCTAAAATATGGTGTGCCAGGAGTTTATCACTTTCTTCTTTCCCAGGGCTTCTATGCCCAGATCTCCACTTTATTTCTCCTTCTTTTGCTCCTAATCCCCTGTTCCTTCTTTTTCTGCTTATTTTTGGTAGGAGTGACTTGCAATTAGCTATGTTCAAATTGAGAAGTATAGCAGGGGACGATGGTAGTCCCAGTGCCTAGGCAGACTGGAGTGGGTACTCCTTGCACTGTGCCATTTCCCAATGTGTTCTCTGGTGAGACCTGGCAGCACAGTTTCTGGAGACCACTGTGATACTGTTTACCATGGGCTGCTCCTACTTAGAAATGTTTGCTATTGTTATTTTGGTACAGGGGATCAAACTCAGAACCTTTCGCTTTCAAGGCAGGTGCGGCCCCACTGAGCTAAATCCCCGGCCCCCTACCTGTAAATGTTAAAGGCTTTTATAACTCACATTATAGTTTCCTGAGCCTGCACCATCCCATTTTTATTTGTGCATTAGTTTTCCTGTTACTGTTTTCACTCCTGGTGGAGCCAGAATTTGCTCAGGTTTTCCAGATCAACAGCTTGAGAAGACTCTGTATTACATTAACATGAATGATGTATATGTCTTAAATTGTAGGCAATAATTGTAAGACCAGTTTTTAAAAAGAGAAAAAAGAAGAAAAATTGGAAAATACAGTAAACAATAAAAGAAGGTAGTTAAATATGTACATGTGAATTCACTTGTTTTGTCCCCTCCCTCTGCCCATTGCTATATTTTGGCCTCCTCTCTCTGGTCAGTGACCCCCTACTTGACAACCCAGTGTGTGGATTCACCAAATTTCACTTAACCACGCCTCCATGGTAGAACAGAGTACTAACCAGATTTTTTTTGAAGGTTGTTTTCCAGTTAGGCAGTAGCTGATAGCTGTGAGCCCTGTAGATTTTTGCTGCAATTCCTGTAAGTGAGTTTGCTGGTTTGAGGGCCTGTAAAAAGGTTATAAAGTTTATTATCTGCTGGCAGTGTTTGGGTTTGTTCACTGTGTAGTACCTTATCTACTTTGGTTATCACAGTCTCAGAAATCTTTCCTGATTGAATTGGTTAAAGTGATATCCTATTATTATTGTTATTATCATGCATTTCTGATTCTATAGTGGGAACACTTTTTAAATGTTAACTGGCAAGACAAGAGCTTCTGAGTGCAGTCTTAGAAGGTCTAAACTGTTTGTTTTACTGCCAGCATGTCTGTACTTCATCTGCAAAGCATTGGAGAAGGATTGCCGGTACAGCAAAGGGCTGGTTCTCAAGGAGAAGATCTTTGAGGAGCAGCCTTGTCTCCAGAAGGACTCACTCGTGATGTTTCTCAAATGGTAAATATTCTGCCTGTTCATACGTGATTGGCGAATGTCAAAGTGCACCTGATTCTTCTCTTCTCTCAAGTTCTGACCTCCTCGCATTTGGAGCCTCTGAACTGCAGGTCTTTGTCATCTGGCCTGTTCCTCATCAAGGTCATACTTTGACCTGCCTTGTTTATCTCTCAAGTATGCCTGATATCAGCAATTCCTCCTGAAGCTGAGAACAAATCGTTGCTCTTTTCTTACTGCCCTACCAGCTCTTAGTGTTTGCTAGCTCTTCTCTAGGTGCTTGTGACTACCTACTTTGACAAGGTGCTGCTCACCTTGCTTCCTTTCCCTTTGCGAAGTTTTGTTTCCAGTACTGTCAAAGCTCAGTGTTCCAAAATCTTGGGTTGTTCCTGCCTTGCCTCCAGAACAAATCCCACACCCACCTGCATTGCTCAAGAGGTCATTTGTAACTTGGTCCCATGGTTCTCTGTTCTTACCTCCTACTTTCCCTTCCCAGGCTCCTTTTGTTAGAGGTGTCCCCTGACATTGGTGGATTCCTGGACTGGCTCCATGTGCACTATCCTGTCTCCTCACCTGGGCTCCCGCTGTATACTAATCTGTTCTGCCATCTTCCCAGCCTTTCACCTGTCTTGCCATTGCCGCTCCTGCACTTTCCCACTCCTAGGTGTTGCCTCTGTAGCTTTCTGAGCTCTAGTTGCCCTCCTCAGCCCCCAGCCAAGCCAACTCCTCTTGCCCTCTGGTGTTCCTTGGCTCCTGGAACTCACCTGTTGGGGCTTAGTAGTTGTTTATCTCAGTGTCTGTCCCCCAGAGTTTGTGTCTGTGTTTACATCTGCCCTGAGAGAACTAAACTTGGAGGAGATGACAGACACATTAGATATTTTAGTCCCTAAAAGAGTGGCTATGTGGGGTATCCTGGCTGGAAGGCATCAGGACAGCCTGAGCAGGAGGGCCAGGTGTCACCTCAGGCAGAGTATGACTGTGGGGGTGAGGGATCTGAGGCCTCAAAGCCTCTAACCTTTTTATTTTGGGGGAACACTATTGATTTTGGTAAGCTTGGTTTATCTAGTGACTTTTTGTTCGGGTGGGCAGTATGGGATAAATTCTTTTAAAACTTTCTATAAATGAGAGCATGATTTTATTTTCTGTGGCTTTTTAGTGATATTGTTAATGCATCTGAAAATCCTTTCTCTGCCCAGTTGTACGTTTGGAAGGAGCCATGGGTGTTAGTCATTTCCAATGTATGTGGATATTAAGAATGCTAATTACTGCCCATTTGAAGCCAGACCCAAGTGGTTATTTTATATGCAGGAAGAATCAGTACATATTAAACGGTATTAACTTAAGTACATCCCTATCTGTAATTTCAGCCTTGGCTCTAGTTTACGACCTTGTGTTTTTTCTCTGTCTTAAACATTTCCAGTGACATGTCGATTCATGATGTGTCAGTGAGTGCAGCTGAGACACAAGCCATTGTAGATGAGGCCCTGGGACTGCGAAAGAAGAGGCAGGCGCTACTTGTGCAGGAGAAGGAGCCAGACCTGAAACTGGTGCAGCCTATCCCCTTCTTCACGTACGTTGCCCCACAACTCTGGAAATGCTAGGTTGACTGGTTGGCCCTGATGTGGGACACTGCCCTTCCCAGGAGGGAGAAACCCCAGGCCTCCCTCTGGGCTGGTGGCACGGAAGGGGACTGGGCACACTGTGGCAGAAGGCAGGAGACATGTACTATTTGTTGAGGGGCAACTAAGAAGCTTCAGCTCTTCCTCAGGCTTGCCTAGACTGCATCATTCTCGCTCTTGCCATTGTTGACCCCAGCCACCTGCCACGTTCCTATAAGGCATCTTTACAGTCTGCTCTAAACAAAAGAGAAAAAAAACCTGAGGTTTGCCAAGCATGTGCCAGAAGGATACTGGGAAGCCTAGTGTTGTTGGTCCTAGGTGTGGACTTCAGTGGGTGTCAAATCTGTGCTTTCTCTTTTGTTTCCCACAGTACTGGAAATCTAACTCAGGTTCCTTGTGCTTGGCAGGCATGGTGCCACTGAGCTAAATCCCCGGCCCTTGTGCTTTCTCTTAAGACTATATGAGATACCTTGTGATGTGGTGGTGGGCCACTGGAGTTGGAGTAATTTAGCTTTGGCATTTAATTTCCACTTTAAAATTTCTGATACTGAATCTTTTTTTGTTTGTTGAGACAGGTCTTGTCCAAACTGTCTTAAATTCACTATATAGCTCAAGCTAGGGTGGAACTTGCAGCAATCCTCCTGCCTCAGACTCCCAAGTGCTGGGATACAGGTGTGCACCACCATGCCTGGCATGAATCTTAAATCTTTAAATTTAGTGTATCTTATGCCTCTCAGTACCTGTATATAAAAATTATTGTGGATTTCCTAGAGATTTGGATGACATAAAAGGACACAGATGCCATGAAGAGCTTGTTATCATGGCTTTCCTCACAAGGGCCCAGCTCTTCGTCCTCCAGGGTGTACTTTTATCTTGTTTTTTCCTCTTTTACTTGGCCCAAGTTTGCCTTGCAGAGCCAGTTTCTCCTTACTCTTCACTTTTACTTTTTCAAATAAACTTTGCTACCATTAAAAAAATTAATAAATTTATTGTCCCTTGACATTTAGCTATCTGATCTTTGACAAAGAGGCCAGAAACATATACTGGAGGAAGATACCCTGTTTAATTAATGATGCTGGGAAAACTGGCTGTTCACATGCAGAAGACTGAATCTAGACCTATATATCTCACCATGTACTAAACTAAAATCAAAATGGGTCAAAGATCTAAATGTTAAAACAGAAACAATCTGCTAGAAGATAAAATAGGTAGAACTCTTGGAGACATAGACACAGGCAAGAACTTTCTGAACAGAACCCCAGTTGCACAAGAAATAACGTTAAAAATCAACAAATAGAATCATATCAAATTAAAAAAGCTTCTTCCACGAAGAAAACAACCAACAGATTGAAGAGGCCAGGTGTGGTGGTACATACCTGTAATCTCAGCACTTGGGAGCCTGAGGCAGTAGGATCGCTGTGAGTTTGAGGCCAGCCTGAACTACATAGCAAGACTTTGTCTCAAACAACCAAAATAAACAAAGTGAAGAGACAACCTCTTAGGAAAAATATTTTGCTAGCTATTCCTTGGACAGAGGACCAATATCTAGAATATATAAAGAACTCAAAAAAAATTAGACCACCCAAAATACAGGACCCTATCAAAAAGTGGTCAGCTGACGTGAACAGACACTTCTCAGAAGTACAAATGGCCAATGAATATGTAAAAAAATGTTTAACATCTCTGGCCATTAGAGAAATGCAAATTAAGAATGCCTATCATCAAGAAATCAAACAATAACAAATACTAGTGGGAATGGGGAAAGGAACCCTTCTTCTCCATTGTTGGTGGAAATGTAAACAACCACTATGGAAATCAGTATGGAGATTCTTCAAAACATTAAAACTAGAAATTTACCTAGGTATTCCCTTTCTAGGTATCTTCTTGAAAGAGTTAAAGACTTCATATTACAGTGATACATGCATACCCATGTTTATAGCGGCACAATTCATAATAGTTAAATCTTGAAAGCTGCCTGTATATTTACCAACAGATGAATGGATAAGGAAAAATATGATATTAATACATAATGGAGTACTACTCTGCCTAAAGAGGGATAAACTTGTCAGTTGTAGGAAAATGGATGCATCTCTAGACCATAATGTTAAGTGAAATAAATCAGACACATAAGATTAATTACCACGTGGTTTCTCTTTTATGAGTAGAGAGCAAAACAAAAGGTAGATACAGTAATAGAAAATAGAGAGTTCTTTTGCAAGTGGGAAAGGGGCCAAGAGATGGAAGGAGGGCACAGGGAGGGGATGCAAAAATAACTGAGATGGGGCCGAGGATGTAGCTCAGTGGTTCCGCTGCCTGCCTTGCAACCCCAAGGACCTGAGTTCTATCCCCGGTACCAAAAAAACAAAACCAAAAATAACTGAGATATATTATGTACAAGTACCAATTCCCCACGAGGAATATGGTCATTGTATATTACAAACATACCAAGAAAAAATAAAAATTGAAAAAACTTTATTTACTTAATTTTTTGGGGATCAGATGCCCTTTTATTAGTTATATGATTTTGAGGGTACTACTTGACCTCTAAAAATTAAAAAAAATTTAGTGTGCCTTGATATCAGCATTGTATTACCTCCCCTCATGCACACACACAGAGGTATTGTCACACAGTGGTCTGGAGCTTCTCTCCTAAATCAGATACACCTGCGGCCAGCTCTGGCACTCCCATTGTTATTAGTTGGGTGACCCTGGGAACGTTACATGCTATTTTCTAAAAATGAGGAGAGCAGCATGTCTTTCTTGTAGGGTCATCATGTTAATGAAATACAACATTAGAGACTTCTGCTGGGGTGAGAGCAGGAGGATTTCAGGCCCCTGCTCCTGCTCTGGCTCAAGCTGCTCCATCTTCAGAGGTCAAGTTTTGTAGGTTACAACAATGACAAAATGCTGTCTACCTTCCCCACCCCCATGGAGGTTGCAGCTGGGAACCATTCTGCTGCCTCTCCACAGGCCAGTTGGACCCTATGACAGAGTGCTGACCAGGTGTGGTGGCTCTTTGCAGGTGGAAGTGCCTTGGAGAGAGCTTGCTAGCCATGTACAACCACCTCACCACCTGCGAGCCCCCACGGCCCAGCCTTGGCAAGAGGATTGACCTGTCTGAGTACCAGGACCCAAACCAGCTGCCAGCGTCCTCCATGGTGGTGATGCCTGTCAGTGTGATCCAGCCAAGCCCCGTCAATGCCAACCCTGCCATAACTGTGGCTGAGCCTGTGCTTCCCTATGCCCCTGTGGCTACAACCAGCTTCCCACTACATAGTCCTGGCCTGCTGGACACGGGTGCTGCTATGGGTGAGCAGCCCTTTTGGAGTTGACCCCAGTTGATGAGCTCAGTAGGACAAGAAGTGCTTTTCCAGGGAGATGAGTTGCGCTCATCCTTATGGCCTAAGTGAAAGTGGGAGCAGCTAGCTCTGTAGAGGAGCCTGTCAGCTTGCCTGCAGAACCAGTGCTTCAGCACTGAGGTACCCAAGAATGTAGCTCCTTGCTTATTGATCCCCCCACTCCCAGGCTGGCTGCTCAGTCATGGCATAAAAGTCTCCCTCTTGTGATATGGGTGCTGGCAGGTCCCTCTTGCTGCCTGTGTGCATTCTGAGTTCTTTGACTTCAAAAAATGTAAGTAAAGTCACCACCAGGTGTGGTAGTACAGTTTTGTACTGTTGTATTGCTTTTCTTTTTGGTACCGGGGATTGAACTCGGGTCCTTGTGCTTGCGCAGCAGGTGACGAAAGCACTAAGCTAAATCCCTGGCCCCAAAGTTTCTTTTTCTTTTCTTTTTTTGGTACCAGGGATCGAACTCGGGACCTTGCGCTTGTAAGGCAGGCGCCAGAACCACTGAGCTAAATCCCCTGTACTGCTTTTTATTATCATTAGAGTTGTAAAAAAACCTGATATCTAAAACTGCCAGAAAGAGTATCAGATGGGCCAGGGATTTAGCTCAGTGGTGCCAAGCCTGAGTTTGATCCCCGATACCAAAAAGAAAAAGTATCAGACAAACAAATTTTTGAATCAACACATACATGGTTATTTCTAACTTTTTAAATCATGCATAACATTTCTCTGCTTTCTAGGTAATAGTTACCTTGCTCTTTTTGTATTGTGTGGATAGGGTCAAAGACACTGGCTCCACCCTTCCAGGCACATTGATTTCCAGAGGCTGTTGGAGTCAACAAGTATGGGAAATAGGGTGTTTGGAGACCTGCCACAAGGGTTTGTCGACTGAAGAAGGGCATGAGAATTAAGAGGTTTAAACTTGGGCTGGGAATTTAGATCAGTGATTCCGTTGCCTGCCTCACAAGTGGAAGGACCCGAGTTCACTCCCCAGTACCAAAAAAAAAAAGAGGTTTAAACTTAATTTTACTTAGGACTGTGTTACTGAAGAAAGATTTCTTGAATGTTAAAAAAGATTCCGTGCTGGTAGTTATAAAAGAGGACTGACATGTCTGTGTGGTGCATTTTTTCATCCCTGCCCCCTTGTAAGATTTTAATTCATACTCTTTTTTTAAGGCGATGTTTCTGGGGGAGATAAGTCCAAGAAAGGGGTAAAGCGGAAGAAGATTTCAGAAGAATATGGAGAGACAGCAAAACGGAGGTCTGCTCGTGTTCGAAACACCAAGTGTAAAAAAGAAGAGAAAGTGGACTTCCAGGAGCTTCTGGTGAAGTTCTTGCCATCCAGGTATTGTGCACACTTTTTCTGATTTGCCAAAATAAGCCAGTCTACAGATTGACAGCCTATTTCTCCAGTAGCTTTTCTCATTCCATTACCATCCTCTCCTCTAGGCAGCTCCTTTGTTTTCACCTAACACCTGTGCAAGTATCTGAAGTACAGATCTCAGTGGATTGGAATCTTGTGTTTTTCTTACCTCTCCCTGCTTCTGAACTTTCTGAAGGCTGGAGCTGTTACTTGTTCATCTTTTGGGGACCAGGTACCTCTTGGATCCTCAGAAGATGCATGACTCATGGAGCTAGAGGCAACAAACTTTTGTTAGCTTTCCATTGTAGTGACAAAATACTTGAGAAGATCAGCTTAAAAAGAGAAAGAATTTGCCAGGCTTGGGTACATACCTGTAATCCCAGCTACTTGGGAGGCTGAGGCAGGAGGATCACAAATTTGAGGCCCACCTAGGTAATTTAGTGAGACTATCTCAAGAGAGAGAAAAAAGAGAGATTATTTTGGATTAAGTTTTCAGATGTTTCAGTCTATGGTTTCTTGGCCCCATTACCTTTGGGCCTGTGACAAGGCAGCACATCATGGTGGAAGTGTGTGCCAGAAACTCCTCACTTCATGGCAGCCAGTAGTCTTCAGCTCTCATCTTGTCCTATGACAGTTTATTTCAGTGTTGACTATGTCATAGTTTGGAGCAGGAGCCAGAAGCTTTAGGAGAATTATAAATTTGTTTTACAGCAGGATTCCTAATTATTTACCCTTTTGTAGTAAAGGTTAAATGCTTAGAACAAAGGTTATTCTTAGTATGCAGTTGATACAGGACCAAGGTGAGGATAGCATGCCTTCTGATAAATTCCACTCAGGCTTGGTACTAGGAGAGGGTTCCCTCTTGGGAGAGCCATAGGGCTGTACTTTGGTTGAGTGACCCCATCTTTCCCTTAGCCATGCTGTCCTATCCTAAGGTATTGTCTCCTAATTCCCTTTGTCTAGAATGGTTTCTCCTTTATTTTATTTGGTTTCCTATGAAGTTGCTTCTTCAAATGCTCAGGCAAGAACAGTGTGATAACTTGCCTAATGGAATCTTCCGGGAGAGTATGTGCAAGAAAGTGAAGGAATTTACAAGTGCCTGAGTGTTTGTGTTGCTGAGTGGAGGAAAATCTACAAGGATGGTCAAACTTGGGAGGAGCTTGAAACAATGGTACTGCTAGGAGAGGTCTCCCCTGTCCAGTGGCTGGACCAGGACTGATATTTTGTGAGGAACCATAGAGACTAACCTCAGAGAGTCCTGATGAATCCTTCACACTGTCACCCTCCACCCACTTTCTATATGGTTGCTGGGCTCCCCTGAGGTCCTGGAACATGTGTGGTACTCTTCTGGCTTCTGCTTTTTTGCTTTTGCTTGTTTGGCTTTTTTGCGCAGCCAGCCCTTCTTCTCTGATGCCAACCTGAGGAACACCCCTCTGATTCTACTCTCTTAAGGCAGGGCCCTGTTTCAAGCATTTTGTTGCAACTGGTCCTTCATTGGGTTGTGTTTGTATACCTGCTTATTGTCTGTCTTTCCATTAGAAGATAAACTTCCTGCAAGCAGGATCTGCTGCACTTAGGGAATGAGATGGAAATGAGTGATGGTACAGACCAGATGCTAGCTCATGAAGCCCTGGAGAGAGGCAGAGCCTTTCAGAGGCCTGGGCTCTGGATCCTTTCATCCACCTGTTTTCATCTCCTTCATCCTGACTTAGATTTTGTTTCTCTACTGGGGAAGATTCAGATGGCTTGTATCCATATAGATGGTGTGGCCAGGCATGGTGGTGCACACCACCATGGTGGGAGGCTAAGGCAGGAGGATGACAAGTTTGAGACCACTCTGGGCAACTTATCGAGACTGTCTCAAAAAATAAAGAGGGCTAGGGATTAGCTCAGTGGTAGAGGGCTTGCCTAACATGTGCGAACCCCTGGATTTAATCCCCAGTTCCACACATACACAAAAGAACATGTGGTATGGCTTTTTTGACTTCGGTATATTCCATGCAGGTTAAGAAAGCTGGACCCTGAGGAGGAAGATGATCCCTTTAATAACTATGAAGTACAATCTGAAGCCAAATTGGAAGGCTTTTTGAGCATGGGGCCTCATCGACTATCATTTGACTCGGCCACATTCATGGAATCTGGTAGGAATCAGCAATGTGATCAATCACTGTTTGGAATAATTCATCCTATTATCATATGACCTGCCTGGGTTTTGCTTTGGAACAAAGGTTCTAGTGTATTTTTAAAATTTTGGTCAAGAAGCTGCCTGCATTTGCCTTGGGCCTGAGCCCTGTATTCAGCTGGGAGGTCTGATGAGATGGACGGGCTTATACTTGCTGTGTGACCTGAAGGCTGTGTGTTTAAGGCTGAATTCAGAGGCTCGGCTTTGCAAGTTGAATGTATATGACCACAAGGGCCTGGTGTGCCTTGTGCATCAGACACTGTGCTTTGTATTTTGTGGGCATGATCTCATTCAGTGCACGTGGCAGCACATAGAGTCAGCCCTTTTGATACCCACTGTAGACATGATAATCTCAAGAGGCTTGTTCACTGGCAGTAAGGGTTAGAGCCAGGTACTGAATCCTGGCAGCATGACCAACGTTAGCACTGCAGTGCTTGCCTGGATTGAGTGGTGGAGGGAAGACACAGAGTCTCCTCTTCCAAAAAGAACAGGTGACCAGGAATGGGAGGTTGCCTTCACCTAGGTCAAATTGTTCTCCCTCCCTGGGCAGAGAAGCAGGACGTGCACAAATTCTTGCTGGAAAACCTGACCAACGGGGGCATCCTGGAGCTGATGATGCGCTACTTGAAGGGCATGGGCAACAAGTTCCTGCTGAGGTGGCCGCCAGGCCTGGCAGAGGTCGTGCTCAGCGTCTACCATAGCTGGAGGAGACACAGCACTAGCCTGCCCAACCCATTGCTGAGGGACTGCAGCAACAAACACATCAAGGTTGGGAGCCTACCATGAGCCAGCATTAGTGTGGGACCAGAGGATAGTGACATGGATCTTTCATGGCTGTGGGGCTGATGTGCTTAGCCCCCTTGCTGCATCTACTTGTGGGTCTGGAATGTAAACCACTGAGGGGCGAAAAGGAAGTTACAGGACTTGGTTTGTGCCCAGAAAAACCCTCAGTGGCTGAATGGAGGAGGATATAATGGAGGGTGTTAGTGGATGTGGGGGGCCCATAGAAGGCTGATGCGAGGTGAGTGATAGTGGTGTTTGATGCTGGCGGTGGTGATGGATTGGGGATGAACTAGATGTAGATGTGAGGGATATGAGTCATGGTGTGGGCTTCTAGTGTCATTCATTGAGATGGGTGAGAGTTTGCTGGGACAGGCTTGGGGGAAGGGGGGCATTTATCTGTGTTTGAGGTGCCACACTATTACTCATTCTTTTTAACAGGTGGGAATGCAGGAGTACAGAGGTTAATTAGGGTGTTTAGGGGAGGAAAAGAGGGGCTTCCAATACTCTGCACCCCAGGCTTTTTTGTGAGGTGTCTCCCAGAGCTCAAGGAAACACGGGATGCTCAGGCGCTTTCTCCTATTGGAGGTGGAATACCAGGTGTTGAGGTAGGAGCATAGGGAGCTATCATGGCCTACTGAGGTGGTCTTTATGGCTGTGGGTCAGGTTGGAGTTGATAGACTTATAGGGATATGTGGATCAGGGCTCCCAGAGCCCTTTAGGGACTGCCTCCTGGTAGTTCTTTCCACTCAGCCTTGCCCCCACTGGGGACAAAATGAAGTAGCAGGAGGCAAGGCTTTGGTTGCCAGGCAAACCAGGTGATCATTTCTCAGTTTTTCCTGTTAGCAGTTGCCTCTTTGAGCCTCAGCTTCCTTGATGACCCTGTGTATGATATACCCCCATGCACCCAGCACTGTAGTGTAGATGTAACATCTGGCCTGACACACGGCAAGTGACAGGGCTGCCTCTTCCATAAGGATGGTTTCTCAGGACTCTGAAGACAGGTCTCCTGCCCCTCTCAAGTCTTATCCCACTATAGATCCATGTACCTCTTATCACTTAGGAAGTGGAAAGTAGATAGAAGAAAGAATCATGTTTTATTAAAAAGTAAATTTTAATGTAGCCTTCCTCCCCCAGTGCTTTGGGAAACTTTTGTGACTGTTCCTGGCTTTCATGTGCCTGTCCTGTAGGACATGATGCTGATGTCTCTCTCCTGCATGGAGCTCCAACTGGACCAGTGGCTGCTAACCAAAGGCAGAAGCTCTGCAGGTAGGTGGCTTTGTGTTCATTGGTAGAGTAATGTTCTGAACCTTAGCAGGCTGGAGGAAGTTAAAGCAGGGAGGCTGAGTCATGGACTTTGGACTTAATGTCTGCAGCAGGCATATTTCCTGAAGTTGGTTTGTTAGGCTCCCAGACACATTCCAGGGTCCCAGAGAAATCTCCTGGACACTCAGGAAGTGGTTAACAGTAGCTGTCCCCCGCAGAGGGAGCCACTTGCCTGCTTTTGCTTTTGCTATTACTCAGGATTAAAGGAAGCTAGATCTCAGTTTCAGAGTGACTACTCAGTTCTTCATGGGTAATGAAGTAATTTTTCCAGATGATTTAGTTCATTCTGACTTTTCAACTATGCCCCTGGCAGAATGGAGATGTGCTCAAAGTCTGTAAAATTGGTACCCCTGCTCGCCCTCAGGTTTTCTGCATCTCTCCCTGATTGGTCTGATCTCTGTTGCTTGATGTTCAGGGGGCTGTAAGGCTCCAAGGGGCTAAGGGTACCCATGGAGATTGAGGGTCGATGTGGTGAGGGCTGAGAGTAACCTCTGGGGAGCAGAAGGGCATTTGGATGCTGCACATGAAGGTGACTTGTAGACCTGATGCTTTTCAGTGTCTCCTCGGAACTGCCCTGCTGGTGTGGTAAA
Source organism: Heterocephalus glaber (assembly GCF_000247695.1). The sequence continues at coordinate 10,230,183 of NW_004624747.1, read as the reverse complement.
TGGCAGGTTTGGTTCTGACTTCCCAGGAACCCACTGTCTGGGTGACCTCCTGCAGCTGTCATTTGCCTCATCCCAGCGTGACCTATTTGAGGATGGCTGGCTGGAGTTTGTGGTCCGTGTTTACTGGCTAAAGGCTCGTTTCTTGGCGTTGCAGGTTGGTTTCATTGTCTGGACCTTGGGGAACATGCCCTGGTACCTGATAGGGTATATAGAAAATTGGTCATATTGAGGACCTGTGTGTGAGTGCATGTGTGCATACATAGAACCTACCTAGGCACTGGGCTTGGCATGAGGAAGTGGGATATGGTATTGAATTGTCAGCATGTCAGAAATGTAAATCGGGCTCCTAGTCTGTAAAGTACCTCACCTCAACCACAGAGCTTTAGATACCCTGATAGACCCCATCTCAAGATTGCCTTGCTTAACTACTTTTTATATTTCCTGAGAGAGCCCAAGTAAGTAGATGAACAGAGGTAGAAGCTTCTAGGAGGGAATTGTCCACCTATTTTGTGAGAGTTCTAGGAAAACTTCTGGAAAACCCAGGATATGTTGGCTGTTAGTCCACACCTAGTACTGGGTGGTACCTGGTGCCCTGTGGTAGCATGAACCAAAGATAGCCAGGGTCTCAGCAGCAGCATTTCTGTCTGAGGGAAATAACACTGTTTAATGTGAGGAATACAGTTCTAGAATTAGGATGGTTTTAGGTTCTAATCCTGGCTCCACTAGATACCTGGCCTTGTTCAAGAATTTTTAGTGTCCTCACCTTAACATAGGGTTAATAATGCTTCCCCTCACAGAGTTTTGGTGTGGATCATTCATTCATCCACTCATTCAGTTAGTCAACAAATATTTGTTGAGCTCTAGTTCTGTGCTAGGCCCTTTTTAAGGGGATATAGAAATAATTGAATTAAAACCTTGCCCTGAGCACTCACAATTTAGTGAGATCAGTAATGTGAGGACCTTGGCACAGTGCAATTAGTATCCTGTCTTTTGCCCCTTAATTGTCTGTCTTTCCATTTTTCTTTTGTTTGCACTATCTCTTTTAATTCTTTAAAAAAATGTATTAGTATGTGTTTACAGTACATGCATTTTACAGTCATCTTTGTGAGTGGGTACATGTGAATAATATAGCTTGTTTCTTTTTTTAATCCCTTTCACTCCCTGCTCCCTCCTCCTCCTGTAATTCCTCTTTCTCCTTTGTCATTCTTGTTGATATTATTAATCTTAGTTCATCTCTGTGGCATATAATATTGATTTTGTATTTGTTCTGATTAGGGAGACATGGAGCAGGCCCTGGAGAACTATGACATCTGCACAGAAATGCTCCAGAGCTCTACTGCAATCCAGGCAGAGACAGGGGGCGAGCAAGGGGATATTATCATCCGACTGCCCAACCTCCACAATGACTCTGTTGTTTCCCTGGAGGAGGTGAGTGGAAGTTTTTAATGATGTTTTCTTGGTCAAAGATTGATTCTGAATTGGCCCAGTTAGACCAGGCCTGACCTGCCACTGAGGAGTGAGAGAGCTGCCCATGTGCTGAGCAGGGCTCCTGCAAGGAAGGCAGGAGAGGCTTAGGAGAGGCAGCTCTGGCACACTAGGGTTCATGGACTTCCTGATGGCATTCTCCCCTGATGGCATTCTTCCCTGTCTAAGTGGCAGGCCTGAAAGCTTCCAATAGCATGTCTCTTGCCCGGCTCTTTTGGTTTGAGTGGTAGCTGCCCTCGAAGATCTGGAGGGAAATGTTAGCTGATGCAGACCAGTGCTGATCTGGCCACGGGGCTGGAACAGCAGTGCACAGTGCATACATCCTTTTGGCACTTTTCTCATTGTGCAGCCTCAGCCCTGCCATAGATCACATCTGTGCTGTGTCTACAGTGGACCTTTGACTTATGAACTCAGTTCCTTCATGAGGGCTGGTTGTAACTCAACAAGTCAAGACTATTTTTCCCAGAAGAGTTTTTTTTTTGACACCGGGGATTGAACTCAGGAGCTCTGAGCTTGCCAGGCAGGTGCTATGCTACTGAGCTAAATCCCTGGCCCTTCCATAAGAAATAATGGAAATACCCATAATACATTCTGAACCTCCCAAGGCACCTTTTCATAATAAAAAAGGGTTGTGTAATGTGTGTAATTTACCAGAAACATCAATAGTTTTCCTAGTGTATTCACCAAAAAGTTATAAAATGTGCCTAGTTTACCAGAAACAACAAATTCATACTGTACTCACCATTCAAGTTGACATCTTTGGCTTGCAGGAAGGGAGGATCAAATGGAAGGTGGGTATTGTTTGGAAGGAGCATCCCCTTCCATAAGAACATCAGGAATCTGGCTCTCTGGTGTCCTTTCTCTCCTTGGGGGAGTCTGTAGCCCACTAGGACCTGCTTCTGACTCACTAGGTCTCAACCTTTTCAGAACTAAAAACTGGTCTAAGGTTGTCTGTTTCTGCCTTTTCTTTAAAATTTTTCTGTAGTATAACATGACATTGTCATTAAGCAAGTGAATAGAACAATTGGCTTTTTCTCTATCTGGATGGGTCTTCTCTACAAATGTTTGTAGCTAGGGCTGGGGATTTAGCTCAGTGGCACTGTGCCTGCCTGGCAAGCACAAGATCCTGAGTTAGATTCCTGGTACGGGGGGAAAAAGACAAATATTTATAGCTGTGTTCATTTTTGCAGGATTTCCTTTATTTCAGAAGAAGAAGTTTGTTGCACTGATTGTTGATACTCCCCCTCCTCTTCAGAAAGCTCCTCAGCTGCTATTCTCTGTTTCTGAGGCAGTAGTTGCTGAAGTTCCTCTGTAGACAGTTTCTCTACGTGTTCCTCTATGAGTTCCTCAACCTCACCACTGTCTACCTGCAAGCCTATGGACTCTGCTAGAGTGACAGTGTCATCAACCACAGAGTTAATTGAAGGCTCAGGCTCCTCTACAAAGCCTTCACAGTCTCTCTCCTATATAATTTTAGGCCACACTTTCTTCTAGGGTTATCTCAGTATCCTTAGAGAGACATTGGCCCAGGATTTTTCATTTAACCCCACACAGGAAAGGATGTTGTAATGTTCTTTCCAGAACTCTTCAAGGGTTAAATCTGTATCTGAGACCATCTGGAAGCACTTTAGGAACAGTTTCTTGGTGTATAGCTTCTTAAAGTTAGCTATAAACTGCTGTTCCATAGGCTGCAATAGAGGAGAGTTGTATCAGGTGGGAGGAACTCCAATGAGAGGCATGAGAATTTTTCAGCCAATTCTTCTTCCAAATCTTGTAAGTGAGCAGGAGCTTGGTCCATGATGAGGAGAGCCTTGAGTGGTAAACCTTTGTCCTCTAGTTATTTCTTAACAGTAGGACAGAAAGCCTCCCTGATCCACTCAAGAAAAAGTACTCTTGTTACCCAGCCTTTTGCATTGATTTCCATGTGACCCTTAGCCTATTCATCATGACTTTATGTGGATTGAACTCAGGACCTTGTGCTTTCGAAGCAGGCGGTGGAACCACTGAGCTAAATCCCTGGCCCTGACTTTATGTTTTCTGAACACTCTAGGGGGCCTCAGAGTGGTAAACCAAGAGAAGCTTTATCTTGTGACCACTTGCATTGACACATAGCAATAAGGTTAGCCTGTCATAGGCTTACAGCCTGGCATTTTCTTCTCTTTCTGGGTAATGTATAGCCTCCTGGGCATTTTCTTCCAAAAAAGGCCAGTTTCATCACAATTGAAAACTTTCTCTGTGCCATTGTTTTGAAGTGGTGTATGTAATTTTCAGCAGTCCTTTTATCAGCACTGGCTGCTTCACCATGCCCAATTATGCTATGAACCCCAGTTCTCACTTTATCATTGTGTCAGATTTTTTTTTCCAGTACGGGGATCAAACTCAGGACCTTGCACTTGCAAGGCAGGCACAGTGCCACTGAGCTAAATCCCTGGCCCTTGCTTTATCATTGTGAAACCACCCCTTACTGGCACGAAATGTTTCACCATTATCACTCATTGATGGATTGTCCTTTATAAGATCTGCATTTATAGCCCTAGCTTTTTCACGAATTATAGACTCACATAGGATATGACCTGCCATCTGCCTTTTGTTTAGCCACACTAATAATAGCTTTTCTACCTCATCTAACACTGTTGATCATGACTTAACTAATTTGAGAAGCACCTTTAGCAGCACTAGCTTCCTTATACAAATCTTTTCTCTGTAAGATTGTCAAGATGTGTGGTGTGGTGGCTCATGCCTGTAATCGCAGCACTCAAGATGCTGAGGCACCAGGATTGCTATGAGTTTGATGCCGGCCTGGATTACATAGTGAGTTCAAGGCCAGGGACAACTACATAGTGAGACACTGTCTCAAAAAACCAAAAAAACCGATTGTCAGGATGGTGGATTTTGACATGTGGTACACAATAGTGAGATTGGTCAAATGAACGCCACTTTCATATTTCTCCACAATTCCCTTTTCGATTGTGATTGCTTTCTTACCTTCCCTATCTTCTTTTCTAGCTTTGTGGGGGCCATTTTGATAGCAGTAATTATAGTGATTATATAAATCACTGACTGAAATCACATCCACAAACTCATGCATCTGGGCTCGGACTGACACTTATGTACACTTACATACAATTTTATGGCATCATGAGTCTTTGTTTACAACCACATAAGTGGCCAGCCTTGGGTCATAACTCAAAACTTTGGTCATAAGTTAAAACTAAAATTCAAGTCGTAACCCAAGTTGTTCAAATGTTAGGCTGGTTGTAATTTGAGAGTCCACTGTACATTGGCTGACTGTAGCCTTCAGTCTCTTTCAGGTTTGTTTCAGGGGAAGTCCAGGTGCAGTGCCCTGCTGTCTGTGTGCTGGGCTGTGTCAGGTGCTGTGTAAAGACAGTTCTTTGGGTCAGTAATGTGTGCCAACCTCTGGCCCCAGTCTCTTGGTCTCTGGCAGCCTGAGACTCTGTGGTTCTGTAAGTCTGTTTTGCTGAACTGTGACTTCGAGGATGTCCTATTTTGGCAGAAACTATTCTGGAAACTCTCTGCTTCTGCAGTGGTTTTTAGGTTTGAGTGTTTGTTTTTAAAGAAATGCCTTGACCTTAATATAAACACTTAAAAAAGCATATACATTTTGGTGAACACTGATGTATTAGGGAAGAGTCTTAATATTTTTGCCGTGGTGGGTGTGGGGAGTCTAATTTTGTCTTCTTCATCTGTATGGGATAAATGCAAACATCGGCCAGATTCAGGAGGATATGAGGGGTTTGCCCTCAGGCAGCATTTCTGGACCTTTTGCAGATTGATAAGAACCTGAAGTCACTGGAACGCTGCCAGTCCTTGGAGGAGATTCAGCGGCTGTATGAGGCAGGTGACTACAAAGCTGTTGTGCATCTGCTCCGCCCCACTTTGTGCACCAGTGGATTTGACCGGGCCAAACACCTGGAGTTTATGACTTCCATTCCTGAAAGACCAGCCCAGCTGCTTCTGTTGCAGGTGTGTGCTCCCTTGTCTGTGTCCCTTACACCTGCTTGTGTCTTCTTAGTTTATGTACGTGTTTGTTCTATAGAGGCTGAGAGTAGCCCTTGAGAACACATACTTAGAAAAGTGGAAGTCTAAACCACCAACTCAGCCTCCAGAAAGTTCTAAACAGGTGATCTGATCAAGACCAGGGGAATATTAGATGCTGGAAGTGTGAGTTCTAGGGTTTTGTGTGGCTCAACTTGAGCCCCACACTTGACTCTGCACTTCTTCATGCAGGGAAGGAAAGAAGAACATTAAGATGTTATCCATTCGTCTACACATTTGTTCATCCATCTTTGTTTTTATTGCATTTTAACAACTAGTAAATAGATGTAAAGTGGATGAAATACGTGTGCAGTGTAGAGAATCAAGATAAGGGTATGGTGGTATACACCTGTAATCCCAGCACTCTGAGAAGCTGGGCAGGATGACTACAAATTCAAGCTCAGTCTAGGCAACTTAGCAACTTAAGTTGTGAGACCCTGTCTCACAAAGAGACCCCCCTCCCCCCCAAAAAAACTGAAATGGGGTTGTAGTTCAGTATGAAGGACTTGAGTTCAATCCCCAGTAATACACACACACACCCAGGTATAACATAGTTGAAGAGAAAGAATACCAGGCAAGCACCAGCTCTGGCTGAGTGTGTCAGACAGGAGATCAGGGGATGAGGTGTATCTATCTGACCTTAGTTATCATGTCAGACTGTGGACTGGCAGTGTATGGGAAGGACTACTGAGTGTACCCAGGTAGGGGGATGTGTGTGGTTAGGAAGGAGAGGAGAGGCCAGTCCTTGCTGCCTCTGTAGGGTGTCCCCAACTCCGACATTGTCTTTCCCTGTAGTATCATCAGTTACTTTATATGGCAGGCAGCTCCACTGATGGGGAAGGAGCTGCTGTTCAGATGGGCACTGAAGAGCAATAGGGGCCTGGGCCACATGTTGTGGAAGTTCTCAATTTTTTTTTTTTTTTTTTTTTTTTTTTGTTACCTGGGTACCTGGGATCAAACTTGGGACCTTGCACTTGTGAGGCAGTCGGCGGAACCACTGAGCTAAATCCCCGGCCCCTCGATTTTTGTAAATAAGTGATTCTCTGTTGTTCAGTATTTCTGTTTAGGTGTTTACTTATTTATTAGTGTGCTTTTTATATGTTAAAGATACTAATCTTTTTTCCATCAGATCTTGTAAATATTTTTTGCCTGTGTGGTACTTACTCTTAAATTGTGGCTTTTATTTATCTTTTAATCTGTTTTTTTTGGTACCAGGGATCGAACTCAGGTCCTTGCACTTGCAAGGCAGGTGGCAGAACCACATAGCTAAATCCCCGGCCCATCTTTCAATCTGTTTTTACAAACAAAAGCAAAAGTTCTTTTTTTTTTCCCCCCAGTTCTGGGGATCAAACCCAGAGCTTGTGGATGCTAAGCATTCATTCTACCACTGATCTGCATCCCCAGCCCTGAAATTTTATGTTGGGAAGTCTTTTGATGTTTGCATATGTTTATGGTTTTGTTTGTTGTGGTTTTGTTTATTATGCTCAGACAGCCTGGAAAAAATACTTGTGTACTTATTTCACATACATGTCTTGAGCTCCCACAGGGTGATTGGCACTGGAAGATGGAAGGCCGCTCTAATAGAACCCATGTTCCATAGGGGAGGCAGGCAAGAGACACAAAATCAGAGATAAAAAGCACATTTGAGGGCCGGGGATTTACTTAGTGGTTCCACCACCTGCCTCAAAAGCACAAGGTCCTGAGTTTGATCACCCATACCAAAAAAAAAAAGCACACTTGACCTTGTTTTTTTCTAGTGGTATTCATGTTTTACATTTATCTTGTTTCCTTTTGTGTCTCTGGAGTGGGGGTGGGGGGTGTCAAATTTGTAATCCTACCCTCTAGGTTTATGAATGCTGTCTCCCAATTTAGAAAAGTGATCTTTTATGTTCCTCAGTATAATTGTGTAGTTTTCTTCCTGTTGAGTTAATTCTTAGGTCTTAATATTTTTTAGTTGCTATTTCGAGAAGGATCTTTTTTTGATCATTATATTTTCTAGCTGTATGTTGCCAGTTTATAGGAACCCTATTGGTTTTTGCCTGTTTATTTGGAATCCAGCTGCTTGACTCAATTCCCATTAGTTATGATTGTTTTCTTTTTGTTTGGGTGGTTGATCATGTTTCCCAGTCAGTGGTAATTTGGTCTCCGTATTTGTTGGTAGCTTTTCTTCTGTTTTTTTCAGTTCTTTTTGGCCTAAAGCCCTGGGGATTGTGTCATATTAGAGCACTGCTGGGCAGATCCTTGTCTCTGATTTTCACAGCAATACTTTTGTAGCTTAAGGCCAGTAGTCTTTATCTGCCTTTATGTGTTCAATGCTTGTTTGGACCCCACAGCTACACTCTGTAGGCAGCTCTCACCTCAGTGGCCTCTTGCTCAAGGGTGCTGGCTTCTTCTAACAAAACAGGCTCCATTTTCCTGGTAATTAGGGCAGATAAATTGGAGGAGGTTTTGATCTGTTTTCAGACATTGCAGCACATTTTAAAGGCAGGATATTTCTGCTTTCACACTTGTTGGTGACATCCCAGAGAATGGTAGCTGCACATGTCAAGGTAGGCAGGAGCTACTGCTGGGCCTGGGCTCTAGGGAGAGCTGAGCCTTGTGGGGCACCAGACAGCAAGTGCTTACTGCTGGTTCAACAAGCGGCCCACCAGATCTGTGAATTCATAAACAAGCTGTGTTTCCCTGTGCACCAGCTGGTTATAAAAGAGTCTGAGATCCTAGGTGTTTAAATGGAATGTACTCTTGTATTCTAGTCACCTCCTCACCCCTCATTGCACAAAGTGATGGCTTCAAAAAGGGAGATTTTAAAATAGAAGAAACCACTCTGTGTGATATTCAGAGAGTTCTTCCATGTGGCCAGCCCTGTGCTGAGTGTGATGTGCACATCAACTCATTGGATATTCATGTTACTTCTGAGGGGGTGATGTTCGGCTGAGGCTGAGAGGGGCTCAGCACTTTGGCCCCACCTTGGCATGGGGGAGGAGATGGCTCATAGATGATGACTTCAGTGCTGCCTGGCCATTTGCCCTTGCACTTGCCTTGCTTCAGACCTTCCTCTGCTGAGACAGTTTCTCCCTGCTAGCCTGCCCCTGCACTGCTCCACAGCCCCCTCTACAGCCCTGGCACTGGAGGGAGGGAGAACTGGCAGATGTTAAAGTTCCAGTCTCACCTTGGCCACTTGCCAACTCTGTGGCCTCTTTCCCAGGGACCCTGCTTATAAGAGGGGAAGATGAGGTACAGAGGTGAAGTGCCTTTCTAAAAGCCCCCTGGCAGTGGCATGCCATGCTGGCTTTGCACACAGGTGACCATCTAGGGCTATGCTGCACTGGGGGAGCCTTTTTTTTGCCTTATTCCCTGTCTCTACCCTCACTGTCCCCATCTCAGTCTGAGACTCACTTGTGCTGAGCTCATAGTGTACCTTTCAACTTGCTTCTTATGCTCAGGACTCCTTGCTCCGGTTGAAGGATCACCAGCAGTGTTTTGAATGCTCTGAGGTATCTCTGAATGAGGCCGTCCAGCAGATGGTGAACTCAAGTGAGGCTGTAGCCAAGGAGGAATGGGTGGCCACAGTGACCCAGTTGCTGCTGGGTATTGAGCAGGCACTCTCTCCAGACAGCAGTGGCAGTATCCTGAAGGAATCATCCTCTACCACTGGCCTCATCCGGCTCACCAACAACCTCATCCAGGTAACCCCTGGCTCCTCACCCCACCCTACTGCAGCAGGTGTGTGGCTATGATGCTTTCTTTTTTAGTAGTTCCCTGGCTTGTGATTAGGCACCCCAAAGGGGACACATTAGCTTCTCTGGCTGAAACTTTTGAGACCTGAGGAAGTGGATGTGCATAGGCTTCAGATCTTCCTGGAGCTGGTTGGACCTGGGGGTTAAAGATAGTGTGGCATAGGATATGACAGAGTTATCCCAGACCACTCCTCTCAAAGGGAGGAAAAAGGTTCAGAGGGGAGGCGCAGGTAGAGAAGGGGCTCAGCCCAGGCCTATTGACTCCCTGCCAGGGCTCTCCATCACATATGCCACCTTGGTACTTCTAGCTGAGGGGTAGTTGCAGCACCCTGTATCATCCAGGTAGGCTTTGAGGCAGAGAACCATCCCCTGAGGCACCCTCAGGTCTCTCTCTAACTTCCACTCAGGCCATCAGCAGGTCCTGCCAGACCCACTTTCTTTGCATCTTTAGCTTTTGTTTCTCCCTTCCATCTTCCTTGTTCTGCCTTAGTCCAGGCCACTGCTGTCTTCTTGCATGAACTGTGAGAGCACACACCCCGTATTCCTTCCTGCCCATCTACCCTTCCTGCCCAGCCACCAACCTGCCACAAAGGCACTTTTCCAAAATTAAAAGATGAAAAGATGAATGTGTTCCTTTCTTGCTTAAAAACATTCACATTCCCTCTGGGTAGTGTGTGCCCAAGGTACACTGATCCTTCTGCCTGCTTGTCCCCTCCATTTCCACTTCTTTGGCTACAGCCATTCTGGGCCAGCATCTGGAGTCCCTGCCTACAGCCTTGTCCTCTCTCCTCACTCCTTGTCCTGTTTGGGTGTTAGGTAAAGCACAGCCATTCACCTAGAAACCTCTTCTTAAGGGTTTGGTTTTGTCTGCCTAACTCTTCCTCTCTGACTCCCTATTCTTGTATTTGTTCTCATTACAGCAGCTGACAGACCTTTAGCTCATTTGTAGTTTGGCCAATTGCTCTCTTCTCCCAGGCTGTTCTGCATTATACAGTTAGTAACTGTATATGACATGAGGGAAGATAGTGCGTGACTCTGTCGTTGGGCGCTGTGGGGCGCTGTCTGATAATAAGTTGGGGTGCTACTAGGTCAGTGTTCCCATATCAGAGCAATGCGGGTGCATAGGCAGCATGCCCCCACTCTCCTAGAGGACACTGCCATGGGGGCTCATTTCAGGAGTGCAGGGGGCAGAGTTTGTCCCTTTGTAACTCCCCTGTGTCTCCTGGCAGGTCATTGACTGTAGCATGGCTGTGCAGGAAGAACCTAAGGAGCCCCATGTCTCGTCAGTGCTGCCCTGGATCATCCTGCACAGGATCATCTGGCAGGAGGAGGACACCTTCCAATCCCTGTGCCACCAGCAGCAACTGCAGAACCGAGTGGAGGAAGGTGTGCTGGTAACAGCTTTGTTGGGGATGGGCCCTGATCCACATGTTCTTTCCCCTGGCCTCTGCCCCAAGGCTTGAGACTACTCAGGTACTGTAAGCAGGCCTGGGGCTCACTATGACAAGATTTCGCATGACGCTTGACAGAACCAGAAGCTTTCCTGTTTCTTCCCTCAGTAAGCTCACTGTGGGCAGGAGGCGTGGCATGTGACATGTATGTCTGGTGCTGGTAGCAGCCTGGAGGGAATGATGGCAAAGGAAGGGCTTCAAGGAGTATTTGAAGTGCCTCATATGCTGACTCCTCCAATCCCCGTGGCAGCCTGAGACACGAGAAGCCAAGGACAGTGTGAAGCAAGCACAGGTTCCACATCCCAACTGTTACTTCTCAGTTCACATAATCTCAGTGTCTTTTCTCCATGTCCATACTGGAAATAAAGGCACCTTCCTCAGTTGTTGTTCCAAGGACAAAATGAAGTAACAAAGTCATGAAGCACCAGGGCAAATCAGTGCCTGGCATTGGTGGGTACTAATTGTTTTTTTTTTTTTTGGTACCGGGGGTCGAACTCGGGACCTTGGACTTGCGAGCCAGGCAGCAGCACCACTGAGCTAAATCCCCGGCCTTGGTGGGTGCTAATCGATGAGCAGACATTAGGGATTGAGAAGCAAGGGAGGGCGAACCTGGGACTCTTAGTGGAAATAGTACTTGAACTGTGGTCAGCACAGTGGTAGAAAATCTGTTGAATTGAAGAAACTATGACAACAAACACTTAAACATTGCTTATAAGCCTGCCAACTATTATATAGTTGTAATAATAAACATGTTTGTGCATTTATTCAACTAACTTAAAAATGTTTATTGGGGAATTTTCCTCAGTATGTAGTCTGTAAAACAAGAAAAGTGGAAAAGAAAGAAAAGTTATTCCAGGGAAACGTGATTTGTCTCCTTCCATTCACTATTTCTATAATTTTGTTGACAACTCAGATATTTCTTAGCTGCTCACTATATATCAAGTCTCTGTATAAGACCCTTCTGGCCTTGACAGGTTCGTGGTGGGAGGAGATAGGTGAGATTTCTGACAGTGCCAGGCCAGTGAGACTGACTGAGAGGAGGGCACCTGAGGCTGCCCCATAGGGGTGCTGGGTGGGCAAAGAACTGAGGGAAGAGCAGAAGCAGAGTAGACTGGGGGGATGGAGCCTGGTGGGCAGGGACTCAGAGAGCTTCAAGTCCAGCAGGAATCTGGGGTGAGGGGATTGGATATGGGAGGGGCCAGGTTGCAAAAAGCCTTTAGACTCTTATTGGTAGTGGTTCCCGTTTTGCTCCATAGTCTTTTCTTTATAATACTGAAATAAGGCGCATCCTGTACTGAGCTGACCACCTGCTGAGTCTTTAGGAAAGATTTCAGTATTGCTTTCTTACAGGTCATTCTATGGTAACACCTCATGCATATCCTTTTATTTCTGCTCAGTTTTTTTTATTAGCATGAAGTTTTGAGAATTAGTGTTTTTAGAGGTCTTGACAAACTACTTTATTGTTTTCCAAAAAGATTTTTACAGTGAAAAATACATAAGATTTACAATAATATTATTGTTTTTCTTGATTCTCTTTTCCCTCAAAATTAATCATACAAACAAAATATAGTTTAAAAAATTGCCAGGAAAGAAGGAAAAAAGAATGATCAAATGCCTTCAACTTTGAAAAGTACATCAAAGAGAAAGAAAAGACTCGGTTAGACTGGCAGCAGGTGTGGCTCTGTTCCTTCCTGTTCCCCTTTAGGCAAACTGAGAGAAGACAATACTGTATATTTGCCAAATGGCACTCTTGTTTGTAGAGAGCATACTGATGGAGAAGCTCGTCCATATTGCCCTGGACCTTAGCAGAAGCAAGAAGGGCTTCTGGGTCCTTCCATGACCAGACTGAGTTGAGGGATGAATTCAGGGATAAAATACGCTTCTGACCAGGTGGTGAGAGGCTTGGTGAGGGCATTGTCACATACTGAGCTCTCTGGAAGCAGATATGGAGACATGATTTGTTAGGGATTGATACTTACAAAAAGAAGGTTAGGAGGTAGCAGGGTTGGGCAAAGGGAGAAGCTGAACTGTGATGCAGGCCTGACAAAGCTTGGCCAACTGGCAGGGAGCCTGGAGTGGACAGTTTTCCATCAGAGCTGTTCTCCCATGCTGGACTGATGTGACCAGGCCTTTATACTCCTATCTTACTCAGTCACTGGACGTAGGCTTCCATAGGCAGTGCTGTCCTCAGGTGAGGTGAGTTCTGTAGTGCAGCAGACACTGCAGGAGCTGACAGCTGGAGGTAACAAGTCCTGCCCTAAGTGGAGGAGGATTTCCTCAGAAGATAGAACAAAACCTATATTCTCCCCTGCCCTGGCGGGGGTGGGGTGGTGGGGGTGGCAAAAGAAAAGATTGACTATAGCATGCAAAAATTGAAGACAAAAGAAAAGAAGAAAAACCACGGACGAATTCAGCCTATAAGTCTCGGTCTATAATGGTCATTTTGATGTCTTTAAGAATAAAACTGAGGGCTGGGGATTTAGCTCAGTGGTTCTGGCACCTGCCTTGCAAGTGCAAGGTCCCGAGTTTGATCCCCGGTACCAAAAAAAAAAAAAAAAGAAACTGAAAGATCTATGAAAAACTGGAATGTTTTGGATTTCTTAATGATTATCTGACTTTTTTTTTTAGTACAGTGCTTATACTGTTTTGACTGTCTGAACAATAGTAAAATGTACAAAACATTTCATGAAAGAAATATTTTTACCTGGTATGCTGCCGTCTGGTATTTTCTCTTCTCATTATATTCTGTTTTAATCAACTAAAAATGCTAGTTATAAACCTCTAATAGATTATAGCCCAGAATTCAAAAATACTGAGGAGTTTTAAGGAATTAGTAATAATTTAGTAATGAACACATGCATACCTGAAATTTAGTAGTTCATTTTTTTCCTTTTCCTTCTGTATTATTCAAGTACACCGAAATGTAAGAATTTAGGAAATGGTATGTGTAGTGTGGGTTCCATTGTTATAAATTATTTGTGCCTCCCTTTCAAAATGCCTCACATATACACAGAAAGATGCTTGGACATTCACCCGGTATCAGCATTGCTTCTCTGGAGGCTAGTGTTTTTGTGGATGAAGTATTCCTTTTTATACTTGCCTGTATGATTTGAATTCCTTTTTTTTTTTTGGTACTGGGGATCAAACTCAGGACCTTGCGCTTGCAAGGCAGGCGTGGTGCCACTGAGCTAAATCCCCGGCCCTGAATTGCTTTTTAATACTTGTGTTTTAGTAAAGCCAGCCAAATCATTACAATTTAAAAATAGAAAAAAGGAACTAAAGAAAAATATGTGGCTGTATTGGTAAAGAGAAGGCCAAAAGAATGAACTGAGCCTCTTGTAGCCTTCCTGGAGGTGTGTGTGTTCCTGCTAACTCTATGTCTGTTGATCTGGTCTTTCCTCAGGGATGTCAGAAACGCCCATGCTCCCATCTTCCCTCATGCTGCTCAACACAGCCCATGAGTACTTGGGCAGGAGGTCCTGGTGCTGCAATTCAGATGGGGCTCTGCTGCGATTTTATGTGAGTGATTTCCTCTGGGCCATGGGCTGCTAGTTCAGGGTTGGGTTAGGCCCAGGGATTGAAAAGGGAAACAGAGAGCCATGCTGGGTCCTTTGGGCTTGCTCAGCTCATACTGTGTGTATATGATTGCCAGAAAATCTGAACTTGGTTTCTGTGTTGGTCTGCTTTTCATTACTATGACAAAATACCTGAGATATTCAACTTAAAAGGAGGAAAAGTTTATATTGGTTCATGGTTTCAGTCCATGATTATTTGCCCTCATTGTCTTTAGGCCTGGGACAAGGCAGAACATCATGGTGGGAGAGTGCATAGTGGAGGAAGCCTGCCTATTGACCTTATTGTGACCACAAAGCTAATAGGAAGGAGCTAGGAATCCCAATATCTCCTTTAAGGCAATGACTTAGCTTCCTTCCATTAGGCCCTACCTCTTGTCCACTAGTTCCTTACCTGGAGACTTTTACCTCCTAAAAGTTCTACCACCTCCTTATAGTGCCGTGGGCTGGGGATCAAGTCTTCATCACATGGGCCTTTGGGGGACATTCAAGATCTGAAATACAGCAGTACCTTCACGCAACCAAGGCTCAGGAGCTTCAGACCTGGTCTTCTTTAGCAGGTAGATTTAGTTACTAAGTTATTACTGAGTCTGTTACTAGTTGAGCACAGAACCAGGCCTTAATGATTTTAAAAGTAATCATTGCATTCACTATCACCACCAACTTCTATTGAGTCCTGTATGCGAAATACTACTTATTAGACCAGGTCATATTTGCTTAATTAATAGATATTACTGTATTCATTCAACCAGTAAGTGTTTGACGAGCATAAACAGGTTTCCTTAAATTTGCCAATGGTGATTCACTGGTATTGGCTTCTTGAACTTGCTAGGGCTAAGCAGCATGAACCCTGTCCCAAAAGCTGCTTGTTAAGTGGGAGACCAAGCTGTTCTAGACAAGTTACAGAGTACCAGATATTCTGGATGTACCAAGGGAGGGGCCTCTAACCCAGTCTATGATGTCTGTTAATAAAGTTTTATTGGGACATAGCCATACCCGTTCATGTACATATGAACCATGGCTGCTTTTGCAATACAGTGGCAGAATCTAGAAGCTAGAGTGACAGTGTGTATAGCCTTTCAAGGCCTAAAATGTTGACTGTCTGGGCCTTTAAGAAGATTGTTGTTCTGCTCTATACCTTCTTTTCTGTGAATATAATTTTTTTTTTTGGTACTGGGGATTGAACTCATGTCCTTGTGCTTGCAAGGCAGGCGGTGGAACCACTGAGCTAGCCTTATGAATATAATTTTTATAGCTGCACCCTCCCTCCTCTGTCTGATGCCTTCTCCATATCTCTTATTACCTTCTAGCATTCCGTATATTTTACTTCTTTATTATATTTATTGTATATCTCTTCTCCACTGAAATGTAACTTCTGAGAGAGGGGGATTTTTGTTAGTTTGGTCCATTGCTGGATCCAAGTACCTAATATAGCACTTTGCACAGAATAGGTACTTAGTAAATGTGGGTTGAAGGAGACTGAGTATATATGCAGAGTTCATGTATGTATAGGGCCTGACAGTTTGCAGAACACTCACATGGGATGAGGACACCCATCTGACCCATATCCCTGGAACTGGTTAGTGTCTCATGCAGGTTCCAGCCCCATCTGCAGATACCTGAGTATCTGTCCCATCCAGTAAGCTCCATACCCCCTCTAGGTGCTCACTCTGGGTCAGCTCTGTGCTTCAGACCATTTTTAAAAGAGTTAGGTTAGGTGGAGTCTGTATTGCGTCTTTCTTCCCTCTGCCAATCACAGAGTATAGGGATGCTGTCTACTTCCATGAGGTTACCTCCACAAAGGCAGCCCCCTTACACAGGTTGGAAGAATGAGGTAGAATCTTTTCAGGCTGGTTTTTGGTAGGAGTGGGGCTGAGGAGGAAAAACAGGCTGAAGGGGTCAGTGGATTGTCCTATTCTCAGTTTGTCTTAGTCTGTATCTCTTGGTGGAGCATGAATTCAAGCTGACAGTATCAGTTGAGTATAAGATAGTATTAAGTGGTATACTGTTGTGTTTCATTTATAGTTCCTAAAATTCCTACCCAGGACCCAACCTGGGATTCCTTCTGATCCCCCGGCCCCAATTGCCTGGCGGACTCTTCCCCAGGTTCTGCATGACTAGCTCTTCCTTTCCTTCTTACCTTTTCCACAGGGCCTGTCTCGGTCTCTCCACTCTATCCCACCTACTACTGGGTACCCTATTTGTTTCTGGTCTTATCCTTCCCCCACCAGATGGCATCCCTGAGACAAGGACCTTTTCAGTTTACTGTCTGAAGCATCCCTAGGGGTGTGAGTAGTACCAACATAGACCCTTGGCCAGTTGGTATTTCTCAAATGAATGCATAAATGAGTGAACAGAAATTTATTCATTTATCCAGAAGTGCTGGGTGAGCATTCATCATTCTGGGTGCTATGAGGGTTATGAAGGTGAATACGTTCTTACTACCTCTTCTGTTGTCCTAGGTGCATGGTCTACAGGTAAAGGATTGTATCTTACAAACGATTTGGCATCAGGGATGCCTTTTGTATGGATTGTTGTCTTGAATACAGTGAAATGTTCTATGAGAGAAATCTCAGATTCCATTTTTAAAAAAAATTTTCCTGTGTTCTATTTGGGCTGAGTCTAGTCTTGTCTGTCTGTCTTCCTTCCTCCCTCCCTCCCTCCCTCCCTCTCTCTCTCTCTCTCTCTCTTTCTTTCTTTCTTTCTTTTTTGGCATACTGGGGATTGAAACCAGGGGCACTTGACCACTAAGCTATGTCCCTAGTATTATTTTTTTTTCCTGACAGGGTATTACTAACTCATCTAATTGCCCAGGCTGGACTCAAACTAGTGATCTCCCTCCTTTAGCCTCCCAGAGTGCTGGGATTAAAGGTATGCGCCATGACATCCAGCAGCTAGGTTGAAGAATTCCTATCCATTAATCCACACTCAGCTCAAATAACTCCTATCCTGTGGAGTTTATACTGCTTTTTTTTGTTTGTTTTTTGTTTTTTTGAGGGAGGGCCTTGCTATGTAGTTCAGGCTGGCCTTGAACTCACTATGTAGCCTAGGCTGGCCTCAAACTCCCAGTGATCCTTCTGTCTCAGCCTCCTGAGGGCTGGGGTTGGGGTCACAGGCATCCACTACCACACCCAGCTATACTGCTTTTTGGATAGTTCTTTTCTTTACACTTTAGTACATGTACCACTGTACAGATTGTGTGTGTTACCAATCTGCTATATTTGCTGCTAACTTGTCTTCTAATAATAGAAAATTACAGGAAGTGTAGCATATTTTTCATTACCTCCTCTCCCTCTATTAAAATTGCTGTGTATCTTTTTTTTTTTGTACCATAAATCAAACTCAGGGCCTTGTGCTTGCCAGGCTGGCACTATAGCGCTGAGCTGCATCCCTGGCCCACGGTGCGTATCTTTTTGTGCAGGGTTTTATACTTATTTTGTATCTGCATATTGGTGAACAACATGCAGTTGCATGGGTTTTAAAATTTTGCATATAAAACATATAGTATGTAACCTTTTGCAGCTTGCTTTTACTCATTTCAATTCACACATATATCCACATTGAAACAAGTAAACCTGATTTGTTTTAATTGCTTTATAGGATTCTTTTGTTTTTTGAGACAGGGTCTTGCTATAGTTCAGACTAGCTTGAACTCACTTTGTAGCCTAGGCTGGCCTCAAACTTGCAGTGATCCACCTGCCTAAGCCTCCCAAGTGCTGGGATCACAAGCATGCGCCAACATACCTGGCTTATAGGATTCCATTGTATTATGAATGATTTTAAGGTTTTTAGTTTGGAAAATTCCAAACATATGTTAAAGTAGAAATAATAGTATTGTCATTCCTATATATTGAGCACTGATAAGTCATTATTAACTCATAATGGGCGGCTACTTCCCCACTTACCCCTATCCCACATTATTTAAAACCAAATCCTAGATATTACATTATTTTGTTTGTAAATATTTGTTACTGTATTTTTTTATCCATTCTTCTAGTGAAGGCATTGAGATTGTTTATCCATTTAAGGGTTTAAAATAGTATTATAGTTAACATCTACCAAAGGGTTGTTTTATGTGTACATGTGGTAGTTTCTCTAGTGTAGATTCCTATAAAAAGAACTACTGGATCACAGAAGTGCATAGTATCACTTTTATTTTTTATTTTAATTTTATTTTTTTGGTTTTTGGAGACAAGGTCTTGCTATGTAGTTCAACTTGGCCTTGAATTCACTGTGTAGTCCAGGCCGGCCTCAGACTCGTGGAAATCCTCTGGCCTCAACCTCCTGAGTGCCAGGATTATAGGCATACACCACCATGCCCAGCTTGTCACTTTTAAAATCTATATTTTCAGCTAGGTGTGTAATCCCTGCAATTGGGAGGCTGAGGCATGAAAATCATAAATTTGAAACCAGGTTGGGCTACATAGTGAATTCAAGGCCAACCTGAACAACATGGTGAAACCCTGTGTCAAAGAAACCAAGCTAAACCAAAATAAACAAACAAAAGAACTCCATTTTTGTCCTTTTGTTTTAGAATTGCTTGAAATGGTATTTTTTATTTTTATTTTTTTCCCATTAAGTTTATTGGTACATTTTAGGTATAAAATACAGTTACATTCACCATTGGGATCTTGTACCATTACATGAGTATCTTGGTTCTTATTTTTTCCCCCTTCCCCTGCCCTCCCTTC
>NW_004624747.1:10002766-10208501 GCF_000247695.1 Heterocephalus glaber | reverse complement strand
CTAAGCTTCCTCCTTTTGAGTTCATCTAAAGGGCAGGCAGGTGGGTCGTTCAGCAGCAATATGGAGTCTGTCTTGCTAACTAGGGTCCTTCACTGTCTCCTGTTTCTTCATTGACTCCAATCAGTCTTATGTTATTCTTATTTGCATCATTTAGCAGCTGGTGGATTGATTTCTTGTGGTCCCTTACAATTTTAAAGCAATTTTTCTTTTCCTGGTCACTATTTGCAATCTTATCTTCTATATCTGAAATTCTGTCCTCACATTGGTTCATTCTGCTACATAGACTTTCAATTGAGTTTTTAATCTCCTGGAAATCTGTTTGTATCTGTTTTATGGATTCCATTTGTTTCCTATGTTTGGATTCCATCATGTTCCTCAACTCCTCTATTTTTGTATCTGTGTCCTCTCTAGATTTATTAATCATGTCTTGCACTATGGGCACAGTCTCTGCTGTTATCTGAGAAATAATTTCTCATTTCATTTTTTCCAGATCCTCTTTTGTTGCCAGTTCAGGGAGTCCAGGTGGTTGAGTATCAGATTATTCCATCTCGTTTCCCTTTGGGGTTGCTGTAGGTGATATGGAAGTCTGTTTTTGAGGCTTGTTTGTCTTCTCATTTCCACGGTGGGGGTGGGGGTGCAGTAGTGCTACTGGTGCCCATGCGGCTCACCTCCTCTGCCCTGGCAGCGGTGGAATGGTGGCCAGGGAGCCTCCTCCTGGGCGCTGGGGTTGGCTCACCTCCTCTGCCCTGGGAGTGGTGGAATGGTGGCTGGAGAGCTTCCTCCTGGGTGCTGGGATTGGCTCACTTCCTCTGCCCTTGGAGTGGTGGAATGGTGGCTGGGGAGCCTCCTCCTGGACACTGGGGTTGGCTCACCTCCTCTGCCCTGGGAGTGGTGGAATGTCAGCCGGGGAGCCTCCTCCTGGGTTCTGGGATTGGCTCACCTCCTCTGCCCTGCGAGCGTTGGACCATTTTTGTCCTTTTGATAGCAGTATGAGAATTTCCACTCATGTGTCAGCCCTAGATATTGTGTAGACTTAAATGTTGATCCTGGAAGCATGAAATGGTATTTCATTGTTCTTTAAATGTTCTTTGTAATAATTTATGGTTATTAGTGAAGTTGAGTATTTGTATTTATTGGCCTCTTAGGCTTCCTCTTTTATAAATTGCCTGTTCATTTTTCTACTAGGTTATTATTCTTGTTCTTATTGGTTTGTAGAGTTCTTCATATAACCTGAATTCTAATCTTGTCTGATATATGTTTCATTATTTTTACATGCACTTGTGTGTGTTACTTAGTACATATATTTTAATTTTGCATGGTGTTTGTTTTGTAAAATTTTGAAAAAAGTTTGTTTTTGAAAAATTTTATTTATTGATTGATGGAGAAAAAGTCTTGCTGTGTAGTCTAGGCTGGCCTTGAACTTGCTTTATAGGCTGAGCTCGAATTCACAGTGTTTCTGCCTCAGCCTCCCATGTGCTGGGATTACAAGTGCCACCATGCCTGGCTCAGAATTTTGAAATTTTTAATGTCAGACTTATTAATTCTTTCCTTTATTGTTTGTGGTTTTTAAAAAACCCTCTTTGGTGCTTTTCAAAATAAATTCTTCCTTCCTACACAATAATAAAGACATTCTCTGGTGTTCTAAAAATTCTTATTTTCCACATGTGGTCTTCATGCCCTCTGGATTTAATTTTTATTTGAGATTAGGTAAGGATCCAATTTTATATTCAATATGGATGGCTAATTGGTTTGCACCATGTATTTCAAGAGTGTTCTTACTGCACTGATTTGTGAGTCACCTTCATCTTTTATTTGTAAGTGTGAGGGATTGTTTGGGGCTCTGTTCTTTTTACTGGTGTAAATTGCTTGTCTATTCCTATGCCAATACTACATTTTGTTTGAGATATCTTTTTTTTGGGTACCAAACGGAGGACCTTGTGCTTGTGAGGCAGGTGCTGCACCACTGAGCTGAATCCCGGGCCCATTTTTGGGATATCTTGACACCTGCTAGGATTAGTGTGCCTGACCTGTCTCTTCATTGTATTCAGTTGGCTATTCTTGGCCTTGTTCTCTTCTGTGTCACTATAAGATTAGTCTATAAAATTTTGTGAAACTGCTCCTTTGCCCTGAAATTTTGATTGGCATGGCATTGACCTCAAAGATTAATTTGGGAGAGAAATGCCTAAATTGAGTCTTTCCCAGTCATGAACGTATTATTTTTGTGTTTATTTAGGTCTTATACTTTTCATGTCCCTTAATTCAGTTTAATAATTTTCCCCATAAAACCATTATATATATTTTGTTTGACTAATGACTAGGTATCTTTTTTTGGAAGTGCTGAGAATTAAAGCAGGATCTTGAACATGCTAGATAAGTGCTCTACCTCAGAGATATAGCCCCAGTCTTAGGTATCTTTTCTTTTTTTAACATTATAAATAGATATTTAAAAATTAATACTCTGTTTTGTTTTGTAGGCATGTAGGAATACTTGAAAAAAACCCCATATTTCTCAGTTGGGTGTGGTGACACATGCCTGTAATACCAGCACAAGGAGGCTGAGGTCAGAGGATCTCAAGTTCAAGCCCAGTCTGGATAACTTAGTGACTTAACAAGAACCAGTTCTGGGGCTGGGGATTTAGCTCAGTGGTTTTGCCGCCTGCTGCATAAGCGCAAGGACCTGAGTTCGATCCCCGGTACCAAAAAAAAAAACAAGAACCAGTTCTCAAAAAATGGAAAAGGGAGCCAGGGATTTTTTAGCTCAGTGGTTCTGGTGCCTGCCTCACAAGCACAAGTTCCCAAGTTCAATCCCCGGTACCAAAAAAAAAAAAAAGAAAAGAAAAAGGGCAAGGGAGGAGGCTCAGTGTGAAGGTCCTGGGTTCAGTCTCCAATATCACCAAGAAAAAAATCTTTTTTTTCCTCTTAGGAAAAGCTGCTTTGTTTATTGTCTTAATTTGAATACATTGTGGACTTCTTTTTTTTTTTTTTGGTACTGGGGATCGAACTTGAGACTTTGCATTTGTGAGGCAGGCGGTGGAACCACTGAGCTAAATCCCCGGTTCATGTGGACTTCTTGAATTTTCTATGTAAACAATTATATT
The DNA here is from genome assembly GCF_000247695.1 of Heterocephalus glaber. The sequence continues at coordinate 10,205,403 of NW_004624747.1, read as the reverse complement.
GTCCATGAATAAGCTATTTTGCCTTCCTTTTCAATCCTTATAGTCTGTGTCTCATACCACCACTCCCCTCCCGTTTTGTGGCTCTTGGCTTAAAGTTTGCAAAGTTTTTTTGTAAAGAGAGAGTAAAGGCTTTTTAGGCCAAAGGTTCTCTGTTACAACTACTCAGGCCCCCATTATAGTACAAGAGTAGTCAGAGATAATATAGATATCAGCATTAGGAGGGAATGTGTTCCAACAAAACTTGTGGACACTAAAATTAAAAAAAGTTTTACTTTTATTAGTATATATTTGCAGAACATAATGATTTCATTTGTCATGGGGAATTGGTACATATACATTATGTATCTTAATTCTTTTTACATTTCCTTTTCACCCTCTTTTTCCCCCTCCATAGCCTGGCAATGCAGCATCTGCCTAGCAACTGTGAGGCACTGGGTTCAGTCTCTTAATACCAAAAAAGCAAAAAGAAAAAATACTTAAATTTCGTGGGTTTTTGGTACTGGGGATCAAACTTGGGACCTTGCAGTTGCAAGGCAGGCGGCGGAACCACTGAACTAAATCCCTGGCCCTAACTTTGTATAATTTTTTATGTTACAAAATAGTTTTCTTCTTTTGATTTATTACATTATTTTAAAATGCAAACACCATTCTTAACTCATAAAAAACAGACAGTGGCAGGATTTGGTACAGGGGCAGTAGTTTGCCAGCCCCTTATCTAAAGCATGCATCTCTCTCAGATTTTTTTTTTCTCTCAGTAGATTTTAAACTGTTGTTTCTTTAGTGATGTTAGATTCATTCAGACTTTTTTTTGTCATGTAAATTATATATTGGAATAGTATCCATTTGTTAGCATAAAAGTCTTCATGGTGTTTCCTTATAATTTAAAATCTAGGCCAAGCATAGGTCCTCATCTCTTGGATGAACATTTCAGACCCCATCTGATAGCAAAACCTCTCTGTGGTACCTCTAGTCATGCCCCTTTTTTTCATTGCTAGAATTATTTGTACTTTCCCTCCTCCTTTTCAAAAACAGCCTTTTCCTGAAGCTTGTTTAAATTGATTTTTGCAAAGTAAGAGCTATTTGTTTGTAGATCTATTGTTTCTTTGCTAGCTCATTAATTGCCACTCTGATGTTTATTGTCTTTTTACTTTCTTTGGATTTAATATGTATTGTTTCTAACTTACTGAATAGAATGCTCATTTCAGTATTCACTTCTAATATATGTACTGAAGATTATGTTTTTTCTGAATACTGTATATTTTTAGCTCCATCCCAGAAATTTTGATATTTAATGTTTGCTATTTTTATGTAATTGATTACTACTTTTATTGAATCATTTTTAGAGGATCTGAACTGTATTATATCCAGTCTTAGGTATTTGTTGAGACTTGCTTTTCATCTAGTTTTGGCAAAAATCCCATAGATGCCCGAAAAGAATACATATTTACTAATAGTTGGGGATAATAATAGCCATAGGATCTCATATCCATGTGTCACTAGATAGGGCTCTTGGGGGTTCTTTTCAGGTTCTTGGTATCCTGAACTAAGAATTAGAAAACACAATGGAAAAAAGACACGGAAAAGACAACAAGGGTATAGATTTATTGAAGGCAGAAAAAAGTATACTCTACAAGGCTCCCAGCCAGCAGTGCTAAGGATAAGGGAGATGGGGCCTTTAGTATCCAAAATACCTGGATTGACCCCCACCTCATGGGACAGTTGTCCTGTCAAAAACTCACTTGGCCTCATGTCTGATATAAATTGTCCTATGGAAAAATTTGCTTGTCCTCTCTCCAGATATAAATGAGGGATAAGAAACAGTGTCTTTTGATGGGCCATGCCCATATGTAAATGAAAAATTGGGAATATCTTCTTCTGATTGTTCCAGTAAATAGCACCAAATTCAAATGAAAGATTGAGAAAAATCACTTTCTTTTGGTTCCGTGTACAGTGTTCAGGAGCTGTAAGCCTGAAGTCGTTTTGGGTCTGGTGTTCTATGCATGTCTTCTCTTTTTAGGAAACCTTTGTGCAACTGGTTAGCTGTGGGTTTTTGTGACTTCTGACACATTCTGACTAGTTAGTTGTCTGGTTTGCCCCAGCCTTCATTTCCTACCTTATGTACATATATCTTGTCTTAGTGCTGTTCACATCCTTTCTGATACTAATATTTTGTCTGAGGGAGATTCCCTCAGCCCTAATGGGATCTGTCAGCTTCTAATTTATAATTATTTGCTGTATATATTTAACTCATTCCTACATTGGAATCTGAGCTTCGTAAAAATCAAGGACCATGTGCCTAGTAAAAGAAGGTGTTCAGTAAATACTCATTTAGCAAAGGAATGGCTAACTAAATGAGTGAAGAAGTTACTAGGGGCATATAGCACTATCTTTTTCTGGGAGCTGGTAGAATATGGCTAGATGTGCTAGAAAGAAGTCAGCTCTGCAAGCCCAGGAGGAGGCTGCTATCAGAGTCAGCCTAGAGTAACTGTCACCCTAGACTGGGTGGGTCATTTTTCCCTCTCAGAATTATGGAATCAGTAACACCAATTGAGCTCTGATTGAGCTGGGAAAGAGGCTTTTATTCTTGGCCATAAATAAGAGATAAAACTTGCAAATCAACTTCTCAACCATTAGGGAGATTATAGATAAAAGGGTAAAAGAAATGAGAGGGGAGGAATAGTCATGTCTTTTCCAGCAATTTGGGAGCCACCATTTTCTGCTCCTTTTATGGTTCTTTTTGGTGGATGTGGTGGCAGTTGTCAACTGTTGTGGTATTGGGGAGTGTGTCATTTAGCATGCAGATGGAATTAAAATGAAGTTGGAGATTGTGTGTTGGTCACTCTGGCAACCATCTTAGGTCTCAGTTAGCCCACCTGAGGAGGAACTTCTGGCTTACAGGCATCCTTTCCCCAAAGATTAACAAGTTTAGGGCAAGGGAGAAATTAAGTTAGGTCAGGGAGACAGTACAAGATTCAGGGATGGAATCTGAGGAAGCCCCCCAAAGAGGAGATAGAGACCTCAGCTCACTCTGAAGAGTAGGTTCACTGACTCTTGTCACAGAAAAGCAATTCAGGATGTGTCAGTGTGAGGTAGAAAGTAAGAAAAAAATTGGGCACTTAAGCTTGAGCTGAAAGGGCATAGCTCTGATGAAGAGGATCAGACTGGCCCAGTAACAAAAGAAAAAGACCAGATTTTATAGATTTCCTTGGATGGGCTAGAGTATGGTTGAACATCATCTCAGTTCTGGTTTGCAAGATGACTATGGGAGAAGTCCTCATCACTTGAAGGGGGGCTTTTAGTCTTTATAAGATGATTACTTCTACCTGGGATAACCTCAGTTTTGTGGAAACTGCTGGAATCCAAGGTGGCTATAGGTTTAGAGCAATGACTTGAGACTTCTGGGCATGTTAGGGTTAAAAGTAAGGGTTAGTTGAAAGTCCTGTAAATTTCTTACCTTGGTGTCCAGGTCTTGAAGTGGGATGAGATAGGTTATGTTAATTCAGGGCTAATCAACCTTGTTTTGTCAACTTTTAGACAGATACTTCTTAAATGATTAACAAGCCTGTGTGCAGAGCTGAGCAAGGATCTGACCCAAAGTTTTAAAGTAATAAAAGACAAAATGAAAGTTAAGCTTTGTTCCTTTTAGTTATCTATTTAGCATTTGTAGGCCCAAGTAGAGTCCTTCTTTTCTAGAAAAACAGACTTAAGTCCCTAACTGCCTCAGAAGAGAAACAGAAATCACGCTTTAAGTAACAGGTTAAGGACCTAGGAGTTTTATTTGTCCTCTGTCTCTGTGATGGTCTCTGATTGCAGCAGAATAAGAAATCTTTTCTAGGAAACAGGTCTTTTGGAATAAAGTCAGGCAGGGGCCCAATAAACATTGCCTCCTCAGGTTAAAAGAATTGTTAGAGTCATGGTCTCCCTGGAGTTCTGCTATGACAGGGCTATGGTTGCTGGTCCCCTTTCAGCATCTCTTTCTGCCCACCATAGGTGCGAGTTCTCCAAAAGGAACTTACTGCGTCCTCCTCTGAAGACACACACCCCTATAAGGAAGAGCTAGAGACGGCCTTGGAGCAGTGTTTTTACTGTTTGTACAGCTTTCCCAGCAAGAAGAGCAAGGCCAGGTACCTGGAGGAGCACTCTGCCCAGCAGGTGAGGGTGCTGCCACTGGCCTAGGGAGGGGCAAGTCTAAGGAAGAGTGGGGCTCCAGGAAGATAGGAGCTCTTTTGAAGCATGTCGGATTTGTCACAGTTGCTTGGGATTTAGCTCAGTGGTTTCGCTGCCTGCTGCACAAGTGCAAGGATCCGAGTTCGATCTCTGGTACCAAAAAAAAAAAAAAAAAGAAAAGAAAGATTTGTCACACTTACTCCACAGTCAAAATACAAGTTGCAGTGGGAGAAAGCAAAAATATGGTCAGATGTCTGATTAAAGGACAGGAGTTTTCCTTGCAAAAAGATAGCTTCATTAATATTGACTTAATGATAAAAAATGTGGTACGAGAAATGTCCATAGGTTTATTTGCAATTTGGATAATATGAATAATTCCTTAGAGGTTTCTCTTTTTTGGTTGTTTTGGTTTTTGGAGCACTATTGGATGTATTATCTCATGGCTCCTCAATAGTATCAGTTATTCTCTGGTCTTAGGGATTCAGCCCCTAAAATGGAATCTCCTTAGGAAGAATCTCCACTGTGGCCACTGCCACTAGAGTTGCCTTGGCCCAAAATCACCACACAGTTTTCATCAATCAAAAACTGAGGGGCAGCTGAGGCATTGAGAAGGTTGGTGGCTGGCCCCAGGTCCCCGTTCATAATTGATGACACACTCTTATTTTATTTTATTTTTCGCAGTTTTGTTTTTTTGGTGTTTTTTTTTTTGGTACTGGGGATCAAACTTGGGACCTTGCACTTTCGAGGCAGGCGCCAGAACCACTGAGCTAAATCCCTGGGTATTTTATTTTATTTTACTTTACTTTATTTTATTTTTGCTTTATTTTATTTTTACTTTATTTTTCGAGACAAGGTCTCATGTAGTTCAGGGTGGCCTTGAACTCACTGTGTAGCCCAGGCTGCCTTCGAATTCCTGGCGATCCTTTGTCTCATCTGGAGTGCTAGGATTACAGGCATGTGCCACCATGCCTGGCTGAACTCATCCTCTAGCTTAGCCATATGGTCTCAGAACACATCCCTCTGCTTCTACCATTTATCTTTATAAAGACTGGGTTTCTGCTTTTCAGACACTTTTGAGAATGACATTGGGCATGCAGATTATAAGAAGTGTAACAAGTACTTATTTTAGACTAGTACCATATATGGTGACCCCTATTTACATCCTCTTTACATTTCTATAGAGGAACTTTTTTGTCTTTATCCTGAATGTACTATGAATCTGTCCTCTTTTTTCAAGGTGGAGCTTATATGGGAAGATGCCCTGTTTATGTTTGAGTACTTTAAGCCCAAGACCCTTCCTGAATTTGACAGCTACAAGACCAGCACAGTGTCTGCTGATTTGGCCAACCTTCTGAAGAGAATTGCCACCATAGTGCCTCGCACAGAGAGGCCAGTACTGAGCCTGGACAAAGTCTCTGCCTACATCGAGGGAACCTCAACTGAGGTGGGCCTCAGTGGACTCAGAGGTGGGAGTTATGGGCCTGAGTAACATCCCTTCCTCACCAGCATGGCTGCATGTATGCTCTGGCTTCATTCCTTTTCTGCATCAGATGCTAGGGCCAGGAGAAGCCCAGCATCTGTCATGTGTTGATGTGACCAAGCAGTCCTGGGTTTACAGGTCTCTCAGGTCACACTTGAGTTCTTGACTCTACTCTTTATATTTACTCTCTCCCTTGCCAGGTGCCCTGCCTCCCAGAAGGGGCTGACTCTTCCCCTCCTGTGGTGAATGAACTCTACTACCTCCTGGCTGATTATCATTTCAAAAACAAGGAGCAGTCCAAGGCCATCAAGTTCTATATGCATGACATCTGCATCTGCCCCAACAGGTGGGAGTGGGGCCAGGCTGGCTGTCAACAAAGCTGGGGTAATTCTAGCTTAGCCAGCATTTCACTAGGCCAGTTTGGAGTTTTGCTGCCGATAGCAAGATTAAGGAAAAGAAATGAAAAGGTGGATTAGCACTGTGTAGTTATTAAAAAGCCAGATTCTCCATAAAAAAGAAGAGCAAAGGGAAAGATTTCTTTCCTAAAGACCCCAGAGGGAGGCATTGGGGTTGGAGAAGGTATGAAGTATGTCTTTGGGCTCTGGTGTCTGGGCCAAGGAAGTGCTGTCTGGCCTGATCCTGTTGGTTTTGTGCTACCTCCTTTCCTGGCTCCAGGCCCCAGTAAGTTGCCTGAGGTATACTATTGATGCTTCCACTGCATACTTTTTCATTATATTTGCTTTTGTGAGGTTGGAGGGTAGTTATAGAAAAACCTAATTCAGAAGTTCTCTTTCCTTTCTGTAACCTAGTGCATCATTGGGCAGCTGTGTTTATCATGATTGTCTGAGATGTGATAAAAAAATACAATAAATGTTTAAATTTTAAAAATTATTACAGTAAAAGGCACATTGCCAGTAATCCTCCCTCAAAATTCTCCCCCTGACCTTGAACACACTTTTCCCATTGTTCTTGCTACTTTCTGAAGGAATTCTGGAAGTCTTCTTTTGTGAGTGTCTTTAGTTGTGCTGTTATGGATGCCTCAATGTCCTGAATCAATTTAAAATATTTACCTTTCATGGTCATATTCGTGGGGAAGCCAGATCTGGTAAATAAAGTTGATAAGGACACACTATAATGTTTTTATGACCCTGCTTTTCCTTTGGATGGCAGTTGGCAGCAACATTCACCATATTTTTTTTCTTAAATCACACCTTATAAAGTCAGCAAAGAGGACTTGCAGAGCTGCCTAAGACAGTGGCATGAGCAATAGTGTGTTTAAAGTGAAGGGGAGTATTTTGAGGGGAATTAATGACATTGTGTCTTTTATCATAATTTTTGAAATGTAAGTATTCATTGTATATTTTGATCATCCCATAGATGTAGGAAAACCCGTGTGTGACTTTTGCTCACTTTCCACGGAGCCATGCTCACCATTCTCTTAAAATGTAGTGATTGCCCTGAGCATCTATCTGGAGGAGCTCTGCTACACTTGTGAAGTCTGATACACTTGACTACAAGGCAATATCCAGGACTAGGGATATAATTGTGGTAGAGCACTTGCTTTACGTGCATTAAGCCCTGGGTTCAATTCCCAGTACTATTTTTAGGGCTTACCTAAGAGGTAATCCTTGGATCAAGGGCAAAATGAGTCCGCTCTCTGTGGCTGACCTGCATCTGAAGGTATAGCAGCTGTAGACATCCTTGGGAAGTACTCAGGGGCTAGCCCTGGTGGGGTTAGCTCATAATTACCCCTCACTCAGGAAGAAACCTTGTCAGGATCCACCTAGCCAAGGGTTCAGGGGCCTGGAATCTGCATGGAGAAGCTAATTTGTAAGACTTCTATAGCCTGTGGGGAAGATCACAGGCCCCCTTTTGCTCAGCCTGTGGGTTCCTCCAGAGAGCCATTTGCTTAGAACTCTGCTAGCCTCTCTGGGATTGCTGTGTGATGGTGTAGACCTGCACTCAGGCTGGCTGGGTGCGCTCTGGTTGACACACTTGGGCCATCTATTCTGCACTGTTGCTTCCCCATCTGTAAAGCGAGGGTGATAAAACCCATCTTCTGTAGAGCGGTGAGCACTTGTCATGGCTCCTCTTCACCTGACAGCTCCTCAGTCAATGGAGTGATGACCATGAAGGCCCAACTAGGTCTTCCTACAACCTGCATACCACCTGTTCAGAGAGTAGCAACCCATCAGGCACAGTCCATTGGGCAGCCCTGCTACAGAAGGAGGGTTTTTTTAATGAAGACTGGCCTTAAGGCCAGGAAAGGACTTGTTGCTTGGTCCCAGGCCCCAGCCCTTGGCATCCCTTTTTCTTTCTTGCAGTACTGGGGTGAGAATTGAACCCAGAGACTTTGCACTGAGCTATGTCACTAGGCCTTTTAAAATTTTTTATTTTGGGACAGGGTCTTGCTGAGTTGCTAAGTTATCTAGGTGGGCTCGAACTTGTGATCCTCCTGTCTCAGACTCCCAGAGTGCTGGGATTACAGGCATGTGTTACTATGCCCAGCTCCTTGGTCTCCTTCATTCTTTCCCCTCTCCTTCATCCTGTCCCTTTCAGGCAGATGCCAGTGGTGACTTGGGCTCCATCTGGTCTTTTGGGCTAGCTAAAATGGAAGATTGGATACTTTTTTTTTTCTTGAAGGCTTCTGAGCCTGTTGGGTAGGAGTAAAGCCCCAGATAGGCATCTGGTTGAACAATGGTGTCTTGATTGTGGTGTTGGAGAAACAGAGTCTGTGGGGATGCTGGTTACAGTATTTTGTTTCCCTTGCATTGACCATTCCTTCTGCTTTTACTGAGCTGAAAGTGACCCAAATTTCCCAGGCATTTCATGAAACATTTGGAGATGGGGAAAATGAAGGCAGGCCCTGGTATAGCTCACCCCCACTACCAAGGAAACAACTTGAGCCCAATTCCAAAACCAGGTTTGCCCTGCACAAGTTAGAGCCTAGTGCATGGGCTCTAGATACTTCCTCCTCCCGAATTGTCATTGTTTCCTGCCCTCTGACCCCTCAACATCCCTGTAGGTCAGCACTCCTGGAATATGGGCTGTGTACTGCTCTGTCAGTACCAGGAGATAGATGTAGGTAGGATACATAAACATTTTTACTTGTCATGATGACATACTTCTGCTTTTGGTTACTTTGTTTTGGTGGCAGGAGATTGTAGTTTCCAGTTGGTTCTTATGCAGCCAGAGGGGTTACTGTCATGATGTTGCCCCTTTCCTCAAGGTGAGGGCAAACTGAGTTCTGAAGACATAATAGAAATGGAAAGGAACGCCCCACTGTGAATGTGGCCCTGGTGAAAGGGAGTTTGCCACCTACTCCTGTATCTTTCTTCCAGAGTAACATGAGTGGAGTCAAGGAAGACACAGTGGCCTTAGGTCTCCAGACCCCAGAGGAGGAAGGACTGCTCTTAGAGCCTCTCACATAAGAAGTGAAGCCTTTGTCTTTGCCATCCTCCTCTTGCTTCTGAGTTTTCGGTATCTTTCCTGCTCCTTTGTTCACACAGTGTTAGTCCTGCATGCTGGGGTACAGTGAAGGCTGAGCTTCACAGGGTTCCTCTGCCTTTACCACATACTGCAAACTCAAATAGTTCAGGAAGCCAGTTTACCAGTTTTACAGTCATGGTGTTTAACTTTAGCTGTGATGGACTAAGAATTGTTGGCACAAGGAAAGGTAGAACCTGCCCTTTTTTTTTTTTTTTTTGATATTAAATTCTTTTATTGGTACATTGTAGGTATACAACACAATTACATTTCTCATTGGGAATTGTACCTTTACATAATGCATCTTGGTTCTTATTTTTTCCCCATTCCTAGCCCTCCCTTCACGCCCTCCACCCTTCCCTATTTACAAAGCCTTTATTTCCATTTTTTCCATTTCTCATCATTTTTTCCTTTCCCTTCTTTCCTTTCCCCTGCCCCTCCCACTACCCCTACCCCTTTGGACCTTTTCTTCCTATTTTGCATTATTGATTATTCATTCTAATCATTGGTACATTTTAGGTATACAATATAATGACATTCATCATTGGAAATTTGCACCTTTACATAGTCTCTCTTGGTTCTTATTTTTCACCCTTGCCCAGCCCTCCCTTCAACCCCTCCAGTCCTCCCTATTTACAAAGATTTTGTTCCTATTTTTCCATTTTCTCATATTAATCTCATTCCCTTCTATCCTTTCCCCAGCCCTCCCACTTCCTTCCCCTTTGCCCCTTTTCTTCCTATTTCACATTACCTATTATACATTTAGTCCTTATTTACACTTTCAGTTTCTCACGCTGGAGAAACTATTCAGTATTTACACATAGCACCTGCCCTTTTGATTGCTGCTTTTCCTCTTCTCTGTACTAGCAGGCAGAAAATTTCAGAACCCAGAAACCATCTTGGTCTTGACATATCTGTGACCACCCTCTCAGAGATTTCTATAGTCTCACCATCACTTTCTTTCAGGTGATGCTCAGCCATCATGTGGTGCCCTTGCTCTGTTTTACTGCTGGAAACTGAATTGGGAAGGTCACGGTCTCCTCAAAGTCCCAGAGGGAGAAGCTGGGTGGCTTGGGCCCTGGGACTCTTGGCTACCTGTGCTCTTGCTTAGTGAGTGTATTGATAGCAGTCTCTGCTTGCACAAGAGGAAGGAGAGTGACACTTGCTGAGTCTCTCAGTCACCTCGACTGGATCCCTGTTGTGATGCCTTGCAGAGTGCGCTATTCCTTTCCACCATAGCTGTTCTGTGGGTAACTCCCCAGTGTAGGGGAGCGGAGCTGAAGAACCCTTCTGTTAGAACAGCCATTGAGTGGCTGTGAGGTGCTGAGGAATATTTTATCTTTTAGCATCTTTCTAAGTCACTTTCTGTCACTGGACACAATACCTGACACCCATAGCTTCGAGGTTTATTTTGACCCATGATTTTTAGAGGATTCAGTCTGTAGTCATCTGGCTCCAAGGCAGGAAAGGCATGGAAGAAGGTCTGGCAGAGGAAAGCTACTCACATTATGGTGGCCTGGAAGCAGAGAGTGAAGGGAGGACCTGGGGAGGAGATATACCCTTCCAGATCGTGCTCCTAATGACCCAACGGTTCTGACCAGACCCCACCTCCTAAAAGCACTTTCAGCTCTGAATTCTTTGGTAGATTAATCCACTGATGAGTATAGCACCCTCACAATCCAGTCACCTTCTAAAATCCTAACCTCTGAACACATGAACCTTTCAGGGGACATTCTAGATCTAAACCATAACAGTACCCCATAGTTCTCTCGAGGTAGATCTTCTTAGATATATGTCATGGTGTAGGGACTGTGGCTCAGAGGCATGGCTGGTCCAGATCGCAGTCATGGCCTGATCTAGTGGCTGAGCTGGTTCTGAACCCTGTTGTAGGAACTGAGCTTCATAGCATTTGTCTGGCCGCCTGCCAGGCTGTTGTGTTTGCTGTGCTGTCAGGGCAATGGTATTTGTAGCTAGTTCTTTTGTTTCTGCCCCAGGTTTGATTCCTGGGCAGGCATGGCTCTGGCCCGAGCTAGCCGCATTCAAGACAAGCTGAACTCCAATGAGCTGAAGAGTGATGGACCCATATGGAAACATGCCATGCCTGTCCTGAACTGCTTTCGACGAGCCCTGGAAATCGACAGCTCTAACCTGTCCCTTTGGATTGAATATGGCACCATGTCTTATGCCTTACATTCTTTTGCTTCTCGCCAGTTGAAGCAGTGGAGAGCCGAGCTGCCTCCTGAGCTTGTGCAGCAGGTGAGGAGGAGTGTGCAGTGGGGTCTCGTCTGTCATCCTGTCCAGCTGGAGTGCTCTCAGGTCTATAAGATTCTGTCATATCTGTTCTTTGTTATGTCAATGCTGGGAGCTCATGGACGATTCTCCCTAGGAGGCTCAAGCTGTAACATGGTCAGTGATAACTCGGCCCTTCATCTCTGAACATCCAGTCCAGTGCAGGCAAGTTTAAGATCAGGCTATTGTGACCTGGTTGGGTCAGTAATCAGTTTTAGAGTAATTGAATAGTAGGGAGGAATGTTGGCTACCTGAAGTAGGTGTCTCTTCCCTATTCTCTCAAAGGAATGTAAGGTCCTTGTAAAATGCTTCACCTTGTGATGGAAATTTTCAAAGTCTGCCTTGGTAGGGGGCATCCATAGTGTGGGTGCTCAGACTGGCCTGATGTGTGTTTAGCAGAGCACCCTTAGCTCCTTGAGATGGAAACAAAGGAACCATACTGACATACTTTGGGAGTTTTTAGTAGTGCTAGGGATCATATCTAGGGCCTTGGAGATGGTAAGCATACACTGTACCACTAAGCTACATGCCTGGCCCCTGTACTGACATGTTTGAGCTAGCATAGCAGTAAGATGTAAAACCCAGAAAGGTCTCCCAGGAAATAAAGGTGCTGAAGCGTCTGCTGGTAAGATACAGAGCAGGGCCTCAAGTTTTACAGTAATCTACCTGTGTACATATTGCCTTAACAAGTTTGCCCCATGCTCCCTGGGTTCTTTCCACCTCTGGAGGGTCTGCTTCCAGCCTTGAAGTGTGTCACAGGGACCTAGTCCCCTGGCTGCCAGAGTTGTATCTGAACTGATCGGGATGGGCTATAGGACATGTGTTTGCTACTACTTAAACTACTGTATGCTGCAAAATGAGGCTGAACATTCCTTCTTCCAAGGAGTATTGTGCGAATTCAGTAGGGGTGTCTAGGTCAGCCATCTCAAGCACCCAGCTCCACAGCACCTACAGAGGGCGTGTACCTAGTACCCAGCTCCGTACCACTGGAGAAGGTGTTTACCCAGCACCCAACCCTACTGCACAAGTGCACACTAGAATGTGCACATTTCTTTGTTTTGGTTTTTTTGGTGTGGTTTTTTTTTTTGGTACCAGGGATCAAACTCAGGACCTTGTGCTTGTGAGGCAGGTGCTCTGCCACTGAGCTAAATCCCTGGCCCAGAATGTGCACATTTGAGGTAAAACAGAATTTCTTACCCTCTTCTCAGTACCCTTTAAGAACACAGAGCACTTGTGTAGGGCAGGTTCCTGAGGCCTCGCCAAGCCCCACTGACTTGGAGTCCACATTTACAGCAAGTACCTCCAGGCATCCTCTCACACTCAAAGCACGGAAGCAGCCAGGACAGAAGGTCAGGTTCTCAGAGGCTTTCCTACTTGGGCAGCCACTTCTGTATAGTCCCTGGCAGCTGTCAAGCACATATATTCCTTCATTCCAGAGCTTCCAGGGTAGGGGCTAGAGCAAGGACTGTTTGTGTGGGGCCACAAAAGCAGCTGCTCTGAGCCCCCAGGTCTCCAGCCTCTTCTCATTGTGAGTTTATAAAGTACATATTGGGTTGGAAGGTATGAAAATGATCCAAGTATGTTATGTACATATACAAATTGGCCAAAATGAAACCCATTAATGTGTGTAACCAGCATGTACTAATAAAAGATGTAGAAAGAAAGAAAGCAAGAAAGAAGAAAGCAAGCAAGAAAGAAAGAAAGAAAGGAAGAAAGAGCAATCATGTTAACTCCACTCTACGGCTACTAATTATGACCCATGTGGCTGTAGTAAGCACTTGTGCCTACAAAATGGAAGGAGCACAGGGCTGGGGCTGCAGACCAGTGGCAGCTCTTCCATGATAGTTTGAGAATGTCAAGCAGCCAAAGTGGACATTCTGGGATGAGCCTCTGTTGCAGGCAGTGAGCACATTGCTATGTCACCCTCTAACTGGTGTTAGTCAAGCAGAGCTAGAAAGGGTCAGTGCCAGCTCTGTGCTCTTTCTCCTTTGCAGGCAAGCATTTTCTTAAGCTCATAAAATGTTGGGTGCTGTAGGGGGAAGGTAGGAGAAAGGTCCCTGGAGTTGACAAGAGGTGACCTGAGTTTAAATCTAGCTCTGTGTCTTACTTGGTGTATGCTCTTGAGGAGTCCCTAAGCCTCTCCACACCTCATTGTCACCAGCTGTGAGACGGTGACAACGGTTCTGGGTCTCAGGGTTGTTGAGAGAAATAAAATTTGTGAATAAGTCAGCTGGCTTTATACAGGAGAAACCACGATCCCTGGGAAATTTCATGCTTTGCACCTAAGGCTGGTGATCTTGTTGCAGATGGAGGGTCGGCGTGACAGCATGCTGGAGACAGCAAGGCACTGTTTCACATCAGCAGCCCACTGTGAGGGTGATGGCGATGAGGAGGAGTGGCTTATCCACTACATGCTGGGCAAGGTGGCTGAGAAGCAGCAGCAGCCACCGGCTGTCTACCTGCTGCACTATAGGCAGGCCGGCCACTATCTGCATGAGGAAGCTGCCCGGTACCCCAAGAAGATCCACTACCACAATCCACCTGAGCTGGCCATGGAGGCCCTGGAGGTGACACCGTGCTGGCCCAGGGTGGGGAGGCAGGGCACAGGTCGGGTAGTCGCTCTGACTTCCTCAGGACAGGACTCAAGGTCCCAGTGACTCCCCAGAAAACCTACTGAAAACTTCTCTGTTCAGCAGCTTCGTGTGCAGTTGAATTAAAACAGCCTTTCTTGTTTTTTTCTAAGAGTACTTACCATCCTTTCTGGGAGAGTATTTTGTTCTTATGTCTTGGAAGCATATCGTCTTTCCTCAGTACACACAGATTCTACTAACCTGGACATCATGACTGCAGTGTACCATGTTTCAGTGCTGGGGCATTCACACCTATGGCCTGGCAGAGGACAGCCCCAGTCTATTCCTGGACTGCCCAGATTTGGGGTTTTCTCACTGCTGCTCAAAAAAACCCCCCCAAAACCCAACAGTTTTTTATTGCTGGGATTCTCTTTTATGATTTCTAGAACATTTCCTATGAATGCTCTCATTGTTTATAGCAGTCCTTAGGGGCAGGCTAGCGCATTTTATAGGCCCCCAAACCAAGGACGGGGTGGATACCCAGGCACACTTGGCTCTTCTCAGGACTCAAAGCTTCCTGAGGCCCTGAGCACACTAGCTTCACCCTTTCTGAGGGTACAAGCCTACATCCTATGAGTCCCACATCCCCAGCAAGCTTGTGGAGTTTAGGCAGAATCCACTGCTTCCTTATCCTTTTTTATACCTTACATATTTTTCCTGATTATAAAATTAACATGTTTTTAAAAAATTCAATTCAGAAGAGTATAAAATGTGAGAGTCCCTGTCATCTTAGTGTTCCCTACCCAAGTAATCCCTATAGCAGTTTCGATATGCTCCTATATGTGCAGATTTTTTTTTTTTCTGTTAATATGTAGACACTGTCAGGCATGGTGGCACGTGCCTATAATCCCAGCACTTGGGAGGCTGAGGCAGGAGGATCACTGCAATTTTGAGGCCAGACTGGGTTACATAATGAGTTCAAGAGCAGCGTGAACTGCATAGCAAGACTCTGTCTCAAAAAAAATAAAGGTATTAAGTAACATTTTCTTATGACTCTGGAGCTTGCCTTGTCATTGGACAAGATATAGTAGAAGGTGTATCCTAGTGCCCAGTGGCTGGGTTGGGCATGTTTATTTATCTGCACAGCACCCCCACACACTTTTTTTGGTACCGGGGATCGAACTCAGGACCTTGCACTTGTGAAGGAAGCGCGGTGCCACTGAGCTAAATGCCTGGCCCTGCATAGCCCCTTCTTGATGGGTATGGGTTTGGCTTCCTCTCCACTGCTTGGCGTGACAGGGCACAGGCAGTGCATGTGTCTGAAGGCCTACTGTTCAAAGGTGCTGGGTCATTTAACATTCTGTCCATTGCCCCTGAAAGGTTATAGTGATGGATAATTGTGTCTGTTTTCCTCTAACCATGCTAGGAACCTCTTTTCAATATTTGCCAATATTGTGCACAAAAAAAAGCCTTGATTTAAAAATTTGCCTTTTAAAAAATAAATCCTGCCAACCGGATTATAGTGGCCATTTTGGGGCCAGAATGTGGGGTCCACTGAGAGGTATGGAAGTACTGTTTCCTATCAGATGATGTGGTGTCAAGTCATTCCTTGTCACAGTTCTTTTGTGTCATTCACTTGGCACTGTGTACTTTGAAAGAACTCTGCTTTTCCTCCAAAGTATAATACTGAGGGACCTAGAAGAGATGTGACATTTTAAGGTACTAGCAGGAGAGGAGAGGACTGCAACAGATCCCACTGAGCCTGTGGCTGACATGTGGCATCTCTGGGCAGCACTGATCCTGTGCATGGTCAGAGGTGTCCCAGCCCTCAGATGACATCAACTCTGTTTTTCTTCTGTGGTTTTTTTTTTTTTTTTTTCGGGTTTTGGCCTCTGCTGCTGCCTAGTAGAGCCAGTGAGCAGGCAGTATGGTGACCTCAGGGAGGCTTCCAGATGAGAAAACGAAGCCTCAGAACGTGGCCCACCCTCTTTGGCTCACTGCACTGGCTTGAAGGAATGCAGGTGCACAGCATTTATTTCAACGGCATTCTGTTCTGGACAGCCAGTGCAGTCATGTAACTTTGAGTCAGCTGGTATGTGTGTACATTGAGTTTTTAAAATGGCATTTCCCAGAAAACCTTAACCTTGCCCTGGTGAAAGTGAAATACCCTCCTTCCTGTGATGTGGAGCCTTTATTTAAAATCCTTTACCTGGGCCAGGGATTTAGCTCAGTGGTGCTTCCACCTGCCTTGCAAGCACAAGGTCCTGAGTTTGATCCCCAGTACAAAAAAAAAAAATCCTTTACCTGCCACTTGGATGAACTCTTCCAGTTGAACACTTTGCTGGCCCACAAGTTTGTCCTCCAAGGTATGTGTGGATGGTTTCTTGGATCTGAAAATGGAATTGCTCTGCCATTTACTCTGGAGATCATGGAGGGTTCTGAGTGTGAGCCCCCTCTGTCCAGGATGCCCCCTTAGAGTGTTGTCCAGGTCTGGAGCAGTAGGTGTGTCTCTTGGGTGAGAACCATTTCTAGGGTAAGGGGAGGCCTACTAGTCGGGGTCTGAGGTGCTAGCAGTTTTTGTCCTTTGCGCCACCCATCATATCCTTCATAGGAGTGCTACAGGTGAGAACCATATCACACCGACATCTGGACAGGAAGACTTGGGTTAAGCTGTCTGTGAAAGTGCCTCTATTGCATGGAAGCAGTAAAGGAAAGGAGACAGGACAGACATGGGTTTAACATGGCCTCTGGCTTCCTTGACTGTGGGACTTGGGGCACCTAACTTCACCCATTTGTAAATTGAGGAATGTGGCGGAAAGCACAGTGCCCTCTCCAATGTAGTGTTCTGCCTGCTTACCTACCCTGCATACATGAGCAAAGGTTGTTGAGACCTGTGGGTGCTTGGCTCTTCCCAGGGAATGGCTTACAGTTAGACATCTTGTTTGGTCCTTGCCTCAAGGCATCCACAGTCCAGTGTAGAAACAGACGTAGAGGCTCAGTTTCCTTCTATGTCAAGAGATGGGCACAAAGATGGCAGTGATGCCATGGTGGGAGGCAGTAAACAGACCTGAGGGGGTTATTACCTTTACTATATTACCACCATGTGCCTGGGTCACTGGGTAAACTTTTAATCTGGAATGCTGCCAGTATCTATTTTAATTTTCAGAGCTTATTTATTTTTTATTTTTTTGTACCGGGGATTGAAACAGAGCTCATTTTTAATTAGTTATAGGTTCGCTGACTTAAAAGCTGACAAAACCAGGTAGAGTGGTACCTTGTGTCCTGGACAAGAGCCTGTTTCCAGTGTGGCTGCCTAGCCTGTGGAATGAATCTTAGCATTGGGAAGGCTGCTCACATGAGAGGTGTCATTCTAGGTATACTTCCGGCTCCATGCTTCCATCCTGAAGCTCCTGGGGAAACCTGATTCTGGTGTTAGTGCAGAGGTCCTGGTCAACTTTATGAAGGAGGCTGCAGAAGGACCCTTTGCCAGGGGCGAGGAGAAGAATACACCCAAAGCTTCAGAAAAGTGAGTGATATGCCTGACCCTCAATGGCTCATTTACTGCAGTAGTGTTTGGAAAGTGGCTGCTGGGTAAACTGGAACTTAGGGAGTCTCTGGAATCTGCTTGCAAATGCTAATTACTGAGCCAAGATACTTCTGTTGGATCTGAGGAGAGGGTGCATGTCCAGTCCCTGGTCCCCTCACCCCAGGCCTCTGCCTGGTGCCACCCTACCCTCAGGTGCAAGTCCAGGAGAAAAGCTGGCACTCTCCCTTCCCCTCCGCTAGAGCATATCTGTGTTCTGTGCAGAACACTGAAGACCAGTTTTCTCTTTGCAAACTCTTACCTGGTCCTTTCCAGGGCCTTAGCCAAGGATGGGTGACCTCTAAGCCCTGCTGTGCTGCTTTTCTCCTAAGAAACAGTGAGAGGAATGGGAGGCATGGGCTCATCCTGTGGTACCAGCGAGCTCAAGGAAGCTGGGGCTCTCCTGGTTCCTTTAGTGACCTGGGGCTGGCCCCAGTTTTACCCTGGTATGAGTTTATGGCTCAGACTCCTTTCAGATGTCCCTAACCTGGTACTTGGCTTAGCTCACCCCATCTCTGGTACTCTTGTGTGGCTGGGCACTTTGTAGGGCTCAGCTGAGTGAGAGAGAAACCCTGCTCCCTGAGGGCCATCTGGTCATGGCCACAGTTAGTGCTCAGCTCTACAGAGCCCCTGGGCTGTGGTGAGTTACTCAGTGGGTGCAGTCTGCTCAGAAGTTATAAGTATTTTTATTCACTGAGGACCCTCAGTGTACAGTGAAGCATCTGTCTTGTGTCCTTCCCCATTACTGAGGGATTGAACCCAGAGCCTTTGCACTGAGCTACATCCCCACTCCACCTCACCTCCTTTTAAGTTTCCTTTTGTAGCAGGTCTTGCTAACTTAGCCAGGTGTGCCATGGCTTCAAAGTTGTCTTGTGTTGATCATAATTCTGTTTTAATTTTTAAAATTTATATAAATAACATATGAATCTATACTAGTTACAGGAAACTCAGGCCCACGTGACTATATAGACTAAAATGTGACAGATCTCCTCTTCCCCAAAGTTTTTCATTACACACAGTTTAATTTCTTAAGTCATTTTCTTTATGTTTGTACACACTTATATGCACACATACAATTGTAGGGTTTCTTTTATAAAAAAAGAACTACTGAAGGCATTGTTCTAGAGTTTGTTTTTTCCCTCAATGATAGGTCCAGGACACAGTCCATAGAGATGGTACCCTATTGACAGCATTCTTTCTATCCCATATTTGGTTGCATAGTACAGATACACCCTGTTTTATGTAAGCATTCCCATAGACATAGAGGGTGTCTGTACTTTGTCTTTTTCTCACACATTACAGCAGATGCTGTATCTTTGTACTTGTGTGAGGATTCAGTAAAGCAGATGTTTCTGTCTATCCAGTTGTCAGAGATAGATTTTTGAGGCTGTCATACAGAAGAGCACTGACTTGGTATGGAGCAGTGGTAAGGTGCGAGGCTTTTCAGCTCTTGTGGAAAGCCTCCTGATGCTGGCAGAACTTGGCCAGAGAAGTTGGGCAGCATACAGCTAGAGACTGTAGTGCTGTGGTGGTTGCTTCTCTGAGGAACACCAGCTAGAGGGTATAGAGGCCACCAAAGCTACTTAGGAGCAGCAAGCTTTGTAAAGGGTGCTGGCCCACAGAGCACATGTCCATTTCACTACAGTGTGGAGACTGACCTGTGACCAACCTTCTGTTCCCACAGGGAGAAGGCCTGCCTGGTGGATGAGGACTCCCACTCTTCAGCTGGGACACTGCCGGGCCCCGGAGCCTCCCTCCCCTCCTCCTCTGGCCCAGGTCTGACATCCCCACCTTACACAGCCACTCCGATTGACCACGATTACGTCAAATGTAAAAAACCCCACCAGCAGGCAACGCCGGACGGTATAGTCCCTGTTCTCCCTACTGCCAGCCCAGGGCAGCACACCAATCATGGGGAGGGTGCTGGAGCGACTGTTTTGTCGCTTTGTTTCGGTGGGGGGTGCTGGGTCTGGGGTGACACGGGCAATGTTGCGGCTGTTCATTAACTTCATGGACTCACGGTGATTCTTGTGCTTCCAAGACATATTCAGGGTCGCCACCTGCCGGCTTGCCCACCTGGGAGCCAGGGGAGGGGCTGTCTAGATTAAGGCACCTCATTTCTTTGAGCCTGCATTTTCTCACTTGCAAAATAGAGGTGCAACTTCTCCTTTGAAGGGCATTTGGGGGGCTGGGGATTTAGCTCAGTGGTTCTGTCACCTGCCTTGCAAGTGCAAGGACCAGAGTTTGATCCCCGGTACCAAAAAAAAAAAGTAATAAAGGGCATTTGGAAGACCATAGGTCACCTACAGTGACTCCTGGCAGTCAGCTTGGTGAGGCCTGCACCATTCAGCAGCACATTGTTATGGCTCTTTCCTTCTGACAGTAGTGGGAAGGCCATGATGGGTGCTAAGTCTGTCACCTGTGGGCATCCCGACAGGATGCTGATGAGGGTCACCTAAGACCATGTGCAAGGCCATCTCATGTGGGATGGGGCAGGTGGCGACTGCTCAACTACATTCCTTACTAACATTAGGAGGCTTGCATGCTGGCCTGTAGCTTGATTTCTTCATGTTCATCTTTACAGTGAGAAGCTGGTGACAGAATACTTGCTGGAATAAGCTAAGTTGGTGGATGTAGAGGGCCATTGAAGTGGAGCCTTGGGGAAGTAGTAACAATGCTGAAAGATACCTGCATTGCTCCTCTCCTCTGGACTATGGAGAAACAGGCCTTGCTCTACCTTCTCTAGGGCGATGGGATACCCCTAGGTGGGTAGGATTGGCCACAGGGCTGTGCCTCCTGCCAGGTGGGCTTTGTAGAGTGGCTTCTTAGAGGAAGGATAGGCCTGTCTTTCAGGCACCATGGTAGCCTTGAATTTGAGATCTAGCACAGATCTGGGTGAAAGAGGCCGGGGGGCCACACTGCCTTGACTAGTGTCCTTGCTGAAGTCCTGCCCATTGTGCAGGTTCCCCGAGAGCACAGGCATCTGCCCCCAGCTTGCTGAGCCAAGAGCAGGTTTAGAGAAGCACTGGTAAAGAATGACAAGGTAGCCAGGGCTTGGCTTCTCTGGGAATAGGATTTGATGCTTTCCAAAAGGACAGGAGGGCCAGGGATTTAACTCGGTGGTTCCGGCACCTGCCTCACAAGCCCAAGGTCCTGAGTTCGATCTCCGGTACCAAAAACAAAACAAATAAACAAACAAAAAAACAAAAGGGCAGGAGACTTGTAGTATTTCCTCCTGGGTTTGATTTGGGACTGCAGCATGTGTGTTGAGAGAGAGGCTGAGGATTTATGTGTGTGCTGCATGTCTCCATCACCACCTGCCAGTGTTGGGTCTTTACCCCAGTCTGGGCATTGGAATTGTCCTACCTGCCCTAGAATATTAAGCAGAAACAGGAGAAGGTGGATGCCCACTCTTCCAGTCTTCAGTTCTACAGACATTCCCTAAGTAATATCTTCTCCCCTTTCTTAGTTAACTCAAGTTAATCTGGGAAACCACCCTATTCCAACCTTTTACTTTTGTGAAAACACATTAGCAGTAAATTCTTCTTCTGGGAGTTAGTTTCTGCCATGTACTTCCTGTGAGGATTTAGCACCGTGCCAAAGTTTTCAGGAGAGAACTTCCTTTCATGGGTGTCCACATGGTATGTGATCGTGCTTGTACACTCTTGGACTGGGGAGCACTAGTGCTGGTCCTGCAGCCTCCTGCCTAGCTCAGGCTGTAGACATCAAGGACTTGGCTCTCATCCTTTAGGACAGGGTACACCTCCAGGAGCAGGGAAGGAAGGAAACAGGAGTGCTTCAGGAGGGGGACCATGCTGCTACCTGGCACTGACTGCCTAATTGTTCCATGTGGACACATGATGTGCATGCAGCTGTGAGGGAGCCACTGCAGAGTTCAGGGGGTGGGCACTGTGCATGGCAGGTCCAGGGTGCCAGCATAACGTTATTCTGTAAGGTTGCAGAAGAAAATTGATTTGTATATAAGTTCAAATAAATGTCCATTCCTTTCAGAGTGACTCCTGTCAGTAGTATGGAGCTGTTGGCATCCTAGCCCAGCTTCACCCAGTCCCGGCCCTGGTGTACTGGGCAGCACAGTACTTTCAGAACTCTTGGCCTCTTCACCCTCCATACCTCTGAGGGAAAACAGTGTCTGCGACAGGAAATGTTTGAAATCCTAAAATAGCCATGAACTTCAAATGCCACAGTGGTTCTTTCAGCAGTGGCACTGGTTCCTTGGGACAGGCCCATGCTCCAGGCAGAAACAGCCAATTGCAGTATCGGGATTTGCTGGTGACCACAGGAGGCCAGGCTGCCCACTGCTACTCCTGTTCCTGACCCAGCCCTGGGAGGAGAACATGTGGCTTATGCATTCAATTCAGCTTCTCAGCCTGAGACCAGCCTCACCTCTCCTATAGGAGAGGGCCATTAGCACCCAATGCAGGTTATAGCCAAGCCCTCTCAGTGCAAGATAGATAATGGGTGCTTTTAGCCCTGGTGCCACTGGGTTCATGGAGCTGCTTAAGGTCAGATGAAGAGGCAAGGGTATAAGAGGCCCTGGGGTCAGAAACATCTGTGTTCCAATTCTGTGTTCCATTGCTTATGTGCTCAGCAATCTTGGACTTGGGCCTTTGCCTCTCTGACATGCTTTCTTACCTGTAGAATGGGGTTGTGTTTGCCTTGTGGATATTAAGCAAAAGTGCTTGCATATTGTGGCCTCCTCCTAAAGTTGTTCTGGTCATCAGTGTGGCTGGGATGAGAAATGGGTAGCACTACTGAGAAGAAGGAGCCCTGGGTCTGGAGCCCATCACCCTCAGTTTGCAACCAATTCTCCAGCCAGTGGTGTGACCTCAAAAGATGGGCAGCCGGTGCCATTTGAAGCAGCAGCCCTGTGTGGGCCTGGGCATTGGGTCCCAGTCTCCAGCCTCACTGAGCCTTTCTTAGGCTAATTTGTCACCAGTGAGAGAGGAAGCCAAGCATCAGAACCTTGAGTGTGGTTAGGAGACCCAGCATTAGAGCCACTTCTCCCATTTAGTATTGTACTGTACTCCTTTTCTTCAAAAGTAGAAACCAGCTGGAGTCAATTTTGATTTGGTATAAGATTTAGAAAAATAGAGACTGGGGATTTAGCTCAGTGGTGCCGCCGCCTGCCTCGCAAGTGCAAGGTCCTAAGTTTGATCCCCGGTATCCGCCCCCAAAAAAAATTTTTAGAAAAATAGTTCCAGGTGTGTGTATATATATATATATAACAACATTTGATAACAGCTACCTTGCAGGAATCAGGTTCACTCTTTAAAATTCCCTCACCTGCAACTTTGTGCTACTTGTAGCCCATTCACAACTTGATGAAAGTCTTTGGAATTGGCCCTCCAGGCTGTTGTGTGACCACCACAGCTGGTGATCATAGCCAGTCCTTCTCAGGGAAGCCAGGAAGACACTTTCAACTGACCTGAGAAGGGACCCTCTGGCTAAGCTGAAAGACAGGTCAGCCAGCTAACCTGGCTGTCCTCCCCACTCGACTAACTTCTGCCCTTTGTCCATCTCTTGGAGCACATTGTAACCTTCACGGGGCTCCCAGTGACTGTTGTTTACACCTGTCAAATAGTGTAATGAGATGTTTGAACAAAATCTGTACTCCTCTTCTACATGCAGTGTTAGTATGTGGGCATGTGTGCACGTGGTGTGTGTGCACATGGACGTGTGTAATTAGGCCCTTCTACACAATACTATGTGTTTGTTTCATGTCAGGCTCCAGGTTGGTGCCTGTACATTTCCATCTTCTCAGCTGCCTTGCAGGCTTGGTTGTGTCCATGTTTCCTGGAGAAGAAACCTAGCTCAAAGCAAGTAGGTACATTTCTAGGGCTTCCTATGGTCAAGACAGAGCTGAGAGAGAGTGAGGTATGCCTCCTTCCACTTAGGCCACTCTGTGCATGAGGTAATGGCTAGGAAAAACCCTGCACCTGACTGACCTTACAGATTACATCTGTGTGCATTTTCCACCTTGTTGCCTTGGAGAACCCAGGGAGCAGGACTGTTCTGGAATGACCTGGGCCTTCATTTGGTCTGACTTAGCCAATCTTTGGGATATGTCTGAAGCAGCTGTGTTGGCCTAAGATTCACTATCTTCCTGTCATGCTCCATGTCACCTCAGAATGCCACAGCCAGGAAGGATGTCAGATGTAAGAGGCCTGCCCTGTGGCCTTCTCAAGGGTTCTTTGGCCAGCCTGTAACCATATCCATCCAGGTGTTCTATCAGTACTGTGCCAGGTGTACAGGGCAGCTGTGGTCCTGCTGCAGGCTTAGAGGAGGCAGGTGTGAGTCAGTTACATAGCTAAGGGTTGGGTGCAACCAAAGCTAGCCCTGGAGAGGTGAGTTTGCCTATCCCAGAGAGACCTGGCCTGGCTAGAGGTAGAAGGCCTTCTTGAGGAGCAAAGGTTAGCCAAGCTCTGACAGGTGCATTGGTTTACTGTGAGGTGTGGGGATGTTGGGGAGAAGAACGGGTGCCTTGGGGGCTGGTCTCCATGGTTGCAACTGATGCCCCCTGGGGCCCAGAGCTGCTGGAGGAGCCTCTGATGCTGCCGTGCACCTCAGTTTGTAGAGCGTGCACCTTCCCAGAGAGCCCAGGGCACCCTATGCCAAACCCCCTTCATAGCCATCCATCCTCACCCACCATGCTGTCACCACGTGTCATGTGCTGTGTGTGCTCATCCTTGCCTGTTTGCCCCATGTTACCTCCACCAATATTGCCCGTGCTGCCCCTAACCCTGACCACACTCTGTTCTCCAGGCTTTGTCTTTCTGCTTGCACCTGTCACGGCTCGCTTTGGGGAACAGCGCAGACCGCATGCTCAACCCTCAGTCCGGCTCCCTGCTTTCCCTGTGACCAGGAGCACCTTCATATCCACTGGTCCTGTGATTTGGAGAGTGTGTGCTTGATGTGCTTGCTTCTGCCTATGGCCCATATTTTTAGTTCTGGCCGGATGCAGAGGCTGTGGTGGTCTCTACCTATTGATCACCTGTCCAGGCAGGTGACTTAGTCCTGTATTTCCATTGCTTTGCTCTCTTCTTGCTTAAAAAATAATAATAATAACAAAGGTAACAGACTCTTAAGATACCATTCTCAGAGTAGCCGAGACACTCTGAGGTGGTACTATGTCTGCAGTCCATGGGCTGGGCTGTACAGGGCTAGGATCTCCAAGTGGCAGTCAGTCCTGAAGGGCAGACCTGGCCTTGTCTCTGCCTAGTGCCCTCCCTTCTTAGGGCCACTGGTAGGTCACTTTATGGTAGGAATATTACACTTCTGTAAACAGACTTTCTCAGTGTGGGAGACACTCCCAGGGGACCTCAGGCTGTCCTGGTTGTTACCCATGGGAAATGAGGAGACTGTTGGAAGGCAGAGCCAGTGGCTTCCTTTGCTCTCTCTCTCTCTTATTCTTTCTTTTCTGAAAATCTCTTTGGGCCATAGCTATTCATGGGATTTGTTGAACAGCTGCTGTGTATAGGCAGGAAAGAGGGCACTGTAGTAAAAACAAAGACGAGTGTGCCCTGATCCCTGCTGCCAGGTCGGATCTGTTTCCATAGGTGGTACCTTGGGGCAGTGGTTAGTGCTATGAGCTGGCAGGAGGGAGCAAGCTCTGGAGTGGGGGTGGATGGGTTGGGAGGTCTTCCTGGGGATAGAGGCCTGCAAGCCACTGTAGGTGGAAAACTTATAGGCCACTGTGGGTGGAGGCAATGGGGACCAATGGCATTGGAGAGTTCTACAGCATCTGGATGCTGAGGTAACTAGGGTAGGCAAAAAAAAAAAAAAAAAAAAGAGAGAGAGAGAAACTTTATGGGGAAAGGGGTTGGGAGAACAGCTGGGCCCCAAGGGGTGGGCTCCTTCCTGTAGGCAGTAGGAGTGATGCAGTTACAGGGCCTCTCTCTTGGCTCTAAGGCAGCCGTATTCTCTCCACTATCCTTTGTCTGAAGCGCCTTCCTAGAAAACTCACCAGATGGCTGTGGGATGCCAGCGTGCCTAACAGAGCTGTTCCTCTTCTCCCAGCATTTTATGTCCAGAGTCTGCTGCCCGCCTGCCTTGGTTAGGAAACGTGTAAGGCCTCCTGAGGCCTCCCTAGTCAGTGTCTCCCCTGGCGTGAAGCACACAGTGAGAGAGACGCAATGGGGCTGTGTTTTCCCTGCTCTGAATGTCATGCTCCCAGCAGGGCAGCACCAGTGTCTAGCTGAGTATGTTGTGACTTTGAGGTGCTTGGTACCACACTGGCTGAAAAGGGGCAGGGCTGCAGCTTGGCCCTCCCAGTGATGCTCTCCTGACCGCCAGGTGCCCTGTTTTTGGGCATGCACCTGCCTCTCTCTCTGGGACCCCTTGGTTTCTGGTATCTCTTTGGTATCTGTCCAGTCTCTTCAGCCTGCCATGGGCACCTCCATCCTGCATGTCCAGCCTGATGGACATGTTGTTTTTTAGTTGGCAGGACATCTGTGATCTTTTCAGGGTTGACCAATTAGAGCCACTCTAGTCTCTAATGGCACAACCACATGTTTTTTCCTTGGCCTCTCATTGACCTGAGCTGATGGACAGCTGTGAGCTTTTCATTCTTACTGCTGGAGCACATGGCACAAGTACATTTAAAGAAACATTGGAAACTTGCATCTTGTAACTAAGTAGCTCTTATAGGCTGGACTGAGAAGCACTGGGGATATGAAGGGATTTGAGCTGAGTCAAGCCTAGATGAAGAAAGACAACAGAGCCAGCTCTCATGGCAAGTGGGATGGGCTGCCTTTCTTCACCAGGCCAGCTCCCTCTCCCTGTTCTGAGCCAGCTCTCATTCCTTTGGGTCCCACCTTGGAAGTGGAAGGTGGTAGGCCTTAGAGACAGACAGGTAATTCAGCAAGTGGCTAGCAGCTATACTTCACCCTGTGGATTCAGAGAGGAAAAGATGGAGTGGCCCATGTACATCAGTGTGAAACACTGATGATCAGTAAGAAGTTCAAATATTTATAATCTTGCTTCCAGATTATAAAATACTAGTTACTATGAGAAATTTTTGGTGCAGGCAGAATTTTAGGAATAATCTGAAAAAAGGAGAGCAGGGCCAGCCTGCAGCCTGTTTGCTGGTGCCGGTCATTTTTCCTGTCGGGTTCTAGGTGGCTCCTTAAAGAAATCCACCCTCAGCTTCCAAGACTTGGGGCTAGGCTGAGCTGTAAGTAGTCCCTGCAGATCCCACCCACTGTGCCTGTTTCCCTCCAAGACCCTCTCTATCCAGCCTCATCGGAAGTTTGAGCTGAGTCCAGCTTTCCTATGTCAAAAACTTTCCATTGATGTCTCCCTGTGTCAAGACCAGGGCACCCAGAAAACACTTACTCAGAGGCCCTTCCATAGAAACCAGGTGGTAGCTGAGTCAGGACAACAGTCAGCACTACCTGCTCCTTTCCCTCCACCACTGACCCTCCTTTGCCAGGTCGGACAAGACAAGAGAATCTCTGTCCCCAAGGTTGGCGGGCTTTGTCTACAGAGCATCATCAGACCCACCTGGTCTTCTAAGTGCTCAGCACAGGTCATTAGCACACAAAGTTATATGTCAACCCTTTTTGGACCCTTGGCTGCAGGATTCTAGATAAGGTCTGCAACACTCTGAGCAGCTTCATGGAAGAGGTGGGACTGGAGCAGACCTGGAAGTTCAGCTAGCAGTCAACTGAAAGGTGTGTGTTTCCCAAGCCAGAATTCTCCCTCTATACCCACCTATACATTCTCCATGTTCCTCTACCAGTGTACATGGGAAACATCAGATGAAATTGAGTTTTTCAAGAGGCAGGTGAAATGTGGCTCAAGGAAGGTGAATCCTTGCCTAAAAGCCTGAAGCTGATAGGTGGGCGTTCCACCCCAGAAGCCTTTGCCCTTGCTCTCCCAGAAATTTCTCCTATTTCTGATCTTTTCTGGGTGCAGTGGCCCTTCTGTGGCTGTGGACCTGGTGCCTGAGAGATGACCCTGTAAAAGGGCCTGCTGGGAGTGGGGAGAGGACACCAATCAGTAGCAGTCTTCCCTCTCCTCCTGCCCTGCTGTGGATCCTCCCAGAGCAGGAGGAGAGGGGCTGCCCTGGGCTGCACAGTCCTCTTTACTGTCTTCTCATCCAGCTCTGGGAGTCTAAGGCTAGCCTCATGTTCTCTAAGAACTTCTTCCCAGCACTGCGTGGCTCTGTTATCCTCCCTACCCCATCTCATCCAGCCTTGAGCTGTCCCATCCCTGGTAGTCCACCTCATGGTAGGAAAAACTTTTTACATACTCTGTGATGCTCCTGGCAAACTTCTTCTGCCATTGTTGTCTGTCTGTGGTTCCCTGAAGTCCTCAGTTAGCTGTACTGGGGAAGGTTGGTTACATCATGATAGGAGAGACAAGGAGATGCCCCCCTGCCCAGGTAGATAGAACCATTCTTTAAGAGACTTTGCATTCATCTCTTTTACCCTTTTGATGTAAAAGAAGGTTAATTTTCCTTCTGACTAGCTTCTTGGTGTGAAACCTTGAGTTGATTCTTAGAATTTAAAAATCAGAACCATTTTTTTAAAAGTTAAAAAAGTAAAAGCGAAGAGTAAGGGAGAAACTGGCTCTGCAGAGTGACCGTGACCCATGTAAAAGAGGAAAAACGAAGATAAAAGTTTACCCTAGAGGACACAGGACATGCTATCGTGAGGCTCAGAACCGTTTTTAATTAACATGTGCTACCCTTTCAGACCCACAGAACTTGAAAGGAGTAGAGAGAAACTTGAGCCCTAGTCCTTGAGTCCTATTGGTGGCTCTCATTTGAAGAGATGCATTTATCCTCTATTTCTAAGGCACAAAAGCCCCCAGAGTTGCTCCTGTGGTGCCACTGGCCCAGGGTTTGGTAGGAATTGTGGCTAGCACTTCCCCGCGCTCTTGCTACACAGGCTTGCCTCTGCCCTCAGTGTGCACAACCCCTGCCTTGCCCACTCTGCTCCAACATTGTGACTGGAGGTAGTGCCACAGGACCATATGGCTTTGGCCTCATTAAGGGCACCTTCCTCAGGGCCATTGTGGTACTGTGATTACCCCTGGGATGAGGGCTTGTCCAGAATTGCCACAGTGGCTTAGAGTCAGTGCCTGGCTCTGCTTTGCAGATTTTCAGAGGGTGGCCATTTTTGGTTCTCACATAGTGTCAGAAGTTTGAAGAAGGGCTGAGAAGGTGCAGTCAGGAGTCCTGTCCCTGCTAGGTCCCTCAGCTCCTGCATATCCTTCTCCTGTGCTGTGGCTCTTGTTGCTGATTGTATTATTTTAAAAGAGGCTCAGAAAAGTCCCCACTCAATTGACTATTGCTCAAGGGTACAAAAGCCCCACAGCACAACGGGCTATCTTGTCTTGCCCACACAACATGGTTCCTGGTGAGGTCTGGCCACCTTCCCTGCACACTGGCAGATCAGTGGTCCCCTTGCATTAGAGCATCAAATGGGCATTAGCACATTGAGAGTAAATACCCATTTGCTTAAGTCAATCCTCAGTTTTCATAATGATCACAGCTGGGATTCTGCTAAACTGGTGATTCCTTTAGGCCCAGAGCCCAACAGCTTGTGAGCCAGTGAGCTCCTGAGGCAGTGTGCCAGTGGGTGAGATCATCCTGGCTAGGCTTGCTTCCTGGAGCTTGCTGCAGAATGTACTGCTCAGCGTACAGTGACTTCAGCTGGACTTACGGTGACTGAGGGGAGCTGGCTGTGGCTTGGTTCTTAAGGAGACCTCAGCGGCATGCCCTGCCATCTTTTGTTAGAGACTGAGGTCTTTTGAGCATTGTCTAAGCTATCAATGTCACGACCAAGGAGAATGCTGCAGGACAGGGTGGGTCACTGGACTGTCATTCAAGTGTGCCAGGCACTAGGCCAGGCCCCTGGGGGGGAAACCAATGTGTGTCAAGGGCAGAGGTAGAGAGACAGTGAAAACTGTGTTAAGAGCCATGAATTGGGGGCCTTAAACGAGCAAAATCATCCAGCAAAGGTTATTCAGCCTGTTATATGCAGATCTGAGATTAGAATGGGGGATGGGGCACTGAGTTTGGAGCTCCTATAATGACTGTGTGGCTCCTGAAGCTAAGGGTCTCCATTGCTGAGCCTGCCTTTCCATGGGGACAGTAAATGGGCTGCCTTAGTTCTGAGGAAGAAGTGATCCCCTCACAATGGGGACTCAGGTTTGGAATCTCTTTTGGGAGCTGCAGGCCTGCTTCTAACCCTGCCTTGTCTGGCCTTGCAAGTGAAGGAAGAGCCCTTTGTTTGCCAAATTTGAGGCAGAGGGTCCAGTCACTTCCTTGCTGTCCAGCTTGGCTCTCATACGTTGCCCAAGTCCCCTGTTCTTGCTGTTCTTTCAGCTCAGCTGATACTTATAACGCATCAGTTACTGGGCGCTGGACATTGCAACAACAGCTTTGAAGGAAGGGCTTTATAGCTGTAATGAGGTCACTGTCCCCAAACCTTGGTGTATAAGACATGAGCCAAGAGGCCAGAGCAGCAGGGCAGGATTTGGAGCTTAGGGCTGATTCTCAGTGTCCCTCTGGGTGGGCCAGCCTGCTTGGATGAGCCTGTGTAAGGGCTTGAGAACTGCTCACCACTCTGTCAACATGCTGCTGCTCAAGCATCAGCTTCAGTAGGGCATCTGCAAAACCCTGTGCCTGTTTAGAACTAAATCTATCATGACAAATTTGAGACATTAGCAATAAAATATGTCCAGGATCTCTGAAATAATAGTGTGGACGATTGAGCTGTCATTTCATAAACACTTACTACATGTCTGGCACTGATTCAAGCACTATGTGTGCTAACCTATGTAATCTTCATGATAATTCTGTTAACTAAGCACCTGTATTATCGTAGCTTGACATGCAGGAAAACTGAAGTGTAAGTAATTGTGGCATTTGCCTAGTCTCTCAGAGCTAGTAAAGTGATAAAGCAAAATTCACCTCTACACCCTGATCATCCAGAGTCTAGGCCAGTGATGACAAACCTTGTGGAGCTTCAGTGATACAAACAGCCCGCTGCTGTGCATGTGCCAGAGGTTTGCCATCCCTGGTTTAGGCTTTCAACTTTGTGGAAATGGCTGTGTATTTTGTTGTAAGTTTGCCCACCAAGTGCCTCACACAGGACTTGTTGGGTCCTGGGGAACTGCCCAGAAGGTACTAATACATCAAACACTACCAGGTTTTTAAGGTAGCTGACCATAGGTTGGAGGACCCTAGAGAACTGTGTCTGCCTTTCCCCTTGTGTTCCCATAAGCCGTGGTGGCTTGGACCTCTCTGAGATGATGTGTGGCTGCAATTTACAGGTGGGGCATGGACTTAAAGGTCACAGAACCAGTGAGTGATACATGAGGAATTTGAACTTAGCTCTCTTTATTCCAAGTTCATTGAGTTTCACCTTCAGATATACAGAGTTCAAGACAAAATTTTATTTTTTTTAATGACTTTTATCCCTATTGTAATCTCTGCAAACCACTGCCCCCCTTCTCAGCCCTTTTTCAGGGTCTTGCTAAGTTTTCCTGGCTGCCCTTGAACTTGAGAACTAGTTTTTCAAGTAGTGGGGATATAGGTGTGTGCCCCTATGCCCAGCTATAATACCTCTTTTTTTAAAAATGTACTTTTTGAGGCCAGCCTGCGCTACGTAGTGAGTTCAAGGCCAGGCTGAACTACGTAGTGAGACCTTGTCTCAAAAAAAAGTATTTTTTGCCTGAGGGTTAACAAAATACTTTTTTTTTTTTTTTTTTGTGGTGGTGGTACTAAGGATTGAACCCAGGGCCTTCACACTAAGCTAACATCCCCAGGCCTTTAAAATTTTTTTAAAAAAAATTTTAGTCAGGCTGTAGTGGCACATACGTGTAATCCCAGCAATTAGCCTGAAGCAAGAGGATCTCTGTGAGTTCAAAATCAGCCTGTGTTACATAGTGAGTTCAAGGCCAGCCTGAACTACATAACAAGATCTTATCTCAACTCCACTTTTTTTTTTTTTTTTTTTGAGACAGAGTCTCACTAAGTTGTCCAAGCTAGGCTCAAAATTGCCATCTTCCTGTCTCAGCCTCCCAGAGTGCTGGGATTTCAGGCATGTGCCACCACACCCAGCTCAAAATACATTTTTAATGACAATCTACCTTTAAAAGATATTGTACTAATTCACAGGCATCATAAGAGCCTCTCGTCTTGTACTCCATTTTCATTCATTTTTACTTTAACATGTGCTACAAACCTATGTATTACTGCTATTTTTGCTTTGTGAAGTAATGGGTAATATTTTAGAAGAATAAAATCTTTTTATATTTATCATCACATTAATCATTTTTGGTTAAGACCAAAAATTATCTGGGTTCATATTCATTCTACCTGAGGAACTGCATGTAACTTTTTTTTTTTTTTTTTCCAGTCTTGCTATATAGTTCAGGCTGGCCTCGAACTCACTATGCAGCCCAGGCAGGCCTCCAACTTGTGGCAGTCCTCCTGCCTCAGCCTCCCGACTGCTGGGATTAGAGGCATGCGCCACCATACCTGGCTTTTAACATTTCTTATAACTCAGATCTGCTGGTAATGAACCCTCCCCTCTTAATTTTTGTTTGACTGAAAAAAGACCTTTGTTTCTCCTGCATCTTAGGGAGGGAAGTATTTTTACTGAATATAGAATTCTGAGTTGAAGCTGGGCATGGTGGTCTACACCTATAATCCCAGAACTCTGGGAGAATCATAAGTTTGAGTCCAGCTTGGGCAGGGGAGCAAGACCCTGTCTCAAAATTACAAAACAATAAAGAATTCTAAGGTAACTTTTTTCTTTTAGCATTTTAAAGGTATTGTCTGACTTGCATAGTTTCTAATGAGAAACTGGCTATAAATCTTAATTTTGTCTCTGTATATTTGATATCTTTCTCTGATTGCCTTTAAGATTTTTTCTGTATCTTTGGTTTTCAGTAGTTTGAATGTTTTCTGGCATGATTTTTTTCTTATGCTATTTAATATATGTGTGGGGGTCGTTTTCTTGCTTGGTGTTCTCTGAGATTCTTGGTGATTTGATAGCTTTTGTTGTTTTGGGGAAATTCTGTCTTTATGTCTTTCTCTTTTTTAGTGTCAGGGATCAACCTCATGGCCTTGTGCATGCTAGGAGTACTACAGTCATTGTATCTTAAAATACTCCTTCTGTTCTATTTCTCTCATCTCCTTCTGTGACTCCAGTTGGTGGGTTAGATCTTGGATGCTCTGTTCTGAATATCCCCCTTCTTCCTGCCCTTGTATCTTTTTTCTCCTGGTTTGGATTATTTCTATTGACCTAATTTCAAGTTTTAGTTTTTCTCCCCTTTCAGCTGTGTCAGTCAGGTCTGCTGAGAAGCCTGGCAAAGACATTTTTCATCTGTTAGTGTGCTTTTTAATTTCTAGCATCTCCATTTGACTCTTGCTTTCATTTTTATCTTATTCCTGAAATTCTCTTATCATTTCATAGGTGATGTTCAGGTTTTATACTACAGCCTTTAACATAGTAAACATATATAAAAATTATGTTAATCTTCATTATTTTAAATTTCCCATCAGGTATTGGTGAGATCTGGAACATCTCTGAGTCTGGTTCTAGTGATTATTTTGTCTCTTGACACCGCCCCCCCCCCACCGCCCCGCTTCTTTCTTGGTGTATGTGTGTGCCTTGTAATTTTATATTGAATACCAGATATGTGTAGGACTGAAGAAACTGAAATAAATAACATTATGCCTTGATCGGGCTTCCTTCTTCTGTTTCTAGGATATTAGGGGAATTTGAATTAGGCTAGTCAGAAGTGAAGCTGGGTTGGAATTTGTTGTTGCTATGTTACCTGCAGTGCACCAGTAGCTTCATAGTTCTCTCATGTTACCTTATGCATAGAGTGGGGTCCAGTTTGCTGTAAAGTTTTTCTTAATGTTCCAGTTCTACTTTCTGCCTTAGCTGTCTCTCAGGGAGCCTCCCTGCTCTTGTTCTCTCTCTGTAGTAGGTTGCTTTGCTTGGTGCTTGGTGCTTGCTAGCCTGGGGTAGGGCCTAGGGTGGCTTTTCGTTGTTTTGGTCCAGATTTAGACTTAGGCAGGCTCTGTGTCCCTACATCTCAGAAGTGGGGCATTCTCAGTGATCCCGTTGTTCCCTTAGTGGGAGGTTTCCTGCCCTTCCTCAGGGTGAAGGATTTTCTTTTTCCCTTCTCTTCTACCCTGGAGGTAAAAGGTTTCACCCCTCTCCCCCATTCCCAGAGCATTTTGTCCTTTAGGAAAGAGGTACTGGTTCAGACCTTTCCCCAGCAGCGTCTGCTCTGCCCTCCAGGCCTACAGTCCCAGGAGAGCTTCAGGCCTTCTCCTTGCCCTGCCTCTAGTCTTTTTTCCTAAACACTCTGAGGCCCACAGCCAGCCAGGGAATGAATATAAACTGACTCCTAGGTTTGGAGACTTTCATTATAGACCACACCTGGCTTTTGACAACAGGTTAAACATGTTTGCCAAATTTCAGTTAATTCTATTATATCTATATGGTAGAAACACTACATAATAGAGGTTACTATGCATCTCTTCTCAACTCCACATTCACCAACATTGTACTGGTAGCTTGAAATCAGCCATGGTATGAGTATTTGCACCACAGAAGTCAGTAAATGCTACAAGTCAGGACTTTTTTTTTCACCTGAAAGCCTATTATTGAACATTTACCAGGACACCACTGTTTGAGGAAACTTGAGGAAGGAGCCCAAAGAGGTTGGTACCTTTGGAAAGTGGCTCTGGGCCTTCCCAGATGGGTTGGGCTCGGTGGGGTCAGTGACTGTATTCAGGCCATCTCCTTTGCAGGGGAGGCCCCTCCATGTTGGAGGTAGTGTGGGTTCATGCTCCTACCCTCTCTCCCTACCTTCTCCCCTCAGATCGAAGCCAGGACAGCACAGCTGTGGCACTCTCAGACTCCAGCTCAACACAGGACTTCTTTAATGAGCCCACCAGCTTGCTGGAGGGCTCCCGGAAGCCTTATGCAGAGAAGCGGGTGCCTGTGCTCAGTGCCCAAGCAGGACCAACCAATAAAGACCTCCAAGGGCCCACAGAGGAGAGAGGTATGAAGACCTACCTCAGTGATACCTGGTAGCATTCTGGGCAGAGCTGAAGACTGCAGGCTCCACGGGGCACTAGGCCTGGCCTGGCTTCTGTCTTTGTGCCTCTGCCTACTGTCCTAAACCTCTCAGTTGAGCAAGTTACTTCCCTCTCTGAGGGAATCTCCATTGTTCTCCCTATAGGATGGGAGTGATCCCAGGACCCACGCCCAGTGTTGTAAGGATTTTATGAGGCAGTTTCTGAGGGGGCTGGCACAGAGTCTTATACCCTATGTGTGCTCAGTAACACTTCTCGTTGTTAGGACCCCCACAGCCCAATCTGGGCTTTTCTTCTTGGTAAATGGTTATTTTTTAAAGTCTCTGGATTCTAAATGTCACAAATGTGTTTTCTTTTTAGTCTGAATCAAATCGGACCTCTATGAAAAAAATTTCTCTTTTTGAGCAGAAGGCCTTGATTGAAGCCCAGGATACACTCCAAGTAGCCTCTAGGGAGCTGGGATAGCAGGTGGCTGAGAAGGGCTCTGAGAGTGCTCAGATTCTTACCGCAACAAGAAGAGTGATGATGGTCAGGCGTTCCATACATCAGATATCTGCCTGGTTATACTTGCACATGGTTTGGGGGATACTTGGGTCTTAGTCCTTGCCCCCTGGGCCTTGTCCCACCAGGTCCCAGCCCCCCTCCAGGCTTCTCCTACTTTAACAGACAGGGTTGCCGGGAGCGCAACCCATAATGCAGACTGCCTTCAGAATGAACACTGTTGGCTCCCTCTCTGCCCCTTCCAGGCAGGATGTGCAGCGTGTGCAAGAGCCACAGGCCAAAGGCCACCTTGCCACTGCCCTGATCCTCCCCATAACTCCCCTCCCTTTCTTCTATCCTTCCTCCCTGGACTGGACAGCCTCCTCTATTTGCATCCAAGGTGCTTACACTTTAGGAACTAGCCTGAGACTACCTAGCCATTGTCAACATCCTGGGGCTCAGCCTGGGCTCTCCTGTGTTGTCTGACTCCTCTGGTCCCTGATGGAGCAGGGCAGGGTATTCAGCTTCTGGGCTCCCATCAAGTGGGGTCTCTGTGTAAGCTCTTGGCTCACGCACAGCAGCCCCGGAGAAGAATGTTGGACAGGCTGTGGCCTGATGCACTGAGAAATGGAGCAGGGAGCCTTTCTTGGCTGTTTTGTTTGGTGATGGTGGTGACAACACTTGCCATCTTTGGGCTTCCCCAGACAGCATTGGCCCTGGAGATGGGACGATCTGTGCTGCCATTCAGTAGGGAAGAGCCAGAGGCAGATTGTAACTCCTACTTTTTCTAACCTTTGGGTCCCTCTACTGAGAGACAATCTGGAACTCCTATTTTTCAGAGCAAGAGGCCAGATGGCCACAGGCCTCAGCCAGTTGTGGCAGAGCCAGCTCTGGACCCTGTACCTTCCACTGGTAGGCCCAGAGCCCATCCAGCACAGACACCGACCCAGCTGTGCTAAGTGCCTCACTGAGGTGCCTCCATCACTGGTGATAGGTGGCTGCACTGCCAAGGCCTGAAATCTGGGTGACTCTTTTCTTTCTTTTCAACTGCAGGAAAAACTGAGGAATCCTTGGAGAGCACAGAAGGCTTCCAGGCTACAGAGCAAAGCATCCAGAAGCCTGCTGCAGAGCCCCCAGCCTCGGTTTGCATCCCTGTCAAGCCCCTGGTGTCTGCACCTGCTTTGTGGGATGGGAAAAAGAAGGGTGACCCTCCCGGGGAGCCAGTGGCCTTCCCTCAGGGGCTGCCAGCCGGTGCCGAGGAACAGCGCCAGTTCCTTACAGAACAGTGCATTGCTTCCTTTCATCTGTGCCTGAGCCGCTTTCCTCAGCACTACAAGAGTCTCTACCGACTGGCCTTTCTGTACACCTACAGCAAGACCCACCGGGTGAGTGGGGTCTGGGAAAGGGAGGGTAGGCTGGTGTCCTTAAAGGTTGGTGGGCAGAACCAAGACAGATCAGAACTTTGTGATCGGGCTTGTATAGTTTGCATGGGAAGGATGGGAAAGGAGAGCTGTGGAGACAGGGCCAGTCCAGAGTGAGTCAGCTTGTCTCAGGCCTCAGCCCTTCAGCTGTGTCTTGCAGAGGCCCCTTTGATGCCATCCTGTCCCTCCGCTCAACTCCCTGGTGCAGCTGCCAGAACCATCTCCACTGCCTCTGCTTCATGGGGGTTGGGTGCCGACAGCCTGCTCTAACTCTTTTTGGAAAGCAACAGCTGTGCCCCAGGCCTAAACACTCCCAAGGGCTTCTCAACCAGATCTCTTGTGCTGGCGTTTAGCATTTGTGGAGGGACTGCGGTGACTTTCCTTTTCTTCAGCCTCTCCTCACTCACCCAGGAGGAGTTATGGGGAGACTGTGCAGGTCTGGCTGTGGTGCCTGCTCTCATGGAGTGAGCTACACTCCAAGGGTGGTGGCGGATGGGGCTAAAACCATGCAAGCAAGCAAAGCAAGTCTGATTGTGACCAATGCTACAGAGAAAATAGTGAGGTGCACGGTGGGGGGTGGGTGCTGTGGCTTCATTACGATACCTTCTGTGCCAAGACCTGTAGTGTAAGTGGGGGACAACAGCAAGCTGGGGAAAAGGGAGAGCGTGTGTCCAGGTCTAGCGCCTGGAAAAATGGCTTTGTGGGTGAGGAGTGGGGTGGGAAGGGGAACAGGGTGCCTGTGAGGTTTCTCTGACACTTACCTTTGTCTGAGTCACTTAACTCAGTCAGTCTCTCCGCACAGCTTCCTGCTATTCCCCATATTCAACCCCTGCCACCTTTTCTGTGGGGTATTTGAACCATTAAGGGCAGTTGACCAGAGAGATGGACCTTGTCTTGGCATTTGTTACTTCACAGAATTCTGTTTGGGGAACTAGGCACTAGGGTCCAAGAAACTATGTGCTTTGTCCCTGCAGTGACTGACACATTCATGTGGCTTGGCCAGTTTCCCTACAGCACAGCAGGGGGATTTGGCCTCAGTGGGTCTGGGGAGGGAGATATTATAATCCTTGGTGGTTTGGTCTGGGGGGTGTGTGCTGGCAGACGACAGCAGGTTTTGGCCTTCTCAGCTGCCTTTCAGTGCTGCTGCTGCACACAGGAACATAGCCTGCCCACTGCCTAGCCTGTAATTGGCATTTGACCTTACCTTTGTGCCCTAGACCTTCTGCCTCCAGGGGAACTTGGGTTTTAATAAACCCCAATCAGCATATGTCCTTGCTGCTGAAGCACTTTGCGGGCCAGAGAGGCAGTGTCTCCTACAGCTCCCCCCTTCTTCCTACCCTACCACTTCTTTGAGAGTTTCCCCCCTTCCCTCTTATGGAAACAGTAGACCTATCTCCAGTCTTGGTGGGAGGAACACTAGCAGCCATAAAGTTCTCCCTCACCTTCCCCATGTAGCTGTGCAGCCCTCACCAGCTTTGGTCCACTCTGGTGGTCAGTAGGAGAATTGAGCTGTGTGCAGGTCCCATGAAGCCCTGACCACCCAGACTCCACTTTCCACTAAAGTGCTTTGTTTTCAATCTGAGGGAGCCAATGCACATAGAGCACTCAGCACAGAGCCAGGCACAGCCTGCTGTACAGCTTGTCCCTCTTATTTGATGAGATTTTTAAAAATAGAAAACAGTATTTGTGTCCAAATGAGAGAAAATTGGAACGGGGAATGACCATAATTCTTACCCCCTAAAACAAAAACTGTATCATTTTTAAATTTTCCTTTGGCTCTTGTGTACATGCACTGCGGATTATCTGCTTCCAAGGCACCAGCCACTTCAGGACCTGGAGGTGAGGGACATGTCCTCTCTACTTTACAACTGGAAATCTGGGCTTGGGGTGACATGGCTGAGTGGCAGAGCTAGGCATGAGCCACGGTAATCTCACCCAGAGCCCAGTTGCTGTATTGCCCTCACATTGTCAAGTGTATCTACCCTAAGTGTGTTTGCCATTTTGCTCTTTTTACGAACATCTACTGGGTCATTTTGGTCGTGTTGGTGCCTGGGATGGGTAGATGCCAGCCCATCCCCTTTGGTGGGAATGGAGTCTTCTTGAAATTGTCTGCACCATTGATATCTCCATCCCTGGGCAACCCCCATAGCTGTCACACTCAGTCTCTGCTGGCTTTTCTGTTAGCTGTGTTCCTAGGTTGGGTTCCTTAGTTTTTGGAAATGGAATGCTGGCCTTGACTTTACGTGAGACCCCTTATGTGGCAGAAATCCCCTTCCTGCAGCTACCCTAACTACTTTTTCACTGGCTCCTTTCTCATCTTCATCCAGAGACTTTGCTGAATGCTAGTTGCTACCACCAACCTGAATGGCAGGTCATTGGCACCTCACTCCACTGAGAGCCTGAATGAAGGGCATGGCTCTGTTCTAGAGGCGGGGTCTTGGTGGCAACTCTGCTGACAGCTCTGCTGGCAGCAGCTTGTCCACAGAGTTGAGGACACAACTTACTCTGTTGCTGACTAATTCAGAACCATTAACTGGTAAGCAGTGGCCACTTTCCTAATGCAGCTGTTTGGTAACAAACACTTCCCACTGTGCATATTTGATAACAGCATATTTCTGCATAAATACTGCCTGTGTGCTTGGCAGTGGCATTTTCCCTTTGCTGTCTTATGGCTCAGTGGCCAACTGTAGTGTCAGAAATCTTCATCTTAAAAGGGACCCAACAGACAGAGCCTACCCAGGGCTGAATGGTTGACTCCTGATCTCTCCTAGACTTTCACAAGTGTCCCCAGGTGAGGCTCAGCTCATTTCAGAGCCTGCTCAGGCCTTGAAAAGAAATTGTCTTCGGGACATATGATGTCGCTTCTTTCACTGTTGGCAGCAAGGATTTTTGAGAAGGGGGAGAAAACATGGGTTCTGAGGCTGGTCATGCCTGGGTCAGATCCCAGCTCTGTGATGGGAGCTTTTTAGAGATTGAGGCTCTTTTGTTAAATGAGAATGAGGATAATAACGCATGTGGGATTTTTGTGATAACAGAGTGATGGGTAGGATTCCCACATGGTTCCTAGCAGTCAACAGCCCTTCTCCTGTAGTTGGGCCATTTCTTCAGTCTCAGTATCTCTGTGTCTTCCTGCTCCTCTGAGGATTCCTTGCTTAGTCAGAATTGCAAAGGGCTGTCTGCCCCTGAGGCATCCTGAAACCTGTTTGAGGCTGCCCTCTCACCAAAGATTGGTTTTGAGGCATACAGGTTGCCTACCCCCTCCCTGGTAGGTAGGCATCCTGCTAGGGTACACTGGGTGCAAGGGTGCCTGACCACAGGACTCCAGAACACTCCCCACATGTAGATGGGGAAGACCACTTATGTCAACAGCCTCAAGGGTGCTAAATTCTGGCATCTGTTTTACTTACATCTCCAGGATCACAGTCTTCGCCAAGATTTTGATCCTGGTCTGCCAGTCCATACTCAAAAACCTGGCTCCCTGAACCCTCTTATGCACCCTAAGAGATGAGGGCATATGGCTTCAGGACACCTTTTGTCATAAGGACTCAGGCCTGCATTAATGGGCATCTGGAAGAAGGGCAAGATGTGGCCACCCCTGCCTTGCTATCCTGTACCTTCTGCTCCATTGTGAACCAAGCCCCTTCTGCTGTAACCATTGCAAGGGGTCCAGGGCAGAGGAGCTGGTAAGATGGGCCCTGGAGCCAAACCACCATGAAAAAGAACAAACTTAGAAACTCACACTTTTCAATTTCAAAATGTACTACAAATCTACAGTAACCAAAACAATGGAATACTCTTCAGGCTTTAAAAGGAGGAAAATACTGTCATAGGCAATTACATGGACGAACATGGAGGATGCTATGCTAAGTGAAATAAGCCAGTTACAAAAAAGACAAATAATGTATGATTCTACTCATGTGAGTTGTGAGTTAAGGGGGCAGCCTGGCTGCCCTTAGCTTATTTAGATATCATTCTTTGGCCCAGGGCCTCTGTGGGGTGAGCCCAGTTTCCAGGTTTGGTTGTAGACTGACTCCCACTATGAAGCCCACAGTGCTGTGTGTTTTCTGCTGTGAGATCTCCAGGAAAGCCATTGCCCTTTGTCAGTGAGTCACCTTGTGCTCTGCTGTGAGCCTAGGAGTCCCTGCTGGAAAACCCAGCTGGCCAGCTGGCTCTGAAACTCTGCCCTTTGCCCATCTCTGTGAGGTATTGCACTTTACCTCTCTCTGCCCCTAGCTCACATGGGGGCCTGTGGCAGCCACAGGGCTATTGTGCAGGGTAAATGAGAGGGCCTCCAGGGAGAGGCCTGCACGTTAGACTGGAGTGGGTGTTGAGAGGTGATCATCCAGGTTGTGATGCAGAGGCTGTGAGATCTTGCTTCCAGGTAGAGATGGTGAGCCTTGGCTTCCACACTGTCTGAGCTTTCACAGAACAAAACAATGGGACCAAGACTCATGAGGGTGTGCCAGCCACAGAGCAGCACATTCCCACCTTCCTTCAAGCCGTGTTCCCTTTCTGTGCCCACACAACAAAATGATGCTATGCCCAGTGTTCTACACTGGTGGCCTGGTCTACTGCAACCCTACCAGCAGGTTCTCGGCAAGCTTCACTTTGTATAGTTGGCAAAATAAGTCCTATTTTATTCAACCTGGAAGTCTTGATTGTGCATTTAAAGTCTTTCTTGCCACCTGGCTGGAAGATTCTGCTGGGCCTTTGGGGACCACAGAAGGTGAGACAGGATCCCACACGAGGGCTGCTTTCCCAGGCATCTCCACAAAGGGACACAGATTCTAGCAGTTTGAACAGGGTTGAGTACTCTGCCAGTAGTACCCCTTACAAGTAAGACTGGCTTTCTTTCTTTGTTTTCAGTGCTACTGGGGATTAAACCTAGAGTGTGCCGAGCTACATCCCCAGGTCTTTTTCTTTTCTTTTGAGACAGGGTCTCACTAAGTTGCCCAAGTTGGATGTGAACTTGTGATCTTCTTGCCCCAGTCTCCCAAGTAGCTGGGAATACAGGCATGCACCTTCATGCCTGGAGCAAATAAGACTATTTAAGGTTGAAAAAATAGAATAAATTGTACCTCAGTGCCCCACAACCCGTAACGTGGCAGAATTGTGTTTTAGCATGCTTTCTATGCCTTTTTGCAGGTTCATTCAGCCTCTGTCTATAGAGGTCACATGGGAGATGCTTTTTGAGATGCTGAGGATACAGCATTGTACACAACGAAGCCCTTGAGTGTGCACACAGTGGAGGGTGGAGAGGAAAACACCTTTACTAATAGCTAGTAATGAGTCTGGGAAGAAAGAATAACAAGATGCAGGGGTGGAGGTTGGCTATTTAGACAGACAGAGAGGTTGGTGAAATTCTCTCTAAGCAAAGACTGAATCAAGTGGTGGAGGATATTGAACAGGAGAGGCTTCCAGGTGGCCCGCACAGCCAGCCCACCTGCCTTGAGCTAAGAATCAGCCCCGTGGGAAATGATGGTCATGGAGGGAGGAGTAGGGGGTTGGTCAGAGGCTCACTAAAGCCTGGTTATGAAGCAAGAGTTGTGGAGACATTATTCTGAGATTAAAACCTTTGCGAGGTTGTAGGGAGAAAATGGTATTGTGTGGCCAGTGTATGAAAGACATTTGGGCTGCTGTGTAGGTAGGGAGTAGGGCGTTGCCAGTCAGAGACCTGGCAGGACCAGGGCAGTT
This sequence comes from Heterocephalus glaber, assembly GCF_000247695.1. The sequence continues at coordinate 10,163,138 of NW_004624747.1, read as the reverse complement.
TATGGAGGCCTAGACAGAGTATAGGAGCCCAGGTAGGAATGCATGAGGGAAGAGTAGTGCAATTTCCTGAGTCAGCCACAGCGTGTCCCAGAGGCCAGTGGCCTGTTAGAACTATGGCCTTTGGTGGTCAGTGCTTGGCAGCCCCACAGCATAGGAACTCAGGAAGTAAATGCTTCTTGCCCCTCAGGCAACTCCCAGGAATGATGGGATCATTTCCTTTCAGTCTGATTTCTGTCTACACACACACACACACACACACACGCACGCACGCACGCACGCACGCGCACACACACACACACACAGATATGTATACACATACTTTTGGTTCTGCTCTTTTTGCTTCCCATACACTCCTAAACTAACCACATAACTTTTAATGGCCACATAGCATTATACCTCATTCCATCATTTCCTTATGTTTTGCCTTTTCCAAAACATGGAAATTCTAACCATAATTTTTTATGATTAGAAGGATCAAAAGTAAGTCTAGCAAGTATGGGACTGGGGACATTCTTGTCCGTCTGCCTTTACCCTCATCTTGTTGCTGGAGGTGTCCTGTGTTGCTGGGTGAATCTACAGTGGGTGTATATACTCAGCTTTGTGGACATTCCTTGCAGCTCACCAGTGTCCCCATCATCTGGTGGCCACACACTCCTCTTCCCCTAGTCTGTGGAGTCCTGCACCTCAAGAGCCCCAGGCAGTTCCCCTCACCGTGAGAGGTAGAGGCAAGGGTGGCTCCGCAGGCTCCACAGGCTCTAGCCAAGACCTCCACTCATTCCTGATTCCTCCAGTTTTTCTAGAAACCATGAGCAACATTGATGCTGCCTCCTGAGGTAAGACCAGGTGAAGGGCTGAGCCTAGCTGAGGTCCACAACCATCCTCCTGGCAGTTGCCACACTTGCTGGGCAGTAGGCCACTCTGCAGACCAGAATATTGTCTGGAGAGACCAGAAGCTCTCAGAATATGTTTCTACTCCTAGATCCCTGCCAGACAGTTTTATACTTGGTGTCACCATGTAGGCATAGTGGAGCCTGGACTCTGAGCAAGTCAGTCAGTCTGTCTCTCTCTGTCTGTCTGTCCATCTGTCTGTCTGTCTGTCTGTCTCTCTCTCTCTCTCTCTCTCTCTCTGTGTCTCTCTTTCTCTGTCTCTGCCTTGAGGTTATGAGGGAGGGGGTAGTTAAGTTGTGAGTGGACCATTGTTAATGGTTGTGTCAGGGAGAGAACCCCTGAGGGCAGAGGCACAGGCAGAGCATATCATCCAGGCCACCCATACAGTAGTGGCAGATGATGCCTGGGATTAGGTCTGCCTTCCAGCCTTGAACATCTTGGTACTGCAGGTGACTGCAAGGGTAGTAACTCGATTTTCCCATCTCCAGCCATCAGCAGGCATTGCCAAGGCCCTGCTACAGGTAGAGCCCTTGGTACAGTTGGGGATGCAGGCTACTCTGTCCCAAGCCTTGTCTTCTTGTGCAAAGGGGAAGGCTCAGGGGCTCCCAGGAGCTGTGGGCATCAGCCCCTGTGTATTGTATTGAGCTGATCAATGTGTGTTTGGGTTAGTGGGCAGACATTGGGGTCAAGATAAGCCCTGAGAAGCCAGATGCTGGGTACCCTGGCCTTGAGTGCAGCCCAGGAAGCCCCACACATGCTCTTTTGCCCCTTTTGCCCCCATTCACAAGACTGTCCTTGCTTTCAGATTCTTTGTTCTTGGGAAGCCCCCAGCTTCTTTCTTCTGAACACCTAAGGCACGGTCTCTCCCTCCCTTTTTCACTGCCAGCCCCTTCTTGCTTTGTGCCTCAGACTGTTCCCTCAGCCTAGTATCTTCTTCCTTCCCATTTTTTGAAAGCACAAATCCTGCCTGTCTTCCTTTCATTCTTGCCACAAATGTCTTTCATGTCTCTTCCATGGGCTCCAAACTGGACTCACCCTCTGAGTAGCTACGAGTGAACAAGTTAACCTGTGTCCTTGCCCTCTTAGGACTGACAGAGAAGAGGGGGCAGATAGCCAACCTTTTGGTGAGCCGGTGAAGAGGCTGTTTAAGGTGACTGTTGGGCTGGAGGGACAGTATTATAGGAGGCCATGTAGGGGTCAGGTAGATGGGACCAGATGAATGACCTGTAGGGCCCAAGGTGAAAAGAAAGGCAATTAAGGTTGGAGGGCCACCCATCAGAGGAGTAAGGAAGAGATGAACTGCTGTGTGGGCAGAGAGATTGAGGTATGGAGATTTCCCTCTCTTTGAGGGAGGTGCAACCTAAAGGTTTGCAGGTGGAGTAGTTTAAAGTTCCTCTGCCTTCTACCCTGGAGAGAGTAGTTCAGGTGACAGGTGGAGGAGGGCATTAAAGTAGCCATATGCTTCTGGGATTTTTCTTGCTGCCTTCTGTCATCATCCCTCAGCCTTCTGTCAGAGCAGGGCTTGTGCACAGGCCACAGAGTCCAGAAAGATGTGTGCCATTACCGGGTGAGTGACTCCCTGGGGTTCTTCCCATTCCCAGTGGTGTTGGGCCAGTGATGCTGTAACAGATTGCACAGGCCTGAGAAAGGTCTGATTGTAGCAGCTGTTCATCATGGCCAGCTCACAGTGTGAGGCAGATTTGCAACATGGCTTGCCCGCATTGTGGTGGGCAGGGAAAGAGCCAATGCTTCAGAGTCTCTGGCCTGGACCAGAGTGCAAACTCTACTCTGCCACTTTCTGGCTCTGAGAGTTTGGGCAAACTCTTGAAACTCTCCAAGCCTCAGTTTCTTTATCAGTATATATATATATATGATTGTATATCATGAGTATTTATAGCACTATGCTCTGCCCAGGCAACATTGTCACCTTGTCTGACCTTGAAACACTGTGAAACAGGCTCTAAGATATAGGACCCTTGCCCCCTCATCCAACCCACCAGCCTGGCACCCACCAAATCCCAGGTCAGGTTTCCTGGGCCTTGTCAGCTCCCATCCAGGGTCTCAGATGTGCATTAGCTGAGAGCCCTCGTGAGCTGTCTGGACCCTTTGTGCCTTAACCATTGATCAGCTGGGGCCTGGAAGACAGTGGGGGAAATGTGCCCTCCAGCAGTGCTCAGTGGCCAAGACTGCAGGAGACTAATTTATAATCCAGGTCAGGTTTGGCAAGCCAGTGCTTTCTTAACTCTTCACAAGTGCCCCAGTCCTGTCCTGCTGCCACTCTCCTCCCTGATCCATCCTGAGGGAAAAGGCCAGTTGGTGCAGGTGTCACTGCAGAAGCTATGGAGTAGTGGAAAGCAGAAGCCAGACGAGGATGTCCCATGGCCCACAGGACCTGCAATGAGATGCCAAGGCAGGAAAGCAGTTTCCTGCTCTTTACCCTGGCTCCAAGACTGCCTTCTCATGTGTCCCAGCTAGAGGGAAGTCTTTGTCAGGGCCTTCTTTTCTTGATTTTCTTAGGAAGTGATGACTAATTTAGACATGCTTCTTTAAACCATGTTCTTCCATCTCTTCTATCCTAAACTGCTTCTGCTTAACTCAGGTCACCTGGAGACTTCTCACAAATGCCCAAGGAGCTCCAGAAACAGCTTCGGGGTCCCAGCTCTGGGTAACTTTTCTCTAGCCTCCTGTGCAGCACAGGTCAGTTTCATGCCATGGGTCTCAGCTGAGGGAGAGGGCAGCCTCACAGTGGCTACAGCTGGTCCCCTCCACCTTCTCAACTGGGCCCTGATGGCCTTGCCTACCTGAGTTCTTTCCCCAGTCAACAGTCTAACCTCAAAAACCTTGTGCAAACCATAGCCCAGGTATTGCCTCCTTCTGGAAGCCTCTCGGACCTTCCCCATTGCTCCTATCTTCCATATGGTCAGGAGAACTCACCTGTGGTATAAAAAGTACGGGTGATGGTTTTCTGTCCCATGTCCTCTTCTGTGAGGGATCACCCATGGCTTCTTATACCAGGGATGGATACCACATGGGCTGAGCCTCTCACTTCTCCCTCAGGATAGACTTTGAACCAAGTGGCACTGAGACCAGGGGGTCACAGCTGACTTGGATGTGTGCTGTAAGCCTCTTTCCTGGGCTCCCTGAGCGTCCCAGTGCTGCTAGGTCCTGTTGGCCTGATCCCCGAGCCTTGACTTTGCCCAGCCTTGATGAGCCAGCTTAAATTAACTTTGTGTTTATTCCCTTTAATCTAGTGCCACCTGGGCTTACCCTGTATCTTCACTGTGCACTCGGTTTCTCTGTGGCTGCCTTCTACCTCGCCCCTTCGTGGGCCTGCGGTGGAGCTGGGGAATATGGCTGGGGCAGGCTGAGGTATGGAGGGTAAAGTGTCAGATTGGCCTTGTAAGCAACCTCTTGAGGCTCCTGAATGAAGTGTCCTAGGAGATAATTCCTCTGGCTCCTGGCTCCTGGGCACTGTAGAAGCATTTGAATGGGAATCACAGTTCTTCCCCGGGTGTTGGAGCTCTGAGGTTGAAGGCAGGGAATGAATGTTTTACTCTTCTTCTTGAGTGTAGGTCTTAATGGCCTGTGTTCCTCCTCTAGAGCTCTGGCTCAAAGATCTGAAGATTCTTGTTACCTTGATATCCCCCTCCACTGCCTTTGTCTGGCCTCAGATGGGGCAGGCAGGGAGTCTCCATCAGGCATTCACTTGAAGGAAAGGGATGGAAGCACTGGTTCCCAAGGCTCTGGAAAGGCCTGTGTGTGCTGGAGGGAAAAATGCCTGACCATGGCTTTAGCATATTACAGCAGCTGCAGCCTCAACAAGAGTGGCCCTCCCATAGTCCCTGGTGCACTTTCCTACTTGAGGATCCACCAGTATGTCCGTGTAGTGGCCCCAAACTGGACTGAACTAGAAAACAAGCTTTCCTGCACACAAACCATAGAGGGGTCCTATGTGTGGAGTACACTCTGGCTCACCCAGTGGCTTATTCACTCACCTGATATCTGGGCTACCCATTGTCTCAAACCCGCCTCCCTTTTTTTTTTGGTACCGGGGATCAAACTCCGGTCCTTGCGCTTGTGAGGCAGGCGGCGGAACCACTGAGCTAAATCTTCGGCCCTCAAACACCCTTCTGCATGTCCAGTTAGACCAGACCTGACTTCAGTCCTCTTTGACCAGGGCAGCCTTGATTTTAAATGGCCTTACCCTTCAGCCACTCAGAGCCAGGCCTTGTACTTGTAGCAGTTGGCCTTGGATCAGGTTTCCCCTGGAGGTGGCTTTCTCCTTTAGGCTTCCATGAAAGAGCCAGCTTTTTCTGCCAGGCACCCAGGAGATGCATACTTGAGACCACCTGTCTCCATTCCAAAGTGACCTTCGTTCTGATGTGCCCCACCCCCAACATAGCTGCTGGGTGCTAAAGTGCTGGGGAGCAGCCTGTGGGGCAGGCCATCTGTGCAGATAGGAGTAGAGGTTACAAACTGGCCATCTGGGGACCCACAACCAGCAAGCCAGGAGTCAGGGTTTGCACCTTTGCCTTCTATAATGGGGGGAACTATTTGTGATTTCACCGTGGCCAGCAGTGGGAAGAATGGGAACAGGTGGGACAGATTTGCAGGCTGAAAAATGAGACGTAGTTTGGAGTAACTGGGATGTGTGGTGGTAAGGCCTGGGCTCAGGCTGTGAAAGATAAGGAGCCTGAGAGGGGAGGAGAACTGGTTGTCTGGTAAGGGTGGGCACTGTGGAAAGAGGTTACAGGCTTAGCTCTGCCTCAAACTAGCCCTTTTCCTGTAGGATAGCACTGCCCTGAGTGAGGTTCATGGGCAAGGTCCTCATTCAATCTGGTTGGCCACCTTGGTGAGGACCAGAGAGGGAAGAGTGCTGGCAAGGCAGCTGGTGGAAAAGGACTGCTTTCTGGGCCAGTGAAGACCCCAGAGAAAGGTGCAGAAGCAAGGCCCATGTCTACCCTCCCTCTCTAATGGTCTACCCAGGACCATTGCCCAGAGAGCTTGGGCCTGAGCACTGTAGCCAGAGGCCAGCCCTCTCAGCCTGGAGCAGTTGTACCGGTGTCTGTGAGTAGGGATTGCTAGTAAACAAGTCAGCGTTGCCTTTTGGTTGTCCTTTAGGTTTGTGAGGTTTCCCTCAATGGCAGGTGGACCCTGGGTCCACATGACAGCTTTGCAGGATTGGTCAAGGCAAGAGGTCCTTTTGTACCCACTTTGGGCAGTCTAAGGCCACAGACTCCGGAGCCAGTTGTACTGGGCAAGAAATCAGTTCTGGAAATACATCGTTTAGCACAGTGATAAAAGGCCAGAGCCGCCTAGAGTGGTGGGATCAATGTCTACAGAGCTGCTCATCGTGCTTTGCCAGTGCAGCCAGGAAGGAGGGGACCTTCTGCCTTCCCTGTTGGGCATCCTGAGCAGCCCACACACTCACTTCCAACCTACTTCTTTCCCCAGAACCTCCAGTGGGCCCGCGATGTGTTGCTAGGCAGCAGTATCCCATGGCAACAACTGCAGCACATGCCGGCACAGGGGCTCTTCTGCGAGAGGAACAAGACCAATTTCTTCAACGTGAGTACTTTGCCTTGTTGATTTCTGAGGCTGCTTATTGTTACTGCTTTTCATTGAAGGCGTGTGAACCAACCCTCCGTGGGTGGGCATTCCCAGGGCCACAGGTTTGTAGGATTCTCAGAGGGCAGGCAGGATGGCACAGGCTAGAGTGTGCCAGACTTTGGTATGGGGCTTTGATTGCTGAGTGACTTCTGACAAATCATTATCCCCTCTAGGCACCAGTTTGTCATCTGCAGGGAGAGACATGGGTAAGCTTGGTGTGTACTCTAGAGCCACTGGGGGCTCTAAGGGGACTCTAAGCCTATAGCAATGCTCCTCTGGAGCAGTTCCACTTTCCCCTGCATGATCTTGGGTACTAAAGAGATTCTAACTGAAGCTGACACTACTGCTTAAAAAACAAGTTTGCCCAAATGCTAGGCTTTCAGTGCCCTTCTAGCCCACCTGTTCCGCTTCACCACCCAGAACTATCTGCCTCCTGTCCCTAAAAGCCCACATCTGCCTTTCTTGACACTGTGCCAGGCCTAGCCCACACTTGTTCTGCCCTTCGAAGAACAATCCTCATTCATGTTTACCTGCAGTTCCTTACCCATCGTCCACCACCCCCTCGCAGCAATGGCCACTCCCAGCTGGGTAGCTTTGGCAAGTCATGTAGCACCTCTCAGTGTTGGTTTTTTTCTATATTTTCCCTGATTTCCTGATATGTACAGAGAACCAGAAGGGTGGGATCAGCCTGATCAGGAACACTAAGCAGGGCAGTTCTCAGACTGAAGGGCTGTCACAGAGGCTGGTTCTCAAGATGCATGGCAGGCAGGTCTCCACCAAGAGGCAGCCAGGTGGTGGGAGTGTTGGGGTCCTTAACTCTTCCCTTCTTCCAGGCTGTGACCTTCTGGAGCCAGTGAGGACTCCCGACCCTAGAAGCCCTGCATCTGTCTACCCTCTCTCTGTTGGTGTTTTATAGACATGTAGTCATGTCATTGGTAATCAGTCTACATGGTATCAAGGAATTGCCATGAAAGAGAAGCATTCTGTCACCCACGTGCTCAGGCCCTAGCCTCTGCTCTACAGCAGCCACTGTTCTTTGTCCACCTGTGTCCTTCTAGAGGACATCTGCCTTAAAGTTAAGCCAGTGTATATAGGTAGACACAAGGGGGAAAAGTACATGTTTTTGCCTTTTTTGGAGAGTATTTTAAAACTTGCTCATTTTATCAGTGATTGTGATGCTAAGTATGGAACCCAGGGTCTCACGCATGCTGGGCAAGTGTTCTACCACTAGCTATATCTCCAGCCTGTTCATTCTTTAATAGCTGCACAATACTCTAAACATATGGATGTCTTAGAATTTATTTACCCATATCCTGTTGGTGGGCATGTAGATATTCTGTCTTTTGTTACTATAAACAGTGCTTCATGTATACAACATTGCACATTTGTAGGAGTCTATTTATAGGATAAAATTTAGAAATAAAATTTCTGGGTCAAAGGGTTTGTGATATCTTTAAAGTCTTGGTAACCACCCTCCAAAGACCTGGCCCACTTTCCCCGCTTTAGGTTCATTTTTTTTTTTCATATTTCATCAACACTCTGTATCATTAAATTTTTTCTTTTTTCAGTACTGAGGATTGAACTCGTTGCCTTCATGCATGCTAGGCAAGCACTCTACTGCTGAACTACATCCCCACCCCTTTTTATTTTCTTATTTTCTTTTTGAGAGAGGGTCTAAGTTGTCTAGGCTGGTCTGTAATTTGCCATCCTTCTGCCTCAGCTCCCAGGTAGCTGGATTATGAGCGTGTGCCACCATGCCTAGCTAACGTTTTCTCTCTAGTAGATGAAAATCTATTGTGTTGCATTCATTGAGTTGAGACTGTCCATGATACCATGTTAGCGGCTTTAACTTCTGTGCAGTTTTGACTCATGTTCACTTTTCCACAGAATTTTGGTTCTTTTCTTAATGATTTATAAGAACTTTTTATATATTAGTGAAGCGGGACCTTTTGCAAACCTATATTTCTGCAGTTACTAGGCCAAAGTTAGACCTAGAAAGCAAGTTGCTTAATTTCCCTGAGCTCTTAGGTTATGCATCTAGTAAAATGGGTTTCCAAAAAAGGGAGGAGAGGGGTTCTATTACCTACCATGAAGAGTAACTGTAGGAACCAAATTAGACAGTGGAGAAAGAGGAAGTGGTTTTCCATTACCCTTCTTGAAGAGTAACCATAGGAACCAAATTAGATAGTGGAGTAGTATCCCTGATCTCAGTTTCTGGCACATAGTAGGTTCCCAAGAAAGTAGTTCCCCTCACTCCCTCCCATCTTCCCTTATTATTGATACTTTTCCATTAAAGACAGTACAGGGATATTGGAAGGAAAGACCAAGCCAACATGTCTGCTTCATGAGTGAGGTACTCAGCCTATCTAATGATGAAGAGAAAGCCAACCCCTCAGGTGCCTGCTCCCATGGAACACATCTGAACTGGGACCAGGGGCTCTAGGCCTCTTTGCCACTGGGCTGACTTCTTGTAGCTCCTGTGATTTCTGAGACCTTGCAGAAAATGAGTCCTACGGAAAGGCAGTCAGGTTGTGTCTGTGAGAGGGAAGGCTGGGAGGGCCCCACATGGGTCTGGCACATGAGCAGCACCTCCCTCTTAGCCAGAGGCCTCTGCGGAAGGCTGGACTGGTGCTTTGAGTGTTTTTGCCTCTTTCTGGTCAGCGAGCTCCAGGAACCTATTACTTTTACCACTCTGGGCCCCTCTTCTAGCCTTTTCTGCTTTCTTGGGCCCCTTGGCCTCCTTGAGCCATGCTTGACATGTATTGGCAGACTATGAGTGCTCTCAGCATGCAAGTCTGTCTAGCATCCTTTACCAAGTGTGAGGAAACTGTTTACTAACATGTTGATGGGCCGGGGATTTAGCTCAGTGGTTCGCCTGCCTCGAAAGCGAAAGGTCCCGAGTTCGATCCCCGGTACCCAAAAAACAAACAAATAAACAAACAAACAAAACGAACATGTTGATGGAGGAACATTTAAGACAGCCTTTGGCTGACTGCTGGAATGAGGCTATGTCTCTGACAGATGTGGTTGTAGGTCAGAGTCAGCAGATTTGTTCCCTTTCCTTCCTGTGTGCCTTGGGGTCTACTGCCTTGTCCAGGGAAGCAAAGCTCAAATAATGGCATGCATGTAGAATAAGGCAGAGTGACCAGGTGCCCTGACTTGCCATCCCTGCAGGTCTACTGCTCTGGGCTATCCATACTGCCCAGCCTGGGTGTTTAGGCACCTAGCTATCTGGGTAGCCTCCTCATCCTCAGGGCCCAGGTGGAGGACCTTCCTGTTACTTTTTTTAATGACAGTTTTTAAAAATTGTGCGAATCATATAGGACCACATTGTCACTGCCAACAGTTCAGTCACATACCAGAGCCTATATTTTCTTGTTTTCCCATCCCAAGCACTGTGTCTTTCTCAGAGGTACAGTGAGCAGTCTGGCTATTCTGTTTTTTAAAATACGTGTGTGTATATAGATATGAGTATGTCATAGTGTGTGTGTTATTCAATAACTTGCTTTTTCACCAACACTAAATCGTGGAGTTTCCATATGAGAAGCACAAGCCATCTTGCACTTTGTGGCTGCTGCCATCTCCTTAGGTGGGCACACGTGTGGGCCCAGTGTTTGCTCTCACAAGCATCCTAGTGTATGTTGCTATATATTCTTTGAGCCTCCTGGTCTGGGCCAGCCTGGTCCAGAGGAAGTGCTTACTGAGTATTTGTGGATTGATTCCATTCATCTCTTTCTCTCGAATAGATGGCTTCCAAGCACATTCTCCTAGTCCAGTCATTGCTGGGTGTTTGGGGGTCAGGGAGACCCCTGGCCTTTGCCATAGGACACGGGAGGCTTATACATCTTTTCATCTTTGTACAGGGCCTCTGTGGAATGCTGCAGGGCACACGGGAGGGGCGGGAAGCTGGGCTCCCACTGCCATGGTATAGGGTAGTTCTCATCTAGGAAGGCACAGGAGAGAGAGGCTAGGATTAAAGGTACTCTTGGGAGGGAAGCTTTTCAGGCTGGGCCTGAGGCAGGTGACTGAGCCTTCACGGAGTGTGTAAAGGGCCAGTGGCAGAGGTGGGTGAGTGCTGAGGGACTCAAATAAATGGGACCTTTGGTTCTAATGTTCACAAGCCTGCCCCCAGCTAGCTGGTCCTCCACAGTGCTGCAAACATGGCATGTCGTAGGCCAAGTACTATGGTTGGACACATGGATGAATGAGGGAGAAATGAACTTGGTACAAATCCAGTCCCACTGTTGCACACACTGAATTAGTGTCCATAGAGAAGGAAAACTTCCTACCCAGCCCTTTCCTGCCACCCCACCTATGCTGTGGAAAATCCCTGCCCATGGGGCTGAGGGAACAGCAGATCAAAGCTCCTGGACTGAGACATGCACCAGGGTAGGATGTACCCCAGTTGAAGGACCCTGTGACTCCAGCCCTCTTGTACAGGTGAAAGTCTGATCTCTGCCAAAACAGAGCTGAAGTTGTTGAACATTGTTGATTGGGACCATTGTTGATGGGCACCATTGCCCATCCTTTTGCAGCATTAGGTGGGACCGTCAGAAGGCATGTGGCTGTGTGACAGAGGTGGCCTCCAAGGCCAGCTGTGCAAAGAGGGTAGCTCAGTGAAGACACAGATTCCCTGGGGATAGGCAGTGAGGCTTGGGCTAGGCCTGCAGGTGTGGACAGCTGCCTTCCTGACCCATTGCTAGGCTGCAGAGGGAAGAGCCGAGGTGCTGCCCTTGCCTGGGGAGAAGGGTTCAGGAAAGTAAATGGCAGGTTGGATGGCAGGTGCTGCTAGGCTACTGCCTATACCATAGATGCTGAGGGATTATCTTTGGGTGCCCAAAAGCTTCTCAGGCTTCCTGTGGAGGTGTATGTACCTCTGTGCAGGCAGCCAGGAAGGCCTATGTGGTCCAGAGCCAGGCTACTTTGTCCAGGGTAAACTTTTCTCCCTTCCTTGTAGTTGATTCAGAAATGTTCCCATAGTAACCGTGCCGGAGATGGCTCTCCTTCCCCAAAATGTTTGCTTATTTTAGCAGGCAGGGATTTTTCCTGTATCAACCCAGTTTCCAGCCTCTGTGAAAGAAGCAAAGGGAGCCGCAGACCAGGTTGGCACTGCCTCATGTTTCTGAGGCTGAGCAAGGTGGGCAGCAGCCGTGGCCTGAGCTTGAAAGAGCAGAGAGGAAGTGATGGCCAGCTGGGGCTGTCCTGAGTGTGTTGCCTCCCTACAGCTGCTCCTGTCCATGTGGGTCCTGCCTGCTGCTCAGGTCAGCAGCCCCTGGGCCCCAGGACCAGCCAGAAGAGCATAGACACTGTACACATGTAGGATTGGCTCCCAGTGATTCCACCCCTTGTGCAGGGTAGATAGGTAGGTAGGTGTTATCCACAGGTAGATTCTGTTTATCCTAACTCTGTCAGTTGGACGAACGGGAGGCACACTCATCATGAACCTTCTTTGTTTCTTTAAAGTACAATATTTGTGCCCTGTGCTGTCCTCAGCTCTGCAGCCTGAGCATTCACAAAGGGCCTTGATGTGGTCTAAATCAGGCCATCTGCCAGAGCTAGAGGGAAAGAGAAAACCCCCAGCACTCCATTTTTTGCAGCAAGTATCATTCACACCCATTCTACTCTTAACTGCCACTAGTTGGCTTTGTGACCTTGGGGGAGTCCCCCTTTTCTCACCTAGTGAGCAGATGCCAGGTACAGAAGCCCACCTTCCAGGCCAGACCTCAGCCAATGCTCTTACTCCTCAGAGAGAGCCAGTGGGCCATTGGAGGCCAGGGGAGCCAGTTAGGGGATATCCTCTGGAGCCAAACAAACCTGGGCAGCCCAAGGCAGGGATTTCATCTAAAACATTACCATTGCACTCCCACTATTCCCTCTTCCTCTGCCCAGCTGGTGGAACCTGCCGAATGACCATGAATCCCTCTCACACTTGAGAATTCCCTAGGATGAATAACTAGGAAGCAGCAGTCCCAGAAACAGGTATATCCTGGTTAGGTGCCCAGGAATCCATTCATGGCAGGTCCCAGTGTCTCTGCTTCCTGTTTCACATTCAGCCCAGCATTGCCTCCCCTGTAAGCTCAGGCCAGACTTATTCCTCCTGTCTCTCCATCCCTCTGGCTCTCAAGAGGTGCCATGTCTGGTGGGCCTATGGAGAGCCCCTGCCTCCAGACACCACCCCCAAGTTCAGTCCTTGATGTGGGTAGACATCAGTGAGACAAGGCACAACCTAGGGAAGAAATATTTTCTACCCAATTCCAGCTTCCCAGGCAAAGGAATACAAGCTCCAGGAGCATTAGCATAGGGCCTTCCCACCTATCCTCTCTGATCAGGACCAGACAATATCATGATAGGAAGAGTCACATCACCTGTCCCCACCCAAGACCAGCTGTGACTGGTTCTGCTTACACCTCTGCTTGTCCCTGTGCCTATACATACTTACAGGAGCACGTTAACCTACTGAAAATGCTGTGTGTCAGGTCCTGAGTCTGCCACATTGTCAACAGGGACTCAGATCCACAGCCCAACCCACAAGGCTGGATTATTGGTTCTTGTTTCTCAGAAGTGCTAAGAGGTAAAGTGGCTTGGCCAGTCCATGCTGGAGGAGGGGTGTGAACCTCACTGTGCCTAGTGCTGAAGCCCATGCTTGGAGATCAGCAGCTTTGCCCAAGCAAGGGAGGGAGGGAGGAAGGCCAGGGAGCTGCTAGTGCCTTCAATGGGACTGGCCCAGCTGCCCCATCCAGGAATGTTATCCACTGGCTGGATGGGGAGGATGCCGTGGCAGTGGGCAGGAGGACACAGGAATCAGCCCTGCCCTAGGAGGTGAGGCTAGGACACCAGGCTGATAGAGGGGCCTTAGGTAGGTGTGGGACTACACTGTTGGCTAGTTTGGGCATAAGGCCTGTTTGGCCATGGCCCTGAGGGGCTGGCTAGCTACACTGACCACATCCATATGATAGCCCCCTCACACAGACCCATGTAGGGGCTGGGACTCCTGGGGCTGGGAGCAACAACAATAGAGGCTACCTTGCTGCAACACTGGCACATCTGTGCCTGGCCCAGTCTGGCCTTGTTGGGGGCCCGGCAGGGAGGGCTCTCCATGGCAGTTATTGCAGGACTGGCCTCATTGAGAGCTTTATTTGGGGTGCTTTCTTTGGTCTTTCTCAATGTCTGTATGGCTTAGGTATTAGATGTTATGAAGAAATTATTACCAACAGACTCTACAGGCTGTGAAAACTCAAACCCCTATTTGTTTGCTATCCTCTATGCTAATCAGAGGCCTGACCCCTTCCCTTTGACAGCAGCTCATGGCCCTGTTTTTAGGCCTCATCACAGGGCACTTCTCAGCTGACCTAGCTGCTCTGGGTGCCTCTAAAAGGCTGCTTGCTGAGTGTGCTTCCACAGCAGTGGTGCCAGTGGCTGAGGCACAATGGCTGAGGGGCCCACAGAGGGCTAATGTCCTTGTACCCCTTTGAACAAGGTGCAGAAACCAAGAGAATGACCCAAGATCACACAGCTAGCAAGTGGCCATGCTGGGATTCCAGGTCTGTCTGACTCCAAGGCCTGCATCCTTAGTCACTGTGTCACTGCGATTTTGGAAGTGACATCCTAGCTCTCTTTTCTGTTCATAGTGTCTGTTGTGGACACATGATAGAGAGAGACAGCAAGAGTTGCAAATTGTGCCTTGGTCCCACTTTGCCTTTCTTCTCTTCAGGAGGTGGAATCTCTTACCCCTTCCTTGTTTTGACCAGGGGCTGAGTGGGCTGCCCTGGCCCCAGTGTGTAGAAACCCTAAGTAAGTCCCTTCTACAGTTCAGCTTTTCTCTTTTAGCTCCTTGCCTGGCATTTGTTGCCTATCCTGCCTACAGGACTTTGGCCTCCCTCCGTACTTCCTTCAGGCCTATTCAGACCTGCTGGTGGATGCTATTCTGTGGCTGGGCTTCCTCACAGGGTCTCTATGCTCAATGTCACTGCACTCTGGTCTTTCCTAAGTTCACCCCTAGCTTTGTCCAGGGCCAGCTACCTCCCATGGAGCCATTTAACACATGGTTTTTGAGGCCCTAGGTTTGGCTAAGCCCTTAGCCCTTTTGGAGCTCAGATGTCAGCATATGAAGGTGAGGAGACGACATGAGGGGTTAATGTTGGGAGATATGCCGTGAAAGATAGACCAGAGCTGGGCTTGTGTGCAAAAGAACAACATGAGCAATGGTGTGAGACTTGGTGCATACCAGGGAGAGCCCTGCACAACTGCAAGATGCATACATGGTAACTGGCTGGATGCTCCAGGGCCCTGCCCTCCTGGGCTAGGTGCAGAGACTTCCTTACAAAGAGAAGGACTGGGATGGAGGACTGTCTTCCAGACTGTCACAACAACAGTCATGAATGTACTGGAGGACCAGGCTGGGCCAAAGCACCAGGAGCTCTGCCAACCCACTCCTTCTGCACTGTTTTACTCCTAGCAATGCATGGGATCTTCATAGTCCCCCTGACTTACAGATAAGGAAGCTGAGGGTGACACTTGAGCAGGGATTTAGGTATTCTGAACCAAGTAGCATCAGGAATGGTGGCCAGTGGATGGCTCCAGAGATAAGACCTTGAGTACTTGTGGGCTGATGGGATCAAGGGCAGGGGAGTAAAGATGGGGAATACAGGAGGGCTGATGTGTAGATTTGAGGAGCCCATCATGCATAAATGTGCCTGTCCTCTAGTGAACAGCATACCAGGACATCACTGTGGGATGAGCAGCATCCCCAGTGGGCATGTCAGATGAGGCTGTGTTGGGAGGATGCTGCTTATTTTCCTGTCCCAGGGTAGAGTTGTCTCTAAGGCTCCAGTGTCTTCAGGTTCTCAAAAGAAATTACTTGGGACCAGGCATAGTGGTGCACGCCTGTAATCCCAGTACTCAGCAGGCTGAGATAGGAGGATTGCCATGAGTTCAAGGCCACCCTCAACTACATAGTGAGTTCAAGGTCAGCCTCAACTACATAGCAAGACCCTGTCTCAAAAAAAATAAAAAAGAAAGAAAAAAAGAAAGAAAAAAGAAATTACTTGGGATTGGCCAGGCATGGTGGTGCACACCTGTAATCCCAGCATTTGGGAAGCTGAGGCAGGAGGATCACTGCAAGTTCAAGGCCAGCCTGGCCTACATAGTGAGTGTAAGACCAGCCTGAACTACATGGCAAAATGCTGTCTCCAAAAAACAAAACAAAACAAAAAAAACAAACCGCCAGGTATAGTGGTGTACAACTATAATGCCAGTACTTGAGAGGCTGAGGCAGGAGGATTGCTGAGTTCAAGGCCAGCCTAGCCTACACAGTGAGTTCAAGACTAGCCTTAACTACATAGTGAAATCCTGTCTCAAAAAAAAAAAATAATTACTTGAGATTGGTTGTGGCTTTTCCTCTTCCCCCACAATACAAGTCACTATTGTTGTAGACATATAGCACCACTGGCTAGTGAAGAAACCAGCTGGGCTTCTGCTTCTGGCCCCACCCTTCGTGGCTATGACTCTTAAAGGTCACCTGGCCTAACTTCGCTTCCTCCCTTCATCACTAAGATGACCCAAGGTATGCAATAGGGCCATTCCTAGTGCTACTGGCTTAGTTTAAAATACCTAAATCCCAGTCCCGTCACAGTGGGAATCAAAGGACAGAAAAGCAGGGGAAAAGTTTAAATTGAGGAAATGTGAGGTTCTTGGCTGTAGTAGGAATTGCTGCAATAGCTCTATTTTTAGCATTGTGAGATGATCCATGGGCCAACTGCACAAGCAGAGTAAACAACAGAAAACACTTCAAGTTCTCCAGGGAAAGAGGTCCCGTTTTTAAGACTCTTAAAAGGGTTAGCACTCTTGTGTGGGTCCTGAGCCATTCCTTGACCTCTCCTTCCTTCCTATGTCCGGAGCTCTGTGGACTTTGGAACTCCACAGCTTCAGTCTTGTTCAGCCCTGTTCAGCCCTGGTGTCAACCTGGAGCAGGTGCCAAAGACCTCTCTGTCATCTCTGCCTCCCTGTCTGGGAGTAGGGGGAGAGTTCCAGAGGCAGCAGGTAGAGAAGACCCTCCTCTTGCCTGACAACTTGCTGTTTCCCTGCCGAAGGACCCAGCAAGAAGCACACAGTGGGGCTGCAGAGACAAGGCAAGGGCAAGGGCATGGCTACAGGATGCTCAGGCCCCTGCCTGTCCTGTTGGGATACAGCACAGAGCCAGGATGTTTTCATTTATGGGTATAATTTTTTAAAATAATCAAATATGAGCCTTTATTCTCTCATCCCCTGTTGAACATTCTTTTCTGTTAGAGACAACTTTCACCTTTAACTGTGGATTCAGAATTGTGGTGAGGCCAGGATACTTGGGCAGAGGGGGACAGTCTCTTAAGCCATTATAATTCCAGGTCTGAGTCTTCAGGATAGTCCTGCTAGGAGGAACAGAAGCCCCTGCAGATAGGTCAGTCATGACTTACTCAAAGTAACATAGCTGGTGAGTGGCAGAGCCCAGACTAGAGTGCAGGACTGGGGACCCATATCCTGTGGCCTGGCCTCCACGCCAGAGTTTCTTCCCAGCCTCCCAGTAGTGCGCCCCGCCCCCCTTCCCCAGGGAAGCCAGGGTTTGTGTATACATACAGCTCTGACCTCAGTCCTGGTCCCCTCTGCTCCCAGCTGCTCTGCTCCAGGGCTCAGTGAAGAGCTTACTTTGTAACATTCCTGAAGACAAGAACGTTTTTTCAGTGTAGACTTCTATTCCCACTGCAAGAAACTTTTTCAGAGGTTTGCTCTTGGAACAAGTGGCCCTGCTGTGTTTCTCTGAGGCACACTTGTAATGGTCTCAGCTTGGGCAGAGCCTTGTGCCTTCTGTGCTTTGTCCTTCCAAGACACTGGTCCAGGTCCAGGTGCACTGCCTGGAGGAGCAGCACCAGGCTGAGGGCAACAGCAAGGGGGGCATACTTCTGGGCGGAGGTCTTGGGCTCTGAGAAAGTATGGCAGGGCATGTAGCCCACTCACACTCAGGGTGGCCTGGGCAAAGGCAGAAAGGCTAAGAACAGTCTGTGGCTGCTGAGATAGCAGGTCCTGGGAGCCCCCATTCCTGGGCTGGAGGAAGAGAGGGTCTCTCCAAGAATGCACCTTTTTGAGAGGGGAAGATATGACAGTGCCACCCTCTGCTTTGTTCATTGGGTGCTCATTCCTATGGCCAGCAATGCACACTGTTGCTGGTGATCCAGTAGAAGAAGGTGTCTCAGTGCAGGTCACGGGCCACCAGGTTTAGTTTCTGGAAGATTCTCATGGCAGCAGAGAGCCCAAGGCTGCCCGAGCTCCATAGAGGCCCTGGCTTATCCTGGAACATTGGGGTTAAATAGCAGAGTCTGGCCTGAAAGCTCTCATCCTTTGCTGTGGATGGCATTGGAGCTGCCCTGATTGGGGCCCTCAAACCAGGAATCCCTGTAGGTGTGGCCAGGCCTGTGGATAGTAGGATGGGTCTGGAAGGCCAGAGTTCCTAGGCCAAGTCCAGCCTGAGCCTCCGATCTTTCCAGTGTGCCCCCTGCTTCAGGAAGGATACTGCCCTGCCCTGAGTTTAGTCCTGCTGTTGGCCTCCTGGTCCTGGACCTTAGTTTGACCCCTTTGACCTTAGTTTCTCCATCTAAAAAGATGGGCCCATTGGATGATGAGGTCAGTGATTTTTCCAGCCCTTTTTCCAAAAGAAACCTTTCTCACATACCCAGTGGAAAACAGATGAGTGAGCAGCTGCTCCAGTGGAGGCAGGCAGGGCCAAACCCCACCCTCCTGGGCTATACCCCAGTCAGCACAGGCCCCTGAGCAGGAGGGTGCAAACCCCAAGAAGCTGTGGGCTTCCTTTCTGCCTGCTGTTCCACAGATTTGTAGCCAGGCCTCCTTTCTGGAATGGCTTCAGTCTGGGAAGTTGCCTTTCTCTACTTCTTTCTCTTGTTCTCCTCCTCCTCTTCTTCCTTCTTCTCTTCCTCCTTCTGTCATCGTCTTCTCCTTCTCCTCCCTCTCTCCCTCCATCCTTCTGCTCCCCCCTTCCTATCTGGAAAGTTTGACTGTGTTGCTTATTGCTTCTAAGAGTGTGTTAGGTTTGAAATATTTGAGCCCCTGCCTGGTTACCACAGTGATGAGCTATGGCTCGCAAGTGCCCCTAGGACCCAGAAACTTCTGGAGAGGAGCAAACTCAGGACTCCTTCATATACATGGGTCTCTGTGGTGTGTGTCCTGTCTTCTCTGATCTTGGAAGGAATGGCTCAGTCAGCCCAAAGCCACTCTTCATACCTGGCTCCACCCCATAACATTCAGTGGCTTTAGGCAAAGCCAGTCAGTGTGTGCAAGGCTCAGTTTCTTCATCTGCAAAGTGGGGTTGTCCAGACCTACCTTGCTGTTATGGTGAGGGTCACATAAGAACCCTTGTGGAAAACACATTACTGCCATGGATTCCAGGGCCTGATCTGCACACAGTACACGACAACAATAGCTGTTGTGTCCAGGTAGTGTGTGGTGGGGCAGGGACCCTGTACATAAAGGTACACTGGTGACAGGACTCACTCAGGTCAGTGGAGAAGGTGAGATGAATTGAGGCCAATTGGAAGGAATTTCTCTTTGAAGGAATTTTAGTAATTTTGTTGATTGAAAATGAGTTTTGAGCTGGGTGTGGTGGTACATGCCTATAGTCCTAGCACTTGGGAGGCTGTGGCAGGAGGATCACCCTGCAAGTTTAAGGCAAGCCTGGGGTACATAGTGAGTTCAAGGCCAGCCTGAACTACATAGTGAGACCCTGTCTCAAAAAAAGAAAAAGAGGGCTGGGGATTTAGCTCAGTGGCACCGCACCTGCCTTGCAAGCACAAGGTCCTGAGTTCGATCCCTGGTACCACACACACACACAAAAAGGAAACAAACAAACAAGTAAGTTTTGAAATGCTGTTCTCTAAATGTACATATGCCTTAAGTTAGGTCAGAGAAGGTGGAACTCACAGAACTTCCCTTAGCCCTCAGCCCAACAGTGGTAGGGCACAGATTCTGTAGGCTTCAAAAACTGCCTCCTCACTGCCTAGGAACATTGGGTCATTTGCTCAACCAGCCCAAGCAGAGGAAGGCCAGCTCTGGGCTGTAGAGAAGATTGTCCACCACTTGCTGTGGGCAGCCTCAGGCCAGTAGGTATATCCAGCAGGAACTAGCCACCATTGACTCATTTCCAGAAGAGACTTACCTAGCCATTCTCACAGGAGTGATGGACAGCCTCCAACTGCAGACCATGCCTCATCTCAGACCTAGGCTCTGCATGGCTTAACGGGGCAGGTGCCATGAGGTCTAGCCTTGTGGGGAATGAACCTGGACCTACCTCAGGGGCATGGGGCACCTGAGGAGGTGGTGCTATGAAGGCCTTTGGCAGGGAAGGCTGTCCTCCAGTGGCTGCAGGTAGAGAGCCCCTTTACCAGGAAACAGGAGCCACCCTTGCTTCAGGGGCACAGCAGTAAGAGGGAGATGGAGTGTGAACATCACTCTCAACTTTTAGTCAAGGCACTGCGAGCATTCTACTCTATGGGTCTCACAGTGTTATGGGCTTGAGAGAAGAGTGTCTCCTAGTCCTTAGCAAGAGTGGTCAGGAACAGTCCTGGAGGCTGGACTGACCTTGCAAATTGGCCAGATTGTCAGACAGACTGGGGAGAAGGCATTCCAAGAGGGAAAATCAAGGGAGGCAGTGTGGAATCTGAGAATCCCTCATGGGGAAAGAGGAAGCAATTCTGGGGAAGATAGAATGGGCCCATCCTGCAGGGCTAGCACCATCACTGTCAGCAGTGATGTCTATGATAGACATCTGTCTATCCTTGATGTCACTGTCTGTCGTTAGTAGTGGGCCCACTGCAGGGTCCAAGACAGGGAGTTCCATGGTTATGATTGGTAGAGGGAGCTGTCAAAGCAGGAGCTTTGTAGCTTAGTGAGCAGGCCTGCGGGGCTAGAGACTGAGGAGAACATTGGGGTCAGACTGAGAAGACCCTGTGCTCTCACAACTGAGAGGTATGTCTGTATGAGAGGGTAGGTTTTGGTAACCAGAGGCATATTTGACTTATCTTGTAGAAAAGCACCTGGTTCAAAGTCAGGCCTAGGCCAAGTTCTGCCATCTGCCAACTAGAGCATCCTACGGGTATGTCCACTTTGAACAGGTGATCCCATTCCTGGTGGGTGGAACCTGGTGGTGTAATGAGGGGTCCTGTGCCAGGTAGAGTTTTTCTGCTCTCATCTCAAATTTGTCCTATCTTGGGGCTGGATCTGCAGATTTAGGACTGAGTTCTGGTCTATAGAACAGGCCTGGGTGAGTTTGCTCCCCTTCAGAGGCTATTCCAGGGAACCTGAAAGGTTCCTCCCTGTGGCTATCAGGTGCAGGAGGAAGTGATGATATATGATCCTTCTTGAGAGTGTGAATGCCCATGTAGGTGCCAGCTCTGTTTAGGCTCTTGCCTCAGTCAAGCCAACCCAGTCACCAGCATGTCTATTTGCTGTTGTCTGGAGACCTAAGGACAAGGCACTCAGTATAGGCTATGGCCACTGTCACCCCTTGAAGCCTTAGCTCTAGTCACAGAATGTCCCCTCTTTCATCACTTCCCTAAGACACCCCCAACCCCCACCAATGCACTTATCCCAGCCAGAAGAGCCAGAGCCCCCAAAGCCCACAAAATCCATCTTTTCAGGAACCAGGGGTCAGAAGATGTATGGGCTGTCCTAGTTTTCTCAATGTGCGTGTCACACGTGTTTTTTCTAGGATTTGGGCTCCTTTCCTGAGATGAAAATGGACACAATTTAGCAGTACTCTACAGAGTAGGCTACTCCAGTACCCTGGGAATCTTCTCCTATGCAGCCTCAAGTGGGGGTGTGGCTCAGAGGAACTCAGAGTAACTGTCCTGTTGCTCCAGGGAGGCCCTCAGGGGCCCTAACTGATCAGATCATACCTTGGGGGAGAAGGCATTCCAGGAAAAGGAAGCAATGTGGGGTCCCTCATAGGATGGGGAGAGGCAACAGTGCCCACCCTGCAGGGGCACCACCATCACTGTCAGCAGGCCAGCCATGTCCTCAGTAGTGGGCTTATCATAGGGTATTAAGGCAGAAAGTCCCATAGTTGTGGTTGGTGCTTCCCAACTCATGTCAGTGCCTCAGCATTTGGTGGCCTCTCTTTCTTGCTCTTCCTTTCCCCTAGACTCCCTGCAACCCTTCTCCACAAAGGTCACTCAC
Source organism: Heterocephalus glaber (assembly GCF_000247695.1). Next base: position 10,141,424 of record NW_004624747.1, on the reverse strand, counting down.
TGCCCACATGTGATACCTGCTGCCACATGCAATCCTAGAGCACACAAGATCTATTGTCCTCCACATGATCCTATACTCCTGCTGTTCTCTCCTTTCTCTAGTGGGCTGCTTCTTTTTCTCCACTTGTCTCCCTGCATGGGGAAATCCCCAGTCCCTCTACATCTAGTAGTTCCTGCTGCTTCTTCCCCAGGAAGCCATCTTGCCCCTGCTCCCATCCTTGTTTCTGTTTTTTCTATATTCTGCTGTGCAGCTGGACTTGAGATACCAAGTAAGCTAAGTTGACATGCTCTGTCACTACCTGCCCATGAGAGCCCAAATGTCTGGCTGAGATCCTGGCTTCTCCTTCTGGTTATGAGGAACTATGGGGACAGTCCTCTGGGGGCATCCTCTTCTCAGAAAGGAACTGGTAGGAGTCATGGCCCTGTGTTCACCAGGTGCCCATGTGTGTCCTGAGTTCTCGTGTCTCTGAGGATTGGAGTGTGGCATAGCACAGCTATCTGCTGAGCTGGATGCAGCCCTAGACCTAAGGACAAGGATCCTTGAGCCAAGCCCTGGCCTGCAAGTGTTCTTGGGCAGGTCACTTTCCTCCTTCCCATCTGTCATTTAGAACAGTTGGATACTGTAACATCTGAAGGTACCTCACAGCTATATAGTGTAGGCTGAACAGCTCTGAGTACCAAAAGCTCTAGTTCTGGAAAATTCAAGTGAGGATGGGGACATCTGGACTTCAGGGCTTTGGAGGAGTACTATGTGCTGCCAGGGGTGGGTGGTTCCATGTCCTCAGGGAAGAGAACCTGTTTCACTCTGTCTGAACCCTGAGGGGAAGGAAAGGAAACTGGGGCTTGGAACTGTAAGGCCCAGCAGTCTGTCATTACACACTGCAGAAAAGTTGCCTGGTCATGTCACATAGGGCCAGTATCCCACAGCAGCGAAGCAGGTGAGCAGTGGCAAATCCTCTGCATCCAAACCAGCTGGCATTCTCCATGGTTGACAATTAGTTCTCAGCCCAGGAGGAAGAGTGGGGTTAGATCATGCTAGGACTGAGGTAACAGCTAGTAAGAAAGGAAACAGGAATAACCTGCAGGTTTTTGTTAGCTTAGGTCTTGAGAAGGGATGGCTGCAGGGTATCACTGGGGCCACTTGGTACCCTGGGCAGCTCAGCTGATAGCACTTTGAGCATAACCCAGCTCTGGTGGCTGGACTTTGGCTTCACAAGGCCAGAAGCCCACCACTGCTGGGGGTGGCAGGTGTAAAAATACTTATATGTTACTGCCCTCATGAGCCAAGCCTGTGTTTCCAAGGGGGCTTGTGGCCACCTAAGCAGGTTCCTGCCGGCCTGTGGGTGAGCATGATCAGAGTGTCTTAGTGTCCTGGAGATCCTAACCTTTTAGGTCTTCAGGAGTGGCCTCAAGTTAGATGGGTGGCTGTCTTTGGGACAGTGATCAGATACCTGTGTCTTTGGACAGCCAAGTGCAGGTGATCAATTAAGTCCCATGGGGCTCTCTCGCATAGATGCTGACAAGTCCCAGAAAGCTCAGAGCTCTTTGGGGCCCCAAAACGATTCAGGGTTCCAAGGCAGGCAGGCTCACCAGCCTCTGTCACAGTGTTCTCACATGAACCCCCAAGAGGCTCCAGCATGCACTGGAATGCTTCCCCTAGCAGGACAAAGAAGATGAACCTCACCTTGTGAGGAACATCCCTGTTCTGGGCCTCAGTGTTGTTGCTTGTCAGCTAGAGATGATGATTGCCTGTCTTGTGGGACTCTAGAGAGGGCTGGCACAAACCAGGGCTCATGTGCAGGGCATTTTGTGGTACAGGAGCAGAGCCAAGGAGACCAGAGCCCACAGGGCCTCAGAACCCAGCTGGGAGCAGACATTCTCTGAGGAATGTCTCCCCAGTCTTTGCTTTACACAGGTTTAGCACAAAACCTCTAAGCTCCCCTCACCCACCACAGGTCTCCCTCTTGCTGTGACAGCCAAGTATCAGGACCTCTGATTGCTTGCTAATCCCCTCCCCCCACCTTGGTATGTTCATCTGGCAGGTGGAATGGTGCCAGCAGACCCATTTATCACAGTGCATGTTAGAGTGTGACCATTGGCCTGCTCCCAGATTCTGTGTCAGGAGACATATGGGTCAAGAGACATATATTCTGCCACTAGTAGGCCTAGAAGCTTCCTGGATGCAGGGAACTGGTTTCCAGAGAACTGCACACACAAAACAGATAACAGTTTCTTCCTGGCACAGGGGTGATGAACACATGTTCTCAGCTTCCTTTGGTCTGACTTGATCTTACAGGAAGTAGATAAGGTATGAAGTGAGGTCATGAGCTGTGCAGGGCATGAGCATCACTTTGGCACCTGGTCCCTATGTCTGTTCAAGCCAAGTAGGGACAGCGTTGAAGCTGGCCAGGCCTGGGAGATGGGTGCTAGCCATTCTGGCCTTGTTGCTTAGTCTCTTTGAACTTGTTCCCACATGTATTGTCTATCAAATGATGGTAGGAATGTGGATGGTGAGAGGTTGTATTGGGTTGAGCAGCAATGCGGGTTGAGATCTCCTTGAGATCTAACTGTTGCGAGTACTTGGTTGAAGCCTCATCTTTCTTGACAGCCTAGCTGTGGCTTGTGATCATTTGGGTCCCCTTGCAAATGAGTGACTTATGGGAGCCAAGGCCTACTTCTTCCTGTTCCCAGCAACAAGCCCTATGCTTAGCAGGAAGCTACCCTCCAAGGGCAGAGGGCAGAGTGCTACATTTTCCCAGATCAAGTGCAGGTTGGACCCAGATTGATTTGGATTGGGGGCACTTGGCAGGGTACTCGGTAAGCCTAGGAATGCTAGTGGGCAGGAGCTAGCCTGAGGGTAAGATGCTTGGGAATTAGCTAGTTCACAGAGTGGGTATCTCTAGGAAAAGTGCTACTAGGCCTGGTTAGGTGGATCTGAGGCTCTAGAGTATCTGGGGAGGTAGAGAGTGCTCCTGGCACTGAGGTGGTGAGAGACGTGCTTGTGAAGAGAGGTGGGGAAGCATCTCTCCATCTAGTTCATAGAGAATGGCCCATACTTGCCTTTCCTGAGTCTCTCCTCAGCAGGGGGTCGGAAGAAACAGCCAACAATTAGTAGACAGTTCTAGTGCAGCCAGCTTCATAAGAAAGAAATCAGAGGAAGATGCTGAGAGTCCTGGAGGTGTGGCCATATGCACTGGAGTGAGGCTTTTTCCCTTTGAGCTTTTTCCTTATCTGTAAAATGGGTATTGTCTGGAAAGCTATTCATGTGCTGGAGAGGAGTATGCTGCTGTTCTTGGAATTCAGAGCTTGGGAGTGGAAGTGGTGGAGGGATCTTGAGATCAGAATGGCCCAGCCCTGCCTTTCTGGTTCTGAGAGCCTGTCGAAAATAAAGCTTCCAGCTGTAAAGCCCACTGGAGAACTCACCGTGGCATTTAGAAGTCTTCACTCTAGTCCCTACTGACAGCTCAGGTGTGGCCAGTCCCCCCCACCCACACACACTTTGCCAGCCACAGGGCATTCACTGCGCGGCACAACTCCAGGGGGCGCTGTTGACATAAATACCACATGCAGGTCGAGGACACCCCCAACATGCAGTCAGCTGCTGCTGCTCTGGCCAATGTAGTCCTGGCCACAGCTTCCCGCGCTAAGGTCTGTGCCCACCAGCAGTTGGCAGCCGACCGGTAGCCCGCCACCACTGCAGGAGCAGCTGGGCCAGGGGCCCCACCAGCACTGGCCGGCAGAAGTCAATTGCGCTGCTGGGCTCCCATCCAGGCGAGCGCCAGCGCCCGGTCCTGCTCTGCCCGCCCCGCCCCGGCCCGCCACGAGCAAGCAAGCAGCGGCCATGGCCCTGCGCCCGCCCTAGCTTTCCAGCACAGATGCCACGGTGGAGCTAGCGGGTAGGAACTTGCCCATAGTGGAGGACATGGGGGCTGAGGCCAGGCCACACGACCACCTCTCCTCTGCCTGCCTGGTTCTCCGCTTTTCTGTGCTTTTGTTCAGTCCTCCCTGGGTGGGCTCAGGCAGCTGCCCCCCGCCCCAGGCACAGCAGGAAGCCCGTGGGCCATGGTTTCCCCTGACTCCCCTGCGGAGGAAGTTGGCTGGCTGGGCGCGGGGTGCGGCGCAGCGCCCCCCGTGCCAGGCCCGTGCTCTGGTCAGCCTCAGGTGGGCGGGAGGGCCGGTCTCGGCGGCGGCACGCGGGGGCGGCAAGCTCTGGTAGAGTCTGTACGCGCAACTGCGCTGGGTCCCCGGCTAGCCCAGCCCGAAAGAGCCTGGGGCCAGGAGCCTGCGCGCGGGGGTGTGCACTGCGCTGCGCCGCGCGAAAGCGAAAGCCACTACCTCCAGCAACTTCGCGGCAGAAGGCGCCGACTGGAAGCTGCGCGGTGTCGCTCCCTGGGATGGTGAGCAGGCTGCCCAGCCGGGTGGGCAGCGGCACCCGGGCGCGGTGCTTCCCTAGCTATAAATAGCTGTGTGCGGGGGCGGGAAGATGGTGCCAGAGCTTTGCAAGTGCTGCTGGCCAGGCTCTGCTCTGGGCCGGTTCTTCTTCACTCCTCAGCTCTCAGGGTGGGAGGAGGGGTAGGGTTGGGGTAGGGGGTCAGCAGGTGTGGGGCAGGGGCTTTGGCACGTGAAGGCAGGGATAGCCACCGGGAGTTGGCTGCTGGGCGCTCCCCGCGCACTTGGTTGGTTGTCGTTTCTGCTTTTCCCGAGAGGGGGGAGGGAAGAGAACCTAGTGCCCGCGATGTCTCATTTGGCAGGAGGAGAGACTGAAAACGGCTGGTGCCAGCTGCAGGCAAATTGCAGGCTTCCCCAGTCTCTGCCTGTGTTGGTCGAGGACTCATTACCTATGATGGCACGGGGAATCCCTTACCGGTAGCCTGGACAACCAGGATTTTTGTGGGGGCGGGGGATGAGGGCGCCCCTGGTGGCCTCTGCGGACAGAGGCTCTGGAGACCAGCTGGTTTTGAGGTAGAAGCTGTAGGAACTTCCTGCCGACAGGGAGGTTCAACCTGGCTGGCCTCAGCTGTGTCCCAACCTTAGGCCTGGAGCATAAGTGCTGTGGGAGGGGCAGGACCTTTAGCTGCTCAGGGCATGGAAAAGATGGGGAGCTACTAGCCTAGAAACAATCCTGGCCCCAAATGCCAGGACTGAGGAGCAGGAGGGCTGCATGAGTCATCTGGCCCAGGGGTGCTGCCCAGCTGGCCTGGCTTGGTCCTTGCACTCTCTACATAGGAGTAAGTGGGGTGGAGTACAAAGAGCCTGGTGGGCTGAGTTCTGCTGCGGTCTCAGCTCACTGCTGGCTGCTTGCCCTGGAACTAGTCTCCTCTCCCACAGCGAGGTGTAAGTGAAATCACGTGTAGGAGAAGCTGGACAGATGCGTGTGAGTACTGTTGGCCCCAGGAGATGCTCAGCAATAGGGGTTCGGGAGAGTGTGCATCCCTCCCTACCCTACCCTCTGCCCTCTCCAGGTAGTCTTGCTCTTTGGGTAGTTTGTATGGAATTAGGGTGACAGATGTCTCCCCAAGACTACAGAAGATTCTGGTATTTTCCCCACAACTGCTCCAGACCTCAGGGCCTGCTGTCCAGATTCTCTCATTCCTGGCTTGGGGTCAGGTTGTGACTCTGAGGCTCTCCTGGAGCCAGCAGAAAGTTTTTGTGTTTTTCTGGAAACAAACAAAAATCTCCTGATTTCCTGCACTACAACCTTGCTGAAACGCTCCTTCACTCTGTAACTCCAGTTTCTGCTCGGCAGCTGGTCCTTGGTTAACAGCAACCTGCTTCTCCACCCCTTGCCCACTGCCTCTGGGAAGCAGGTGCCAACATGCTCCCACCCTTGCCTGTTCAGAGCACTGAGTCACCACTGTGCCTGTGCTTAAACTGGGGGTAGGGTGGGGAGGGGGAAGAGGAGACTGCAGGAATCCCTGTGCCAGGGGAATGGGCTCTCTCTCAGGTACTCACAGTGCTGTTTTTTCTGTGAACGGGCTGTTGGAGCTGAGTTGCTGTGGGAAGCCTTGCTTGCTCATCTTACTGTAGGCGCTCCCTTACTGTCCAACTCATGAACCCAGTCTCTGCCTCTAGGAGACCAGCCTGGGCATTGCTACCTGGTGTCCAACCCCTTGGTCCTCTCAGGCGATCCATCCTGAGCAGAGGAGGAGAGCTTCATGGAGAAAGATGGTCAGCCCAGCATTCTTTGTAATAATCCTGGAGACCCAGACCCAGATGTCCGCTGGTAGCCAACTTCACTGTGGGGTGAAGTACTCCTTGGTCATTTTATGTTGTTTGTTTGTTTGTTTTTTGAGACAGGATCTCACAATGAAGTTCAGGCTGGCCTTGAACTCACTATGTAGCCCAGGGTAGAGTTGAACTTCTGGCAGTCCTCCTGGCTCAGCCTCCCAAGTGCTGGGATTACAAGTGTGTGCCACCACACCTAGCCCTCTGTGGTTATTTTCTTTCTTGTTTTTTTGTTTTTGTTATTTTGTTTTTTTTAAAACAGTATCTTGCTATGTAGCCCAGGCTAGCCTCAAACTAACTATGTAGGCCAGTCTGGCCTTGAATTTGTGGTGATCGGTGATCATCTTGCCTCAGCCTTCTGAGTACTGGGATTATAGGTGTGTGCTCCCACACCTGGCACTATAGTGATTTAAAATGAGATTTTTTTTGACAATGTGGGGAAATACATGTGTTCTGTTTACTGAGTTAAAAATCCAGATTGAAAGCGTATGCCTCCTGTGCTCAGGACACCCTGGGTGGTGAGGCTTGATTCTAACTGCATTCTAGTTCAGCTGCTCACTTCTCACCTGTTTGGCAGAGAGGCTCCTTCTCCAGCTCTGCTCCCTCTGACTTTCCCTGAACACCCTTCAGAGTCATTGTTCTCTTGGGCCATTACTCCTCGTACCAGCCTCTCTTCTGTCCCTGCTCCCTGGATCACTGTGGAGTTGAGCCTTCCTATACCCTGGAAGGGGATTTGTCTGGAGAGATAGCCCAAATGTGGTTGTGGGGGCACAGATGGGAACAAGACATTCTTCCTCCCCTCGTGAGACTCAGTCAGCGCCTCCCTAGGGCTATGGTGAGGTTAAAGGGATCTAGATGCCAGGGTTTGTGGTTTTGACCTGGACTATTCCTTTTCTGGAGACTTCAAGCAGGTCCGAGAGGCAGGCATTCCTGTCTTCCTGGCCTCTCTCATTTTGATGGACTTCACTTTGCCCCAGTAAGCTTTGGTTCATCTGAAGAGTTCATCTCAACTCACAGGTTTTGAGCACACCCAAAAGGCCAGGCTGTTAAAGGGCCGGTGTGAGCAAGAATGATGCAACCCCACTGCCTTCACCTACCCAACCCCCCACTTCTGGGCCACTAAGAGTGCAGAGGGCAGTGGCAGGCAGCTGTTTTGTCTAAGGCTCAAGCCCTTGGGACTAGCTGTTGACGTCAAAAGCTAGAGGCAAACCTGTGGGCAGTGCCCAAGCAGCTAAGACTGGGCCTAAGAAGGCCCCAAACAGATTTAGGCCCCTTCTGATGGGGAGCCTGGGTGAGCTGGAAAGGGGAGAGTCCATTGCCTGCAGCAGGCAGCCACCTACCCTACTGCTTACCCACTCTCCTGTTAGGCTGGCCACCTGGGTCCTCCTAGAGGGCTATTGGCAATTCACTGTCTTTTCCTCCTTGATACCTTTATGCAGCAACCAGGTGGCTTCTTCACAGCTTTTCTAGGTGATCCTAGGTGTGGTCACTCCATCTTCTGCCCTCCTGCCTGCATCTTGCCTGGCATCCCTCCTTGCTTGGCATCCCAGCGGGGCATGGTCCTGGGAATAGAAGATCAGGGGAAGGGATCACATCTGAATCTTGTGAGAGTCACAGCAAAGGACAGGCTGAGGAGGCCAGCTAAGACCTGGAAGGACCAAGGCTAGAGGCCATTTCCTGCAACAGGGGCCCAAGGGACTTACATGTGGCCTCTGAGACTCCCATGGTGCTAGTGGAGGACACTGGCCATTGATCAGCTGCCCCATCTGTGGGCAGGTCTTCTAGTCCACGCTTGCCCTGTTTGGGCATTCCAGGTCTTAAAAAGCCACTGGCTCTAAAAGTGATTGGGCATTAGTGCCTATGTTCTCCATGCCTTTGTTTCTACAACTGTAAAGCAGTCCAACTTCTTCATTTGGGAGTGTTAACCAAGGGTTCTGGGAGAGGCCTAAGCTACAAGTCTGGCATTTGTGCCACTTTGAGATCCCTGGACAGTCCTAAACAGGTGACCTGGACTCAATTTCCCTCTCTGAGAAGTGAGGGCTGGGTTTATCACACACTTAGACTATCCCTGCCAGTGTGGACATAGGATAAATCTGAGTCCCCTCTCAATCCTGTGCCTTGAGCCTCATCTGTTCTGCAAGAAGCCATGCCTCAATTCTGTTCAATTCTAATGCAATTCTGACAGGGTTACACCCTCTGTGCACCCTTCTTTCCTGCTCTGGCATTTGTAGGAGGCACTTGTTTTTGGAGAGGGATGTTGCATGTGCCTTGAAGCAGAGGAGGTTGTAAGAGGATCCATGATTGAAAGCTGGGGTCTGTAAAGGTAACAGCTAGGGGTAGGTACCCTTCACCTGGAGCCTCAGAAATAGTTTTAGGCTCTACTGTCAAAATTTGCCTGGGCAGTGGGGTTCACTGTGACAGCCATGTCTATTTGAATCATGTCAGTAGCCTTGGGCTACTGAGTTCAATGTATAGGCAGTGTCATGAGCCATGAGGCCAGGCTTAGCCAGTCCAAGTGGCCAGGAGCAATGTTCCATACCTGTAGAAGCCACTACTGTCACCTCCCTAGGATGCCACCCACCAAGATTGTCATGAGCTGAAGTCAAATCCTCCCCCCTTTAGTGCCCTTGTAAGTGGGCAGTGCATTACCTGCACTACCCAGCTCTCAGTTTCCCTGGGAAAGACTCTGTGGGCCCTCACCCCACAGCAGCTACACCCACTTTCCTGTACCCCTAGGCTTGTCCCACTCCAGGACACAGCTTCAAAAGTTCTGTGGTCTCCAGAGCAGTGAGGGACACCTGAGTCTCAAAGCTGTGGGGAAGGTTTGAGAATTCATATCAAACCCTCTGCCCAGAGTCTGAGGCTCCATAAATTATTCACGTTGTTAGAGTCTTGGTGACCTCATCTGCCATTGAGAAGCACAGAACCACTCAGGAGGTGGGGGTGGGCTGAGATCCCTAGGATGAGGCATTTGGCATGCAGGAGGAGCCTTGAACACAATCCCGGTGTTTTTAAGTGCTTTGAGGCTGCCAGTGTAGACCCCTAATTGCCCATAGCACTCTAAGGAAGCATTTTCCCAGCTGTGCTGACCACCAAGGAGCTGGTCCTTTTGACACCAGAGTTGAGTGGAGCAACTCCAGAGCCAGCATCTCTGCCTGTGGAGGTGGGAAAGGACATCCAGGGGAGGTCTAGAGCAGCAGGACTGGAAGGCGGCAGGGGAGAGGGGGAGAATAGGAGGGGACCACAAGAAGGGAAGCCCCATCCCAGGCCCACCTTGTGGGGTCTCTGTTGCTCCTGGCTCCCACTTCTGCTTTTGGCTGTCTCAAATCTGTGATCCTGCTGTGGCCTGACCTTGGGATTCTGTGGGGATGTCAGACCCCTTCTACCCTGCCCAGTGCTGGCCTCCCTCCATCTACCCTCAGCCAGGCCTCTTTTTAAGCACTATTGCCCACATCCTACTCATCAGCCCCCACTTAGGTCCCCCTCAGCATATCCCTCACACCCTCCCAGCAGCCCACACCTGTGCCCTCAGGAGTGGGTGCAGCCGGGACTTTGCCATGTTGGGCTGTGGTGAGGAAGACAGGGCAGAGCAGGTCCTCTGCTCCTGCTGGGTGCCTGTCCTCACACTGAGAGGCCTTCTCCAACACCCTGCTCTCTGGGGGTTGCATAGCTTACTCAGTGTGGGAGGGGTAGTACAGGGAGAGGTCTGCTTTGGCTCTTTCCACTCCTTCCTGGAGGGCCTGGGTTCAGGCCATGTGACACAGAAACCCTCCTGGCTCAGGCAAGAAATTTAAGTTGTTGGCTTGCTTTTCATCTTGCTGGCTCCTGACTTCCTGGTGGCTCCACTCTCTCAGGCCAGCTGTCCCACAGAACCCTGTATCTCCAGGGCTTACCTCCATCTGCACACAGCGCCACACTGGGGGAGGTGGGGTATTCTCAAGGGCTCCTGCTAGGAGAGGAAAGCCTGGTTGGGTTCCCAGGCTCACCTGCTGACTACATCCCCATGACCTGTGAGTAGGCAGAGCAAGGCCAAGGGCCCAGCCCTGGGAGGGGGAGGAAACAGACCCTTTACAGAGGAAGGGAAGGGGATGATGCTTAACACCCTGCAAACAAAGTTGAGCCCCACACTGTCATACGTGAATGAGTAAATGGTGAATGAATCAACAAGGGCACTTGAGCCAGTCAGACCCCTCCCAGAAAGTGTGCCCTTCAGTACCACTGTTACTATGAAAAGGCCAAGCAAGATGCCAGATGCAATGAGTGTGCACAAATGCGAAATGCCACCCACCCTTCAGGCCTGTAAGCACTGGTTTAAAATGTTCATTAGCAGTGTCTGTGGTTCCCTTCTGGTTTTCCGTGGACTTGCTACCTGATTCTTTCTGTCTTCTGTCCTTTACAAAATAAATGGTGTTATATTACAGAATGAACTGGATGGGAGATAGGGATCCAAACCATGTGTTGGAATGTGCAGTGCAAATTAGAGCTGCTCACATGAGTGGGTTTGTCAGCATCTGCATGCTCCAGGAGGTGCTGGGGCAAGAGGGCCTTCCACAAGCTGTGCTTTCCAGGGAGGGAGGCCTCTGCTACCTTGGGTTTCTACTGCTGACAGGCACAGACTCTTGGGAAGTGTGTGTCTTTAGGAACGTCTGCAAGTGTAGGTGTCTTTTCCCCCTTACATCTAATGTGCTTCTGTTTCCAGTCACCTGCCCTCCACCTCCTGTGAGGCCCTCCCTATCTCACCTCCACCCAGGGAGGAAGGCCTGAGCTGCCTTTCCTTTCCATCTGCCTCAAACCAGGAGGTCCTCAGAGTAAACCTGCCTCATTCATTCCCCAGGCCCCTACCAGAGTGAGCGCTTATCCCAGAGACCAGAGAGGTAGGATGGGTAGGGTTGAAAGCCCAGCCTCAGCAGCAGTGGAGAGGGAGAGACAATAGAAACAGTGTGTGCAGCTTGGCCAACACAGCCCAGCTCCCTCTGAAACCACCCCATGGACATCCCAAGTGTTCTACGTAGGGCTTGGGATGAAATCTCCAATGCCTGTCTCCCAGGGCACTGCCTAGTTTCAACAAGCAGGTAACAGTTTTTGGGCTCACACCAGAGTGAGCCTGTGCCCAGCCACCCCCCCTCACTGAGTTCCAGATGGGCTAGCAGTGCCAGGCTACCTCACATAGTCCCGGTTATTCCAGGTGACCATATTGTAGCCCCTTCTGGAGGTTTTCTCCAGATGTTCATTGGCTCGATTTGGCACATGCCTCTCCCCCTGAAAAACATAAGTGCTATGTCTAATCCTTGAATTTGGGAACAAGAGTTTGGAATTGTTCTCTGCAGGGGCTCTGCCCTCCATACCCCTCACCATCTGTCAGCTGTACCATGCCTCTCTAGCCCACCCTGCAGAGGGCCAAGTGTGGTTTGTCTCAGGAAATGCCTTCTCAGTCCCCTTTCTTATAGGAAGAGAGACAAGCAGGCTGTTACCTGGCCAGGTGAGCCACTGTCAGCGAGCACTGCTCAGACTGCAGTGTTGCTGCCTTGCAGTGACTACCTTTTAGGAAAAGGGGCACCAGTCATCCTCCCTGCAGCACCTTCCCCTAGCCTGGGACTGATCATGTCCACAACTGGAGCTTGGAGGAGCCTTCTGTTTTCTGTGAGCAGAATTGTCTCACACCTGCCCTGTACAGTTGAACATGGAAATTTCCAGGGTGAGGGGCCAACAAGGAGACTAGGGGGCTAGGATTCCCCAGACAGACTTCAGCAGAGCCCATGCCCTGCAAAATGGGAGGCAGAAAGCGCTCCTCAACCTAGAAAGGCCACCTACTCTGCCTGGTTTGTATCTGGGCCCTGGGGACCCGGAGCTAAAGCAAACCTGGTCCCAGCCAGTACATACTTCTAGCCACAAACTCACCCCCAACAATCTGAGGGGCTGACCGTGAGTTTTCTCCGTGAGAGTTAGAGGAGGACAGCAAGCCAGGAGGACTTCAGAGAGGAGGTGATGTCACAACTGGGCTTGGGAGGACACGGAAGAGTTGGCTGGGTAGAGGACATAGAAGGGCATTGGTGGAGACTCAAGCATGGAATTGCTGGCTTGACTCCAGGCTTGGGAAAGATTGATCTCCAGCTTGATCCAAGTCATCAGGGGCTGTGCACAGGAAGGAGTGGAGGAAGGAATCAATAAAATTCAAGGTCATGCCTGCCGTGGTGGCACATACCTGTAATCCCAGCACTCGGGAGGCGAGGCAAGAGGATTCCTGTGAGTTTGAGGCCAGCCTGGACTATATAGTGAGTTTAAGGCCAGCCTGGACTGCAAAGAAAGACTGCCTCAAGAAAAAAGGAAAGAAAGACATCTAGGGTCATTCTGAACCCTCTCAGTTGACTGCCTGGAGCAAGGTGTGTCCTGTGTCCTTTCTAAAGAGTGAGACCTGGGAGCAGTGGGTCATGAGATCTCTAAATGAAATGTGGCCCTGCGCTTCTCCCTCTCACATCTGGTTCAGAGAGGAGCTGTGGCAGTGGTGGAGGCTGGTGCAGGTGGTAGAGGCTTCCCTTCATAGGCCCAAGGGGTTCCTTTCTTCAGTGCTGTGGGTGTGGTGAGGGCCAACTCTGAGCTGCCTCCAGCTGTGTGACTCTTAAAAGTCACTCTCTGTCACTGAGCTCTGGTGTTTATGGCATAGCTGTGGGAGGTTATGATGCAGACCACCTGAGTGGTGTCTGAATAGCTTCCCAGGAGGTGAACCCTTTCCAAGTCCCCAACTAATGGGCTCAGTGGGTGACAGGGATAGCAGTCACACTTACACCTTACACAGCCCTAGAAACAGAGGGGCAGAGTGCCAAAGCCTAGGGTCCTTACCCCCCCCCCCCCACTGGCTCCCACAGCTGCTCAAAGGCATCCCTCATGCCTCTTCTCCAGTGGCTTTTCATAAGCTGCTGTAGAAAATACAGTATTGTTTGCTGCCCTCCCTGTGGATGGTTTAAGCTCCTCATTTCATCTTCCTTGGCACTGTCAGGCATGGAAGATGGCTTCTTCATACAGCCCCCAGCCTGTCCAGTGGACACTCCTTGTCTCAGTATGAGCCAGGCTGCTCATCTGTCTGTCCCGTGGCCTAGTATGGAGGGTGCATTGCCTTGGGGCTGAGGGTTGTGCCTGACTCCTGGATCTAAGCAACTTTTGTTCCAGGGCTGCTAGAGTAGGGTGGGCCACCACCCCTGAGCAGGCATCAGGAGCTGGCAGGGAGCACCCACAGGAACAGGGCTCTGGACATCCCCACCGTGGTCCCTGTGATGGGTAGCCAAGGTCCCAAAACCTCATACTTCAGCCAGGCCCTATGCTGAGAAAGAGGAGCCAGTGTCACTTGTAGCCTTGGTCCGTTCTGCGCAGGATTTCTCTAGGGGTTTGGCTGTCAGGACCCATTTGGGAGCCTGCTAACTCCTCCCAAGTTCCTGAGTTTCTGTACCAGAGATGGGCTCCTCAATTCTTGTTCACTTATCACTCCCTCCCTGTCATACATGCTTCCCCTGCACCATGACTGGAGCCTGAGTGGTTATCAGGTGGCATGCTAGTTACCAGGACACCGCAGGGAACCAGACTCTGGAGCTGGCAATGGGCAGAGGTTGCACAGTACTGCAGCAGGTTGGGTGTGGGCTGAGGGAGAGAGGAGGGAGGTCCTTCCCAGAGAATGTGGTCTGACTGAGATGGCAGGGACCTGGGCACCCTAGGAGCTGCAGATGATACAGCAGAGCTGCAGGGAGAGAGGATCCCAAAGGGTGGGGTCATGCTGGCGCCTTTCTGCTGGCACAGCTGCCAGAGTTCCACCATAGCCCCCTTTGACCCAGTGGTTCCACCTGTAAGAGTTGGTCACGTGGCTCTGTCACTACCTATGTAGAGAGATGTGTGCTTGTCCTACGTGCCACCTCAGGGCACGGACCCAATAGATATGTGCAACACAGCCGTGCAAAAGAGGAGTCTCCCGAACCATGTGTATGTTGTTTACCACTATTGGTGAGGAGGTTCAGGTGGAAGGGGCCATACTTCATCCTCTGTATAGTTAGAAGGGGTTGAAACATCCTTGACTAGGTAGAGTGTGTTGGCACTGTGGCAGGTTCGAGGGAACCTCAGGCAGGATGTCCCTGAGCTCCACCCACAGCAGCCGTCCTCACAGCCTGTTCCTGCCTATCATACAGGGCATCTGGCGGATCCCCGTGGATGAGATTGACCGACCAGGCAGCTTTGCCTGGCACATGAACCGCTCCATTGTACTGCTGCTCAAGGTGCTGGCCCAGCTGCGGGACCACAGCACCCTGCTGAAGGTTTCCTCCATGCTGCAGCGGACTCCGGACCAGGGCAAGTGAGTGAGCTGCCTGTGCACACAGCCTGGCACATGGCTGTGCTGCTGTGGGTCAGTCAGCCACCTGGGCCCTCTCACCACTGCTCCAACCTAGCCTTGAGGCCTGCTGTCAGGGAGCCCCAGCCAACCTTTTCCTCCCAGGGTATTTTGTCTCAGTGTCTAGCACCTAAGGGACACCACTCCTGGGCCCTAGCAACCTGGAGCCAACACAGGTTCTCCCCATTGACTTTGGTTTCCACATCTAGACTCTGGACAACACAGCCTTCCTTTTCCCCTTGCTTCTTCCCCAGCCTGGGGTTCTCAGAAGTTCTGCCAGGTCATGCGGCAAACAAATATTCAGATCATAGCTATGTAGCTCAGTTGAAGTCCAGTAAGAACTAGATGGGCAGTGGAGACCTGGCCCTCAACACAAACCAAGAATCCCTCCCCTAGAAAGTGGAACAGACGAAACAGAGGGGGACCCGCCACAGCTGCTACATGCAGGGGTTATGGGCATCACAGAAGATGCAGCTCACAGGTGGACTGGACTGGCAGTAAAGTCTGGAGCTGAGTCAGCCATTCTCCTGTGCCTGCACTGCATCACTTTCTCATAGTCTTGTTCACCTGTGGAATGCCATGAGCTCAGAGAGGGCACCCCTAGAGACAGGGCTGCACCTCTCCCCAGCTTTCCCTATGGAAGCACGCAAGGCTGACCCACTGTGGCTATGCCCTTGGGGTTTGTGGCCAGCTCAGTGGGCCCAGAACAGCCAGCTACAGTCAGAGACCTGTGGAATGTGAAGGGTGAGGTTCAAGAAAGACTTTTGGGAGAGCAGACCTCAGTAGGTTGAATGCAGGGACAAATAGACATACTTGGGGCAGGGACAAGGCACAAGGGAGGGATAAGCCACTCAGTAGCACTCGGTGGTGTCTGACACACCCCTATCCTCTCTGGCCACCCGTGTGACCACAGGAAGTATTTGCGAGATGCTGACCGCCAGGTCTTGGCACAGCGGGCCTTCATCCTCACTGTGAAGGTGCTGGAAGACACACTAAGTGAGCTTGCAGAGGTACGTACCTTGCCACCCCTCTCCTCCAACCTGTGAGTATGCTCCCAAGTCCTTTTCCCCCCTTAGGCAGGTCCCTGTGTCCCCACCTGTGAAGTAGCACTCACTCATCCTACCCCACGAGGGAAATATCATCCTAGCCAGTGAACATGCAACCACTTAGTGAGGCCCCAACACTCTGTGCTTAATGCAGGAGGTGAAAACCCCCTATGCAGCTGAGCCCCTTAGCACTGCACCCTGAGTAGGGTGGGTTCCGGAGTCCTACCCACAGTGGGCTGAACAAGGCTTCTGAGAGCATCCTCCTCCCTTTGTACCCTCTAGGCAGATACAACAGGGCCCCCATTTCAGAGCTGAGCACCTGAGGTCTAGGACTTTAAGAAACCTGCCTAGCAGCTGGTACTGCTGGGAGCTGAGCAAGCTGGGAGCTGAAGTAGAACTGGTGTCTCCACAGCGCATGCCTAGTAGTGCTGGCGGGGGCTTGATGTAGGTGCTCAGGATGGTGCCCCAAGCCTGAGAGTGTCCTCACCACCCTCACTTTAACATTAGAGGCCAGAAAGATTTGGCTCTGCTGCAAGCACACCTCTTGGCTCCAGGCAGGTCTCATTTCCATAAAACACCCCAAAGTTCACATCACAAAGCCGCAAGCGAGCCAAGAGGACTTACTCAGCAAATAAGAGTCCACTAACCTGTCGGATTACTTGGATAGGTCATAGGGCAGCCTGATGTGCATAGGAGGGAAGGTCTCTGGGCCTGGTGTCCTTCTCTGATGATGATTGAGGCACAGTGCTTGCTGGCTAGCAGATGTCCAGAGCCACAGTGGTATTGGGTGGGAGAGGGAACCCAGACGTGCTTTGTTGCAATGGAGACACCAGTGTCTTATCTTTGGTTTTCTTGTAGGGATCAGAACGCCCAGGGCCCAAGGCCTGCGGCATCCCTGGAGCCAGGATGACCACTGATGTCTCACACAAGGCCAGCCCCGAGGATGGCCAGGAGAGCCTCCCCAACCCCAAGAAGACTCCTCTGGCTGATGCTTCAAGGCCAGAGCCTGAACTAGGGGCCAAAGTGGGCTCCCTGAACCACCGGCCTATGGCCATGGATGCAGCAGACAGTGCAGACCAGGGTGGGGAGCGGAAGGACAAGGAGAGTCCTCGAACAGGGCCTACTGAGCCCATGGACACAGGCGAGGCTGCCATTCGCTGCCCAGACTTGGAACGGACACTGCCCCTACTGCCAGGCCGCCCTCTGAGGGATCAGGGTCCTGAGAGCCGGCCTGCTGAGCTGTCCCTGGAGGAACTAAGCATCAGCACCCGGCAGCAGCCCACTCCACTCACATCAGCCCCAGTAGCACCCACTGCCAACACTAGCCCCACCACTGCCTCAGGGGCCAGGTGCAGCAACCACCCCGAGGAGCCACCCCCACGGCACAGCCGCAAGAGGAAGCTCTTGGAGGACACGGAGTCCGGCAAGACACTGCTGCTGGACGCCTACCGAGTGTGGCAGCAGGGCCAGAAGGGTGTGGCCTATGACCTGGGCCGAATTGAGAGGATCATGTCAGAGACCTACATGCTCATCAAGCAGGTGGGTGGGCAGTGAAATTCCCCAAGGGATATGTGCGAGTCCGAAGTCTCTGATTGTTTTGTCTTCTCTCTAGGAAGCTCATTCCTGGGTGTCCAGGTGTGTCAGGGCCTGCCCCTGAGGTGGGTTTTAGGTATCATGACCACTGCATCCCCACTGTACACTGGGGTGGGGGTGGGGTTTTTTTTTAGGTTTTCTATAATGAAGCAGGCTATACATTTAGTCAGAAAAACAGTGAGCTTTAAATGTTTGAACTCGACCTTAAAGGAAAATGAAATGTTATTCTTGATCCAGCCCAGGGAGATGGGACTCCTATGAAGGGGCCTCTGGATGTACTTGGATCATGTCCTTACTTCATTTGAGACTTGTTATCACTGCAGTAATTTGAGTGTGACCAGAGAGGCTATTATTCTTCTCGTTTTGCCTTCCTCCCCCCACCCCATTAATGGGCATTGATACAGGCCCTTTGCATTGAGCAACATCTCCAGCCCTTTTTGTTTGTTTGTTTTTTTGTTTTTTTGGTACCAGGGATTGAACCCAGGTCCTTGCGCTTGCAAGGCAGGTGGCGGAACCACTGAGCTAAATCCCCGGTCCTCCAGCCCTTTTTTTTTAATCTCCTAAAAATTTTTTTGGTTTTTTGAGACAGAGTCTTGCTATGTAATTCAGACTAGCTGTAAACTTATTATGTAGTCCAGGCTGGTCTTGAACTTGAGGCAGTCCTCCCACCTCAACCTCATGAGTGCTGGGATTATAGGTGTGTGGCACCTTGCCTAGCTTCCCTTTGTATTTTTTGAGACAGGGTCTCACTAAATTGCACAGGGTGGACTTGAACTTGAGATTCTCCTTCAGCCTCCCAGAGTGCTGGGATTACAGGTATGCACCACAATGCCCAGCTTTTTTTCCCCCTCTTTTAATGTATAGGTACATACTCTTTTTTTTCTATTTAAAATTATTCCCACAGGAGGAATCCCCAGAACTTCAGTGACTGGTACAAATGGTGTGACCGTTCCTGATAAACAACTTTAAGAGACTGCTTGTCTGTATCTCACCAGCATCGAGTGTTAACTTCCATTTGTTGTTCTATTTGCTAATTACTTAGTAGGCTGTTTGAGTGCTGGTCCTTTCCTTGCTGTGTGGCTGGACCCTTTCCCTGCCTTGCCTGCTCCCCTGACCTTGGTTGGCAGTGGATAGCTGTCACCCTTAAGCCCTACCTGCTGCTTGTCTAGGGGAACCCCCACAACTCCCCAGTCTCGTTCTGACCTCCCCGTGTCTTGGGCCCCAGGATGTTTGGCACAGCCTAGGTCTGCCTACCACCCAGATCTTAGATTCCCACTCAGATCACAGCCCTCCATCCTACCCACCTGAGGGACAGGCTCAAGCCCAGAAGACTGCCCCTGCCAGAAGATACCTAGAAGCAGACAGGCTTCAGCTGAATTTGAAGGCTTGGTTGGGGGTCTAAGTTCCCCCTTGCCAGCCTGAGCTCTTAAGGACACAAATAACTTGCCACAGAAATTAACTTGTGGCCAGAAGGGTGACTAGGTCGCCTTGGCTGGCAGTCCCACCTAGGAGACAGATGTGCACCTGCCAACAGGAGAGCCAGGAGGACCTGGATACAGTCAATAGTGGGGAGTGCTCTTTACAGGATTGGGGACCTCACCATAGGCTGATTTGTGCTGTCTGAGGCACAGGGCTCAGACAGGGAGGAGGCTAAGCACTCAGGCCTTCTGACCTTGGTCATCTTCTTTCTCAGGTAGATGAGGAGGCTGCATTGGAGCAGGCTGTGAAGTTCTGTCAAGTCCACCTTGGAGCTGCTGCCCAGAGACAGGTAAGCCTGACCTACACGTAGGCCCAGGCTGCAGGTCAAGCGTTGAGTAGTTCCTGTGGTCAGTGGTGGCCAAGGAGAGAGAGGAACATGAGGTGGCTGAACCTTGGGCTAGTGGGGGGCGTCCTTGAGAGGGCCCAGATTCCAGCTCTTGACATGTGAATATGTGACCTGAGGGGTCTCCTTGCCTTGGCTCCCTGGTCCATAGACCAGGAGATGGCCCCTAGCCCATTGACCTCACCTGAAAAGGTCCTTCTGTTTGGGACAAAGGTAGAGAAAGTGATGGTTAGAGTCGGGTTGATTAAGAGCAAAGTGGGAGGGGACAGAAGGTAGAGATGCAGCCTGTGCAGGAGCCCACTGGAAGGAGGCATGTAGTGGTGGGGTTTGGGGGTTTAGTCTAACAGGGTGGTGGGAGTTTTGTGTTTATTAGGCAAGGGAGAGGACAGGGCTGCAGAGATGGTGAGAGGGTGGATTGGCATGTCAGGATGTCAGGGAGGAGGTGGCAAGGGTAGAGATGAGGGTGAGGCCCTTTCTGGGAAGCACCTGGGAGAGGGCAACCAGGCAGGGTTGAAATTGGGTTCTGTTGAGTCCGAGACTCTCACAAGGGAAATGCTAAGGATGCAGAGAGGTCAGAGGGGCCCCTTCCTGAAGGGACAGTTGAGTCCAGACCTCTGAGTGTGAGGATCCCTAGTGTAGGTGCCCCTGAAGCAGTTAGTATGGACCTGAGGCCGGAAGAAGACACAGGCAGAGCCAAGCACCTCAGCAGGACCACAGGTGTAGGGGGGAGGTTTGGGACAGGATAGGGTGGTGTCCAAGAAAGAGTGTTCAAAGAGCCCAGGGGCAGGCCAGGGCCAGGCCAGCCAGGATGGGGGCCCACCAGTTATGAGGACTCAGGGACCAGGGCTGTTTTTGAGAAATGATGGGACTGTGAAAGGCTTGAGCAAAAGGAGAGTAAGGAGTTGGGCTTTTATGGGAAAGCCCCAGCCCAACGGAAGGCTAGTGAACAGGATGTGACCACCAGGAATGGTCCTGGTGACCGAAGTAAAAGGGGTGAGATCCGAACACAGTGGGAGGATTGTCAGGGAAGCCTGACAACTTTGAGAACCTACAGGTCTGAGAGCTGTGGCTTGTCATTTGAGCAGGTGCAGCCTTTTGTCCCAACTGGCAACTTGACAGCCTTGGCCTGCCTCATCCCAGGAGTACCAGCAGCTGGCATGTAGCCACCCTGGGGTTCCAGCTGGGCTTCATGTCAGTGGAATGGGGCATCAGTTATCGCCCCTGTCCAGGTCCTTGCTCTGAGGAAGCCCTGGGTTTCCCCTTTGACCAAACAGGTGGTAGGCCAGGCAGGGGTCACTGAGGGAGCAGGTGGCCCCAGCCCTACAGCTGAGGGCCAGAGTCCTTGGTAGGAAATAACCCAACCTGCCAGCGGCCCTCACCACTTTTTTATTGCCTCAGTAGCCGAAGTGCTCAGCACCGTGGCCACAGCCTCTCTAGGACCTGTTGGGGCCCTATCCTGCCACCTCCACCAGCCCAGTATGCCAGGTGGATGTGAGCAGTGACTGCTCAGGAAAGAAGCCTGTTTCTGACCCACATGGGAACCCCACACTCACACTTCTTCCCATTACTTATGTTGAACTGGCAAGAGCCAAGGCAGAGTATAGTCTCATTTCTTAGCTGAGAACCCCAAAGCCAAAGGGGCCCACCAGCTGCCAGAGTACACACATATGGGAGCTCTGAGGGGTGGACTGCCAGAACTTCTTGTCAAGGACCCTTGAAAGACGGGCTGGATGGTGGGGGTGGCCAGCACTAGGGAACTGGGGTCCTTTTAGGTTGCTTGCTACTGGGAAATGCAGGCCATGCCCCAGTGGTCCCCTCTTGGAGTACAGAGCCCATGTGTAGGAGAGCCAGCTTGATGGATCTGAACTCCCTTCCTGTTGATATTCTGACCCATTACCTAGACCCCAGTGGGGTGGGGATGCCCCTGATATTGCCTCAGATCCTCTCACTACATAACTGGCCCGTGACTTCCACCCCAGACCTGGAGCGACGCTGCTGATGACTGGCTGCTCTACTCTAGCTCCCATCTCCCTCAAGCCTAGTCTCAGGAAGCCATTTCCTGCCTCCCCATCTCTCCCAATGCTGGTGCATTTTGCTCCCTACTCCTAAGGGAAGCCAGGCATGGAGCCATGTGCCTGTAAGTCTGTAATCCCAACACTCAAGAGGCTGAGGCAGGAGGGTTGCCATGAATTCAAGGCCAGCCTGGGCCTTCCCCCCTCCTGGGGGTGGGAAACACAGGATGCTGTCTCAAGGTCCCCTCCAGGGCCATCCCACCGTGGGGTAGGCAGGTGGGACAGTTACAAATATCCTGGACCCACTTCTGACCAGCACCAGGTAGGAGGAAGCTGTGGCCCTCCAAATCACTTGCCTTGCCCCTCAGGAAGCATCTGTTTTGCTCTCCACACGTCCCAGTTGCCATGGCAGATGTGCGCACACCTAGAGGGTGTGCTGGACATCATTAGAGGCTCAGTGCAGTTAGCCTCTACTCCCAACTGAGGACAGACACAGCACTCACCTTCCCCCACATGTCTGCCCATGCCACTGGACTGCTGCAACACCATCAGTACCTTTGTGGGCTACCAGAACCTGAGAGCCAGGCTTGTCCTCCCGCCCTGCCCTCCCTGCAGACTGCTGCCCATAGCACCAGTCTGGGACTTATCCCAGACACCCACAACATGGCCACATGGAGCTGGGCAGGGCATCTATCTTTCTTCCTCCCTCCCTCTCTCTCTCTCTCTTTCTTTTTTTCTCTTTCTTTCTCTTTCTTTCTCTCTCTCTCTCCCTCCCTCCCTCCTTCCTCCCTCCCTCCCTCCCTCCCTCCCTTCCTCCCTCCCTTTCTTCCTTTCTTCCTTTTCTTTTCTCTCTCTCTTTTTCTCTCTTCCTTTTTTGTCCCTTTCTTCTTTTCCTTCTTTCCTTTTCTTTTTCTTTGTTTCTGTTTTTCTGTCTGTCTGTCTGTCTTTCTGTCTTTCTTTCTGACACACTATGTAGTTTAGGCTGGCCTTAAACTCACTATGTAGTCCAGGCTGGCCTCAGACTCACTGCAATCCTTCTGCCTCAGCCTCCCGAGTGCTGGATTATGGGCATGTGCCACCACATCCAGCTCCAGAGGGCATTTCCAACCGACAGACATGAGAAGAAACAGGTCATCAGTGGAAGTCAACTGCCTCCCAAGCACTGAGGTGCCTACCAGTGGGCATGTGACTCTCCTGCACTGGCAGGGATGGGGGTGAGGGTCCTGCTTCCCTGGTGTGGGTGGCTCAGGCACTTCACTGGGCCTGGTGCTGGGGAGGGGGTTGAAGGCCAGAGCTCCCTCAGCTCTGCTGTGAAGAGTGCCCTGCCTCACCTTCTTTGAAGCATGTTGCTGGGTGCCATGGTCTTCACACCTGTCCCAGGAGGTCTGGGCTTTCACAGGAGTGGGTCCTGTGAAAAAAAAGGTCCTGCAAATAACTTGTGCTAGAGGGAAATTTGCAAAGGAAGACTCTCAGGGACCTCTGAGGGCTCTGCTCACCTGAGAGCCCTAGGCCTGTGGCAGGGGCACTGTGTGTCCGAGCTTCAAGGGACCTGATTGGCCAAGTATGGGGCGAGGGGAGAGGCAGCATCAATCTCCATGACTAGGGTTGCAGCTGAGTGCAGTCCTGAACTCGAGACATTCCCACTAGTGGTCCTTGGGAATTCACCCTCCAAAATTGACTACCCATGCCTGCAGGCCCCAGGTTGGCCCCAGGACCCCTACACCTAGAATCATGGCTGGACATATTTCTTTCAGTGGCCCCCTGGAGTGAGGGAGACCAGCTGGAGGTCCTGAGTTCCTCCCAACACAGGCCATATGTCCCCCAGAGAGGGATGCTGGGTCCCCAGCTGTGTGCTAGCATCAGCCACATCCTGGCAGGATGCCTCTTGATATTGGCAGCACTGTGGGGCTCAGAGTGACACCCTGAAGGGCGTGTTGGCACCCTGGGTCCAGGTGAAGTATCCTGTTAGGCTGGTGTACATCAGGGGCCACATGGGCTCAGAGGCCCTGCCCCAGCCTTCCTTCTCTCCTCTGTGTTCACAGGCTTCAGGGGACACACCCACCACCCCCAAGCACCCCAAGGACAGCCGAGAGAACTTCTTTCCTGCAGCTGTGGCTCCCACGGCACCTGACCCTGTGCCAGCTGATACTCTGCAGAGGACCAGTGATACCCACACCAAGCCTCGCCCTGCACTGGCTGCCACCATGGCTATCATCAGCTGTCCTCCCTCAGCATCAGCCTCCACCCCAGACCCATCCAAGGACTCTGGAACCCCGAGGCCACCCAGGCCCGAGGCCACCCCCAGCATGGCCTCTCTGGGCCCAGGTGAGTCCCATCCCAGTCCACCTGGTGGCATGAAGCCCCCATATCCAGCTATGCCAGAGGTGTGCTCAGGCCCTCACTGCCAGTGGACAAGAAGTCCTGCTCCCTGCATGGAGAATATGGGTGGAAGGGGGGAAGTACTCTCCAGCATGGTGATCCTGCCTCAGAGGGTGGCAGCTGCTGGTCCATTTGTCAGACCCTGGCAACATTGGTAGCCTCATCCTGCATCTATCCATCTCCCCCAGCCCCAGCCCTTAACAGTACTGGGGATTGAACCTAGGGTCTTATCCATGCTAGGCAAGCCTTCTATCACTGAGCGACACATACCCCAGTCCTTTTTTATTTTGAGACAGGGTCTCACTAAATTGCCTTCAACTTATGATCCTCCTACCTCAGCCTCTTAAAGCAGAGCTGGGCCTGGGAATATAGCTCAGTAGTAAAGAGCTTAAGTTTGATCCCCAGTACTGCAAAACTATGAATAAATAAATAGGGTTGGTAACATGGCTCAGTATTCCTGAGTTCAATCCTTAATATCACAAAAATGATGATGATGGTGATGATGAAAGATGCCTTGGTCAGGTAAAAAAAGGGAGGGGGGATCTAGGGAAGATAAGGCCTCCTTGGGAAGCCTAGCGTACTGCAGGACCACCAGCATCTGGCCTCAGTAATCCCTGGGCACCAGTTCTTCCCAGCCCCATCACAGTCCCATGAGCAAGACAGATGAAAGCCAGCCAGATTGAGGGGAGAGGCCAGGTCACTGGACTTGTAAAGAAAAATCAGATGGGGCACAGGTTGTATAAAGCCTGGCTGACTCCATTAGTGGGAGCCCTACTTCTTTCTAAAAGCCAGGACCCACTGGAAGGACAGCCTACTGACAGGGCTGGCCAGAGCCTTTCCTGGGAGCAGGAGGCATTGAAGTAGCAGCACACAACCTAGTGAGTAGGAGAGAGGTTAAGGCACCATCCCCTTCGCTGGTACAGGCATACCCCTAGTTCTGCAGCTGTAACTGTCCGTTTGGGCTCATCTGGAGGGTGTGCCCATTCCAAGGCATGGGGCTCTCCCCTGTTAATTCTCAGGATGTTGGTTCTGTGGCCAGGCTCTGAAGACCTGTATCAGATATTACACAGACGTTCCCTAAATAGCTCACCTCTCCAGTTGGTGGATCCCCAGCACGTACCAGCCTGGTTGGTGTGTTCCCTGTGCCCCCAGGGACTACCTAGGGGTGGATTAGCCTCTCTGGCCTATGGTTTCAAGCCTTTGCCTGCTTCTCCCCCATTTTAGGGACCTAGCCTCTGCCCTTGCCTGAGGGCCTGTGCTGGCCCACAGTCTGAGTGTCATTCCTAAAGGCTTGCCTATTCTCCTAGTCACAGTCCTGTGACTGAGGGTCACTTCTAGGCCTGTTTTTTTCAACCATGTGACTGTGCTTTGGCTGTGTCATTTCTTGACCCATCTGAGCAATGGTGCACTCTAGCAGGAGTACCTGGCAGGAGGGCAGACTCGAGAATCCCTGGTCAGCCACAGGCTACACTGCCCAGGTGCTGGTTTTCATCTGGTGCTGTCCCCAGTTTTCCTTGGAGAATCCTGAAAGTGTGAGAACACTCTAACCTAGGCAGTCACAATTGCACTGGCCATGGCCATTTGTTCCCAGAGGAGCCTCTGAAGGCCACAGGACAAAAGCTGTTGAAGAACGATAGATGGTGGTTCCACTGTGATGTGACCTGGCCTCTTCCTCTCTCTGCCTCAGTTTCCTGCATAGAATGTATAAAGGGGGAATAGTAGGATTAGAGCAGCACTTAGCAGTAAGTCAGCATGGTGCTGGTGTGGATTTGGTAGTAGAGATTTCAAAGTGCAGTGGTGATGGGAGCCCATACCCTGAGTAAGTTAGTTGGTATCAGTGGTTTACTCACTCCCACAAGGACTCAGCTCCCATCCCTCCACCTTGGGACAGGGTGTATTGCCCTCTACCTGCCCTTTGTTCCCATTGTCTTGCAGTGTCTGAGGACCAAGAATCCAAGAGTGACTTAGTAGGGTGGTCCTTACTCAGGGTCACAGGCAGTTGCACTCAAGCTGCTAGCTTGTCATCTGAGCTTTCTCAGGGATGTGTGGCAGCCTCAGGCCCTCAATGGATATTGGCTGGAGGCTTCCATTCCTCCCTGTGGGCCTCTGCATGGATGGCCAAGTGTCCTCATATCATGGTGAGCCAGAGATCCAATAGAGCACGAAGGAAGCTGCAGCATCCACTCCCCTCTCTTCTTTGATTTTTTGAAACAAGGTGTTTCTCTGTACCTCAGGCTGAGCTCAGATTTGCTATGTAGTTCAGGCTGGCCTTGAACTTGCAGTCCTCCTGCCTCAGCCCCCTGAGTGCTGCAATTACAGGTGCCTGCACCACCACAACCAGCTAGAATGCAGCATTTCTTATAACCTAATCTCAAAAGGGCTGACTGACCATTTGGCCACTTGCCAACCATGTGTGAATCCAGAAGGCGATCCAGCAGCTGGGGCCAACAAGGTACCTGAAGGCTGGCTACCTTCAGTCCCTCTGCTTGCCTGCCCTACCTCAGACAGGCCCAGACCCACAGTTTACATCCCGTTTTCTTCTGTTGAATATGAAGAAGAGTATCTGTTTCCAATTGTACACTCTTCAGTCTGGAGAGTTAATCTTTTTCAGTTTTCTTCCCCCAAACTAGATTAAATGACCTTTACCAAGATAGAACTTTTTTCTTCTTTGGTCCCAGGAATTGAACTTGGGTCCTTGCACTTGTGGGGCAGGCAGTGGAACCACTGAGCTAAATCCCCGGCCTAAGATACAACTTTTAAATGAGACTGGGTGAGGATAGCCCTCAACTGAGAATGTGTGCCCTCACTGGCCTGGCAGAGGGCCTTTGCCTCAGGCCCTGGCACCTGACCTAGCACACTCCCTGACTGGCCCACCCTCCACTTCCACACCTGCCTGCCTTAGAGCTGCTGTGGGGCCAGTAGGCAAATAGCATTGGCTAGCCCTGCTGGGGTGGGTTACTAGGTGGTGTCAGGGCCAGGCTAGGACAGGCATGTTGCCCCAAGCCACATCTTGCAGCCTCCAGAGCAGGAAAAGCCATCAGCAGGAAGGAGCTGGCCTTCAGTAAGGTCCATGTTCCCCTGGCAGTGTGGCAGTGTGCCCGGGGTCTGCTGTTCCCAGTGGTGGTAGGGCCTGATCACAAAAGCATCCAGTGACTAGAGTGTAACTACAGGATATGGCAGCCTGAAGCCAAAGCTGTGGCAGTGGTATACAAGGTTGAGAGTCAGGGCTGAGTGAGGACTGAGCCACTTGAAAGAGCAGACTTGAGGACAGATTCCTCCACAATGACGTCCCAAGGTACACACAAGAGAGTCAAAAAGGCAGCCACCCAGGAGAGCCTAACAGGTGCCATCCCTAAGGCAGGCTTCCCCTTAACCCTCACGGAGAAGGTGGCTGGCAGCATCTGGTCTTAGCTTGTCATGCCCATGTGGCCTCCACAAGCATTCCCAGACTCTAATGAAGAGCTCACCCTCCTGCCCAGGCCATGGCCCCACACAGCAGATACACCCCTCTGGGCGCTCAGTGCCCCACCCTGGCTCAGGGCACTTCCTCCCCAAGGGAGGCCCAGGCACTTCCTGTGCGGTTTCCTCCCAGCGGTATCTATCTCCTTATTCACT
The DNA here is from genome assembly GCF_000247695.1 of Heterocephalus glaber. The sequence continues at coordinate 10,114,365 of NW_004624747.1, read as the reverse complement.
GAGTATCCACCCACCCCATGCCAGGACCTGGCTGTGTGTAAAGCTAACTCTCCAGCTGCTGGGACAGTGCTGGGGCTAAATGAGAGAGGGTCCATTTCCCTGAGGCTATAAGGCCTTCTAGGGTAGATAGAACAGAGCAGGACCGAAGGGTGAAGAGAAGACTCACAAGCAGAGTTGAAGGGGCCAGAGAGCCAGTCCTAAGAGACCAGGGAGGATCTAAGCCAGTCCAGGGCCTCCCCAGATACAAAGCTTGGGGATATCCACCCCAGACCTGGTGCCACTCCATGGGTCTCCCCTGGGAGCAGGAAAGTTGTCCTGGTGGCATGAAATACCTGCCCACCTGCTTCCCAGCCCTCTTCTGCAGGCTGGAGCCCTCCTAGGTACCAGTGGAGTCCTGGGCAGCCACAACACTGATGCTGAGTAATGGCCTGGCTGGCAGCCGCAGATGTAGCCATCACCTCTTGGGCCCATCTAATTCTTTTTGTTTTTTTTTTTGGTACCGGGGATCGAACTCGGGTCCTTGCGCTTGCGCAGCAGTCGGTGAAACCACTGAGCTAAATCCCTGGCCCTCTAGTTCTTGGCACAACTGAGGCCAATACCCACCCCCTGCCTCTTGCCAGGGTAGGAGTGGTCTGGCCTGGCAGGAGTGCATGATGACAACATATGCTCCATCTACTGTTCTGGTTGCTTCTCCTGTGAGCCAGAGGAGAGAGGAAACATCCTCACACACCCTGCAAGCCCACCTTCACAGCCATATGGTGGTGTTTTACCCCAGCCCAGGGGCCCTGCAGTCTTGGGTGTGGCCTTTCCTTTGTCAGCTGTCCAGCTGTCCAGAAGGAGACTGTTAGGTAAATGGTGACGACTCAGTAATGAACACAGCTAGTCTGAATTTGGGGGTTCCAGGCAAGACCTCCTGGAGTGACTCCAAATGATGAGTTCAAGCCATTTATTGAGCTGGGTCTTTTATGGATAGGGTAGGAAGTTAGTGGGATGGGCTTAGTTGGGGTGATGCAGGGATGAGATTGGGGGAGCAAGAATGGCTGAATACGTGGCCATAGCAATGGTGCTCTGACCTAGCAGGTGGGGATGTGACCCAGCAGAGGCTGGGGATGAAGAGGATGGGCTGTAGGGTTAGGGTTAGGGTAGGAGGTTGTGATGTTCTTGGAGCTTAGGAACTCGGCACCTGCAGCAAGGGGTGGGGGAGATCCAGACCTATCAGAGACTCCTCCACACCCAGTGTCTACCTGGAGGCTGAGGAGTTTCCTGAAAGTATCAGCCTGACCCCTCTATGCATTTGTCCCAGAAGAGTACCTACTAGTCCCCAACCCACTCCTATGGAAACAGAGAACTGTCTTAGCCTAGGCTTCCCACATCAGCCATATTCCCTTCCCAGATGTCCCAAGGCACAGCTGGGAACATAGGGCCTGGCACAGATGCCTAAGTGCCATGAATGGGCCTTGCCCATGGGGTGGATGAGTACATCACCTGTGCTGGCCTGTGTCCCCACAGAGGGAGAAGGGCTAGGAGGAGTGGCAGAGGGTACCAGCTTCCCACCCCAGGAGCCACTGCGCAGTCAGCAGGTGAAGACAGCCTCTGCTGGCCCCCCTGCAGAGCCACACTGCTGGCCAGCGGAGTCTGCCTCCCAGACAGGCGCCGAGGCCACCTGCAGCCAAGGTAAGGCCAGTCTGGAGTGGCCCAGTACTGGCTCCCATGAGGCTGCTTCACAGCTGGCAGCCAAGGGGGGCTTCCCTGCCGAGGCTCTGGGCCTGGGAGGGCTGGCCCAGGGGAGGCCTAGTGGAGATGAGGTGGGAGGAAAGGCAGAGTGGGCAGAGGAGCAAAGGAAGAGCCCAGGCTGGAGTGTGGTGTGGTCCACTGTCAGCGTCTCCACAGCCTCTCCTCTACCTCTGGCTTCACTCGTAGAGGAGTTCTGCTGAGGCAGACATCTCACGTGGGCCTCGTGGCTGTCAGCTCACTGCAGAGCCCAGATGGGGTAGGAGAGGGGCAGGCATGGAACAAGGACCCTGGGCTCCATCACTGAGACATCCTCATGGGCAGCCAAGACAGAGTTTCGCCCCAGCCTCTGTCTAGCCTGTTCCCACCGCATGCCACACACCCAGCTCCCTCAGGGACTCCTGCTGGCTAGGCTTCCTACAGACCACTCAGGACAGCAGGACCTGGCGCCAGCCAGTGGGGACCGGGCTTGGGCTCTTAAGTAAGCCCCACTCCTTTTAAAGCCATGGCTGCAGAGGAATGTGGAGCCCTGCCAGGGCAGCTGGGTCACTCGGCTTGCACAGCTCCCTGGAGGCTGCTGGACCCCAGAGTTGCAGCCTGCCACTGCCCCAGCTGCCTCCACGCTCTGGGCAAACATAGCCCCTCATTCACCCTGGAGTGTGAGAGGAAAGTGGGCACTCTGAGGCCAGCTCAGTGACCATACCTGGCTGAGTGTCTGGCTGTGGGACTCAGTGTCCAATCTGTGGTATATAGGATGTGTGTCCTGGAGTGATTTGATGGATACAAGTCATGTAAGCACAATGCCTGAGGGGCCCTGAGAAGGCTCAGGGAGGCTCCCTTGTGTCTCAGGTCTTGGACTCCCAGAGTACACAGTACATCTGGGTGGAGGTCACAGCCCCAGCACCCCATACCCCAGAGCCAGAGTTGAGTCCCTTTGGGCCTGAGCTGAGCACTTGCTCAGGATGGAGGCCTGGGGGCCAGCATGGGCCTGCATACCATTCTGAATGTGTTGGCCATCAGGCCTCAGACCAGCAGACCAAGAGAAGCATCTGTGGCAGCAGGGAGGAGGTACTCTAGATCCCTCTGTCTTCCAGAGGGAAAACAGTCATGAGCCGGGGAGAGACGGGCAGTCCCTGGAAGCTTCAAGTGAAGCTCAGCCCCTGAGGTCTCTCCCCACAGCTGCCAGCTCCAAGGTCCCCAGCAGTGGGAGCACCCAGCCACCAGAGGGCCATCCGGGTAAGGTTGAGCCCAGCCGGGCCAAGTCCCGCCTCCTGCCCAACATGCCAAAGCTGGTAATCCCCTCAGCCACCACCAAGTTCCCCCCTGAGATCACCGTTACACCGCCCACCCCGACCCTGCTCTCCCCCAAAGGCAGCATCTCGGAGGAGACCAAGCAGAAGCTGAAGGTGAACATGGGTACCATGTAAGGGGAACCAATTACAGGGAACCTGGGGGAGGGGAATCTGGGTTACCTGGGGACCTGGGGCAGGGGCTTGGGTTACTGAGGCAATAGGGGGTGGTTCAAGTTAAAGTCAAGAAGCCTGGGGCAGGGCTGCACACTCCTGACCTGGGTCTTGCCCTGTCTTTAGTCGGCCATCCTGTCTGCCCAGTCGGCTGCCAATGTGAGAAAGGAGAGCCTGTGCCAGCCAGCCCTGGAGATCCTAGAGACATCCAGTCAGGAGTCCTCACTAGAGAGTGAGTCGGATGAGGACGATGACTACATGGACATCTGAGGAGGGCCAGCAGCGTCCACAGCCACACCCTGGAGGACCAGCCAGGCCTAGAATGCCCCTTCAGCCTGGACCCTGGGCAAGGCCAGAGGCTCACATGGGGCACATTTCCCCATGAAGCCTCTTGGCATCCTCCCTCCCACGTGGGCTGTCCACACCCACCAGGTGGGACTCAGAGGAGAAAGAGGAGGTGGCCCATCTCAACACATGAGAATGGATTGGTTTCGATCTTCACAGCAAGCCTGGCATCCTTTTCTATGAAATGTTGACTTTGTAAATGTGCCCACACCCAGCCCAGCCAGCCACATCCACAGCTGGACACCAGAATGAGCTGGGCTCTGCCTGGGTCCCAGTGGTGGGATCTTCTAGGGCCAGTCTTTCTCCACATCCTTTTTTGGTTTCTTTTCTAATAAAGATGAAACAATGGTCTTTGCCTCTTTGCTCACTCCAGGCTGGGAGGGGCCTGGGGCCTGCCTCAAGGGTTTGTTGTACCCAGAGTTCTTGGACCTCACATCCCCGAGGGCACCCCAGAGATCAGCAGGCTGGGGTGCAAGGGGCATGGGATATGTGGAGAGCAGGGCATACCCCTTTGGCAAGGCTGGAGCTGGGCCGAAAAGGGCATCAGGGCCATCCCTAGAACTCACTGGAGTGCAGGGGGCTGGGATGCTTTAGGGAGGCAGGGCTCAGGCTATGCTGAGCAGCTGCCAGTGGGACAATGGGGAGGGGCACCAGGAAGGGGAGGGAAGCCAGGAGTGGTGGCACATGCCTAGAGTTCCAGCCATTCTGGATACTGAGGCAGAAAGATACAAGTTCAAGGCTCAATTTTCACTTAGTGAGATCTTGTCTCAAAAAATAAAGGGATTGGGGATTTATCTCAGTGATACAGCACTCACCTGACAACATGAAGTTTGGTCCCTAGCACCAAACCAAAAATAATGCTAAGACCACAGTCTCTCAGCTGTAAGAAATAAAAATGGAGAAAAAAGCAAAAGCTAGGATCTCTAGACAGCAAAAAATGGGATTTTAAAAAATAAAGAGGGCTGGGGATGTAGCTCAGTAGGGACACTTGCCCAGCAAGTATAAATCTTAGATTCTGTCCCTAGTCCTAGGGGGAAAAAAATGGAAGGAGGGGGACTTAATTCCCACATTTCCCATCAGACGCCCCACAACAGTAATAGCCCCAGGAGTTGTGGCACTCAGCAGCTTGTTGGTTTTTTTCTTTTTACAGTATTCGAAATGAAACTCAGGACCTTCACACTGAGCCATTTCCCCCGTCTCCCACCCCTCCTTTGTTTGAAATCAGGTCTCACAAGTCACTAAGTTGACCAAGCTGACTCCAACTTGTGATCCTCCTGCCTCAGCTTCTCAGAGTGCTGGGATTATAGGCATGTACCACTAACTTGTCCGAGCAATTTAATGAGGGGCACGTGCCTGTAGTCAGAGCATTCAAGCACATGAGGCTGAGGCAGGAGGATCGTGAGTTCAAGCACAGCCTGGACTAGAGTGAGACCCTGTCTCAAAAATAAATTAAAAATTTAAAAAACACAGCATTAAGCCTGTGATGATGGCCCTCAGCCTTGTGCCTCTGATGTGCTGGACACTCATTTAACATCCAGGAGAAAAGTGACTGGGTGCCACCCTTTGTTCCCAGCCCAGGCCATTTGGAACCAGAGTCATGGTGGCCTGGGATGTCCTGGCTGGACAGCCATCTGAAGCACCAAGAAGTCAGCAGGTGGTTAGTCAGTGCCCACACTCCTCCCTCGGTGGTAGGGGGCGCTCTCAACCCTGGACCTGGATGAGTCTCAGGATCAGCCCAGGCTGAGGGCCAGGTTCTATGGCTCGGTGCCCTGTGGCTAAGGGGGTTTCTCCCCTCTGACAGGTGAGGGCCTTGCGGAGTCCACCAGATGCTTCTGTGGGGTGAAGATAGAGCATGGAGGTGGGCCTACCCTAGGAGTAGCTCTGCATGGGAGACCTGTTCCAATTCCCCCACCACAGGCTTCCTTTGATATGTTCATTAGGAGCCACCCTGTGGGGCTGGACTCAGGAGCCCCACAGGTGGCCACCAACACCAACTGGCGCCAGGTAGGCACAATTAGGCAAGAGAAGTGGCAAGGCCCTGAGAACAATGGGCTGGCTGGGCTCCAGATCTGAAGCAGGTCACAGCCCAGATGGTCTCAGCTCATGCCCCTTGGGGCCAACTCCAGCCCCCGGGAAGTTATTGAATATGCCCTCTTAGGTAGGACACCTTGAGAAGCTGCAACTGGGAAGGGACACCTGCCTGTCCTGATGTCCAACCCACCTGGCTCTGGAGGTTCTCAAGCCACCAGGGGGCTGACTTGGCCCCTGCCTCTCTCCCTCTGGGCTTCAATTTCCAGTTCTGTGTAAGGACTGGGGAGAACTCTGAAGAGAATATGCAGATTATGTGGGTGAGTGCCGTGGGCGGTTGTGGCTAGGCCAGCCTGGAGTTTCTGGGCTCCCCACGGAGCCTGTGAATGGGCCTAGGCACCTCCCTACACTCAACACCTTCCACTAGGCCAGTCCTGGCCTCAATGCAGGGCTCCTAGGAGGAACTGGCAACAGCCCTCCCAGTGGAAAGCTGAAGACTGAGGATGTAAGATCTGCCCCAAGAGCACAAGGCCTGGAATCCTGCCACCCTTCTCACCCACCCAGCAGCATCCCATCCCCTGCAAGAGCCCCGCCCTGCAACCCCAGACTGGGCCACAACCCAGGACCGTGCTGCAGCCTGTGGACATCCCTGGCTCATCACTTGTCAAAGGTCCTGCAGCTGAAGGCTCCAGCCTCCTGCCCTCGAACAGGGTCCTGGGGCAGAGGTTCAGCCCCCTCCCTTTTATCCCCTGCTGTTGGGCCAAGAATGTGCTAACAGGGCAGGTCAGTCCCTGCTGGGCCACGAAGGCACCTGTGGACTTTGAGAGGGTTCAGAGCGAGCGGGGAGGAGCAGGGAGGGGCGGTGCCGCAGAGCTCCAGGCAGGCAGGCAGGCGGGGCCAGGCCAGCATTAGGAGTGAGCGAGTCTGTCTGCTGCCTCCAAGCAAGCCACTGCACTGCTGACTGCAGACACAGGCCTCACCATGAAGCTGATCCTCCTGACCTGGGTGCTGCTGCTGCTGCTGCTGGCGACAGTCCCCGGCCCAGGGCCCAGGCCTACAGCAGGTATGCCCCCATCTTGCCCTTCTGTCCCCTTGTCTACATGTCCATCTGTCTGATCAGCCAGGCCCAGGGCAGACACCCCTCGGGGCTCAGTCTTTGTCCATCTGTTAGGCCATCTGTGGCTGTGCATGGGGACAGCGGGAAGAAAGTCTGAAGCCACAGGGTTGAGGGGCCTTCTGCAGGGAAAGGAAGTCTGGGCTGAGCCCTCCCCACACCCGCTAGGAGCTGAGAGGCCTTGGCTGCCTGGGAGGGAGCCAGGGTAGAACAGCAGAGCCTTTGGGCAGCACCCCAAGCTCCAGTGGAGGCTGACTGCATACAGGCATTCCCTCCCCACTCCCCAGACATCCCTAGGCAAGATAATGGGTCCTCTTCAGGGTGGGACTGAACTCCAGAGCTGAGACCTCGGCCCCAGGCTGAGCTGGGCATCACCAACCCACAGTCTCCCATCTTCTGTCTGCAGGGAAATGTCACCACCATCCTCCTGCCCCTTTGATTTTACTTAATGGCATTTCCAAGCCTCTTCCTTGCAGCCCTTGAGCCATCATATCCTTGGCCAATAAATATTTATTGCCTGTCTTAAGTGCCAGGCACTGCACTTAGTGAAGTAGGCCCATAGGAGTGGCGCAGACCCAAGCCTGGCCCTTCACTAGTTGGGGGCATGGTGAAGGGCCAAGTGGGATGTGTCTGAGTGCTCAAACCCCACTCCTGTCTCCACTCTCCAGCTCCACAGGGACAGATATCTTGAAAATGGGACTGTGCCACAGGTCCCCGTGGCCCTTGGGAGAAGGCTTGGGGCTGATACCACAGTTTCCTTCGGCAGACTCCTGACTACCCTTTCCTCCTTGGCTGGGCTCCCTGCTGCAAATGTTTCTTACCCGCCCCGAATGAATGAAACATCAAGCCTGGCATGGTGGTGCACGCCTATAATTCCAGCACTCTGGGAAACTGACCCAGCAGGTCCACAATTTCAAGCTGGGCTTGGACAACTTAGACCCTGTCAGGAAGGAAGGGAGGGAAGGAAAGACTGAGGGAGACAAAGGGCTTGGAACATAGCTCAGTGCAATCCCCAGTACCAAAAGAAAACAAAACAAAAAAGGCACATCCTTGGCCTTCTCCCCAGCAGTGAGGCTCTATGGCATTCAGTTGTTGCCCCCTGGGAGAATGAGGTGGGTCAACCTCAGTGGGGCACCATTCTTTCCAAGGCCTTGAGTGGGACACTTAGCCATTATGTGAGCTAGAGAATTTGGTGGCTGAGGGTTGGTCAAGCCCTGGGGGCAATTCCTAGCCTTGCCTTTATCTCATTATATTCTAGCCAAGTACTAGATTGATTATCTTTGTGAAGATTGACCACATCCCTTTTCCATTGTGTCAGCTTGGTGGTCAGGGCAACCCAACCAGTGTTCTCCTGGGAAAGCATCCTTCTAAAGGACTCTAGGGGAATAAAGACTGGCCCTACCCATGGGGTGGCCACCTAGCACACATCTGGTCCAGGTGCTCAGGGCTGTCTTCTCCAGGTGCTCGAGAGAGCTGCTCCCTACGCTGTGGGGACCGGAATGGGACCTGCTCCTGCCACCCGACCTGCTTAGGCCTTCACACCTGCTGTCTAGACTTCCATGACTTCTGCCTGGAGATCTCACCTTCCTCGGGCTCCATGATGGGTGGCAAGGACTTCGTGGTGCAGCATTTCCAGTGGTTGGGATCCAAAGGAGATGTGATCTGCAGGTGGGAGGACTGAGGGGCTGGGCCACCTGGGTCCCCACACTCCCTGTGCTTCCAGCCCCGTGTACGAAAAGGGCCCTGACCTCCTGGTTGGCTGGGTGGAGCCCTGACACCAAGGACAGGCAGGAGGGCACAGGGACAGCTAGCTAGAAACTGGGGGACCCAGGCCTTGAAAGGATCAGCTCGTACCAGCCCAGCCACTCCTGCCATCTCTGCAACCCCAGGTTTAAGGACAGCATCGAGGTCCTTGGCCATGTGGACTCCTTGGGGCAAGTGCACTGCGTGTCACCCTTGCTCTATGAGACTGGCCGCATCCCCTTCACCATCTCAATGGACAGTGGCCACTCCTTCCTTCGTGCAGGCACCTGGCTGGCTGGTGAGCCCCCACCCAGCCAAGCCAGTTTAGCCTGTGGGCCCCAGACCCCACCTTCCATGTGCCCTAGTTCCCACCCAAAGTCTGAGCCCATGGGGACTTTCCCCAATGCTAATATATGCATATAGAGACTTGGTCCACCCACCTGCTCCTCTTAAACTGGTCCCTTGGGTAGGAGCTCCCACAGCTCATTACTCAACTCCTTCCCTGGCAAACAGAAGTCCCAGCCCAAAGTGGGTGGAGCCTGCAGGGTCCCCAAGCCAGGTGGGCCTCTGCTCTGCCAGGCCAGGTCCCTGCTTCTCCATCCTTGGTGTCCTTTCCTCCTTGGGGCCTTGGTAGAGCCCATAATCCAGCTATTTCAATAATGCTTTGTCCTCAGGAGGCCCCTGGGACCTCAGGAACCCCTGGAACCCCATTTCCTGGGCCTTTGGTCACCTCTCACCTGTCCCTGTCTAGCACACCCTTACAAAGTGTCGCAGTCAGAGAAGGGCCAACTGGTGAACGAGACCCGCTGGCAATACTATGGCACCCCAGGCACCACCACAGGGAACCTCAGTCTCACCTGGAACACCTCAGTGCTGCCCACGAAGACTGTCGCCATTGAGCTCTGGGGCTACGAGGAGACAGGTGAGGCCAGCCAAGTGCTGGTAGAAGCATCAGGAATTTTGGACTCCAAGAGATGAGAAAAAGGGACCCCTAGGTGTGTAAAGGGGACAGAGTAGCGATGGGGACTTCCAGAGAGAGAGGAAATGAAGAAAATTCCAGCCAGGAACTGGGGATCTGGAGCAAGGAATGTGCTGCAAGGGAGAACAGCGGGAGTTTCCACGAGACTGAGTGAGGGGAGGGGCATGGAGAGACCCCTGTCCACTTGGGGCCCCAGGTCCAGCAGGAGGTTTGGGTGCCTTGGCCCTTGGAAGGGATGTTTGTGCTGAAGGCTTGGTGCTTGGAAAGGAGACCTCGGCACTGCATCTAGGTCTGTTGATTGACATTCTGTCCATCTGTCAGGCCTCTTGCCAGAGACTGGGGCCAGGCCCATCCCCTGCCCCAGGGATCCTCAGAGGGGTCCTAGGACTCACCAAGGCCTTCTCTCCCTCAGGGAACCCGTACTCAGGGAACTGGACATCACAGTGGTCATATCTGTACCCCCTGGCCACAGATGCCCCCAACTCTGGCTTCTTTACTTTCACTCCCAAACCTGCACTTGCCGCCCATCAGAGATGGAGAGTAGGCGCTCTGCGGATCATCTCCAGCAAACACTACAGAGGGGAGAAGTAAGGACCACCGTGCAGGGCATGAGTTGGGGGCTGTCTGCCTAGAGACTTCCGTGCTTGCTAGGAAAGCCCCGGGCCAGGGCAGCCGGCTGTGTGGTATGGCCCAGCCCTTAGCTAGCACATCTCCACCGCTTCAGGGATGTGCTGGCAATCTGGACCAATGATCATGCACTGGCCTGGCACCTGGGTGATGACTTCCGGAACGACTCAGTGCGCTGGGCCCGTGCCCAGTGCCTGGCCTGGGAGGAGCTGGAGGATGGGCTGCCCGACTTCCTAAAGGAGCTGCCCGACTGTCCCTGTACCCTGGCCCAGGCCCAGGCTGACTCTGGCCGCTTCTTTGTAAGCCCCTGTACCCATCAAGGCCCAGGAGGGGGGAGGGGGCAGGGGCAGGGCCAGCCTCCCCAACTGAGGCAGACAGAGGCCTTCTGGAAGTGAGGTTGGGTGTCTAAGGTCCCCCAGTGGGTTGGTTCCCAGGGAAGGAGAGGATTTAGCACCCAAGTGACAGCCACCTGCCACTCTGCAGGCAGACTACGGCTGCGACATTGGGCAGGGCAGCGCTTGCACCTACCATCCAGGGGCTGTGCACTGTGTCCGCTCTGTGCAGGCCAGGTGAGCCACTGGACTGGGGATGGGAAAGAGGGCAGAGGCCGGGGTCGGGCTTCCCGCAGAGGCTCTGACTTGGCTGCATCCCCAGCCCCAACTACGCCTCCGGCCAGCAGTGTTGCTACAGGAAAGATGGCACCCAGCTCCTGACAGCTGACTCCATCGGCGGCAGCACGCCTGACCGTGGTCATGACTGGGGCGCACCTCCATACCGCACGCCACCCCGCGTGCCCACCTTGTCCCACTGGCTCTATGATGTCATGAGCTTCTACTACTGCTGCCTCTGGGCACCTGAGTGCTCCCGATATATGCGGCGGCGGCCTTCCAGTGACTGCCGCACCTACCGGCCCTCACGCCTGGGTGGGTACCAGCCTGGCACCAGCCCCAGGGAGAGTAAGACAGGGTCAGGTGTGGGGGAATCATTAGCTGACCCTCCATTCTCACCCCAGCCTCTGTCTTTGGGGATCCCCACTTCCTCACCTTCGACGGCGCCAACTTCACATTCAATGGGCGCGGCGAGTACGTGCTGTTGGAGGGGGAGGCGGACAGGAAGGACCTGAGGGTTCAGGGAAGAACGGAGCCTGCGACAATGACCAATGGTGAGTGAGGCTAAGGCTCCGTGGGTGCTGGGTGCCCTGAGTCATCTAGGGTAGGAGGCAGGAGCCAAAGTGACCCAATTCACACCACCCTCCCGCCAGGCACCCAGGCCCGTGGCACAGGGCTGACGGCAGTGGTTGTACAGGAGGGCAGCTCAGATGTGGTGGAAGTTCGGCTGGCTGGCGGGTCTGGGGTCCTGGAGGTGCTGCTGAATTCCGAGGTGCTCAGCTTTGCCGAGGTGGACTGGATGGACCTGAAGGGTGAGTAGGAAGCCCAGGCAAGGTCAGCAGGCTGCCCAGTGGCCGAAAGTCCTTGGCACAGCCAGGGCAGGAGAATCAGGGCCCTACCTAGCCTGAGGTCTGGTTTTAGACCTTCACAACTCCAGAGGTGCCCATGTCACACCCCAGGGCCTGCTCAGAGCTGTGAGTAACCAGGACTGTGGGATGGGTCCTGGCTACAGCCCAGAGGAGCCCAGAGGCCATCGTAATGAGGCTCACCATTGGCCAGCACAGCTTCACTCCTGGGCAGTGGCCCTTTGTCCCATCCATGACATTCACTGCAGGGAAGCCAGCCCTGCAGGGTGAAGGATGTAGCTTGGAAGTGATGGCCAGCAGTGGCAGCTCCAGGGTCTGGACCCCTTGTCATGGCTGTGCTACCTCAGGGAACTGAATGAATGAAATGGTCCCCAGGGGGTGTGCAAGGACCCTCAGGGAGGGCACAGGCCTTGGCATGGGGGTTCTGCAGAGTCTGGGCATCTTGATTCCATCTGGGATCCCAGTGAACTTGCAGGCAAGGGATGGGAGAAGGTCATAGTTATCAGGTTGGGAGGCCAGGGATTTAGCTCAGTGGTGCCACACCTGTCTCGAAAGTGCAAGGTCCAGAGTTCGATTCCCAGTACCAAAAAAGAGTACATTAACAGGTTGGCCCTGAGGATGCCCTCCCTTCTCCCCATCTGCTTCTGGAGCTGTGTCAGAGGTTGGGGACACCAAGAGGGTGTCCTTGACCCATGTCCTCCTGTGCCTAGGCTTGTTCCTGTCAGTAGCTGCTGAGGACAAAGTGTCAATCATGTTGTCATCGGGGGCTGGCCTGGAGGTCAGCATCCAGGGCCCTTTCCTGAGTGTGGCTGTCCTGCTGCCTGAGAAGTTCCAGAACCACACTCGGGGCCTCCTTGGAACATTCAATAACAACCCTGCTGATGATTTCACCCTGCGAAGTGGGAAGGTCCTTCCTCTGAACGCCAGTGCCCAGGAATTGTTCCAATTTGGGGCTGAATGTGAGTGACTCCATGGAATATGCTGGGCAGAGTGGGTGCTGGGGAGGGGGAGCTTTGCCAGGGGGAGGCCTGTGGATCAAGGGGAGACCCCAGACCCTTGTCCACCAAAGTGCTATGCCCACCCAAGTGTGCTGTCTGTCTTCCCAGGGGCCGTGCACAACGCCTCCTCCCTGTTCACATATGACTCCTGGGTCTTGGTCAGCAACTTCCTGTACAAACCCAAGCATGACCCCACCTTCAAGCCCCTCTTCCCCAATGAGATTGTCCTCAGCTCTGGACAGGCAGAAGAGGCAGCCAAGCTGTGTGGGGATGACCATTTCTGCAAGTTTGATGTGGCGGCCACTGGGAGCCTGAGCATGGGCAATGTGACACGGAAGGCCCACCAGATGCACTGCGATCGCCTCCAGAGCCTGCAGCATGGTGAGGGTGGGGGAAAGGGAGGCCTGGGGGAGGGGATGGGTAGCTTGCACTGAGACAGTGTCCTCCAGGCTGGCCAGTGACATGCAGTGGCCAGCAGTTCAGGGCTGTCGTCTTTGCTCTGCCCCCATCCCAGAGGTATCCTGTGGCTGGCTGGCCGCCCCTTCCAATGGCCACAAGGAAGACTTCAAGTACCTGATGGGCTCTACCATCCGCTTCCACTGTGAGAGTGGCTACAGCTTGGCTGGAGCAGAGACCAGCACCTGCCAGGCTGATGGCACCTGGTCCGCACCCACCCCACAGTGCCAGTTAGGTGAGGATGCCCCCTCCCGGTGCTCCCTCCAGCCCCTGCATGCCAGCATGCCTGAGAGACCTTCAGCACCTTTGCCCTCTTGCCAGGACGGAGCTACACAGTGCTGCTGAGCATCATCTTTGGAGGCCTGGCGGCGGTGGTGCTGGTCACTGTCATCTATGTGCTGCTGCGGCGCAGGAAGGGCATGTGAGACTCCACCTAGGAGGAGCCCCCCACCCCACTGCCCCATGGATCCCCCAGTCGATGCCCCTCTTCAGCCCTCTTGGGACCCTGGGGGAGCCGGTGGTTATTTGCCTGCTGCAAGCTGCATCTCTATTGCAGGAACCTGTGGAGTTCTCATCCCTGAGACTGGAGCACACTCGGGCAGCAACACAGGTTCATGTCAGGGTCACCAGGACCCAGACTCCCAGGAGAAGGCTGTCTAACAATCACATGTACACCAAGTCTATGGTTTCCAGATCCCTAGAACTAGGCACCCAATACCTGGGTTTTTAATTCCTGTGGACCCAAGACCCAGTGCCTGATCCATCTCAGCTCTGAGGCACAATGCCTGCACCTTGCTTTGTTCCCCTATTACTCAAGGCTGTAATTCCTTAGACCTGAGACTTCATACTCTGGAATTCTAATAGCTGTGTCCTGAGCCCTAACACATCTGTATCAGAAACTCAAATTCCAATACCTCACTCCCTGTAGCCTGGTGGTGACCCTGATCCCTGACAGAGACCTGCCCTCCTCACCCTGTGGGGCCCCCCAATGCCAAGGCGCTTTGGATTTTGCACCTCCAGCCCAGCCTGAGACCCCTGGTGGGCCCAGCCCCAGGGCGAGGAGAGGCCTTAGGACCCCTAGCAAGGACTGCAATGATGGGAGGAACCAAACTCCACACTCCACACTCCGGGTTTATATTTCTACCTCTTCTGGAATGTCGCTTGGTAACACCCCTCCCTGTCTGTATGAGGAGAAAACAAGCTCCCTGTGTCCCTTCCTGGTGTCCTGGTGCTCATTCTGGGCCTCACTTTGGAGAATCACCCACCCAGCACCAGGGTCTGAGTCCTGCCTGCTTCATCTCCCTTGCCCCCCTGTTACTCTCCTCAACCCCTCTCTCTTTATGTGTAAGATGGGATTAAGAACAGTGACACCCCCAGCCCCAGCGGGATGTGGTGGTTACACCTATAATCCCAGCACTCTGGGAGAGTCCGAGGCAGGAGGATCATGAGTTCAAGCCCAGCCTGGGCAATTTATTTTCTTAATGAGACTTTATCTCAAAATAAAAAATTCAAAAAGGACTGGAGATGTAGTTTAGAGTGAAAATCCTGCATCCAACCCTAGTGGTGATGGAAAAAAGCCCAACAGTGACCCCTAGTGGCGCAGGGATGAAGAATGATGGGAGAAAAAGGCTGGGCAGAGGGTATCACATAGAGTGCTCTGGAGATTGGAAGGGACAGACTGGGCCTAACCACGGCCGCCCTCTCCACTAGGTGCCTACCCATTCCCCTGCCCTGGTATTCCTTGAGAAGAGCTGCCTACCCTGCAGCAAGCAGGCATAGCCTGGCCTGGGCCTTCGACCCTGCCCCTGGCACTTCTCTACAAAAGACAGCTCCTGGGCCGGGAGTCACCACTAGGAGGCCTATGCCGAAGTCCTCCAGTGAGCAGGGGCCATGTTCTTTAGCTCAGGGATGTGCAGAAGCGAGGCCCAGAACCAGGCCTCATGCCTCTGCCACCCACTTGAACACCTGCTCCCCTGAGCAGCTCCTTACCTGCCCCTCCTCCGGGCCCAGGTATGACAGGAATGCTATGGAACCTCTTCAGCACAAACATGGGCTGAAGTTCTCCCTTGCGGAGAGGTCATGGAATGAAGGCCCAGCTGGGCTGTACGGGGTAGGAGAGGGTCAAAAAGGTGCCCTCAGACGGAAAATCTAGACGGGGACTTGAGCACAGGCCTCAGTGTGACTTGCAATGCTGGTGAGGCCACACGGGGACAGCATTGGGTAGAAACAGTGAGTGGAGGTTGTGCCACTCCCAGCTGGCTGGGGAGGGAAGTCAGCCGCCTCCTTGCAGCTGGGCCTGCAGGCTTGGTCGCGACTGCAGCCAGACAGAGTTCATGCACAGCTCATCCCTCCTTACCTAGGAGGGCCACTAGGTCCCCCCAGTCTCCGGATTCTCAGGTTGCACATGTTGCCCTGCAGTGAGTGGCACAACTTGCCCAGTTGGCACTGATCAGAGTCCAGACCTCTCCTCAGCCTTGCCCTTAGAGAAGGGTCCCGGAGAGCAAGAGAAGAGCTGGGGCAGGGTCCTATCCAGAGGGTTTCTGGAGGAGGTGTGTGCTGGGGTGCGTGTGAGAGAGTAGCTGAGAGGAGTTGGGAAGGTGGGGGCACCCAGGAGAAGGGTGGAGAGGTTGGAGCCCATGCGTCCTGTCTTCCAGACCCCACAACTCTGGGCTCGGAGCTCCAGGCAGGGTGGGGCTGGTACTTTCCTCTCTGCAGATGAGGTAGAGCAGGGCTTGGCTCCCACAGACTGAGTTTCCACTGTGTCCCCGTGCCAAGCCAGGCCAGGCGGGCCACTTGTCAGTGAGAGAGAGGTCAATTTTTGGGTCAAGAGTGAACATGGAGCAGGGAGGCCAGGAGGGCAGGGGCAGCTTCACAGCTCACGGATATAGCAAAGGGTATCACAGACATGCAAACCTGAGTCAAAAGATAGTTGTAAACCAAGCATAGTGGCACACACCTGCAATCTCAGCACTCAGAAGCTGAGGTAAGAGGATTGCAAGTTCTGACCCAGCCTGGGCATTCTAGCCACTTAGTGAGACCCTGTCTCAAAATTTAAAAAGGGCTAGGGATGTAACTCAATGTGAAGGCCTGTCTCAAAATTTAAAAAGGGCTAGGGATGTAACTCAATGTGAAGGCCCTGGGTTTAATCCCTAGTATCACACACACACACACACACACACACACACACACGCAAAGCATGAGCTTTCTTGGGCTATCCTCCACCCACCCCTTTCCCTCCAGGATGTGCCCTAGAGCTGTACCCCCTCAACAAGAGAAGAGGTGCCTAGCTGTGGCCCTGGCCCCAGACTGCAGACATTCCCAGTGCCAGGGGCAGGCCAGGCTGGGAAGCCCCGCCACCTGATGGGGGCTTTCCCGGGGCCTGAGGAAGACAGAGGTTCGGCTGTGCCTGTGCAAAGGTGGAAAGTACTAGAGCAGGTACAGACACTGGAGACCTCTGCCTTGGGGACGTGGTCTGCCTGTCAAACACCAGCCCCAGGCCTCGCAGGACAGCCAAGAGTGGGAGCTCATGGGTGGCACCCCGAAGGTTGGACTGACAGACTCATAATGTGGAACCTGTTTTTTTGCCTCCTGCCCCTTGTACCAGTTGAAGCGAGGAAGATGGTAATGCAGGGACTTGGGAACAGGTGATGGGAGAGCTGGACTATCAAACAGGGGCCAGCAAAGCACTCACAGGACCCTAGCACACCGCTGGGTGAAGGGATGAAGGGAGGAGCATGTGCCCAGGGCCAGGCCCAGGTCTCAGGTCTCTCTAAAGAAGCTTGAACTGAAAAAAAAAAAAGAAGCTTGAACTGAGCAGGCCTGGCAGCTCAGCCCAGTCAGAGTCATGGGGCAACCTGCTAAGGCAGAAGGAAGTATACACTTCTCTTTTCACTCAACCTGCAGCCTCCCATAGAGCAGACAGTTGGCTGAGTAGTGGACCCAGGGTTGAGAAAAAGGAGGGCTCTGAGCCAAGACAGGCACAATGGGGAAGTGCAGGCCACCCTCTTCCAGGCTGGTTCCTTCTGAAAACCTAGGGCTGGCTGAGTGTCTGTGGTAGGCTAGACTGCAGTGGGGCTTGCTGGGGGTCCTCTGTCCTCAGGTCCATGCAGCCTGTCATGGGCATGGGAAGTCAGGGGGAGTTTCCTGGAAGAGTCTGGCTCCAGCTGAATTTCTAAGGACAAAAATCAGTTAGGGAAGTGAAGTCAGGGTGGTGTCTCTGAGCCACTCAGCAGCCCACACAGCTCAGACCCATCTTTTAGCTGCATGCTAGACTACACTTCCCAGACTCCCTTGCAGCTGGGTGGTCATGCCCAGGTCTGGGTGGGGCAGAATGAGCTGAGTGGGGGAGCAATTCCAGCCCAGGCCCATCAAAAGCTCCCAGTGACACTCCCTCTAGGCTCTCCCCCCGCCCCGCTTCTGCCATTGCAAGCCCTGCCCCTTGGGTCCCTGCTAGGTCCATAGCATAGAGAATGATCCCCCTCCTCTCCAACACACACACACACACACACACACACACACACACACCCCAACATGTTCAATCATCTGGTACTGCTCCAGGATCAAAACTGTGCTTGTAATTCAGCTATAATACATTTGGGGCTCATTGGCCACAGTACTGGGTCCCTCTAATGATATGTCAGAGACAAACGTGTGAAAAACTGATTTGTGTGTGTGTGTGTGTGTGTGCCACTGAGGATTGCTTAGCCTCACACATACTAAGCACGTGGTTTATGACTGGCATCCCCAGCTCTTCTAAACTTTTGTTTTGAAGCACAATCTCCCTAAGTTGCCTAGCCTGGCCTAACTTGCCACCCTCCTGCCTCAGCCTCCCTAATAGTTGAGATTACAGGGATGTGCCACCACATCCAGCTGGCCTTACAGTCTTCATTAGTGTAGAAAATAAATATTATGGTACAAGGTTAAAACAATCTAAACTAATTAAGAACCAATTTACTGAACTAGTCTCCAGTTGGGCAGTGCTTCAAACAGCATTGTACTTTGTGAATAAGTTCAGGTTTGCCTGGAGGAGAAATCCACATGGCAGACTGGCTGGTTAATCAGCACACCCATTTTCCTCCACCAGTTGGACCCTCATTGACACCCACACCAGACCTGCCAGATAGCTTGTGTCCCCGTGTAGTTGCTGGCATATGGAGCTCTCACACTTTTTGTTCTTTGGCAGGTAGATGAAAAATAGCTTGAAGCTTGCATCAACTTGGCCAGACTGTGTGACATTTCCCAGCTTTCTCTTCTCTGCATGTTTCTGGTTAGTATGGGCCTCAAGAGAGATTCTCATGCAAGATGTGGCACCAGAGAGCCCTGCATCACATCCCAATCTGCTCAGTGCTACAATGCATGGCAAAAGGAAAGACATAGAGACAGAATTAAAAAAAACAGTTATGGGGAGCCAGGATGACCAGTGCTTGTGCAAGCAAAGGCCCTGAATACCCAGAGCCATCGATATTTATTGGTGACATCATAGTTAGATTGAGGTAAAGAGGCTATGTGGAATTGCTACGGTTATGTTGCTGATGCAGACAAGGCTTATAAAGGAAGAGACAAAGCATTCTTTTTTATTTTCTGAAGCATTCTTGAATTAGGAATGGAACAGACAAGATATAGGTTGTGGTTGATAGTTAACCTTGTCTTTTTAGTAAAGAAGTTTTTAACTTTGGGAATGGAATTTGGGTGCCAGTCACCCTGACCTCAGCTGCTATGTTATCTCATATTGAGCCCCACAACTTCACGAGTCATCTCTGGTCTCTGCTGTGAGCATTGGTGGAGAGGTTGTGCTAGCCTGTATGCCGCCCACGATGCTCCTATGAGTCACATAGGCTTCAGTTGGACTCACTTCTTAAAATAAGCCAATTGTGGGGTTACAGCCTTTACAGCCTGCTCTGCTTACAGCCTGCTTGGGACATAATCCATGGGGCCATCTCCATAATGTGGCAGATAGAAGTAAGCGGCACTCATTTGTGGAGCTTGCTCCTCACTGCTGTCTGCCGGAGCAGCGAATTGATGTGGGCAAAGCCCAGGCCTGCGACTGTTCCCTCTTCCCCGGGATGGGTCATTGGCTGGAGCGATGCTTGGGCCAGATAGATGAAAGGTCCCAGCTTCTGCGGGAAATCCTTGTCACCCACGACAACAAGAACAAATGTGAGTTACCGGGGATTTAGCTCAGTGGTTCTGGCACCTGCCTCGCAAGCTCAAGGTCCTGAGTTCGATCCCCGGCACACACACACACACAAAAAAGTGAAGAACAAATGTGAGTTTCAGTCCATCCTTTCCAACTCCACCCATATTGGGACTCCAGCCAGCTTTGAAGCCTGCACCCCACTTTAAAGCTATCTTCCTTTCCTGAACCCCTGATTTGTGTATTTTAAGTTATTTATCATAGTACTGGGGACTGAACCTAGGTCCTTCACACTGAGCTACAGTTGGGGTCTTTTTAGTGTGTGCCACTGTACCCAGCTGCCTCATGGAGTTTAAGGTCCAGCTGCAGCATTAGATCAAGAACTGGGTGTGGTGGCACACATCTGTAATCCCACCACTTGGGAGACTGAGGCAGGAGGATCACCTTGAGTTCAAGGCCAGTCTAGGCAACATAGTGAGTTCAGCTTGAACTACAAAAAAAAAAAATTAGATCAAGAAGACAGACTTATACAGGCAGTCTTTCCTTTTTTGGGGTGCTGGGGATTGAGCTCAGAGCTTTACACATGCTCTACAACTGAACTATACCCCCAGCCTCTTTTGTGTTGTTGTTTGTTTGAGTGAGATGTGGTCTTGCTATGTTGCCCAGGCTGCTCTCAAACTCTTGGGCTCAAGTGATCCTCCTGCTTCAGCCTCCAAGTAGCTGGGCCTGCAGGTGCACATCATCCTGTCTGGCCTAACTTTTCTTTAAAATATGAACTTTATGCAGGGAAGTGCACACCTGACAAGGTTAGAGCTTGATAAAGTGACCCAAAGTGATCATGCCCAGGGAACCGCCACCCAGGCTGAACATCAGACCCAACCTCACCCCCAGGGTTTTCTCTGTCTCTCACCCTTCCTTCCTCCCTGGGGAACTTTCTTGGTTTCTCACACTATAGATTCCTTTCCCCAGTGTTGTGCTTTACACAGATGGAATCGTGGAGGAGATGCTTTCTTGTATCTAGCTTCTTTTGCCTGTTATGCTTATGAAGTTCCTTGGTGTCGAGATGAGAGGCTCTAATTGGTTCTTTTGTTTTTGTTTTTGCTGAGGATTGTTCCAGCTGCTGTGTACACCTGCTATGGTTTAGGTAAGTGTCTCTCAAAGGCCCATGAGCGAAGTGCTTTGTCCCCAGCCCTTGGCTCCACTCAGAGGTGGAACCTTTAAGAAGTAAAGCCTAGCTGAGAGCGGTGTCACATACCTCTAATCCCAGCACTTAGGAGGCTGAGCCAGGGGGATTGCCATGAGTTTGAGGCCAGCCTGGGCTACATAGAGAGACCCTATGTCAAAAAAAAAAGAGTGGTGGTGCACAACTGTACTCCAAACACTCTAGAAGGCTGAGGCAGAAGGACCACAAGTTCAGGCCCAGGTGGAGCAACTTAGATACTTAGCAGGGCTCTATCTCCAAATAAAAAAGAAAACAGGGCTGGGGAAGTAGAGCCCAGTGGGGTCTTCTGGCCCATGGCAATGCTCCGAAACAGATACTGGGACCCAGCCTCTTGTTCTCCCTTTGCACATAGCCATGCGGTGAGTGGGCTTTCTCACCCATGTGCTTGTGCTGTGATTGGCGATGGGCCAATCAGTCACAAACCGAACCTTCCAAAACTGAGCCAAATATCAACCTTCCCTTCTTATAGGTTGGTCATCCCAGGTGTTTTGTTACAGTGATAGAAACCTGATTAATAAAACACCACAGTAAGTTTATCCCTTCTTCTGTCAGGGTATATTAGAATGGTTTTCAGTGTGGGGCTACAATGGCTTTTCTGCAGCAAATATTCTTGGATCATTTGGTGCACAAATGTATGCGTTTATGTTGGATAAGTTCTTAGGAGCACTGCCGGCCACAGGATACACACATAGTAGCTTTAGGAGACATCGCCAGTGTTCCAAAGAGGCCTTAGCAGTTAACATTCCCACCAGCAGGTTATGCAAGCTCTGTTTCGCTATGTCCTCACCCAAATTTGGTAGTATCAGTGTTTCATTTTAGCCATTCTGATGGATGTGTAGTGACAGTATATTGTGGACTTAGTCTGACAACTGTGAAGTTGGGAGCCTTTTCATATGGTTTTTGTTTTGTTTTGTTTCTTTTGGGTTTTTTTTGGTACTGGGGATCGAACTTGGGTCCTTGTGCTTGCGCAGCAGGTGACGAAACCACTGAGCTAAACCCTGGCGTCTTTTCATATGTTCACTGGCCATCTGGAGATCCTCTTTTTTTTTTTTTTTCCAGCACCAGGGATCGAACATCAGGACCTAGCACTTGCCAGGCAGGCAGTGGCACCACTGACCTACATCCCCAGCAAGATCCTTTCCTAAGATGTCCTGTCCACTCAAGGTTTTTGCTCATTTTCTATTGTCTGGATCTTTTCCTGTTGTTTTTTTAATTTTCTCTTTGAGACAGGGTTCCACTATGCTGTTCAGGCTGGCCCCAGGCTGGCCTCAAACTCACGGTGATCCTATTGCCTCAGCCTCCCGAGTGCTGGGATTACAGGTGCGCACCACCACACCCTGCTTCTTTTTGTTTTTGAGACAAGGTCTTACTATGTAGTTCAAGCTGGTGTTGAACTCACTGTGTAGTTCAGGCTGGCCTCGAACTTGCAGCGGTCCTCCTGCCTCAGCCTCCCAAGTGCTGGGACTACAGGCGTGCACCACCATGCCCCACTTGCTTTTGTTTTTTTGAGAAAGAGTCTCACTAGATAGTCCAGTCCAGGATGGCCTTGGACCCCTTATGTAGCCCAGGGTTGGCTTAGTCTTGTGGTCCTCCTGCCTCAGCCTCCCAGAGTGCTGGGATTACAGGACTGTGCCACTGAGCCTGACCTAAATATTGATTCAACTAGTTCATCTGTTCTTTTCTCTTTTGTTCTCCATCTGGGATTCACATTTAATATATGTTACCCCTTTTATAGTTGTCACAATGTTCTTGGATATTCCATTCCTCTTTTTTTTTTCCTTTCACTTTTTTTTTCTTTGTGGTGCTGGGTTGGATACAGAAGCTGACCTATTATATTAGGCAAGTGCTGTACTACTGGGTTATGCCCCCAGCCTCTTTTCAGTATTATGTTCTTCCTTCCTTCCTTCCTTCCTTCCTTCCTTCCTTCCTTCCTTCCTTCCTCTCTCTCTCTCTCTCTCTTTCTTCTTTCTTTCTCGGGATTCAACTTGGGACCTTGCACTTGCGAGGCAGGCGGTGGAACCACTGAGTTGAATCCCCAGCCGCTGTTGTTATCTCATCATTTGTGTGACACTGAATTTTTAGCCCAGGACCTTAATGCTGAGCTACATCTCCAACCCTTCTTTTGAGACAGGGTCATGGGAAATTGCCTGGTCAGGACTTAACCTTTTGGTCCTCCTGCCTCAACCTCCTGAATGCTGGGATGAAATTTATCAGGGTTTTTTTTTTCTCAAGATCATCCTACCCTTGTTGAAGAGGCTGGGCAACGTGTTTTCCTTTCTGTTCCGTGGAAGAGCTTGTGTAAGACAGATATTTTCTTCCATCAATGTTTGCAAGAATTCATGGAGGAAGCCTTTTGGTCCTGAAGTTATTTACTTTGTCCCTGTGGGATCTCTTTGTTTTCATTGGCATTGCTTATTTATAAGGTCGAGTAACTTTTCACATGTTGAAACAGCTATTGAAATTGAGAACTGTGGACAAATGAATCAGAGCCCTGCATGGATCTCTAATGGTCAAAAGAAAAGTCATTTCTTTGGAATCTTCCTAATGGATTTGGTCTTTGATAGTAATAGCTAACTATTTAAACATTAAAGAAATGAACTCCACATCCTATTATGTATTGATTTTTTTTCTTTTTGGTACCAGGGATTGAACTCGGGAACTTTTGCTTGAGAGGCAGGTGGGAGAACCATTGAGCTAAATCCCCTGACAATTTTTTTTTCTTTTTGTGGTCCTGGGCATCAAATCCAGAGCCTTGCACAAGTAATTTTTTAAAAAATAAACCAGGGGGCTGGGAATTTAGCTCAGTGTTGCCATGCCTGCCTTGCAAATCCAAGATCCTGAGTTCGATCCCTGGTGCCAAAAAAATAAAAAATAAACCAGGTTCAATTTTATTCAAATTCTCTAAACTTTACACTGAATGCTAATTGCTTCTAAAATACATATTACCCTTTATTTTATACTTTTTCTATTTTTTCTTTACAGTTTCTCAATAGAAGCCAGAATCTGACCTACTATTCTGATTAAGCTTCTTTTTATATTTATTTATTTATTTATTTATTTATTTTTGGACAAGATCTTCCTGTGCAGTCCAGGTTGGCCTTGAATTCACTATGTAGCCCACGCTGGCCTCAAACTCATGGCAATCTTCCTGCTTCAGCCTCTTGAATAGTAGGATTATAGGTGTGTGTTACCACACCCCACTTTAAGCTTCTTTTTAATATTCATGGCCAATATCTGGCTTCTATATTTTTCCCCAGTACCAGGGATTGAACTCAGGACCTTGTGCTTGCTAGGCAGGCATGGTACCACTGAGCTACATCCTCGACCTTAATATCTGGCTTCTAAAAGAAAGAGTCAAAAAAAACAAAAACAAAAATCAAATAAAAGAAAGGCTTTTGGTCTTTTCAATTGCTCACTAATAGGGCAAGACTGCATTGTAACCTATAATCACATGACCAAATTTAAAATCAATCTTGGCATCCAGTCTTTTTTTCTTTTTGAGACAAGATCTCACTATGTAGTTCAGGCTGGCCTTGAACTCACTAGGGGCCTCTAACTCTTGGCAATCCTCCTGTCTCAGCCTCCCAAGTGCCGGGATTACAGGTGTGCACCACCACACCTGGCTGGCATCCAGTCTTGCATTTCTAATCAAATTCACAATCCACCTTTCAGCTTCTTCTGGAGTCATGTTCAGTTTATCTGCTAACATATTAATGCTGGTACATAGGTGAATATGACAAAAAGTCTCAAATATGAAGAGATGGGTATTTTCATTAGACCTGACTTACTTTCCCTCAGTGTTTTCTGAGCTCTACTAAAGCCAAAGTATAAGCATTAAACAAATTCTGTAATTGGGTCCTTGTATGTGTAAAACTCCTATTAATAACTTTTACTAGATCTTTTAGCACCTGCCAGTGTTTTTGAATATTTTATTTGTTATGACTGCTGTGGTCAAATAGTGGAGAATATGTGAAGAAATCATCTGAATTGCACTAAGGTACTGTGACTGTTAAAAGAAGAGATCACTAATATTATCTCAACCTTTGGAGTGGCTGAAGAAAACAAACAGAGACCAACGGATGAGCCACGTTTGCTGCTGAGATGGCATGGAAAACTCACAGGATTGTTACCTCAAGTCTCTGAAGCAGGTAAGGTCTTTTATGGTTGCATCCCATTATGCATGAAAATGTCAGAGGCCAGTTTTCCCCAGAAAAGTGAAAGCATTCTGTCGGTTGCTGGAATCAACCCTCTAAAAATATTCAGCTGCTCCTGAGCCATTTCCACACTTGTACTGGAATTTTGCACAATTGTAAGCTGTATCTAAATATTCCTACTGAAACCCGTATGTAACTGCCAGGTAATCAAATAACATCTGACCATCCCTGGTTGACTGCATTTGCTTCATAATTTCTGGATCCTCAAACATCTTCACAATTGGTTCTGTTTCTGCCTAAAGTTGTGCCAGTTGTACAACTGCGGTTCTTTTTTTCTCTCAAGGTATGAGGAATGTCATCAGAATAAAGGTTTTTGTACATATCCACAGCAAAGTCAGCCATGTTGGTATCACTAAGAAGGTCCAGCTTCCTTTGTAATAATTTCTTCTCATTTTACTTTCACACCAAAGTGTGACAGTTTAGTATTACAGCCAAGTGTTACGGCTCTGTATAACAGCCAAGTGTTACAGCCACGTGTTATGGTTATCCAAAGGCCGCTGGTGGTGAAGAAGTTGAGCGGCACTCAGAGAGATGGAAGGAAGCTTTTATTATGCCAGTGGGCCCAGAGGAGTTCACACTCCGAAGTCTGAGCCCCAAACAGAAATGGAAGCAATCTTATACAGAGATCTATGGGGTGGAGTGGTGGGCCCACCTGCCTGGAAAGCATGCTCATTGAGGCGGATGGGGAGAATTAACAGAACATTCTTGAAACCTTAGGCTTGGGAGCAGACAAAGGCCTGCCCTGTTATGCATTATTTCCTTATCAGTACATCTTCTTCATAGAGAGAAACTCCTGGAGTGGGAAGACCAGGTGCTGGTTCAGAAAGTGTGCCATATGCACCTTGCACATGTAATTTTTTCCTGAGTTTTTCATGGGCCCTTAAAATTTTTTTTATGGGGCCGGGGATTTAGCTCAGGGGTTCCGCCACCTGCCTTGCAAGCGCAAGGACCTGAGTTCAATCCCTGGTACCAAAAAAAAAAAATTTTTTTTTAGAATATGTTGGCAGTACATAATGATCACATTCATCATGGAGAGTTGGTACATGTATGTCAATTCTTTTTATATCCCCTTCCTCATTGGTCTTTTAAGATATTTTTCCACATTTAAAAAAAAACATTTTTTGTGAGATGCTGTGGCACATACTTATAATCACAGCACTCTGAGAGGCTGAAGCAGGAGGGCCACAGGTTCAAGCCTAGCCTGGGCTATTGAGTGACTTAGTGAGCCCCTGTCTTAAATATAAAAGTTTTAAAAAGGGCCAAAGATGTAGCTTAGCACAAAGGTCCTGGATTTAATCCCCAGTATACACATACATGCACACACACACACACTTTTTTTTTTTTAGTATTTTAAAAAATTCATTGTCTCACTATGTGGACTAGGTGCAAAACCCAAACTCACCGTGTATGCTAGGCTGGCCTCAAACTTGCCATCCTCAGCCTCAGCCTCAGCCTCAGCCTCCCAAGTAGCTGAGAGTACAAGCATGGACTACCACACCCTCCTCAGTGGCTCCCTTCTTAACCAACTGATATAGTAGGTATCAGGATTGAGCTAGATGAGGAATGAAAGCTTGTCAATAATCCACAAGCTCTACAAAAGCCTATATATCCTCTGCCATGTGAAGGATGGGGAAATTTGCACTTGATCTTACACATGTCTGGAATCAAATAGGACCCACCCTCAGAACTTTACAGATAGTCCAGGGCTTTAGATGGGATTGGAAGCCCCTCCCCTCGTGTGCACATGAGAGCAGTCATCCCTCTGCTGTCCTGCAGCAAGGTATAGCCTTCACCAGTCAGCACACCATCCATACCATGGAGGCAGAATCTCCACCCCACCCTCAAGTCGAGGTGAATCAAGTTTCAAAGCAATGCTGAAAAAGTCATTAGCTAAAACCAGCACAGCATGCCTGGAGGCAAGAGAGGTGTCTGCTTTTTTCCAGTAGCATAGACAAGAAGTATCTCATCCAACTTCTTGTAATCCGAAGTCATTTTGCTCTTTTACCAGCCATGCAGAGGGAGCCTTGAGCAAGTTGTAAAAATCCCAATCTACTTTCATTTTTTCACGGTCTTTCCAAACTCAGTACATACACCCAGTAGCTTGTACACCTGGTATTTACTACCTGCCTAGATGGGAAGGCTATCAGGGTCCCATTTTGTTTGAACTTTGAGTAGAAATTCCTTATGCAGAGGTTTGTAATTCTTTCCTAATACAATATCCTTCTCTAGAATGTACTCAGGGACCAGGGAGATTAGTACCAAATATGGACCAGGAGACACTCTCCCAATTCCTAGATGTAACAAAACTTGTACTTTGATGTTCTCACTCCTATACCCATCAATTACTGCCCAGGGCTCCAGAAAACATGGAGGATCCCCATCAATCAATGTACATTCAGTCCCAGTATCTATCTGAGTGATGGTCTTTTCCTTGTTCTTGGAGGACCAATAAACAGTGAATTCCATGTGAGGCCTCTAGGCACCCCACTGGCCCTCACTCTGGGGCAACATTGGCACCATTCCTCATCACAAGGAGTGGGAGAAGCCATCCTAAGAGCTACATCCCCAGGCCTTTTCTATTTTTTATTTTGTGACAGGGTCTCACTAAATTGCTAAGTTTCCCAGGCTGGGCTGGAATCTGTGGCCTCCTGCCTCAGATCCCAGAGTTCTGGGATTACAGGCCTGTGCTGCCACGCCCACCTCTCCCATTTTTATTGGTTCCTTTTTCTTATCAGGCTTTGTGATAAATTGTACACTGTCCTGGCTCCTTCAGGCTTTCCCAGGTTCTTATTTACCTTAAAGGGCCATACCATTTTAGAGGGGACATTTTGCCTCAGCCTCCCCAGTGCTGGGATTATAGGTGTGCACCACTACACCTAGCAAATTGTAACTTGAGGGGGAGGGTTTACTTGGCTTACAGTTTATAGAAGTTTCAGACCATAATCAGCCAACTCCAAGGCAGGGGCAACAAACAGGCATGGCAGAGCAGAAACAACATGGCACACACAAGGCAGCAAAGATAACAAGAGAGTTGTCAGCATCTCCCTGCTCCTTTTATCTTACTCAGGCTACTTAGGGCAGTAGCACTCATGCCCTTAATCCTACTGCCCTTGAGCTCACCATTGCATCATGAATCAATTCCAGCTTTATACACTCTAAGCCTATGACCACATGAGGGTTTGGGGGGACATCTAGACCCAAACCATAACATTCTGCCCCTGGCCCCCCAAAGACTCATGTACATTCCTTTACACAAAAGGCCTTTAGCCCATCTCCAAGAGGTGCCAAAGTCCTAACAGTTTCAGCACTGCTGAAAAGTCCAAGTCCCAAGTCTCCTCTGAGATTTAAGGCAAACTATTTTTTGTTTTTTGTACCAGGGATCGAACTCGGGACCTTGTGCTTGCGAAGCAGGCACTAGAACCACTGAGCTAAATCCCCGGCTAAGGCAAACTCTTAACTGCAGGCCCCCGTGCAAATGAAAAGAAAGCCAAACACTTCCAACATTCAATAGCACAAGATGGACATTACCATTCCAAAAGGTACAAATAGGAGGTTACAAAGGAAAGGGACCAACATAAGTCCAAAATCCAGTAGGAGAAACATTAAATCCCACAGTTCCATTTCCAGCATCCCCAGCAATCTGTGGCAACTTGTGAACTCCAGAGGGTTTTGGTGGCTCCGCCCCTATGGCACTTTTGGTGGTTATAGCTCCTATGGCTTCTCTCTTGGGCCAGCTCTGCTCCCTACTTGCAGCTTTCCTCAGACAATCCATGCTCCTGGCTTCTCCAAACTTCTGGGTCTCCAGTGCACCTTCGGCTTCACACTCAGCTTCACACACTGCCCTCTCAGGGGCACCCTGCCTGGTCTCCCAGGCCTTCTTCTGAAATCTGGGTGGTAGCCTTCCTGACTCTACAACTCTTGAATTTTGCATGCGCCTAAACTCAGCACCATGTGGATGATGCCGAGGTCTGCTGCCAGCTGGAGCAGTAGTAGCCAGTCTTCCCTCTCTCTTGGCTGTAGGGGTCGAGTGCCTGGATCTTTGAGCACTCTGAACCCAATCCTGAGGAACAAATTCTCTAGACTCCCGCCATTTTGGAACAGCTTCCCTAGGTTGCCATTTTGGAACAACTTCCCTAGGCTGCTGCCATTCTGGAACATGGTGTGGCAGTCGCCATTTTGGAACCTGGTTCTCTGGGGCTTTTTTCTCAAAGCAAATTCCTTCACCTTTATAATTCTGAGGCTGCAGAGTGTGAGGCTGCTTCCTGTCATGCTTTCAAACCATCTTTTTTATTTTCCTGTTCCTTCTCAGTAATCAAGATTTGTTCTGCTCTATCTTTGCAGTCCACAGATTTACTGGGGCTTCCTTTCTGGCCCAACTCAAAATGTTTTAAGTCATTTTGCTGGGCTCCTTGCTCTTGATTCTTCACATAGATCTGACTAAAAGCCCCAACAGTACCCATGCCACTGCCTCAATATTCGACTGCCTTGAAATTTCTTCTGAAAGATTAATTAGTCTACCACACAGGCTCAGGCAAAATCTCTGGACATGAACAAAATGCAGACAAACTTTCTGCCAAGCCATAACACACATCATCTGGAGTTCAATAGCCAATGCAGTCCTTCTTCCTACCAGAAACCTTCCTGGCCTGATCTTTATAAGCTTTCTGGTCTTCTGATCTCTGACTAGAATCTCCTTTACAAAAAAAAAGACTCTCCCATACAGAACAGCCTGAGGCGTTCAAACCCTACTCTTTTTAGCTGGTAGCTCTGAATCTTCCAGCAAGGTCACTGAACAGGAACAAAATTCAGACAAACTTTCTGTCAAGTCATAACAAACATCTTCTGGAGTCCAGCAGCCAATGCACTCCTTCTTCCCAGCAGAAACCTCCTGAACCTCTTTTCCACCAGCTTTCTGGTCTTCTGAGCTCTGACCAGAATCTTCCATACAAAACAGTCTAAGGCATTCCAGAGGTGCTTCTGTAGCCAACATCTCTGGATCTTTCCTAACTCTTCCCCTTCACGCAAGCCAGTTCCAAAGGTTTTTGAGCCACTTGGCCAGGTAATGTCACAGCAATGACCCCACTTCTCTGGTATCAAATTTCTTTGTTAGTTACTTTTCTCTCATTGCTGAGATAAAATATCAGACACCAAAGTTAAAGGGAAAGGGGCTTATTTGGCTTACGGTTCATAGAGGTTTCAGTCCATAATCAGCCAACTCCAAGGCAGGGACGACAAACAGGCATGGCAGAGCAGAAACAACATGGCACACACAAGGCAGCAAAGGTAACAAGAGAGCATAACTTCTAATTCTTTATTTTGTTTGGTTTTTTGGGTTTTTTCAGACAGAGTCTTGCTACATAGATCAGGCTGGCCTTGAACTCACTATGTGGCCCAGGCTGGCCTTGAACTCCTGGTGATCCTCCTACCTCAGCCTCCTGAATGCTGGGATCACAGGTGTGTGCCATCACACTGGCATTTTTATTTTTTTTATTTATTTGTTTGAGACAAGGTCTCACAATGCAGTTCAGGCTAGCCCTGAGCTCACTATGTAGTCCAGGCTGGCCTCAAACTCACAGTGATCCTCCTACCTCTGCCTCCTGAGTGCTGGGATCACAAATGTGTGCCATCACACCTGGCTTTTTTATTTTTTTTTGAGACAGGGTTTCACTATGTAGTTCAGACTGGCCTTGAACTCACACCGATCCTCCTGCTTTTGAGGGACAGGCACATGGTGACATCAGGCAAAAGTTCCAAAAGCTAGAGGGTTTTGCTTGCATAAATGCTACTCACCTCATAAAAATGGCCACCCCCAAAAAATGGCCACCAAGGTGTATGTTAATCATAATCAAGAGACAAAATGACAGGCTGACCAGAGACTTGAAAAAGAAAAAAGAAAAAAAAAGGACAAACCTGCTGGCAGCAACACTCTCTGGAAAAAAGACAGAAGACCTAAAGGGACAAAGATGAAAAAAATAAGTCAAAGATCAGGCTAGACAAAACCCAGGAACTGTCAAAAACTAGCTTAAAATCATATACACTATGTAAAAATTCAGACATTAAAAGAATAAATGTCCAGAAAAAAATTAAAAAGATGAGAAAAAGTACAAGACAGGAGACCCCTCTACAAAAGGCCACAATCACAAGGAGCAAGGTGCTGATCTAATTGGGCTCACAGGAGCCAAGGGTTATGAGGACTAGGCCAGACCGGGCTCCATCTCTTTGAGTCCTCAGGTGCTTATAGTCGTGACAACTGTGGGGAGCCAATTGATACACTTTATGGTAGATAGTAGAGCTAAACATTCTGTGGTGACACAGCCCATTAGACTGTTGTCCAAAAACC
This sequence comes from Heterocephalus glaber, assembly GCF_000247695.1. Next base: position 10,083,498 of record NW_004624747.1, on the reverse strand, counting down.
ATGTGACTACTGTGGGGGCCACTACAGTTCCCAAGGGAGGCCATTTTCCTGGCCTAAGAGGTGTGTTATAAGGAAAAAAAGATCCCACATGAGTTCCTATACCTTCCAAATTGCCCAGTTCCCTTGCTGGGAAGAGATTTGCTTCATAAGTTATAAGACCAAATTGCCTTTGGAGCACCAAAAAAACAACAAAAAACCCAACCCACTTTAAATCTAACCCACCCAGAGGCTATGATGTCAACCCTCACCATCCCACAGGCTGAAGAATAAGACTGTACTCTGATAAGCCACCCCAGCAGGGAACAAATAAACTGTATGGGTTGACACAGACAATTCCCAGAGTATGGGTTAAGAACAGCCCACTTGGACTAGCTATAAGTCAAGCTCTGGAGATAATAGAACTAAGGGGGCAACTCCTGTATAAATTCACCAATACCCCTCCTCTGGGAAGCTATATAAGACATCCAGAGACACTTAAAAGAGATTTATAAAAAATAGAATCTGGGTCAAATGCCAGTCTTCTTCTTTTTTTTTTTTTCTTTTTTCTTTTTTGGTACCAGGGATAGAACTCAGGACCTGGCGCTTGTGAGGCAGCTGTGGTGCCTCTGAGCTAAATCCCCGGCCCTCTGGTTTTTGCTGGTATGTAAACCAGGGACTAATAAATATAGGCCAGTACAAGACTTGCATGCTATAAATCAGGCTACTGAAACCATACAGCCAGTCGTACCAAACCCATATATACTAATGGGACTCATCTTAGCTAGTGCTGCCTGGTTCACTTGCCTGGACTTAAAAGACACCTTTTTCTATCTCTGCTTGGCACCAATCAGTGGACCCATTTTTACATTTCAATGGGAGGACCTGGTTGCTGACATAAAAAAACAGCTCACTCAGACTAGTCTTCCCCAGGGGTTTAAAAACTTGCCTATGATCTTTGGGAAAATACTGGCCACCAATTTCAAGGCCTTTCTCATGCCAGGAAGTAACTGTTTTATTACAATACAGTTGTAATTACAATTACAACTTTTAAAATTATAACAATTATAATTCTAATACAGTTGGACCAGAAATCTTCACCTGCTCTAGAAGGAAAAATATAAGGCATCTTAAAAAGTGCAAATTTGCCAACAAAAGGTCAGGTATCTGGGTTTTATAGTAACATCAATAATTTTTAAAAAGTCAACTGGGCACTAAACAGAAACAAGCTGTCTGTGCCTTCCAACCCTGACTACCAGATACCAGTTACCTGGGAGCAACAGGTTTCTGCCACATCTTGATCCCTAACTTCTCACTCATGACTAAGTCCTTCTATAAAGCTACCAAGGGTTGGGGGAGCCCCTCTTCTAGAAAGTTAAATAAGAGAAGTCATTCAAACAAATAAAAAAAACCCTTAACCCAATCTCCAGCCGTGAGCTGCCAAACATAATCAAGCCTTTCTTCCTGTACATCCACAAACAAAACAAAATGGCTATAGGGGTCCTGACACATTTTGTGGGGTCATAGGATCCTGGCACCATCTGGTGGTGTACTTGTCAAAATAAATAGACTCTATGATCTTGGGGTGGCCTCTATGCTTTAAAGCACTTGCTGCCACTCCCCTCTGACAATCTGACTCTGGGACAGCAACTGACTATCTGAGTGCTACATTCAGTCATAACCTTGATAAACTAGAGAGAACACCATTGGTTATCAAACCCACAAATAACTTGATATTAAGGTCTCCTATACAAAAATCCCTACACAAACTTAGGGACTATAAACATTCTTAATCTCGCTATTTTGCTCCCAGTTGAGCCAGGAGCCCCCTCCATGTAAAAATCATGGACAAAATATTCTTGAGCCAGAGAGATCTCACAGACTGCCCTCTTAGAGACCCATATGTTGCTAGAAGGGGCCCAACAGACAAGATATGCAATGATGACATTGTACTCTGTGGTAGAGACCCAACCTCTGTCCCCAAAACCTCAGCCTAGAAGACAAAAATGCAAACATCTATAGAGATTCCAGATGTGCATTTACGACATTACATGTATATGAGGCCGTATATTTTTTTAAAAAGGACTTTAACTGCTAAATATATATATATATATATATATATATATAGAGAGAGAGAGAGAGAGAGAGAGAGAGAGAGAGAGAGAGAGAGACAGAAAGAGAGAGACATAATGTAGGCCCCAGAAAAGGTGGCTATTATACCTACAGAGGACATTAATAGATTGAGACATTAAATACACTCCCCCCAAAAGTAAAACCCCAAAATAGGCAGAAAAACAAAATTGGCTGCTATGGCAGCCCCTCAACCCAAAGGCGGGGCCCTCACCATGGCCCTCATCCTGGAGCCTCCTCTCCCAGAGTCTGAGCTACTCCTCAGATACAAGAGCCTGACTTGCCAAAAAACCTAAAAAGTATATTTAAAAAATAATAAAAGTTTACTAAATGAGAGGCTAGCCATACCCAAAGTGCTAGGCCTCCAGTTCATCCAAGTTCAATCCCCGGTACCAAAAACAAAAACAGAAACCAAGTCCTTCCCAGCCTTGTGCAGTGCCCCCACCTCAGCTGTGTCCTGAACAAATAATTGGTCAAGACAAGATCTAGAAACCACCTCTAGAAGGAAACTCTAGAACCCCGGATCCCAGTAATACTAGTGTATGAAGACTCCTCAAGGTGACTGAAGAAAGAGGCAGGCAGATCTAGGATTGCACAGAATGCAGTTTATTGGGAGATTTACTGACAAACATGCTTCTTGGCAGCAGCATTCCAAACAATAACAGTGTTATTTGAAGTCATTTTGGTGTTGATTTTCTGTCACAAGGTGTATAAAGAGTCAACTTCAAGGATCCCCAGCTAAGCTGGGAAAACACGATGACCTGCATTGCTGGTGGACCAGGTGGGCTGTGGACAGCGGCTGGACAAGTCTTCCAGGAAGGATAATCAGTGAAGAAGACAAGTGGGGTTCCTCTGAGGGCCTCCGGAGCCATGGAGAGCCTCACACTACCTCTGGCCAGGGCCAGGGATGCCTTTTCCAAGGTCCACTTTCTTTCTTTCTTTCTTTCTTTCTTTCTTTCTTTCTTTCTTTCTTTCTTTCTTTCTTTCTTTCTTTTTTGTTTTAAGAAGGGGTAGCCAGGCTTGGTGGTGCACACCTGTAATCCCAGCACTCAGGAGGCTGAGGCAAGAGGATTCCCATGAGTTCAAGGCCAGACACAGCAAGACACAAGAGCGGCTAGCCTCTGAATCTGTAGGCATCAGTAAAGCAAGATTAAAACTAGTGCAAGTTTTTATGGTAACCTCAAGGGTGTCTAAGAAGAATGACCTGCCATAGTCCTGCTTTGGTCTTTGCCAGATTTGGTGAATTCCCCTCAATTTTGCTAGTAAATCTCTTACTAGGAATGGAGTAGAACACTGAGACAACTAAAAACTCGTGGTTGAACATTGGGTTTTTGAAGTGACCTGTGAGAGCTGGAGTAAAGAAGAGCTGGTTAGTGCTTCCTATAACCCCAATTATGGCTATAGATCTAGAGAAGGAGTTTCCAGAGAAGGAAGTTAAAACAGAAGCTAAAGGAATTGAAATTGCTTACCTATGACATCCAGGGTCACCCAGGGTTTTTCACGGGAGATGGAGATGTCCATGAACAGGGACATTGTAGGTTACCCCAGGCCTCTTCAGTCCTCTTTATTAGGGCAGAGGGTGAAGGTTTAGGCTGGCCTTCACCATCTTGATAGCCCCTGTCTAGGAGTGGGGACAATCTTCCAGTGCTGTGGTCAGGCACACCAGCCATCTGACATACAGAACAGGGCCTTGGCAGTGGCTACATACAGCATATGCTCAGTGTCCAGTTTTCTTGCAGGCCTTGATTGGCCCTGGGTTTTTCCTTAGACAACTTGGGTGTGCTTAGAAGATTGCCAATTGCAACAGCCACAATTTTGGTCTGTCTTTGTCTCAGCCCTTCTCCTTTCATCCTCATCTAAATCCTGATTGTCGAACCTAGAAAAGTCCATGTTTAATAATTGAGTCATATTTGAAAATATTGGATCTCTCTGGGGCTCTTGCTGTGGTGTAAACGAGTGGGAAAGGCCTCTATGCCTCTGAGAGACAGGCAGGCATCTGAGGGCAGGATCAGCAAAGACATCAAGATTTTCCTTTGGAGACCTCTTTAAGGTGCCGTGGTTCTTGGGCTTTTACAGAGATAAAGAACCACAAAAACCTGAGCATAAGCAATTTCACACCACTTTAACTTAAGAGTGCCATTCCATACCCATCTTTCAGCATTTCCTAGTTTACTTCAGTGGTGAAGTCGCTGGGATGTCTCCCATGGTCCTTTGGTCCACTCACTTCTGAGAGAAGGATGGAGCCCACGCAGGAGCTTGCTTAGAAACTCCCAAGACATCAAGATGAAGCCCCCCACCACTCCCTTAACCACAGAAACAGTAAACTAAGAGACCTGGGTGGACCCCCTCAGGGGGCTTCCTTACCCTGTTGAGCCCAGGAGATCAGGGTGGAACACTTTGTGGGGTTCCCTAGATCCAGGTGGATTCCCTTAGCCACTTGAGAAACAGAGATTAGAGCTACATCCCCTGTCCCTCACCCAACTCTTCTTATAAAGTATTCCATAATGGAGTCTCCACCCTCATGAATTTATCTAATTCTTTAAAAAAATTTATCTAATTCTATTTTTTTTTTTGATACAGGGTCTCACTATGTCCTCCAGGCTGGCCTTGAATTCACTGTGTAGCCCAGGCTTACCTCAAACTTAGACTGATCCTCCTAATAAAGAAATAATGCACAACCAGGGAGGCCTTTGTTAGTTGACAAGTCCCACTGTCCATGTTTTTGCCATAAAATGTTCTATTGAAGCAATGTAACTCTCTGCAGGATATTCCTACCCAATGTATCAAGATGTTCTGTTCAAGCAATGTAACTGTGCTGCATGATGTTCCTACCAGATGTTTCAACAATGTTCTGTTAAGTCCACCTTCCCACTTCTATGAGCATGCTGACCCAGTATGTGGGCCTACCCTCCTACCCCTTAGATCTCTAATATAAGGCTGCTTCCATTTCTGTTCAGGGCTCAGACTTTGGAGTGTGAACTCCTCTGAGCCCACTGGCATAATAAAGGTTCCCTCCAACTCTCTGAGTCCACTTGACTTCTTTGCCTTCAGAGACTTGGATATCTGTAACACTTGGCTGTAACACTTCACTGTAATACTTCGCTGTAACATTCCTGCCTCAGCCTCCCAAATGCTGGGATTACATGAATTCATCTACTTCTAATCAATTCCCAAAGGCCACACCTCTATCATAGTTAGTTTAAGACTCCACCCTCTTCATGCCTGGAAATGGGGATTAAATGTCAACACAGGAATCCTTGGGGGATGCTTATCACTGTCACAGTGAGGATAAAACCAACACAATGGCAGTGGCAATAGATATAAGGAGATGGAGCAGGGGCTGATCCTTGCAGCAGGAAGGGAGAGGGGCCTCTGACTATAGGGGGGAGGAGAGGGGCCCAGAGTTTAGGCTGACTTCGGATTTGCCATGTTGAGTCAGAGGGGCTTGTGGGAGATAGGTGGGTACTGTTTGGGTCTGTGGGTCTGATGCTGACATGAGGTTGGAATCCACCACCCTCAAGTGGAATCTTAGCTTCCTCTGTATGGGTAACAATCCAGGGATGGCCCAGGGTCCCAGAAGTGCTCCCAACCCTGAAGGTGAGTCAGGAAAGGGACAGGAAGCTGGAGATGTGGCTCAATGGGAAAGTGCTTGCCCAGCAAGTGTGAGATTTGAGCTCTAGCACTGCAAATAATAAAAACACAAGGAAACAAAACATGGCTCCAGAAAAGGCACCAGGGAGCTGGGTTGCCCTCCTGATGGGGACAAGAGGGGCACCTTCCCTACTCCAGGCACACAGGGGCAGGCAGTTCTAGTGCTCCACAGCGGCCACTGGGAACCATTGATGAGAGGAACCAGCCAAGCCTTCCCAGGCCAGCTCTCGGCAGACTACCTAGGCCTCAAGCCCAGGAGCAAGTCCAGTCTGGGAGCACAGAGCCAGGCACCCACTACAAGACAGCTAAAGTTTATGCCCAGCAGCCTTCTTCCCCTTGGTTTCCCTTGGCCCATGGGGTTTGGGACAGATAGGCGACACTGGTAGCTCTTAAGGGAGGCACTTCAAACCTAAAGGTAATCAGTACTCCCCTACCTTCACACCTCCTCTGGCTATAAAAAATTCCCAGGGAGACAGGTATGGTGGCTCATGCCTGTAATCCCAGCTCTGGAGAAGCTGAGGCAGGAAGATTGCTAGCCTGAACTACATAGCAAGACCTTGTCTTTAAAAAAAAAAAAAAGCACAGGAATGGACTTTGTTCAGCTGATGAGAGTTGGACATGAAACTTTGTTAAACTGTGTGAAACTTGTCTGAGTCAAACTGAAGTCACTTGTGTCAAACCCCAGCAATAAATAAGTAAATAAAGCTGGGAGGTTACATGCCTGCCTGCCTGATAACAAAGGACTCTGCCAGCACCACAACCTTACACAGAAATACTTCTGCAAGGACATCTGTCCAGCGACTGCCTGTCCAACCTCGGGCTGACGCCACTCCTTTCTTTTTTTCCCGTACTGAGGATCAAACTCAGGACCTTGCACTTTCGAGGCAGGCCAGGTGACACTGAGCTATATCCCCAGCCCTGACGCCACTCTTGATACCGCTTTATTTTTGCCGTGCTGGATGCTGAGTCTAGGGCCTCACACTGAGCTATATCCCCAGGCCATTTTTTATTTTTTACTTTGAATCAAGGTCTCACTAAGTTGCTCAGGCTGCCTCTTGAACTTGTGACTCTCCTGCCTCAGCCTTCGGAGTGCTGGGATTACAGGTGTGTACAACTATGCCTGCTTGCTTGCTTTTTCTTTCTTTCTTTCTTTCTTTCTTTCTTTCTTTCTTTCTTTCTTTCTTTCTTTCTTTCTTTCTTTCTTCTTTCTTTCTTCTTTCTTTCTTTCTTTCTTTCCTTCTTTCTTTTCCTTCCTTCCTTCCTTCCTTTTTCTTTCTTCTCAGGATTGAACCCAGGGGTCTCACACTGTGCTATATTCCCAGCCTTTTATTTATTTATTTTTTTTGAGACAAGGTCTTGTTAAATAACTAAATCACCCAGCAGAGGCTCAAATCTGAGAACCTCTTGCTTCAGCCTCTCAGAGTACTGGGATTATGCAGGTATATACAACCACTCCCAGCTCCTGTAAGCATTCAGACAAGCTTTTCTGTCCTCTCCACCCAGACTCTTCTATCAGAGGGGAAACACACACACACACACACACACACACACACACACACACACACACACACAACACAGGAGAAAGCCCATGTGGCCACAAAGGAAGATAATAGAGGAGGAGAAATGTGGCTACAGAACATAACAGGCAATAGGAGCAAAGCCAGTTTTTCCCCTAGCGCCCCCAGAGGGAGCATAAATACCCTGCTTACTCCTTGAGTTCAGCCCCGTGATACTGATTTGGGGCTCCTGACCTGTCCATAAATTTCCCTTGTTTTAAGCCAGGAGTAAACAAGCACAAGAAACTAATGTAGCACCCTTTTCCTGCTTGTTTGATCTCCAGGGGAGGACATTCCTTGACCCCCATTATGTGGATGGATGTCCACCCCTTCAGCCAATGCTGGTGTCCTCTCACCCCAAATTCATATTGAAACCCTGTTGCCAAGATGGGGTCTTTAGAGGTGATTGTGTCATGAGGGTGAAGTCCTCCGGTATGGGATCAAGGTCAGCCCTCCGTGTCCTGAGCATTCTGTATCTGCAGATTCAACCAAGTCTGGATTCAACTGACTGCAGATCTAAACGACTCAGAAGGAGGCTGGGGGTGCAGCTCGGTGGTAGAACATTTGCCACCACATATGCACAAGGCCTTGGATTTGATCCCCAGCACTGAAAAAACTTTTTTCAGAAAAAAATGTGTATGTATTGAACATGTACAGACTTTTTTCTTGTCGTGATTTCCTGAACAATACAGCATAATGACAATTTACACTGCATTACATTGTATTAGGGATTATAAGTAATCTAGGGATGATTTGAAGTATGTAGGAGGATGGTTTTAGGTTAAATGCAAATACCGTATCATTTTATTTTGTTTTTATTTTCTGGTTTTTTGAGACAAGGTCTCTCTATGTGGCTCAAGATGGACTTGAACTCACTATGTAGCCCAGGCTGACCCTGAACTCACAGTGATCCTCCTGCCTCAGCCTCCTAAGTACTGGGATTACAGGCCTGCACCACTATGCCAGGCTTATGCCATTTTATATAAAGGACTGGAGAACCCATGGATTTCTTTCCTTTTTCTTGATTTCTTTCTTTTCTTTTTTGAAATAGTCTTACTATGTAGCCCAGGCTGGCCTTGGTCTCACAGTCCTTCTGCCTCAGCTTCCCAAGTGCTAGGATTATAATTGTGAGCCACCATGCCTGGCTGCATCCAAAGGTGTTGGCATATATGGAAGGTGTTGGAATCAATTCTCCTAGATAATGAGGGATAACTGTAGTGTCCTATAAGAGACCCCAGAGAGCTGCTTAGCCCTTTACACCATGTGTGGACACCACTAGAAGTTAGCATCTAGGAGGAAGCAGGCCTTCACCAGACACCAAACCTGCCTGCACCTTGGTCTCAGACTTCTCAGACTCCACAACTTTGAATAATAAATTTCTGTAAAGTACCATAAGCCACCCACTTTATGGTTGTCTTGTCATAGCTACTTGGATGGATTAAACAGCTCCTACAACACTTTTGGGTGACACAGAAATGCTTGATGTGCTGAGCGTGGTGACACATGCATGCCTGTAATCTCAGCACTCAGAAGGCTGAGGCAGGAGGATTGCCACAAGTTCAAGACCAGTCTGGAATGCTGGTTTGGTGTTCATGAAATTTCTCAGATGTTCTTTGTCGTGAAAGTATCTAATTTCCCCATTGATTTTGAAAGAATTTTGCAGGATACAACAGTCTAGGTTGGAAGTTATTTTCTTTTAGGGCTTGAAATACTTCATTCCAGACTCTTCTTGATTTGAGGATTTGTGTTGAAAAATCTGCCGTGATTCTGACAGGCTTTCCTTTTATAGGTGATTTGTTTCTTTTCTCTAACTGCCTGTAGGATTTTGTTCTTCTGTTGGGTTTCTGGGACCTTGATTATTATGTGTCTAGGCATAGATTGTTTTGATCATGGCTAGTTGGAGTTCTATATGCCACACTTATCTGTATATCGAATTCTCTACCTCTGTCTGGGAAGTTTTCTACTATTACTTCTGTGAACAGTTTTTTATGTCAATTGTATTTTCTCCTGTTTTTTCATGGACTCCTATCAGTCTTAAGTTATTCTTCCTTGCATCATCTAGCAGCTGCTGGATTGATTTCTCATGGTCCCTTACTATTTTGAAGAGATCTCTATTTTCATGGTCCTTAACCACAGTCCTGTCTTCTATATCTGATATTCTATCTTCAGATTCCCTTAATCTGCTATGCATGCTTTCAATGGAATGCGTGCTTTTTAATCTCCTGAATATCTGTTTGAATCTGTTTCATGGATTCCATTTCTTTCTTATGTTGGGCGATCATGGTTTCCATTTCTTTCTTATGCTGGGCATTCATGGCTTCCAGCGTGTTTCTGAGCGCATCTATTTTTTTTTAATCTGTTTCTGTTCTAGAGCTTCTAATTATGTCTTTCACTCTGCTCACCATCTCTGTAGTTATCTGGGAGATTATTTCTGCTTTGAATTTTTCTAAAGCCTAATTTATCTGTTTTGTTACTTCCTGTGCTATCACTTCAGGGTGTTCAGGTGGTTGATTATCAGATTTTTCCACCTCGCTTTCCCCAGAAATTGCCTTTTGTGGGGTGGAAGTCTGAGTTTGTGACTTGCTTAAATGTCTTCTCATTTTTGTTTTTGGTACTGTCAGTTATAAGTCAATGAGTCTCAGTAAGCCAGTCACAGACCCGTGAGATTCAGGCAGATTTCTGGCTGCAAGTCCCAAATTGAGCTCCCTGTCCTCCTGCAAGGTTGAACTCTGCAAGGTTCTATTACAGGTTCCAGCTGCCTTTCCCCTGAAGATAGTGCAGGTTCAAATGGGAGGTGATGATCCCTCCAACTTACCAAGTACGGTGGTCTGGTGTGCCTTTATTGCAGAGATTCTCTTCACTTTTCCAGTGGGCTTCAGTTTTCATAAGGGAGCCTAAGAGAGGCCCTCTCTCTGTTGTTCACTTCTGCAACTCAGGACAATGGCCTTTATGTCTCCCTGTGCCTCTGTAGTGTGGAACCAGGAAGCTGCACAGCCAAGAGGCCAGAGGCAGGGGGGTGGTGGTGCTGGCTGTTGTTACAGGTGCCCACGCGGCCGAGCTGGTGGCTGGTAGGGCTGTGGGGGGTGGGGGTGGGAGGGGTCCTCACGATCTCCTGGATGCAAGTGGGTGGGGCAAGCCAGACAGAGCAGGGCACAGCCACCCGCATCTGACCACAAGGCCAAACTGGTGGCTGGTCCAGTCTGGACTATATAGTGAGTTCAAGGCCAGCCTGAGCTACATAGCGAGACCCTGTCTCAAAAGACCAAAGAAAAAAGAAAAAGAAATGCTTGATGCTTCCAGGAGCCAGTGCAATACAAGGTGCCTAGGTCCATCTAGGGGAGCCCTGGGAGTGGGGAGTCCACCCCTGGAGCTGGCAAAGTCGTTTGCAGCAATGGGGGCTCACTGATCTAGAGCAGTATTTCCCCACCAGGGGTGACATGGCACTGTCTCAACACAACATCCTACAGTGTGGGGACAGCCTCCTGCTATGAAGAATCGATTTATCCCAAATGCCAATACTGCCAAGCATAAGAAACCCTGGTCTCAAGAATATGGACTGTGGGGGCTGGGGTGAGGGGGTCTCAGGTCTTGCTTTGTCCAACCTTTTCCTGGTGCAGAGAAGAAGGCCCAGAGAAGGGCCACAGCCAAAGTCTGCAGGAGTCGGGGCACAGGTACTCCAGGCCACATCCTTGCCTTCCCACCAATGAGCAGGACCAGGGCCAGACACACTGCTGAGCCTCCAAAGACACTGTGGCCACAGCAAAACAGTGGTAGTGGTGGCAGAGCGCTTGCCTCTGTCTAGGGGTGGCCTGGATAGGCCCAGCCTATATCTGAGCCTCAGTTCCCCACCTCCAAGGTGGTGCTTCCTGGAGGACCATAGGAGCTTTCTGGGTGTGGCCCCCACCCCCACTCAGAGTCACCGAGTCAGGCTGTAGTTGGCTCCTCTTTAATCTTAGCCTGGTGGATAAAGATTGGGAAGGTGGGCAGGAAGCCAGGGGAAGGAGCCAGAGCAGGGCCACAAGAGGCTGTGGGGTCAGGGATGAGGCTCAGGCCCTTCCAGTCATAATCCTGTCCCTCTGGACTCGGCTTCCTTCAGTCTCAGCCAAGAGTCCAGATCCTGCCAGAGCAGTTGGTCCCATCATGGAGCTGGGAATCAGGACTTATAGCATGGCTTTATCCTGGATCTGGGCCAAGCTGTTTCCTCAGTAGCCTGCAGCCACCCCATTCTTCCTCAAGTCAGACTCCGCATACACACAGGGCCCCTCCTGGGACACAGCCTGGACCACATTCAGGAAAAATTGCTGCTGGGTTTGTTTCTGGCCACGGTCTTGGAGCCCCTTCTGCACCTCCTGGAGACAGAAGACAAGTTCACAGAAAAGGGCAGGTTGGTTCCCATCCAGAGTGGAGAGGTCTGGACAGGGAATGAGGAAACTGACCAGGAAGGCAGGATGGGGTGAGGGAGGGCCTGGGGACACATGTTGAGGGGAGAATTTCAACAGCCTGGAGAGATCAGAAGGGCTTAGAGGGGCAGTGTGGAAAGTGGGAAGGGGGAGGAGCATCACTTAGAACAAAAGGACCTTGAGATGCAAGTTCACTTTGGTCCTGGATCCAATTCATCAAGACTTCAGAGTACAAATCTAAGGAGCTTTGGGGACCTTCAAAGGAGGACATAAGTTCTAAGGACTTAGACTGAGAGGCCCCCACTTCCGTGTCTCTCAAAAAGCAAGCTTTCTAGAATGCCTTCTAGAAAAGCACTGGAACCCCATACCCTCTATTCATCAAGAACTGCCAACTCAAGCCCCCCCGCCCCGTGCCTTGGGATCTCTGTACCCAGGGACTCCAGAGACATTGAGGAGAACAAAGAGCTGGGTGCCAGGTATCCAGATCCTCTGACTTGAGCACTGTCATACCATATAGGGCCTACGATCTCAACACACAGACGAAAAGTCTGGAGACCTTTGACACTGAGGAACGTGGTCGTCAAACTACCCAGGAGTGATGTCCCGCAAGTTTAGGACCTGTTGTGGTTTGGATGAGAACTGTCCGCCCAAAGGGTCATGTGCTCAGAGGTGGGGCTTCTGGAAGGTGATCAGATCATGAGAGGGTTAACCTCATCAGTGGATTCATTCATTGGTGAATCCATAGCTGAAGGTGCTCTTAAGAGGTGGGGCCCATTTGGAGAAAGGGGGACATGTGCATTTGAAGAGTATATTCTTGTCCTTGTCCCTTCCTTTCTCTGGCTCTTCATTCTGCATTTTTTTTTCCCTCAGTACCGGGGATTGAATTTAGGACCTTGCGCATGTGAGGCAGGCGAGGTGCTACTGAATTAAATCCCCGGCCCTCTCTTCTTTCCTCACTTTGCTTCCTGGATCCCACAAGGAAAGCAGCTTTCCTGTGCCCGGCCCCTCTGTCATGACATTTCTTCCTTGGAGTCAACTGACCATGGACTACACCCCCCTGCAAGCCAAAATAAACCTTTTCTGCTTCAAGCTGTATATGTCAGGCATTTTGCCCCAGCAACAAAAGGCTGACTAATACCGGGCCTGTTGATAGAGGATTTGGCTAGAAGGACCCAAAGCTCCACATCTCAGCCACTCTGAATACCCATGAAGTCAAGGAAATTAGAACCTTAGACTGAAAGCACAAATGGTCTTAGAGTGGGAGATGCTCAGGGAAGGGGCCCTAGTGACTCAGGTCCAAGACAGTGAATCTGTGGACTTCAAAGCTGCTAAAGGATGAGGCAGGCCCTTAACTGAGTGCTGTCTTCTAAGATGCTAAATACCTTGCCTCAGTGTATGATCCTCACATATTTATCAGTCTGTTGAGACAAAGTCCTAGAGTGTGGAGACCTGTGGTGTTTCAGCCACATATTTCCACATTTTGGACTAAAAAGTCAAGACTTTAGCCCACCAGGTCCTCTGATATGAGGACATCAGGTAACACTGCTTGACCTGAGCCACTGGCAGGGCAAGGTCCCTGGTGCCCCAAACTCTTGGTTCTAAGTTGCCCCAAATCCTTAGACTTGAAGGCTGAGGCCCTTACCACTGAAGCCAAAGATGGGCTTTTGGTCCTCAGAGGCTCCATTCCTAGAGTCTGGTGGCCAAAATTCATGACAGCTGAGGATCAGCGACCTTCATTTCCTCAGACCTCAGGCTTTAGCACCAAAGCTCCCTGGTGATTCAAGGTCTCCAACACAGAGTTTAGAATTCTCCCACAGAAAGCCTTGGATCTGCATAACTGATATTCTGACTCTCCAAGGGAGCTGAGGATTTGGGCTTCATGTGTTATTGAATTCCATTAATCCCAGTCCTCATACTGTGATCTCCCAAATTCTCAGAGTTAAAGGTCTTCCAGGTCCCCAATAAGTGATGGTTTCCACCTAAGGGCCTCTAGTAAAGGGTCAAGGAAGAAGGGCATAATAAGGTGCTCTTTGGATTCTGGATCTTCTAGATCCAAATTCCCTGGAACCTGGTGCCCTGAGAGAGCGCTTGAGGTCACTGGGCAGATGCAACATGGGGAAGAGGGCACCTCAAAGTCCGAGGGTTTGAGCCCAACAGGCTGAGGTCCTTACTATCATGATGCAAATGCCAAGGTTATCAGGCAATATAGCTGTTCCTTGACTTACCATGGGCCTCCTTCCAGATAAACCCATTCTTAATTGAAAATACTGTATCATGGCCTGGGCATTTAGCTCAGTGGTGCCACCACCTGCCTTGAAAGCACAAGGTCCCGAGTTCAATCCCCAGGACCAAAGAAAATACTGTATCATGAAGTCAAAAGTATATTTAATGAATCTAATCCACCAGATATCATAGCTTAGCCCAGCCCACCTTGAAAGTACTCAGAACACATGCATTCATCTCCAGCTGGACTACCATCTAACACAAGCTACCTGTTCTCTCATGAAGTGTTGAATATCTCATGAGCTAATTTTCTGAATACTGTATTGAAAGTGAAAAATAGAATGTTTGTATGAGTATTCACCACTAATGTACATTAAAGTACAGTTTATACTGAATGTGTATGGATTTCATACCATTGGAAAGTTGAAAACTCCTTTCTTTAGTCAAACTACTGTGAGTCCCAAACCCTCTGTATACACCCACTTGGCTTCAAGTCCCCCAGTCTGTGGTCCTCAGGATTCCAAGGGCCCTGAAAAGAGGCCTTCAGACCAAGAGGGTCAGCTTTGAGAACCTTGAACCAGCTAGTTGAACTGACCCTGGGCATAAAATCTGAAGCTTCAAAGAGCTGCTAGTGTTTTTTCTTTTTTCTTTCCACAGTGTTGGGGATCGAACTTGGGACCTTGCCAACACTAGGCTCTCCCATGAGCTACATCCCCAGCCCCAGCTGCTAGTCTACTAAATAGATTCTAACCAAGAACATCCACCAGCCCTGAGAAGCTCCAAGGAAGCCGAGGGAGAGGGTATCCAAGAGAATTGAGCCCCTGGACCTGCACCACAGGCTTTGATAGAAGAGCCAGAAAATCTTTAGAAGAACCCCTAATACTGTAACAGAGGCACTCTGAAGACTCCCACAGGAAAAATAACCTCTCTTGCAAAGAAATCCCTAAATATGAGTTGCAAACCACACAAGGAAGTGAATCACCACAAGGGAGAGTCTGAGATGCCACAGCCAGGAAAATTAGCTTCCAAAAGAAAGAGCATAAACAGATCAGGGACCAAGGGGGATGAAGGCCTCAGCCTGGGAGAAGCTTTGGCAATACCTCGCTCTCTGCCATGGAAGCCAACTCCTTGTGGCCCCCAAATGTGAAGTGTTCCTAGCTGAGCCATGCAGTAGCTGAGTTCGTCCCAGGGGCCTCTGAGAAGCATGGATGGGGTGGGAAAGGTGCTCAAATGTGCCCTCACCTGGCTGAAGTTGGCCTCGTATTCCACACTACCCTTGCTGTTGACATGCAGAACAGGGGCCGCAATGGCGGCTGCCAGGTCCAAGCCAAGCCACAGCTTGTTCACGATGGTCTGAAGGAGAGAAAGGATGCAGCGAGGGAGGGGCACCAGCCTTCCCCCACCAACCCTCCCACCCCCACCTCAGGGCCAGTCAGATATCAGGGCTTCCCAGAGTGCAGCTGCTTTAGCCAGAAACCTCCAGACGCACCTGGACCACAGCAGAGATGATGAGCTCCCCACCAGCCCCGCCGATCACCAGCTTTGACCCCCGGGCTTTGTTGACCAAGATGGAAGGTACCATGGATGACGGTGGCCGCTCACCTACAACTGGGGGCCCAACAGGCATCACCCACGCCCTCCAGGAACAACACCCACCCTGTCTTCATTCGCTGCTGAGCAAACAGTGGCTCAGGGAAGGGGGTGACCCACCCAGGGGTCAGCACACAGCTGCCTGCCTTCCCTCTTCTCCCTGGGAGATGCTCATAGAATCTGCCTGGAGGCCTTGCTCTCACCTGGTGGGGGCATGCGGCTGGAGCTTGACCTGCGTCTCCAGCATAAGTCTAGCAGCTCATTGTTGAGGAGAATGCCTGTTCGAGGTGAGTACACCATTGCTCCAAAGCTGCAGATGGGAGAGACGGGAACCTAAGCTTGGGCTCCCATCAGCATGGAACATCAACTTCTCAGGAACCTGTCATGGCTGCCCACCAGGGTGCTGGAGCCCAGAGGCCTGAAACGTCCCCTTGTGCTCCCATCAAGGCATTCTTCTGAGTAAGGCCTATCCCAGACAGGACCTGGCTGAGGGGGGACCCCAGGAACATCCTTCTCAGAGAGAGATGTGCCAGGTGCAATTGTCCAGGTGTATTGATAGATAGGAGGAAGGGAAGTGCAAAAGGTGCTGCCTCCATGGGAGCCCAGGGGGAGGCAGGCAGCATAGACCAAGCTGGGGGTGGAGAGGGTTCAGGTCCAGGAGCAAGGGGGAAGGCCTGCCCCTGGCCCCACGCACGGTGTGTTGATGGTGCTGGTGGCAGCCACAGCACTGCCGTCTTCTCCCAGCACAGACACGTGAGAAGTACCCATCCTGTGGCCCCAGGCCCCGGCCAGGTTGTAGTGGCTGTGCTGGTGTTCACCGTGGTCATCGATCTGCTGGCGGATGTGCTGGGCCAGAGCTTCCCCCAGCAGTTCCTGGGAGGCGTTCTGGGGTGAGCGGGTAAGTGCAGGGTCAGTGAGGGGGTCAGGTGGAGTCCACAGAGCAGAGGGGAGCTGAGTTAAGTTCCCTTGGAGGACCCTCTCAAGTCTCTCCTGTACAGGGAGTCAGAGGGACCTCCCTGAGCCCAGGCTATGCCCAGATCCTGCCTCCCATAACTGCCATTCCAGGGGCTCTTCTTGTCCCCAGGGGCACTGAACCATTCCTGCCCTGGTCCACTGCTCCTCTCCCTCCTATATCGCCGCCCCCCCCCACCTGACCCTCCCTTCATGCCAACTCCTGAGGCAAGAAAGAGGAATCCCACCAGCCCTGGGCAACTTCACCTGGACCTCTGGGTGGCTTCGAGGGTCCCACAGCCGCCACCTCTGTCCCCCAGCAAACTTGAGTGTCTCCACAAGGTGATGGTACATGCTCGTTCTCCCTTCAGGCTGGGCCACTGACTCTGCTGAGAAGTTGAACCCTGGGGAGAGGGTGGGACACAGGTGGGGGTCACTCTGTACAGTGGATTGAATGTTGGTCCCCCAAATATTCATGTTCTAATCCCCAGACTCTGTGAGCCTATGTGTTCTTACGTAGGACTAGAGGGAATATTATCCTATATGTTAAAATATGCTAAGTAAAGGACTTTTTTAAATAAAAGATTTTGAGAGGAGATTACCCTGGATTATGCAGTAAGCTCTACATGTGATCACATGTATCCATACAAGACGGACATAGAAAGGAGAGGAGAAGCCAATACAGTAGTACCTTCTTATCAATAGTTTTGTTTTCCACAGTTTCAGTTACCTGAGGTCACCATGGTCTGAAAATATTAAGTAGAAAATTACAGAAATAAACAATTCATAAGTTTCACATGTAATTCTGAGTAGCATGATGGAATCTCATGCCATTCTGCTGTACCTCCCAGGGATGTGAAGCATCCCTTTATTCAATGTATCCATGCTGTATACATTACCCACCCATGAGTCACTGATTAGCCATCTTCATTATTGGATCAACTGTTAGCAACAGGGTACTTGTGTTGGAGTAATACCTATTTTATTTAAGAATGGCTGCCAAAGTGCAAGAGCAGTGCTATAGTTGGATCTGAAATTGCCCCCAGGGGTCCATATGTTAATAACTTGGTCCTCAGCTTGGTGCTATACAAAGGTTGTATAACCTTTAAGAGGTGGACCTTGAGGGAGGTTTTAGGTCACTGAGGTGTGCTATTGAAAGGTACTGGGATGCTTCTCTCTTCTTCTCTGTCTCTCTTAGGAGAGGTTTAATTTGGCTCACATCTCTTTCTTTCTCTTCTGCTTCCCAGCCACTTTGAGGTGAGCAGTTTGGTCCACCACATGGTCCTACCATGATGTGCTGCCTTGCCACAGGCCAAAAAGCAATGAGCCAACTAATCCTGGACTAACATCTTCAAAACTAAGCCAAAATAAACCTTTTCTGTTTATATGCTTATTCATCTGAGGCATTTGTTATAATAATGGAAAGCTGACTAACACAAGTAGTGATGCTGGCAATTTGGATGTCAAACAGAAGCCACGAAGTACCTCTTTTAGGTGAAAAAGTACTTAGTTATTGTTGTTAGTGTCTTACTATACCTAATTTACAAATTCAATTTTATCATAGGCAAGTATATATAGAAAAGAATGTGGTATACATAAGATTCAGGACTGTCTGCAATTTTAAGCATCCTCTGGAGACCCTGGGACATGTCCCCTGTGGCCAAAGGTAGAGATTGGGGTGATACAGACAAGGCCAGGGAATACCTGCAGCCACCAGAATCAGGAAAAGGAAAGGAACAGAATCTCCTCTAGAGTCCCCAGAGGGAATGTGACCCTGTGGACAACTTCATATGAGATTTCCAGCCTCCAGAATGAGGGGATAAACTGTTGTTTTAAGGCACCCATTTGTTACACCAGCCACAGGACACTGACAAAGCTGGGCACAGGCATCCTCGGACCCAGACACCCCAGGCGTGAGGACCCTACAGGCTGTGACATGGAGTTGTGTTTCAGGCCTGAATGTGGGCCTCTGAAGGGCAGCTCACTGCCTGCAGAGCCTACCTGCTCCTGTGCCCTGCAACTGGCTCACCTATAGGGAGAAGGCTGTCAGTCTCTTC
This sequence comes from Heterocephalus glaber, assembly GCF_000247695.1. Next base: position 10,064,964 of record NW_004624747.1, on the reverse strand, counting down.
TGCAAAACCTCAAGTAGAGGCCAATCTAAAGCACTGGCTCTAAAGGCCATCATCCTGGCCACTGTCCACAGGCCTGTCTTGGGTGTCATGCACCTGTTCATCCAGTTTATGGATCAGGAGGCTGGACAGGAAAAGTCAGTGGCTGTCTGCCATAGTTAGAATATGGTTTGGTTGTGCCCCAAGGTTCCATTGCAACTGGAGGCTCAGACCCAGGGTGGTAGAAAGAGGAGGTTTTATTTTATAGCAAAATATGTATTGGTACATTTTAGGCATACCTAATGATAGCACTCATTGTAGGGGATTTGCACCTATAAAATAGGAGGTTTTAGAGCCTTTAAGAGGTGGAGCCCAATGTGAGGTCATGGGGTCACTAGGGCCGTACTCTGGGAAGGTGCTTTGCATGCCGCCTCTTGGTAGCTCTCACAGAAGAGTTATGAGAGGAGCAGGCCTAGCCTCACCCAGATCTTTTTGCTTCCTGGCTTGAGATAGAACTGTTCGCCCCAAATACATTCCCACGCCACCCACATTGGGGCCCTCATCAGAGCTGAGCCAGTGTGGGTGCCCTGTTTTTTTCTTTTTTTGAGACAGGGTCTCACTGTGTAGTTCAGACTGGCTTTAAATTCACTGTGTAGCCCCACCTGGCCTTGAACTTGTAGCGATCCCCTTGCCTCAGCTGCCAAGTGCTGGGATCACAGGTGTGTACCACTACTCCCGGCTAGGTGCCCTGCTCTTAGACCTCCAGCACTGAATTAAATAAACTTCTCCTTTTCTTACTTTCTCTTTCTTTCCTTCTTTCTTTCTTTCTTTTTTTTTTTTTGGTGCCAGTGATCCAACTCGGGACCTTGTGCTTGCAAGGCAGGAGGCGGAACCACCTTCCTTCCTTCCTTCCTTCCTTCCTTCTTCCTTCCTTCCTTCCTTCTCTCTTTCTCTTTCCTCTTTCTTTCCTTACTCTTTGCCTCTCTCTCTTTCTCTCTTTTTTCTTCTTCCTCTTTATCTATTTATTTATTTAGCAATGCTGAGGATCAAACCCAAGGCATCGTGTGTGCTAGGGAAAAGCTCTATCACTAGCCTACACCCCCAGTCACCTTTTTTTTTAAGAAGTAGCTTGTGTCAGGTATTTCATTCTAATGATGAAAAGTTGACTTATACACTGCCCAAAGCCATGGCTGGGCTGAGAGCTCAGGTTCCTAGCAGAGCAGAGCTCTGAGCAGGGGACCTGGGAAGGTTTTACCTCTCAGTACATTAAGGATGAAGCTGAGAATGGCGCCCCCTGCAGGTGGTGGTGGTGAGTACAGAGTGTAGTTTCCTAGGGGCATTTCCAGGGCATCCACCACCTCCGGCTGGAAGGTAGCCAGGTCCTGCAGGGTCAGCTGGCTCCCTGGGGTGAGACAGGGAGGGCCTCATGTATATATACAAAAACTGAGGTGAAAAACATTTGCCACAGTGGGAATCTGCCTTGTCCCCTATCCGTGCAGACCTGGCAGGGTGATGGTGTGCGTGTGCAGTGGCATGGGGTAGATGGACAGAGGAAAGTGGGATAGAGCACTGCGAGGGTGGTCAGCTCCGCTGTCCAGGTCTGCTGTGACAGGCTACAACCCCTTCCCACAGACACCCCTGTGGCTGGCAGTGGGAGCCCTGGGAATGGAGCCTGGTGGAAGGCCCACTTCCAACCCACCACCCACAACTTCCAGGCCCTCCCAGGGCTTGCCCCTTCTCTGGTCAGGACCAGGCATGGAAATGGAAATGCCGGTGTGGCTGACCTTCTTTGGCAATGTCATCCACCAGCATCTGGCCCAGCCTCCCAGTGTAGAAGGTCTTCGCGCCCTCTGTGGCCACAGCCTCCAGGGTGGTGGCCAGCACAGGCCATGGGAATGGGTCCTGAGGTCTTAGAGGTTCAGTCCCATTGAAGAAAAGCTCCCTGGAGGGTGGAGAGGGTCAACTCAGGGTAGGGCCAGGAACCAGAGGGCAGCCACACTCCTGCTGGGGGCTCAAGTGAGACCCTCAGGATCCTATGGGGGAGAGTCGTGGCCTGGGGTCCTGAGATACTGGGTGAGTAACAAGGGGGCCGATTCTCTAGAAGCAGTGGGGCTGATCCCACCCACCTCATTCATGGCCCCAACCCAGAGAAAACACCTTTCCCTGTGGATCCATGTTTACCCAGGGACTGTTTTCCCCACACCCATGGGAGCCCCTGTAGGGCTAGTAGGGAAGGCAAGGTTGCCACCAAAGCCCTCCTATCACCCTAAAGAGAGTGAGAAAGAAGCCAGGGCTGAGGGAAGTGGCAGAGCCCAAATCTGCTCCCTTACATCCCCATCACTTGGGCCTAAGCTTCTCCGAGCCAGGTTCTAACCTGAGATAGAAAGTACTGGCTATTCTGGCCTTAAGGCCCCTGGGGTCCCCTTAGGGTCAACCCCCTCCAATGCAAGAGGGACTGAGTCAGAGTGGGGATGTGGCTGGGCTCAGGTGGGATGTGACCTTGAGCCCGAGGCCACCTTGTGATCTCACCTCAGAGTTGAGTTGTGTAAGAAAGGCCGCAGGAACCCGCTGTTGAGGAACTGGCTGAGGATGGAGGGCATGCGGAAGTCCCCTCGGAGCAGTGTGATGGTGGGCTGGAACAGCTGCGCCCAGGGCAGGCGGCCATGGCGGCGGTGGGCCTCAGCATAGCCACTGAGCTCCCCGGGCACTCCAATCCACTGGGCCCCTGCATGGCATGCCCCTGTCCTCAGCCCTGAGGCTTCCAGGCCTGCCCAGGGCTCTCCTCTTCTCTTACAGTTGGTGCCCCCAGCCATGGCAGCCAGAGCGAGCCTTTGGAACCCACTCCTGACCACGCCACTCTCCACAAAGACCTCTGTAGTGCCCCACTGCCTTCTGTACCGAGTCCGAGCCTGGGCCCCTAGGCCTGCACAGACTGGCCCCAGCGGCCTTTTCCTACCAGCCCATCTTCATCAAACCCCTCAGGACTTTGGCCAGCCTGGCCTTCTCCTGGGGTCACCCCTTCCTACTCAGAGAGCCCTGCCCCCAGGAAGACACCCCCCCCACCCCAGAAGATCACAGGCTCCACATAAGCTCCCCATACCCTAGCTGCTGTCCCCCTGTGCCGAGGTGTCACAGCTTGTCTGTGAGGCATACTGTCCTTTCTAGAGGTGTTTTGGTCAGCCCCAGGGGCCCAGCAGGATGGAAGTGGGCACCCCTGCTAAGGCCTCACCTGTGCCCAGGGGTAGGGCACGTTCACACTGGTCCAGGAGGCCCTGGGCATAGCTGGCAGGCACAGTCTCCCGGGCATTGATGATCTCCACCTTCCCTAGAGTTGGGGTACGGTGAGTGAGTAGTCATGGCACCTTCAGATAGCCCCAGCCTGTTCTCAGCCTGTTTCCCTCTCTAAGCTTACGAGGCAGGTGCCAGAACCACTGAGCTAAATCCCTGGCCCTTCCCTCTCTAAGCTAACACTTGGGTCATGATGCACCACTAGAGTTTGGTATAGCAGAAGTGAGGGGGCAAAGCAGGGAGGCCTGAGAGCCCAGGGAGGGGGGTGGGAAGGGACTCAGGAAGGGGTTACCAGTGGTTGTGGACAAATCTATCTCCCATGGTGGGGACCAAGGGTGTCAACATGGAAGCCCACCTGTTGTAGCATTGTAGATGGTGAAGATGACACCTCCTCCCAGGCCCATGCTCTGAGGGTTGATAACACCAGTGCAGACCAGGGCTGCAATGGTGGCATCCACAGGTGAGCCCTGCTGCTGGAGGATGGCTCTAGAAGACATGGCAGAGTTAGTGGCCTGGCTCTCCTCCCCCATCCTCCTCAGCTGGGCTTGCTCAGCTGGCATTCACTCAGAAACAGATTGGTGGCCCTTCTGCTGCCACAGAACCCGAGGTTAGGTTAGAAAACACACTGGGCTACCCCCTCAAATCAAGCTGCTCCCTGGTCCATTACTTTCCAGAAGACTGCCACTTACACTGCCCTTTACCATTCACCAGGCACCTCTCAGTTTGCAAAGAACTTCTCCTATCCTGATTCCCGCAGGGCTCCTAGTAGCATCAGCTTATTTGCAGGCAAACCTGGCTTGGGCCACCCCTTGCAGCCTCAGGAACTCTGCCCCCCAGGGGCCTTAAGACCATGATGACCAGTACTTGTCTGTCTCGGGTCAGGGACTCCATTCAACCCTTGTTAACAGTGAGGAAATCAAAATCCAGAGGCAACAGACCTGGATTTCCTGCCCCATCCCGTGGAAATTCCGACCCCATATCTTCCCTCTGCTCCGTTCCCCGTGGCCTCCCGAGTCCATCCTGGACTCCAGCCTCCCCCATGGGCCATGGGGCTCCCGCTCCAGGTCAAAATGTGGCTACACGGGACTGCCACACGGAATACATAATCTTAGGGTGGGAAAAGGGCAGGAAGCCAGAAGCATAAAAGAAACAATATTGCTACATTCTGGCATCATTACATATTTTTAAGAAGAATAAAACATCATCAGTAAAGTCAAACTGGGGCAGGGAGGGAAGGACAAATTCCCTTGAGAGACAAAGGCTTCATTTCGTTACTAAATGTAGTCAGCTGACGTGCTTCTTGCCTGCTAACTCAGCAGCACCCCACTCTCTCAAATGCCCCCTCCACTTGGAACCTTCTTTGGCTCTTACCCCCTCTCAGGTTTTTCCTCCCATCTCCCTCACCCCCTGGTGTTGGGGGCCCTGGGCTCAGTCCCTCTTCATCTGTGGATGAGCTCATCCAGGCTCATGGCATAAAATGCAAACTCTGAACAAGACATGCTGGCACACTCGTGATCCCAAGACTCTGGAAGCCTGAAGCAGGAGGTTCATAGATTCAAACCCAGCCTGAGCAGCTTAGTGATTTACTGAGACCCTGTCTCAAAATAAAAAATAAAGGCTTGGTGGTACACACCTGTAATCCCAGCACTCTGGAGGCTGAGGCAGGAGAATTGCCTCAAATTTGAGGCCAGCTTGGGCTACATAGTGAGTTCAAGGCCAGCCTGAGCTATATAGCAAGACCCTGTCTCAAAAAACCAAAAAATAAAAATGAAAGGGCCAAGGATTTAGCTCAGTGGTTCCACCACCTGCCTCACAAGTGCAAGGTTCCAAGTTCAATCCCCAGTACCAAAAAAAAAAAAGAAAAGAAAAGAAAGAAAGAAAGAAAATGATTGCTAGTCCTGGAGAGATGGCTAATCGGCAGGCAGGAGTGGCAGGGAGGAGCTGGCACAGCTCGGGAAGGGATATTGTGAATTCCTTGCGCTTGGGGATGGGTCCTTACTACACGCATAATCGTCAGCCAGAATTAGGCCCAGCTTCAAATTTTCTCATTTACTGGGACCAAATGTACACTGATCGATGGAGACCTCCATGTTTTCTGGGGCCCTGGGTGTGGGGTTCCACTTCTGATCAGACTCAAAACCTGGGAAACATAAGTGCCCCTGAGAACACTTAAGGTCACAACTCCACCATCGGGGGCATGCACATAACAGGCCAAAGTTATATAAGTGATTTAATCTGCTTGACCATGCATGTGTGGCGTGGTCGAGGTCACACAGCTGATGTTTTGTCTCATCATGTCCCAGTAAGCTGATAATAACTACTATGACCACTGTGAACAAAAGAGCACTGTAGCTGTTTTTGCTGAAGGAATAAAGACAAGCAGCTCTTGGGCTGTGGAACCCTGGCTCCAGCTCTCCTGCTCTGATGCTGATGATTGGCTCCAAGTCCTATTCTTTCTTGGGGAATTAATTCACTCGCAATAGACTAATGTGCAAACCCCTCTCTGGGTGCCCCTGGGGAGGCTTGGCCTTGACACTGGGCAGTTATTGAAAAACAAAGGGGTGAGAACATCGGTACAACAGGTACGGTTATATCTAGGAATTGGGAGAGTGCCCCCTGGTCTATATTTGCTGCTAGTCTCTCTGGTCCCTGAGAACATTCCAAGGAAGGATATTTGTTATGGTTTATATGCAGATGTTCCCTGCGCCCAAGCCTCATGTGCTCATAGGTGGGGCTTTGGGGAAGTGATTGGATTATGGGTGTGAGATAGTCATCAGTGGGTTGGTCCTTCCCATCCTAGCAGATAGTAGACACCAGTTGTACCAGCTGCTGGATGTACGTGCTGAGTTTGGAAAGACCATGAAAGAATGAGAGCAGATTGGGATTTTACAACCTGCTCAAGGCATCTTTGGCATGGCTGGTAAAAGAGCCAGACAGACTTGCAAAATGACTGTTGACTACAGGGAGTTAGATGGGATACTTATCTATGGTACCAGAAAAAGGCACACATCTCCCTTAGCTCTGGGCACACTGTGCTGGTCTTAGCTAATAGCTTTTTCAGTATTGCTTTGAAACTTGATTTGCCTTGACTTGGGAGGGAGGGCAGTGGAGATTCTGCCTCCATGGTATGGATGGTGTGCTGACTGGTGAAGGCTATACCTTGCTGCAGGATGCAGCAGACTGACTCCTCCCATCCACATACCAGGGGAGGGGCTGCCAATCCCAACTAGCGATATTGCTGTTGAAGCAATTTCAAAAGTATTTTGTATTTTGGGACAAAGAAAGAAAGTAAATATATTGACATCGTTGGAAACTTCTGTTACCATGGGAGAAAAAACATATGAGACGAGAAAGATGGGGAAGGAGCCTGTCATGGTAGGTTTCAACTGGAGCTATCGGGATGGAGTCTGGGTCTTTTTTGATGTTTTTTCTGGCTCTGCATAGAAGCAAACTGGAAGTCATGATATCCCAGTGGTCACGAGGACTCCTAGCTTCCAGATCTTAGTTTCTAAAATACTTTTCCCAGCTGGGCATGGTGGTGCACACCTGTAATCCCAGCACTTGGGAGACTGAGGCAGGAAGATCACTTTGAGTTTGAGGCCACCCTGGACTACATAATGAGTTCATGGCCAGACTGAACTACATAGCAAGACCCTGTCTCTAAAAACAAAGCAAAAAATTACAGTGACATAGAAAATGATAATATCTTGTGAGATTTAAAATAAAACATCCTAGCTGGGTGTTTATTTTAGGCTGGTCTTGAACTCCTATCCTGCCTCATCCTCCTGAGTGCTGGAATTATAGGCTTGAGGCACCATGCCTGGCAGATGGTGACTATAAACCTGAATGAATCACTAATGACATTATACAGAAGATGATAATGAATGAAAATGTAAATAATAGATTAAAACTAATGCCTTTTATATAAGTGGTACAGAAAGGTGGAAAGTACAATGATGGAAAATACATCATGCAAATGCTGACCATGAAAGCTGTACGTTAATATTAATTTCAGGGCTGTGGGTGTAGCTCTGTGATACAGGGCTTTCCTAGTATATACCAGATACAAGACCCTGGGTTCAATCTCAGCATTGCAAAATAATAATGATGATATTATTAATTTCAAATGATACAAACTTTAGGAAGTAAAGTAATATAGAGCTAAGGAAAGGCACCATGCAGGAGCAAGAAGAGGTTTTGGTATTACTCACAGGAGGAAACAGAGTCAGTAAGAATTCTATAGACCAAACCAATAGGACATGTGCAGACAGATGAGAAGTTCGTCTTAAGAAGTTGACTTGCGCACTACGAGGCCTGGCAAGTTTGAAATCTGCAGGGAACAGCTGCAGTTCCTCCAGTCATTCAAGAGTGGGTGTTGCAGTCTTGAGTTCAAAATCTCAAGAGGGCAGGCTAGAACTCAGGCAGAACTTCCTGTAACATTATTTTTATTATTATTTGCAGCATCAGAGATTAAACCTAAGGCAGTGCACTTATTCGAAAACAGCTCTACCGCTGAGCTACCTTCCTAGTCTTTTTAACTTTTTAATTATTTTTTCTTTATTTTGAGGCAGGTTCTTGCTAAATTGCTCCACCTGGCCTCAAACTGGGATTACAGGTGTGCATCACCTTGCCTGGCCACATATTTTATATTTCTATGGCTAGCAGCTCCTGGGCTACAGTGATCCTCCTGCCTCAGCCTCCGAAGTCATTGGCACTATAAGCACATGCTACCACGTCCAGCTCAGGCAGTATTTCTGTATTACAGTCTTGAGGCAGAATTATTTCTTCCCTGAAATCTCAGGTTTTGATCTTAAGACCCCCAACTGATGTATGAGACCCACATACATTGTGGAAGTTTGTCTGATCTATTAGAAATCAATGGTTTGTAATGTTAAGCACATCCACAAAACACTCTCACCGCAGCGTCTAGACTAGTAGGGACAGTCCCCAACTCACAATGGCTCAACTTACTTTTTTGGGGGGGGGGGTTTGAGACAGGGTCTCACTATGTAGCCTAGGCTGGCCTCAAACATTCAGTGCTCCTCCAGCCTCAGCCTCCCGAGGGCTGGGATTACAGGTGTGCATCACACCCAGCTCAATTTACAATTTTTGACATTGATGATAGTGTGAGAGTGATAATGTGTTCAGTAGAAACCATATTTCTCATGTTGACTTTTCCAAGGCTGGTGATACGCAGTTGATCCTCTCTCATGTTGCTGAACAGCCCCCGAATCCAGGATCGGGAATCCATCCATACTCCACAGTGCCCTGTGCTGCTCAGCCAGGGTGTTTGGTAAATGCATTGTTGAAATCTATTTTCAACTAATGATGGGTTTATTGGGATGTAACCCCATCATAAGTTGAAGAGGATTCTTTTTTTTCCCCCTGCAATAGTGGGAATTGAACCCAAGTCTTTTGCATTGAGCTGTATCTCCAACACTTTAAAAATTTTTATTTTGAGACAGGCTCTTACTAAATCACTAAGTTGCCCAAGCTGATTTGAACTTGTGATCCTCCTGCCTCAGCCTCCCAACGTGCTGGGTTATGGGTGTGTGTCACATGTATGATGAGAGTCTGTACTTGACCAAACCATTAGGCACCACAACCCAACCAAATTGACACTTTAACCATAAGAGGAGCCAACAGAGAATATCCATAAAAGAAAGAACTAGGGTGCTCTGTCTTATATAGCTAATATTATAATTATATATGATATATAATGTACCCTTTGGGATAAGAATATAAACCTTTCTAGATAGCCAAAACTATACCAACAGCCAAACTTGGGCTGAGGATGTAGCTCAGTGGTAGAGTGCTTGCCTAGCTTGTGTGAGGCCCTGCATCCAATGACTAGTCACCCCCCACACACACACACCAGAAAAAAGAAATTTTAAAATATTTTTTGTTTTGGTTTTTTGAGTCAAGTCTCGCTATGTAGTTCAGGCTGGTCCTGAACTTGGCAGCAATCCTCCTACTTCAGCCTCCCGAGTGCTGCGATTTACCATACCTGGCAAGAAATAAAATAAAATTAAAACAAAAAGGATGGAAAAACCCTCAAACTGAATGCACACTGACCAATGATCCCATCCAACCCCAACGTCAGTCATGGATCTACTGTTGTCTCCCCTACCATGAAGGCAGGGGCTTTGCCATCTTGGTGCCCAGTGTATTTGTGGGCCAAGACTGGCAGATACAGGTGTACCTCACATCCTGGATACAGGACACTGCAGTTGGAGAAAGACACACACACCTCATGCATTCACAACCTCACAAACACACTCTTGGGCTCACAGCCCGGGGCTGGCGTTCCTGCAGGACCCTGGGCAGGTAACTCAGTAACCTGAACCTGGGTTCCCCAGCTATGAAATGTGGGCAGTTCCAGCCAGCAGGAGAACTGCATGTTTCTATCGCCAAGGAGCAGGAGGCTGTTGCCTCCATCCACACTGCCACACGTCCAGCCAGACAGGCATATCACACACACCCATTCATACACACGTGCAGAATCCTTGGGCAGGCATGGTGGCCCATTTCCTCCTGAGCCCCAGGAGGGAGGAAAGGCGGTAATTGCCTGGTGAGCCTGCCCAGAGTACAGAGAGCCACAAGGGTCATAGGCCCACGCTGGAGCTGGAGGGGAGGAAACAGTAGATCAAAGGCCATGGTCCTGGAGGGAGAGGTCATACCCTAAGCCCCCTCAGGTCAACCTGATCCAGCCAAGCCACCATAAATGTCATTAGGCAGAGCAGTGGCCCTGTGGGGAGCCCCTCCAGTGGGTGGGGTGAGCTCCACACCTTATCACCTGTGTGCTCACTGCCACCCCACGCGGGAGTTACCAACATGAGCCCACTTTATAGATGAGGACCCTGAGGATCATGAGCTACGGCAGCTTGTCCAGGGTCCCCGCTTTCCTCTGCACCAAGGGTACAGACCAGACACCTGCTGGGTATGGAGCAGCTGACAAAACCCAGCCCTTAGCTGGGTGTGGTAGTGCATCCTTGTAGTTCCAGCACTTGGGAGGCTGAGGCAGAAGGATCATTGAGTTTGAGGCCAGCCTGGGCTACACAGCGAGTTCAGGGTCATCTTAGAATGTCTCAAAAACCAACCAAGAAATGAACAAAAATCTACCCCTTGGGGCCTAACAACTCCATACCACAGCCTGGCGCCCGCCCAGACTTCAATTCCCCAGAAGTTTGCTCATCAGAGCCCCAGCTCTGCGCGCCCGGCCAGTGTTCTCTGTAACTGGTCACTTGACTGTGGTGAAGCTCTGGTCTTATGGGCCAGCCCGGTAGGCTAGGCTGGGATTGGGGTTCAAGAGGAGGAATGGGGAACTCCAGGAAAACCCCAGCCCTCCCACAGCCCTGGAGAGTTTCCACCCCTGCAGGAGTGGCAGCAGTAGGACAAAGAATGCCAGTCCCAGCCTGTCCCCTGAGCCACTGGGCAGGTTGCTTTTCCTGGGCAGGCCTAGTTTCCTCCTAAGTCAAATGGAAAAGCAAGTCCTCCCCCTGAGGACCCAGTTAGGAGGGCAGGTCTATCTGTCTTTCTTTCTTTCTTTCACCCCCTTTTTTTCAGGGTTGGGGATTAAACCCATGGCCTTCACACTGAGCAAGATCCCCAGCCCTTTTTTATTTTGAGGCAGGGTCTCACTAAGTCACTAAGTTGCTCAGGCTGGGTTCTAACACATGATCCTCTTGCCTCAGCCACTCCAAGTTCTGGGATCATAAACTTGTGCCACCACACCCAACTGAGGGCAGGAATTTCTGAGAAGCCACAGCAAATAGAAGGCACTAAACCTAAAAGATGTCTATAACCGTCAAGTTTAGAAAGTTTTCTTAGAAGACAAATGCCTGCCCAGAGCCTCAGGGCACGAAGTTTGCACACAAGTCTAACACATGAGGACATTGTGCTGGGAGTTGACAGACCTGAGGGGAAGGGATCTCACGGTCAGCATGCTCCTGGCTCCTCACAGAAAGCCTCACCCAGGGGCTCAGAGCAAATGCAGTAGGAGAGAAGGGGACAGGAAAGAGGGAGGAATACGGGCTGGGGTTGTCCGCCGACAGACCCTGCAGCTATGCGGCCAGGGCCCCTGCAGGAAAAGATCTTGGCTAGGTCGACCCTGGGATGGGACAAGGTGCCCTCCCTGCGGGGGTCACCAACCCCTGCTCCATTCCATAGGAGCAGCTGGAGCAACATCCAGCCTCCCTCCCACTCCTGGCTTCTTAGAACAAGAACAGGAAGCAGAGAGTTTTTGACAAAACACAGCGGGAGAACCACATCTGCCCCTTTCAAGAAAGGCAAGCTGGAGAGTTTGGATAGAGAGAGAGCAGGCTCAGAGCAGAGACCCCCGGACAGAGCCCGCAGAGACATGGCAGGCCCAGGCCTGCGCAGAGACGGTGGTAGCAGCCTTCCACTCCTGGGAGCTGCGTGGCCACATGGTCATCTCTGGGGCTTGTGGTTCTCCGGCATTTGCATCTTGGCAACTTTGGGGTTAAGTGCGCACTACATTGGGGGTGGCAGAGAGTGCACTCGCTCACATCCCTTGGGAGCACCCTGGGGGGACAAAGCAACTGCCTGCTAACTTGTCCCTGAGCTGCCACCCTGAAAGTAGACATAAGGAGGACACAGCAAGCCTGAGGAGAGCCCAGAGGACCTGGTCAGGAGGGAGTAGGGGCTGGGACAAGCAACTGGAGCAGGGAAGGATGGGCAGATGGATGGATGGATGAGGGAGGGAGGAATGAGTGAAAAGGTGGATGAATGAATGAACAGAAGAAAGCATGCCGGGTAGAAAGGGACAGGATCTGCCAAGCATGGTGGTGCACACCTGTAATTCCAGCATTTAAGAGGCTGAGGCAGGAGGATTGCCATGAGTTCCTGGCCAACCCAGACTATATAGTGAGTTCAGGGCCAGCCTGGACAACATCGTGAAATCCTGTCTCAAAAAACAAAAAAAGAGGGCCAGGGGTTTAGCTCAGTGGCACTGCGCCTGCCTCACAAGTGTAAGGTCCTGAGTTCAATCCCCGGTACCAACCCCCGCCCCCCCAAAAACACAAAAAGGGAAAGGGGCAGGATCCTACTCTTCGCAGACAAGACCTGGGCCAGGACCCAGCCACACTCCTGCTTTGGATCAAGACAGAATCCCATTTTACAAGGCCCTTTGGATCCTCACAATGGCCTGTGAGGAAGATCCGGGAAGCAGACTGGCTTGGCGGGAAGGGGATGCTTGTTCAGGCTAGGGGGCCCATTAGGAGGCAGGGGGCCAGCACGGGCTTCCTGCCATGTCCCTCCCTGGTGGTGGCGTGGCCGGGCAGCAGAGACTTCCCTTGGGCTGGGTTTCCTGGAAAAAGGTTGGGAAAGGCCAGCCATGGCCCCTCTCCATCACCCCTCATCTCAGCCTGCCAAACGTCAGTCACTCCACCCACCCAGACCTGGCCCTGACATGGGGAATGTGGCACTGGCTGGGCGGGGGGTTCCTAGGTCTGAGAGTTGGCGATGTAGCCCAGGCCCAAGGGGAAACTGGACAGCATCAGGTGCACCTGGCAGGCCAGTACCCAGAGAAGCCCATGCCCTGGGGAAAGCCTCCACCCTTGGAGACCTATCCTGTGGCCTTGGGTTAATGCCTGCCACTGGGATCAGGATGGGCCAGACCAGGGACCAGGCAGCAGGGGCCTTTTAGGGTGTCCATGTCTGATCTATGTTGTGCAGATGGACCTCCTGAGCCCCGGAGCCAGGAACACTACCTCTGCCAACACTGCCAGGCCCCTGTGGGTTCCTGCCACCTATTCTGTGCAAAGGTACTGAGGCTGCCTCCTTGCACCCAGGCTTGGGTGGTGGTAGAGCCCCAACCCCATGGCTCCTACCCCATGAGCCAGCACGCACATACACATGGCTCCTCCACAGCCTCACCTCCAGTCCAAACTCTCCAGGAGGGGCCAGCTACCACCCACCTTCCACCCACCTCTTTCCCACCTCCCACCCACTTACCGTCCAATGTCTGAGCAGACCTTGGAGTCGGCAGCTACACCAGCATGGGCAAAGGCTTGGGGACTGCAGGGGGTATGGTGGCGAGAGAGGACCACGGCCAGCACAGTGACCGCCAGCGCTAGCCCCAGCCCCAGCAGGACCAGGCTGACTGTGGACCTGTTGCCCCCAGCCATGGCTCAGTGGCCCAGGAGGAGGACGGAGCTGGGTGTGCAGACAGGCCAGTAGACAGATAGAGGGACAGATGGACAGGCAGATGGATGGACAGGAAGATGTGCAGAAGGACTCATAGATGATTGGACAAACAGAAAAACTGGTGGGGCCAGGGACAGACAAATGGATTGACATTCAGGTCAGCCGGGGATTTAGCTCAGTGGTGCCAATGCTTGCCGTGCAAGCACAAGGACCCAAGTTTGATCCCTGGTACCAAAAAAACAAAACAAAACAAAAACAAACAAAAGACATTCAGGTCAGACAGCTGGACAAACAGGATGGTCAGACAGATATTTGGACAGAGATGGGCTAACAGATAGGTGGAAAGATGGGTTTAAAGATGAACAGCGAGCAGCCAACCAGACAGATGGGGTTATGGATGGATGAACAAGACAGCAGCGGCAGGGCCACTGCCCTCCTCCAGCGCTCACCACAGAGGCAGATGTAGCCACACGCCTGAACTTCCAGTTTCAGCCCCTGTGCTTGGCCCTGGCGGAAGGCCAGGCATTTAGGGGGGAAGTTTTTCCTTGCAGAGACAGCTGCTGGAGTTAACTCACTGCCAGTTGGTCCCACGGCCACTCCTGCCAACCCAACTGTACCCAGGGTCACCTCATTCCAGTAATGCTTGAGGATTCAGTGCCTTCGGGGCCGGGCTCCCAGGAGACCCTGTGCCATTTCCCAGTTCCCAGATCGCAGGGAAGGCAGAGCTGGGGCAGTCCAGCTCCAGCCTGGAGAAGCTCAGAGGCCAGGCCCCTAGCAGGGCGGAGCTCCACCCCCAACCTTGCCCTCTCTGCTCTGCCCGTCCAAGAGGCACAGAAAGGGACTGAAGAGACAGAGGGGCCTAAGGCACGTCACTCAGGACCTCTTAACCAAAGCCTGGCCCAGGAGCCGCAGTGCCACCCAAATAAGGCAGGGATTCAGACTGGATGCAGTGGCACCCATTCCACTGGGCCACTCATCCCTGGGACCTGCTGACCTGAAAATGTAGCCTTGGGGCTCTGGGGAGTGAGGCCACTCTGCCTGGGTCCTGTGCAGACACAATCTCCTCCCCTGGTGTCATTGGCTTGGGTCCTCCCCAGGCCTTAGGGTGTCTAACTGGCAGGCAGCAGGGGAAGTGAGGACCCACTGAGGCGCTCCCTCAACCCAGTTTAACCTGGGTGCAGGACAAAGGGCCTGTGCGCAGGACTCCTACCCGCACAGGCACCTCAACCCCCACACCTCCTCCCCTCTCCCTTTCTACCTAAGCCCTGCCAGTCCAGGATCTCCACACACAGAGCCCATCTGCTGGTATAGCTGAGAAATGCAGCCCAGAGCGGGACTGCTGCCTGTGAGTGCAGAGCCCCTGGTCAGCCTGTTCCAGAGAGGCCGCTCCCCATCGGCCGTTCTCACGCTGCTTCGAGCAGGGAGGGGCCATGGGTGCCTCTTCCCGTCCCCAGCCGACCCCCATGCTTCTCAACATTGCTCAACCGCGAACCAGAGTGCATTCCTGAGTGGGGGCCAGGCCACCCAGCCACCGCAGCCCTCAGAGCTCAGAGGCCAGGGCAGGGGGACAAAAAGGACAGCAGGGTCAAGGGCTAGGACATCTTCCCTCCCTCCTCTCGCCAGCCATCCTAGTCTCGCTGAGGCCAGGGTGTAGAGACAGCCCGGGTGAAGCCTGAGGGAAAGGACTGGTGTCCTGGGCCTGGCCCAGCTGGGTTGGGCCCTGAATATTCGTGTCTAGATGGGGATGATGGGAAGGAAGAAGGGAGTGAAAGTCTTCCAGACCATGAAGCAGCCCTAGGTTATGCGCCCCCTCCAGGCCCTGGAGAACAGGGTTACACTCACCAGCCAGCATGTGGGGGTTTAGGGAGCCTCACAGGCAGCCCCATTTTCCTCCCCATTGTGCAACCTTGAGCCCACCCCTTAGGCCTCAGGCTTCTTCCCTGCAAATGGGGCTACAGCCACGCCTCTCACGGTAGTATGAGGATTGAAGAGGGGCTGCCACCCCCAACCAGCCTTCATCTCTTTGCTGGGACCCAAGAGACAGGGCCCTGCAGCACAAAACTCCGTTTCCCTTGGAGCGCTTTGGAAGCACCAAGTTTTCCAGCTTCAGGAAGGAAGGCCCTGCCCAGCCTGCCCCAGCCCCTTCCCCAACCTCAGGGTCCCCCTACTGGTGCTCACAGGTCAGGGGTGAAATTTGGCTGTTGAGCTGTGAGCCCTGCCTCCTCCCTCCTCCAGGAGCTCCTCCCCACGGGGGTTATACCATGTGTATACTGTGTGTATACTGTGTGTGAAGGGTGAATTAAATGGTCCTGGGATAGGTCTGGAAGGGTTGGCCCAGGTGTGAGATGTTGTGCTTCACAGGATCCTTCCAGACCCACCGCTGCTGGGCTGCCTTCCTCTTGGGGAATTGTGGATCTCCTCCACCTTGTTGTTCTTGCCAGGCTTCCTGTAGCTGATCACATGCTTAGGCTTGACTCTGGGTTTGTGCTTGGAAAATGACACCAGGCATGGCTGTAAAGAAGATGTTTTTGGGCCAGGGATTTAGCTCAGTGGTTCTGCCACCTGCCTCGCAAGCGCAAGGTCTGGAGTTCACTCCCCAGTACCAAAATAAAAGGTGTTTTCTTTCAGCCTCTTGCCCAACCCCCATTCCTCAGACCTGCCTGTTTCACCTCCTTATGTCCTGGGCAGGGTGAGCCGGGACACTCCAGGGTCTGAGGAAGTACCTGGCTTGCTAGCAGCTACTGGCTGTCCTCTACCCAAGTCAACATCAAGGCTGGGGCTCGCCCTTGTGGCTGATACTAGGAAGTGTATTTGCCCTGGTCCTGGCCAGGGTGAGGAGGGACTCACTTGGCAGGGACCAGGCTGTCCCCATGCTGAAAAAGCTGAGGCTTGCTCCAGCATCTGGATGTGAAGACCTCTGATCACCCCTCCATTCTCACCCGGTCAGACGGCTCCGTTTCATGTACAGGACACTGAAGCTCTGAGAGTGGGGAACCCGGTCTGTGAGGCTGCCCAGAGCTTGGTGCAGTGGCCCCATTTATTATGCTGCTCTGCCTCTCATCGAGAGAGCACATCTCCCAAAGCCCCACTCTGGGGCTTGGTATCTTGTCCCTGGGTTGCTGGCCAGTCCTGGTTATCCCAAGTGAGCACTCAGTAGCCAGCTGGTTCCCCGCCTTTCCTGGAGTCCGAGGCAGCTGCCCAGCCACTGGCTGTTCGAACGATGGCCTGGACCACAGCGATGAAGGTGGGAGTGACCTCAGTTTGGTGATGCCGGGTCTTCAAGCCTGCAACTACTGCCTAGGGGTGAGAGGACAGGGCGCTCAGTGGGGCCTCAGATATGGTCTAAGCCGTCCGATGTGGTCATAGAACTCACAGAGCCAAATGGTGCCATTTCTAACCAAGTGACCAGGAAGAGCAGGCTGGGGCACCCAGCCTATGAGGTCCCATTGGAGCAGGTGGCTGGGCCTTCACTGCACAAGGGCTCAGGATGACCCGGGCAGCAGGCATAAGGACCATGTCACCTGGGCAGAGGACGACAGCCATTGTCCACTCTGTGATGACTCAGAAGATACAGGCCTGCAGCCCAGGAAACCCTATGGCCCCACACCATGACTCAGTTTCCCCAACCTCCAGCTCACCTCATCAACATCCTTCTCCAGTGTTGTGATATTAGGCAGAAGCTGGTTGTGCAGCCGGGGCTCCTCCACTGCCCGTTTCATATCGTAGCCAAACCAGAGGTTATGGATGATGGTCTGGGGGTGGGAGGAGGTGGCAAGGGGTCAGCATGGCTCAGGGATGGGGCAGGGAGGGAAGGTGGAGGGAGCATACCAGTGCAGCAGCTGTGGTGATCTGTGTGCCTCCAGAGGCTCCCACCACCATCTGGACCTTGCCGTCCCTGCCCACAATGATCGACGGACACATGGATGAGAGTGGCTGCTTCCCTGTGGCCCACGGGAGGGGACAGAGATGCCGGTCAGCTGCCTGTTCAGGAAACCAGCTCTCTCTCAACACAAATCACCTGGCCCGGACTCCCCACCCTGCACCTGGCTCGATGAAGTTGGCCGGTGAAGGGGACACCCCAAACTGGTTGGTGAAGTTGGGAGAGCTGAAGTCGTCCATCTCATTGTTGAACAGGATGCCGCTGACTTGGGAAATGACCTTGGAGCCAAAGCTGTGGACGGACCAGGTCAGAGAGCTGTGCCCACCCCAGTGCAGCCCTGCGGGTCCCTACCCGCCCACGCCAGCACAAGCTCACTCCCTGGGAGGCCCGAGCAAGATGGGGCATCTGTTTCCCGCCACGGAAGCGGGAGGCCCCGGGGGGACACACAGGCAGCCTCTGGCACTATGCCACCCAAGAGCCTCACGACCCCTACTAGAGGTTGATGGTGCTGGTGGCAGACACAGCACTGCCGTCCTCCGAGACCACAGACAGGTGGGCAGTGCCCCCATCGTTAGGTGTGTAGTATTCGGGCTCATAGTAGGAGACTGGGTACGTGGTGTCGTCAGAGATTCGGGCTTGAAGCTGGACTGCGAAGAACTCGGAGCTCATGTTGTGGATCACCTGCCGAGACCCCAGAGCCGGCCTGAGGAGGCGGGAAGGGAGGACGGGGGCAGGCACAGGGCTGTCGACCAGGTCTCAGGAAGCCCTTACTGTGGACTGACCACAACCTTCCTGTACCCTAAGCCCACTGGAGCTCCCCAGGGCCCACAGGGAAGCCCCAGAATCTCCCGTGGCCCATTTCCTCCTCTCTCTAGCTTCTGTCTTTGTCTGTCCATCCCTCAAGCCTCCAGTCTTGCCACATTCATTCCTGCAAGCATCTATGGAGCTTGTACTGCATGTCCGGAATGAGGAATCAACAGGAAAGAGACGTGTTGGTCCCTGCCCACATGGCAGAGGAGGAAACAATAGCAGGGAAGGAAAGTGGTGGTAATAAGGCAGGATTAGAAGGCGCAGAGTATGGATAGAGTGGTCAGGGAGGACTTCTCAGAGGAGGTGCCATCTGAGAAGAGCCCAGAATGAGGCCTAGTGGGTAAATAAAGGCCCTGAGCCATACTCTTGAGTGAAATGAACAGGACACACGTGTAAATACCAAATGGTTTCTCTGGGGTGAGAAACTGAAAGTGTAAATAAGGATTAAAATGATTAAAACGAATAATTGATAATGTGAAATAGGAAGAAAAGGTCCAAAGGGGTAGGGGTGATGGGAGGGGACGGGGAAAGGAAAGAAGGGAAAGGAAAAATTATAAAAGGAAAAAATGGAAATAAAGTCTTTGTAAATAGGGAAGGGTGGAGGGGGTGAAGGGAGGGCTAGGAATGGGGAAAAAATAAGAACCAAGATCCATCATGTACAGGTACAAGGACCCAATGATAAATGTAAACGTATTGTATGCCTAAAATGTACCAATAAAAGAATTTAAGCAAAAAACCCCAAAAAAACAAAGGCCCTGAGGCAGGTGGCGCAGGTCTGTGGCTGCCAGGCAGAGTGCATGAGATAGGGCAGAGGACATGGAAGACACTGGCCAGGGCCCATTCTGTAGGGCCTCATAGGTCCCATAAAGACTGACTCTGGCTTTTGCCCTGAGCCATCTAGCCCTGGGGCAGAGGAATGAGTTTACTGGAAGGCGGTTTCACAGAGTCCCTCTGGTGGCCAAGTGGGGAATAAGAACCCGGCTATGGACACTTATGTGAGAGATGATGGTGACTTGCCCCAAGTCGGGGGAAAAAACGGAATAGAAGGCCTGGGGATTCAGCTCAGTGGTGCACACCTGCCTCACAAGTGCAAGGTTCTGAGTTTGATCCCCGGTACTGAGAAAGAAGAAGAAAAAAAAACAAAAAAAAGAATAGAGGATAAGCTAAGTCTAGTGATGCACGTCTGTGATCCCAGAACTCTGGGAGGTTGAGGCAGAACAATTTCAAGTTCAAGTCCAGCCTGGGCAACTTAGCAATTTAACCTCTGTCTCAAAATTAAAAAAAATTTTTTTTAATGTCCTGGGTTCAATCACTTAGAAACAGCTCAGTGGCAGAGTGCTTGTCTAGCATCCTCGATACCCTGGGTTCCATCCCTAGGACCACAAAAATATAAATAAGAAAGCTGGGGATAGAGCTCAGCAAGAGCGCTTGCTTAGCATGTGTGAGGCCTTGGGTTCACCCCCCCGGCACCAAGAGAATACACACCAAGGGAGTGAGCATGAGTCTGGCAAGTGCCCCCTCGTTAACAGCGGGGAATGAGCTGTTATAGGGGAACTTGGTGAGTGGTGGAGAGGAACAGAAGGGAGAGTCTTAGCCAGGAGGGAGGGCAGAGCTGGGCTAGGTGGGGAGGCTTCTGTCCCCTTCGGAGAGACAAGACACAGGCCACCGGCTGCAGGGCAGGTGGGGGTTCAACATGCTTATCAGAGAACGCTGAGGCCCCTCCTGGCTGCTCACAGGTCAACATGAGTAGGGTCTGCAAGTCCATGGGGAATGCCAGGGATCCAGGTAGGTAGGAAGGAACCTAGGGACCCAGCAAGAGGGGAAGTGAGAGGGATCCTAGTAGAGCCCTTGCATGAATCTGTGCTCCTGGCCAAGTAAATGGCCAGGCAATGCTGGGTCCAGGGTGGGGGTCTTGGAAGCATTAGTTCCTGGGTGTGACCAGGGAGCATGCTGCCATGACCTCTGCCTCTCTGTTCCTCAACCCTTGGTAGATCTTCTTAGCATTCCTGAGGGCTGCAACACTCCCATCCATGTCACCTTAGTACTGACCATGCCAGAACCTTCCAAGCTGAAGGGCCAGCATATGCAAAGGCCCTGAGGCAGGAGTTGGCCAGAAAAGGGGAGCACTAATTACCTGCTATCCAGTCTGTTTCCCCAGCCCTCCCAACTATAAGCTCCACGATGCAAAGGCTAGGACTTAGGGTAACCAGTACATACCAGCACACTGTAGACCCCCGGTCAACATTGGTGGCAGGAATGGGTTCAGAAAGCGTGTATGAGCCTGGGGTAGTCCTGGGTGCCTCATCCTTGCCACCTGTGAGCCAGCCCCTTACCTTAGTCACATCAACAAACTTGGGGTCCCCAAGCAGGGTCCTCTTGGCGTAGGCGAACCGGAAGGCCTCCACGATGCGGTGGTATGTCAAGGCCTTCTGCTCAGGTGTGCCCACGCTCGCCGGGGAGAAGTTGTACCCTGGTTGGTCGGAGTCAGATGTTTATTGGCAGCCCAGGCATACAGAGAGGTTCGAAGGGGTAATACCTTCCTGAGCCATGCTGCCCACCTTGAGAAGCAGGAGCTGGCTCAGAAAGGAAGGCAGGGGCACCCAGCCTGGGCCTCACACATCCAGCCCAAGGGCTCCATGGTCTAAACCGGGAGGTGCTCTCTAGGCCAGGCCCCTGTCCTGAAATCTCATGCCTGTCTCCCTCCCGACCACTCCTTGTCCTCCCACCCCTGAGCTCTGCCACCCTGGCCAGCCCTGGTCACTCACACCACCTCCTGCAGCAACAGGGCGAGCCAGGAGGTGGCGCCACACCGAGCATGCTGGGTGACTGGAAGACAAAGGGTGGGGAGGCCTGTGCTGCAGAAGTCGCTGCAATGGAGTGTAGGGAGGGAGAAGCAGAGTCATGTGCCCCTCTGCAGGGCCATCGCGGGGCCACTCACCCTTGAGGATGTTGAGGATGAGAACCAGCACAGGCCCACTGAGTGGGGCGCTGGGCACATACAGCACCGAGTCCCCAAGGCTGATGTTCAGCGGATGCTCGATCAGCTGAGCGCGGTAGTTGTTCAGGTCCTCGGTTGTCATGATGCCCCCTGCAATGGGACAGTCACTCAAGTGGACATGGGGATGGGGCTGCAGCATGGTAGGGATCTGGGGTGCATTACGGGGGGCCTGAACTGCAAACCTGGGCAGAAGGGTGGGGATTGCAGCATAAGGGAGGAACAAGGGTACACTATTGAGGGCAGGGCTCTGCACGGAGACTCACGGAGGGCTTCATAGTTGAGTAGAAAGACAGGGTTGCACTACAGAGGGAAGATGGGGCTGCACCATCAGAAAGGGTCACAGGGGCTTCAAGCTGGGAGCCTTGCCCCTCCTTGCAGGCTCAGGCCTTCTGCTCTCCCTAACAGTGCTTGCCATACCAGCCAGGCCAAACCGGTCATCCTCAACCTGCTTTCCTCCTGGGCTTTCCTGCCGGCCTTCTCCCCTCTCTCTGGCCACAGGATCTTTTCCAGGTGGAGAACACCTGCTCCTATGTCCTCTCTGCTTGCTCCCTCTTCCCTTGATGAATGGGTGGCTGGAGGGAGGCCCTTAATTCTCCAGGAAACTGGCTCCAAATAGAGTAGTTACAGGCTAATTTTTAGCATTAATACTAAATGCCAACATGCTAATCACCCTTCCATAAAACATGGACAAACATAACATTAAAAAGGGCACAGCTAGGGCCAGGGATTTAGCTCAGTTGTTCCGCCACCTGCCTCGCAAGCACAAGGACCCGAGTTCAATCCCTGGTACCAAAAAAAAGGGGGGGGGCACAGCTAAGCCCCCACAAAGCCCCTCTAGGCGGGCATGGCGGTGCAAGCCTGTAGTCCCAGCACTTGAGAGGTTGAGGCAGGAGGATTCCTACCAGTTTGAGGCCAGCCTGGGCTACATAGTGAGTTTAAGGGCAGCGTGCACTGCAAAGCAAGACCTCAACTCAAAAATGAACAAACAAGAAACAAAAACCCCCTCTAATGCTTCTCTCCTGAGCCCATCCTCAGCCCCTGTGAGTCTCTCCGGGAATCAAAATCCCTCTCTGCATCTCAGCCCAAGCTTTTCCACCTACTTAGGAATCTCTGCACCCATCACAGCTGTCTGCAGCTCAGCCACCACTCCTTACAGGAAGGCTTCTTGGACCCTCGGTCAGCACTTGAGAGCTTCCTCAGCCCCAGTTCCTGCCTACACCTGCATTAACCCACTGGGACTTTCTTCCTGGACTGCACAGGCTCTGTGATTGAGCCACGTGTGACTGCATGTGGCCTGTTACAGACCCTCCCCTGTGAAGAACTTCCTTAGGCCCCAGTGCCCGGTGCAGACAAGACAGGAGGGCCTGGGGTCGGGACCTTGGCTCCAGGATCCCAGTGCAGGGTTCCCTGCTCAGGCTCTGAGGCCACCCACTCACCAGCCTCCCGGATATCCTTCAGGATCTGGGCTGTGAGGCTCCCGTTGTAGAAGGCCTGGGCCCCCTCTCGGGCCAGCGTCTCGTACGTGTCAGCCAGCCGTGGCATAGTCACTGTTTCTCCCTCCTGGAGCACCTTCCCATTCCGGCAGAAAATCTCACTGGGGCAGGGAGAACTCAATGTGAGGCAGCAGGTGATGTGGAGTCAGCTGGACCACCCTCACGCCCACCCCCATGCACACCTCCTTTTCAACCTGCGTGGCTCCCCTTTGTTCTTAAGGGAAGGACAGCAAAGAATGGGCAGGGCCTGTCCACAGGTGGGTGGCTCTGTCGCTCAGGGCTCCTAGTGTCCCATGCCACTCCAGCTACATGGCCTACCACAGTGTCCACTAAGGCCCAACCGAGACCCCCACCCAGTGCAGGTTCCTCAAGGCAGAGCACAGCTCTACCAGGCCCTCTCCAGTGTCAGGAACTGTGGGTGGCAGGCCCGTGCCTGCAGACAGACGTACCACAGGGCAGGCGTCTGCTCAATAACAGTCTGTGTTCTGTTCAGGGCTCCTGCCAAGCCCTTGCCCACAGGGAAGCCCTCACGGGCCAGCTGGATGCTAGGCTGGAAGAGGCGATGCCAAGGCAGCCGCCCATGCCGCTGGTGCGCCAACTCGTAGCCTCGGATCTCACCAGGAACTGCCACTGACATCCCGCCTGGGGACAGAGAGAGATGTGGCTAGTGGTCCCAAGCAGGACAGCATCCTACACAACTTTCCTAGAGAGGGCTAGTGACACTTAGAGGGAAATGGAGTAGGTGTGTTTGTGTGAGTGTTTGTCTGTTGCTGGGGATCAAACCCAGGGCCTCACAAATGCCAGGCAAGTGCTCTGCTATGGAGTTATAACCCCAGCCCAAGGAAAGAGATTTTTAAAATCCTATCTGGGTTTGACAGGCAAAAGATAGGAATGTCTGGTAGGGGACAGGACGGGGCGCTGGTGTCACATGGGCTAGCTTTTGCTGTTCCAAGGTCAGATGTCTTTCTCCAAGATGCCCCCATGTGTGTAATGTTGTACCAAGACCCTGGTTGCCCAGCGAGACTGGGGAAGCCAGACCTCTTCCACCTCTCAGTCTAAGCCACCCCTAGCCACAAGGCCTCTTGTCCCATAAAATGCCTGAGCTCTACCAGCACTTGTCAAGGCAAGATCAGGCCCTGCCCTGGTCCTACTGGTAGCTCAAAGCCATGCCAATCCCAGGGAAATGACATTCGTCCTCTTTGCTACTGCCCTGAGCCCTAATCCGCACCTTGTCCTCTCCCCACACCTCAGTTTCCATCATCTGACTATTCGGGGTCTTATCTTCCAGTGAGGACTTCCAGGAGCCCATGGTTTCATTGGAAATAGACCCCTGGGCCTGATTGCCCATTGAGCCCTGTGGGTGCTACATCCAAAGCCAAACACCGACAGCTTTGCCCAGAAATGCAGTCAGGGGTCCTGCCCCCTTCCCTCCTGCTTTCACCACTGAGGTGCTCGGGGCCACTCTGCTTCCTCTCAGGTTTGGCAGCTGCAGCTCTAGAACCACACGTCCCTGTAGCAGCCCAAAACTAGGTGTGAGTTTCCAAGAGCCAGGCTATTATGATCCTGGGAAGATCTGACACTTAACACACAGTTCCTCCCACTTAAAAAAAAAAAAAAGGAAGGAAGGAAGAAGCCTCCCTGACCTTGGGGTAATCGGGCTCACAACGCCCTACATGCCAGGCTCTCAAGTGACCCCCATGCTGCACTCAGTCTAACGGGGCTCGTCATTCTTTCTTCCTGCATCACGCCCACTCGATCCCCTCTTCCTCTGCCCGCAACTTTGTCTCCACCACCTCCTGTCTCTCTCAGTGATCTCCCCCTGCTCTGGGCTTCAGCTCCCATTTGTGCACTGGCCTGGACTCCTTCCCTGACTGCCAGTCCCAAGTATCCCCGTGCTCATTCAAATCAGGCATCTCAGCATAGCATACCCCAAATCGCACTGCTGAGCATCCACCCAAACCCACCCACTAACAGCCCTGCCTGTCTGCTAGGGCCACCCCTTCCACCTGACCCAAAGACTTTGGGGTCATCCACAACTCCCCACACGTGAGTCCTACCCAAACTGTTGTCAAATTGCAGGCTCTGTCAGGTATTTTCAGCACCAGCCGCTGTCCACCGCTCTCCACTCTCCCTGAATTATTGTGATGATTGTCTAACAGGTTCCCTACTGGCTCCCTGCCCATTACACAGCAGCCCAAGGGGTCCTATTATCCATAAACTAGATTTTCTTCCTCCACTGACACTCCAGGGGCTCCCATCTCACTCAGACAAGAAGCAGGGGCTTCACAGTGACCTCTGAGGTCCCATCCAGCCTAGGCCATTCTCTGGGGCCCTGTGTCTTCCCCCTCCTCCTGGGTCACTTGTTGGCAGCCTCCGGGGCTCCCTGAAGGGCTCTGTCCCTGCCCATCCCACCTGGTTCACTCAATCTTCCCCATCTTCGCTGAGACACTCACATAGCTACACCCAGCCCAACCCCTCCTTGGGTCTCTACCCCGGACCAGATCACTCTCTGTAAAACCTTCTCAAGGGCTGGGGATTTAGCTCAGTGGTTCCACCACCTGCCTTGTAAGCGCAAGGTCCTAAATTCAATCCCCAGTACCAAAAAAAAGAAAGAGGGGCTGGGGATTTAGCTCAGTGGTTTTGCCACCTGCCTTACAAGCGCAAGGTCCTAAGTTCAATCCTCAGTACCAAAAAAAAAAGAAAGAAAGAAAAACCTCCTGCTCAGGCTCCCCAGCTCTGCTGTCCCCATAGCACATGGCACCCTGGCATTTGTGCACCCTTCCCTGCCCAGCTGCGATGCTAGCTGGCCCAGGCTACAGGTTGTCTGTCTGTCTTTCTTTCTTTCTTTCTTTCTTTCTTTCTTTCTTTCTTTCTTCCTTCCTTCCTTCCTTCCTTCCTTTTTCTTTTTGAGACAGGGTCTCACTATGTAGTTCAGACTGGCCTCGAACTTGCTGATCCTCCTGCCTCAGCCTTCCCAGCACTGGGATTACAGGCCTGCCGCCACCACGCCCAGCTTTCTTTCAAAACAGAGCCTCATTACATAGCCCAGGCTGGCCTTGAATTCATGGTGATTCTCCCGTCTCAACCTCCCCAATGCTAGGATTACAGGTGTGCGCCACCACACCCAGTTCTTTGCTTTATATCCTGGCTTTGGGAACAGTGCCTGATGCTGTAAGGGGCTCAATAAATCCTAGTTAAATAGTGAATTCCAAGTGTCTACAAGATGCTAAGTCCATAAGATTCCAGCATTTCCACACAGTGAGCAATTTCATTTCTACATGTTTGGAGTTTCTCAGTGAGTATAAAAATCAAAGACTACAGAGGCCCGGGATTTAGCTCAGTGGTTCTGCTGCCTGCCTTGCAAGTGGAAGGACCTGAGTTCAATCCCCAGTACCAAAAAAAAAAAAAAAAAGATCAACGACTACGCTTGTTGGGGAGGAATCAGGGGGCACCATTCAGGATCTCCCCTGAGGTATCAGAACTGCCACTGGGGTAGTATCCCAGCCTTCCAAACTCTTATTCTGCAATCCATTCTACCTGCTCTGAGGGGCACTTCGAGCGGCCACTGGCTCCCCCTCATCTACCTGAAGAACTTGGGAGTCTCTTCTCTACTTAAGGTCAGGTGAGAAAAGAGAGGCTGTGCCTCACTCCAGATGGCTCTCCTCACAAATGAATGAATGAATGAATGAGCTGTTAAAAACACAGGATTTCGACAGCCTGTGCTCAATCCCTGCTCTACCATATCCCAGCTGTGTGACCTCAACCAGTTTGCGTGATTTCTCTGGACCTCAGCATCACCACCTGTAAAACGAGAATCAACACAGAATCCCCTCCTTATCCTGGAGAGTACAGACAGGACACAAAGGGCTCATGGCGAAAAGCACTGAGCAGGTCTGGCCCCACTGACCCTGGGAACACGTGAACTGTTATAATAATGCAGCTGTACCTCAGCATCTGTGGGGAACTTGTTCCAGGACCCATGCCCTGAGGATGCCAAACCATGAATACTCAAGTGCCCTGTATAAAATGGTGCAGTATTTGCATATAACTTACACACATTCTCCCATATTCAGACATGTCCAATCTTATGTCTCCAACCTGTAGCCTAGGGGTTGGAAACACTTGCCTTCCCTGGGCCACACTGAGTGAGGTATCTTGAGCCACATATAAAATATATAACATAGTTAATATATATAAGTAACAAAATTTCCTTTTAAAAATATTTTTAGAGACAGGGTCTTGCTATACAGTTCAGGCTAGCTTTGAACTATGTAGCTCAAGCTAGCCTCACACTAGGGGAAGATCTTCCTGCCTCAGCCATCTGAGTGCTGGGATTACAGGTGTGCACCACTACTCCTGGCCAAAAAATATTTTTTAACAGCATACCCAACTGTAGCAGACATCCCTGCCCAGTACTAGTGGGCTATGAGTGGCACATGTGTCTTGCTTTCCCTAATTCGGCTATATTATTTTATATCGTGAATCAGACCAAAGACCTATGTGACTCAAACGGGCATGTCAGATAGCAGAGTTGGGCTAGTAATGCTCATTTGCTAATGGCTGTAACTGAGGCGTAAGTCCTGGTCTGTGAAATGGCAGGGTTCTGCTGAGTTTCATGCAGCTGAGGTCACTGTGACCCCAATTAAAATGTGTTCCCCTGAATTATGGCTTCTCATTGACCCAATGGGTTGCATGCTAATTGCACCCAGTCTCAGTACTGGTTTGTTCTATCCAAGCGAGATAAGCAGTGCTTACTCCCTTACAGCCCTGCCTGGTGACTTCATGCCAGGTGTTCAGCAGTATTTCTTCTTTTTTTTTTCAGCAGTATTTCACTAGATGCCTTCAAAACATACTCTGCTCCCTACTCCTTCCCTTAGTTATATTCAGTAAATGCTGGATGAGTTTGGGGGCCTTTGTCTTTGTTGCCTAGAGCAGCACTGATCCAGCTTCTCTCTAAGTCTTGTTTCCTGTCTTTATTCTTTCCTGTCACCCCCCCCACCCCGTACCAGGGATTGAACTTACGACCTTGTGATTGCAAGGCAGACACAGTGCCACTGCCTGTCTTTACTTTTTTTTTTTGTACCAGGGATCAAACTCAGGTCCTTGCCCTTGCACAGCAGGCTGCGAAACCACTGAGCTAAATCCCCAGCCCTTAGCCTGTCTTTATCTTTATTCTTTTTTTGTTTTTGTTTTTGTTTTTGGTTCCTGGGGATCTAACTTGGGACCTTGTGCTTGTGCTTATGAGGCAGGCAGCGGAACCACTGAGCTAAATAAATTCCCAGCCCTGTCTTTATTCTTCAATTAGCCTTGTGCTGTTGTGGCTCACAGGAGACCAGGACCCACTGCAGGGGTTCTGGTAATGTCCCCTTTCCCATTCCCTATACCCAACCTGTGGTTCACAGGTTGGATAATCATCTCTTTATTACTTATTGTACTTAATCCAATGTAAACGCAATGTAACTAGTTGTTTATGGAATAAAGACAAGGAAAAAATGTCCATATATGTTTTGGGGGGGTTTTTTTAGACTTTTTTTTTTTGGTACGGGGGATCGAACTCAGGACCTTGCACTTGCAAGGCAGGCACAGTAGCACTGAGCTAAATCCCTGGTCGTGTTTATATATGCTCAGTATGGACATAATTTTTTTTCAATACTGAGGATTAAACCCAAAGTCTTCACACTGAGCTATATCTCCAGCCCGTTTTTATTTTTTATTTTGAGACAGGGTCTAAGTCATTAAATTGCCAAGGCTGGGCTTAAATTTAGGGTCCTTCTGCATCAATCCTCCCAGAATGCTGGGCTTACAGGTGTGCACCACCATGCCTGGCTCAGGTGCTGAATCCATGTATGTGGAATTCACAGATAGGAGGGCCCACTGTGAGTATTCTTTCCTCCTACAACCACCTACAACCACATTGTGGCCATGGAAGGGCTTGAGCAGAAATCATAGAAAAACCTGTCTCTCCCCTCCACCCGATATGTTTGCCGTTCATTACAGGAGGGCGTTATGGACGCAGGAAGGAATGGAAGGAATGCCAGCAGTGTCCAAGGCCCTGGACAGGGGCACACTCATATGGCTGAGGCAACTTCCCCGTGGCCCTAACCTCCCACACGGCTTACCTTTCTCAGACTCCTTCGAGCTGTTGAACATGCTGATGTAAGCCATCCTGGGCGCCACCTCGCGGGCGTTGATAATCTCAGCTTTCCCTGAAAGAAGCAGGTTGGCAGGCCGAGCAAACCCCTCCCCGTGAGGAAGCCCAGGGGCCACCCACCCACATCCATCCTGAGTCCCACACCCCTTGCCACTGGCCCTCCCCGAGGCACTCACGCGTGTAGCTATCGTAGATGGTGAGAAACAGGCCGCCGCCAATGCCCATGCTGTGAGGATTCATGAGGCCAACGCAGAGTAGGCCCGCGATGGCTGCGTCCACTGCTGAGCCTCCATCCAGCAGCACGTCCCTGCCGCACACGGGAGAATGAGATCCTAAGGGCTCCCAGCCCCTACAGACCCTGTCGTCACCATCCCACTTCCACAGGCTACCCTGCCCAAAGGCAGACAGAGGAGGAAGGTGTAAGATTTTTTGGTTGTTAAAGACTTAAGTTTCCTCTTTTCTAATCAAACCAGCATACATAACTTATTTAACTTTTTAAAAAAGAAAAGAAATACGGTGCTTTGCTTGTTTTTTGTTTTTTATTTTGAGACAAGGTCGAGACAACCCTAAGTTGCCCTAGCTCACCTCAAATTGCAATCCTCCTGCTTCAGCCTCCCAAGTAGCTGGGATTACAAGAGTGTGCCACTAGGCCCACCTTAGTTATTTTACTATTAATAATATTTTCTCTGCTTAAGTCTTCAAGTGGAAACTGATCTTTGTATACGTGAGATAGGAATCGAAAATAGGGTTTATCCAAAGAGACAGGTACTCTTAGAACTAGCTCAAGGAACCCTCATGGTTGCTGGGAGACCAACCCTCTGATCTCCACTCTGCCACTTCTCCCCTGACCCGAGGCTGCAGAGAGGGTCCAAGGAAAAGGTGGCAGCTCAATGCACAGTGGACACTCCTAGTCCAGGCAGCCTGTTTATAGGTGGAGAAACTGAGTCCAGAGAGACAAAGGTCTTGCCCAGGTCTACTTGCACAGTTGTCTTCCAGGGCCCGTGGATGCTCCCACCCCCTGCCCCACACCCTCCCCCAGGTCAGGTGGTCCCACTTACCTCCCAATCTCCGAGCAGCGCTTGGCATCAGTGGCCACAGCGGCCCTGGTGTACATGTGGTCGGGCTTCTTGGAGGTGGAGGGCAGCCAGAGGCAAAGGCCGACGATGACCAGTATCAGAACCACAGCCAACAAGCCCAGCACTACAAACTGCTTCTTCATGACTCTGCCGCACAGCGGAGGGCAGGAGCGGGGTCAGGCTCAGCCTTGGGCACTCCCAGATCCCTCTCCCACGGGGGACAGTCTAAAGTTGAGGCTCAAGAATAGCCCTGTGCCCCTTTCAGCCCTCCTAGAACATGTGCGGGTGTCCAGGCCCTAGACCTTTGACTGGGACATTCCTTCTTCCAGGAGCTCCGGGCCTGTCTCTGCCCTTCCAAATCCTCCCTGTTAATCTGCAGGGCTCCTCCCTTAAGAACCCCGTGGCCAACAGGGACCCTTTCCTGGGTGCCACTTCAGACTCTATGTGTCTTGTCAACCTCCTTACAGCAGCCAAGCCTTGCAGGGAGCTCCAGGAAGGACAGGCCTAGCTTTATTCCTTCTGTGCTCCCTAACCTAGCCCAGAGCCTGGCACTGTCCTTGGTCTGTCAAGAGCAGCCCAGCATAGAGCATGGGGTTAAGCATCCGTTCCCCCCAGTCTCCTGAAATCTGCAACCAGCTACCACAGGGTCAGAGCTTACCGTTCAGCAGTGGGTGAGAATCCCAAGCCTTGTCTAGGAAGATAGCTCCGAAAGACAGGAGAGTTTGGCAGAACACTGCTGGAGAAATAACTGGGGTCTCCCTTGTGCTCTGCAGTACCCTGTGGCCACAGAATCTTCCCGAAAGATTCCTTCACCAGGCAGCTCCCTTGTTCTCCTGAAATCATAAGGATGGACCTGAAGAAGGCCCAGCCCTTTCCGGGGGGGGCTCGATATGACCTCCCTTCACCTCTGGCTGGGTTTTCTGGCTCCAGTTGAAGTCTGGAGTCAAAGAAGCTATCAGTAGCACACATGTCTGCATGAATTCTCCCAGTGTTTCTCCCAGGCACAAACCCAGAGAGTTGGCAGAGTGGGGAGGGTATGGGGTACTCCTGCACAAGCCCAGGGGCAGTGGCACGTCATGTGACAATGGGGGGGCCAAGGGACCGGAGCCAGCCTGCCCACCTCTGAGTCTGGACCTGCTGTGGAGTTTTGGCAGGTCATTTCTCTGTCCAGTGCTGGCCTCACTGATCAGTAGTAATGATAGAGGTGGTAGTGAATTGAGTGGGTTAAAAGGTAGAGAGTTGTAAGTAATTGTTAACTACCATTATTACCATGGCTGTACTAAAGGGGTGTCCCAGGATGCCTGCCGGGCATGGGAGAACATCAGTGGACCTCTTGCTGACTCTATATTTCTCTGTGGATTGTCTCTCAGCCTATGTGGAGGACTGCAGCAGCCTCAGAATCCCTATGGCTGTGGCAGCCAGTGAGGGGTTTGACCACAACAGGAAAAGGCGGGTGTGGTGACAGACACAAGGGTCTCCTCACTCAGATGCTATTCCCTCCAAAGGGCAGCACCCACCAGTGAGTCCCTCCATGGAGCCCCAAGCTGGCTCCCCCTCTGGTTTTCCTTGTCTCTGTTTAGAGCAACTGGATTCCCAGCCAGATACAGCATCCTAGAGAAGATCTAGCACAGGAGTCCCTGTGCCCCATCCCACACTCATGGGGGCATGCCTGAAATCAGAGTGGAAGGGCTTGGCAGGCATGGGGTGATGCATATAGCATGATAGCCTTTGGTCCCTCACCTTCCATGAGAAATATAGAGATCCACAGCCCTAGATGCAGAGAGAGACACTGAGGCCCAAAGCAGAGAGGCCTGGCAAGTAGCCATGCAGCAGACTGCTAACCTATGTCCCCAGTAGGGCTCGAAGCACCCCTCCTTTCTACCTTGAGCACTAGAGCCTGAATCCAGACATGATTCCAACCTGAACTCCATTCAGCCTCCTTCTGCTCTCCCACCAGCTCAGTCCTCCAAAACGCAGCTAGAGGGCTCTGTCTGTCCAAAGTGCCAACCAAGCCCTGCCCTCTTCCCTGCCCCAAAGATGGCCCACACTGTTCACCAGGCCTGACAGCCTTTGGGAACACAGGCTGGTGGGGATCAAGGTCAAGAGCTCCTCATGAGAAAGTCACACTGGAAGTCCAAGGGGCGACAGGAGCTGGGCCAGTGATGTGTGGCATCCATGGCAGCCACAGAACACTCCCATCACATGGAGTGGGGCAGGGGCGAGGCTTGGCTGGTACCACTTCCCGGTCCACTCTGGGCATCTCTGGCCTCATTTCCCCCAGGCCTGAGGCTGTGAGCTGACTCTTCCGAAGGCCCTTTTCTGAACCAGCCCTGATACCCTGATACATATTCCTGCTTCCTTATCCATCTGTCCACTGCAAGACCCAAGTAAGGGCACCCAGAAAGGCTCAGACTTCCAGGGGGTGTAGGAAGGGGAGGGGGCAGAACTGCCTCCCATTTCTCCTCCCCAGACACTGTGACAGGGAGGGCTGGCCTAGCCTCCCACAAGCAGATGGCCCCAGCCCAGCGGAAGACACCCTGCTGGGGGATTGGGCTTTCATTTCCCATCCCTCCACCCCTAAGTTTTTTCAGACTCCCTAAAAGAATGTCTATGACCATAGCCTGGCTCTCACCCAAACCAGTATCAAAGGGGAAACTGAGGCCAGAAAGTAGATTAGCGGCAAAGCTGGGCCTCAACCCAGACCCCTCCCTCCTTGTAATCCTGGTGGTTTACCTGAGGCCCAGGGGAGCAGCAGGGGCCCAGGAGAGAGACCCCTTCTTCCTCAGAAAATAGCTCTGGCCTGGGGCACCAGCTGGGGATGAAAAGGCAGATTTTCTGTCTGGGAAAGTTCTGGCCACAGATGGGGCCCCCCCAAGCAGCTGGAGCCACGCCTGCAGCCCCTGCAGAGCTCATCAGGGTGCCTCTGGATTGGGATCAGGATGTGGGGTGCACAGTCAGGAAAGGGACAGAAGGGGTCACAGGCACATGTGCTTACCTAGTGCCAGGGGGGCAAGAGGTCAGCTAGGGGGCATCCAGCATCCCTGCAGACAGCTGGAGGCATCTGAAGAGGGTGTAGAACAGGGAGTCCTCTGCCAGAGGTCCAGCCAGGCTGGGAGGACAGTCGGTGGCTGACGTCACAGGAGCAACAGAGGAGTAAGGAAGTGCAGTGACTGGGCTTGTCACCAGGTGATTAAAGTTCATCAGCCCTGGAAGGGCCTTGGGCGGGAGATGGGAGGTGCTGCGAGTCTGCAGAAAGGGTTCCCTTGTCTCAGACTGCGTTCCCTTCAAAGGGCAGCATCCACCAGTGAGTCCCTCCAGGAAGCCTCAGGCAGGGCCCCTCTGGTTCATCCTGTCCCTGTTCAGAGCATCTAAACTCAGAGGCAGACATGGTATCCCAGAGATGGCTCCTGGGGCGTGGGGTAGGAGTGTATCCTGCACCAGACAAGAGCCTGGACCTAAGAGACTCACCACACCCTGCTGCCGGATGTCAAAAGTGTGTTCTTAGAACATGGCCTGGAGGACCCAGTGACCAGACTGGTTCTGCTGCCAATCCAGGGACATTGGTACCCCAGGCCCAAGGAACTACCAGAACAGCCAGGGTCCCAGAGAAGGCCAGAGCTGTTCCTAGGTCACACAGCCCCAGCCCTGTGCCTGTCCCAGGTTGCTGTGTGTCCCTGACCAGCTAACCAAGGGAAGCAGCTGTGGACTCTGCCCAGTGGGCCCTAGACAATGCTCTCCATTCCCTCTTGACCCTCATCTGCCAAGGGCAGCATCTCCCCAAGCCATGCTGCCTCCCTACCTCCCCGACAGCTGTGTACATGAGAGGGTGAGTTCCCCATTGCCAGGAATGCGCAAGACTCACTCGCCCAGAGATGCTGACTCTGCTGTCAGCATCCAACACACATGTGAACACATACTCACACTTCCTCTCACACACACATACCCCAGAGCTGGACACAGGAAACAGGACAGCACAACCGGCCTGGAGTTTCCCTGCTAACTCCCCAGCCCAGCTCAAAGGCTGTGTCACCACCACTATCCCAGAGCTACAGGAGAGAAACCAGGGCAGAGACCTGAGGGCATTCTCAGACAGGAAACCAAAGCTTACACAAAAGTGCTCTGCCCAAGGTCAGCTGACCCTGAGCGACACCCATGGTGAGCCCAGGGCCCACACTACCCCACTGGCCCTTGACATGGAATCACGCCCCTCCTCCAGACCTCTGCGCTTTCCCCAGCCCTGAAGTTGGAATCCACCTCCCTCTCTGCCCAACCTGGTGTCACAGGGTTGAGAACTAGGGAAAACAAAAACAAAAATAACCCACCCCCTCTCCAGGGCTTCTTAACCACCGGCAGGAAACCTGTTGAAAGAGCTACGTATGCCTATGGTGACCTCAAAGTGGTGGGACCTCCTTGGAGCTGAGTAATGACTCATTGCAAAATGGGCTCCACCCCAGATACAGCCAGAGCACAGAGGGGTCAGCGTGATCCAGCACTTGCAGCCCCATCGCAGTTCCACTCACTCCGGAGCTGACCCCATGGGGCTGTCAGGTTCCCCTGGGCCTTGGTGCTTCCAGGCTGCACCCCTCCCTCTTAATTCCAAGTCCACTTACTGGGAGCCTCGGCTTCCTCAAGCGTTTCCTTAGGGGGATTAAATACCTCTGCTCCAGCCCCAGACGCTCACCCACAACCCCAGCGGAGCAAGTCACAAACCCTGGGCAAGGTGTCAAAACCCACTAATCAGACAAGAAACCCAATTCCAGGTGAAAGAAAGCACCTAGGGCCCTGCCTGCCTGTGCAGTCCCAGAGAAAGACCCATCCACAGCAGTGTCACCACCTCACCTTGAAGGCAGCTCACTCCTGCTGCACAGCTGTGTAAACCAAGGCTCCTGCAGGATCTCCTCTAGAGCACCGCTGGCACAGGGCAGAGCTGAGGGCTAGAACCTGGGCCTCCACACACTTCTGGGAGGGTCCAAGCCTGCCCTCCCTCACAATGATGCCCAGGAGCTCAGAGAGGGTGAGTCATGCTTCAGGGTCACACAGCCCTGGGGCACAGCCAGACACGTGCCTGGCTCACTTGACTCAAATCCCACAGGAGCACAGACCTAAGTCCTCAGCCCCAGCAGTGACCCAGCTCCTCCCCTGCCGGCCTAGGGTGGGAGGAGGCTTTAAAGGTACAGGAAGTATTCCAGGTGGGAAGAACCGCTGTGACCTGGAACAGCTGCAGCTCCCGAAGAATCTCCTAGGGTCCCAAAACCTTTAATGAGAAACCCAAGCCCAGGGGACCTCGATGGAGCTGAATGTGGCAGGCTTTCAGCCAGAGGCAGGTTAGGCTGGAGGTTCCCTGGGGGCGCCTGCTTGGCAAATGCAAGGTCCTGAGTTCAATCTCTGATACTACACACACACACACACACACACACACACACACGCACGCACGCACGCACGCATGCACACGCACACGCACACGCACACACAAAGAATTGCCCTCGGAGAGGCGATCTCCCCCACTTCAGATGTCCAAACAGGGACCACACAGAGCTGACGTACAGCCAAATGCCCATACCCTGAGGTCGGGTGGGGTATAGATATCTGTGGCCCTACAAAGTCTAAGGAGCCTAAGTTTTCCTCCACAACTCCAGTGTAGGGGGTACCTCTTCAAACACACACCCTTTCCCCCACTTTGCAGGGTAGGTAGGGGGTGTAAGGGATGTTGCTCCAATGATTCTGGCCTCCTGAATTGAAAGGAGTCACAGGACCAAGGGGAGACTTTCCTAATTTCTAATTTCCTGCTGACATCAGGGGTGGGGGGGAGGGCCCATCCATGCCTTCCCGCTTTGGCCCATTGAATATGGGTGCCCCACAAGGCTGGCAAACCTCTAAGCCCTTGCATCAAGGTCCACATGGGGTCTGTTTCCACCATTAGCACAGTGCTGGCTTAAACTCATTCATTCATTCACACCCCCACCCCCATCCCCGCTGATCCTAATCCTTCCAGATTCTACTCTCTAGGAGCCCCCAGCCTGGGGGAGGTAAGATAGTATCATCAGCCAAGGAGGAGGGGCCCAGGCTTTGAGGGAGGGGCAGACACTCGAATGAGGGGTTTGGAAATCCAGTCAGAGTGGAGGTTGGTTTAGGGAAGGACACTCAGGCGGAAGGAACCGTGTGAGCCTTCGGGCAGGGAACTAGAGTCTTCAGCAGCAGCAGTGAGTGCCCCTGGGGACCTCCTGACCTCCCCGGCCCTTTCTGATTCCTGAGGCGTCAAGGCTGGAAAAGGAAGTAGCAGAGCCTGGACCTTGAAGTTCACTTTAGCCTGGACTTTGAGAGCTCTGGGAGGCTGGTGAATATGTCACCATGCTGGGTAACCCATTAATCCTGGCTCACTCATTAAGAGCCTGGTAGGTGCTCATTAGCTCCTTAGCCAGCTCCAGAGCTGGCCTAGGCCAGGGGCCATGGGAAGAGGGAGTGTTGATGGGGAACTTGGTGGGGGCTGGCTGAGCTGTGAGCTTTCTGTGCCCTTGCTCCTGGAGGAGATTTTCAGCACCAGGCCGGCCTGGCAGTGGGAGTTGCATGCCACCATCCCAAAGCCTTTCATCTCCTAATCACCCCTTTGTGCTGGCACCAGCAGCACCTCAGGGGACTGGGCCAGATGGGAGGCTCAAGGGGCCTGTCTAGGGTGAGGTCAGGATCCAACTTAGCTTTCCTACAGAGAAATGGACTTGCAGTAGCCTCCAAGGCCCTTTCTACTACTCCAAAGGGTCAGGGCCGTCCCATTCCTGCTTTTGAGAAAAAAAGACTCCAGTAGGGGAAGAAGTGTGCTCTCAACACAGAAACCAAAGGCTGGGATGAAAGGGACCTGCCCAAAGCCACTCAGGAGGATGAAGACCTACAAGATGGGAAAAACCATGCAAACCACCTCCTGGAACTGGTATCTATCTCACTGCAGCATCCACAAAGCCCTACCTCTCTGTCAGGCCCAGGAAGCTGACTTCATGAGTACCAGGAAGTGTCAGGAACTCCAGAGTCTCGAATGGGCCTCTCAAAGGGCAGGGATAGAGCCCTGACACACTGAACTGCAGCCT
This sequence comes from Heterocephalus glaber, assembly GCF_000247695.1. Next base: position 10,028,049 of record NW_004624747.1, on the reverse strand, counting down.
CACTGTGAATAAGCAAAATGAGTGTGTCCAAACTTGCTCCATCCTCCAGAACTGCTGGGACAGGATCTCAGCAACCCTTGGGAGCCAGGAAACCAGATATCATCAAGGACATTTTTGTGTCTCCCATTTAGCAAACTGGTGGGATGAAACTGACTTCAAATCCAAGTATTATAGCCTTTTTAAAAATAATGGGAAGGCTGGCGATTTAGCTCAGTGGTTTCGCCACCTGCTGCACAAGCACAAGAACCTGAGTTTGATCCCTGGTACTAAATAAACAAATAAAAATATACTGGGGATTGAGCCCAGAGACCACTGAGCTATGTCCTCAGACCCTCCACCCCCTGCTTCTTTATTTTTTTTTTTCTCCCACATTTTATTTATTTATTTTTGAGACAGGGTTTTGCTATATAGTGCAGGTAGGCCTTGAACTCACTAGGTAGTCCAGGCTGGGCTCAAACTCCCAGCGATCCTCCTGCCTCAGCCTCCCAAGTGCTGGGATTGCAGGCATGGGCCACCCTGCCTCTTTTTATTTTATTTCTTTTGGTACTGGGGATTGAACTCGAGACCTTGTGCTTCCGAGGCAGGGGGCAGAAACACTGAGCTAAATCCCTGGCCCAGCCTCTTTTTATTTTAAAACAATCTCACTAAATTGCCCAGGCTGGCTTTAAACTTGCAATCCTGCTTCACCCTCCCAACTAGCTGGGATAATAGGAGTGCACCATCACACCTAGCCCAAACCTCATAGCATCTCAATCAACTTTAGAATCACAGAACCTCAAATGTTTGGTCTGATCTTCTAGTAGCCCAGAAAAACTTATGCGCCTGCCCCCACAGGGAGCTCACTGTCTCTAAAGACAGCAGGTAGTTAGCAAGTTTTCCACAGCACCAAGTCCCAGTTTGCCTCTTTGTAATGCTTTCTGAAAACTGTAAGAGTCAGCTTGTGGCTGGAGGGCCTGGCCTCGGACCCTGATAACTCTCTGAAGCCAGAGAGCAGAGAAACAGGAACACCTAGACTGTGTGGCTACCTGGCCACAGAGTCTGAGAGCCACACAGAGCAGACTGAAGAGATGGAAAGAAGAACCCAGCTCATTGAAGGAGCTGGTGTTACCCAGTGGTGGGGGTGAGGCAGGAGATTAGGGCATGGCAGACTGGCAGGGGAAGTAGGCACGACCTGTTAATTGCAGAATCCCAGAGCACATGTGCAAAACAGTTCCCAAAGCCCTGCTTATGGAGTTCTTGCAGAACCTGAGCGGTTTTGGAAAGGATGGCCTAGACCTGACATGAGGTGTGGGAGATACAAAATCTGCTATGGTGTTCTGTTCTTATTCTGCAGGGAGCCCTTCTTTCTTTCTTTCTTTCTTTCTTTCTTTCTTTCTTTCTTTCTTTCTTTCTTTCTTTCTTTCTTTCTTTCTTTCCTTCCTTCCTTTCACCAAAGATCGAACATGGGCCCTTGCACTTGTGAGGCAGGCAGCGGAACCACTGAGCTATAATAAATGTAAAATCTCACTTTCTCTTGGGCTTGTCTTGACCAATTCTTTGCTCAGGAGACTGCAGCACCCTCCAACCTGGTAAGAGTAGGAAGCTAAGCACAGCATGGGCAGAGCTCCTGTGGCCCCAGTGCCTGGCTGACAGCTCTTAGCACCACTTGCAGCATTCCCTGCCGAAGCACTCACCTTTAACATGAGGACAGAGACTGGAGCTCAGCCAAGCGTGTGGGCCTCCAGAATTGTCAGCTCGTTAAGGCCCAGGAGCATCCGGCTGCAGGTCTGCCCTTGCACCTAGTTCAACTCCCCAACTCAGAGCCAGGATGGCAGGGGAGTGGGTCCTAGCATCCCTAGGTTCAAATGTGACTCACATTTGGCACCGGGATCTGGACAGCTCTTCCTCTGCTGGCCTCAGTTTCCCATCTGGAGATCGGGGAGAGTTTTGTATAGATTCACTGAGATGGCTGTGCACAGACTGCCTGAGCCACCCTCTACCTCCAAGGCCTCACAGGGCTGGCCTGGATCCAGCACCTATGTCTGTAGCCACCTCTGTCCCTGCCTGCTGAACAGCTCAGAGCAGAGGCCTCGAGTGCCTCCCATCCTGGCCATTCTGTCCTCTCTGCCCACAGAACCCTCTCCAGGTGGCATTTATCACATCACCGGGTAATTATCTGCCGTGTCTGCAAGCTCCAGGGAGTTGAGGGAGAAAGGCTGAGTTGTGTCTGTGTCTCAGGCCCCATCCCATCACAGGGCCCGGTCTCCAGGAGAACCAAACCATCCCGTCTCAGGCCTCTTGGGTCACACCCCAAGCCCGCCTGTCCAAACACAAGAACCTATGACTTCACTGATGCCCACGCTGCCCAACACTTTCCACACACACCCTGCTTGGCTCACCTAGGCTTCCAGAGCTGTTGGGAGCTCTGTCTGTCGTGGTGCCTCTTCTGCCTCCCTGGCCTCTTGGATGCTGGGCTGTTAGAACAGTGAGTCTGACTGAACCCACTGGCTGAGGTTTCAGATACCCAGGTCGACAAGCCCAAACCTGAGGTAAGCAACTACCTTCCCCGGGCCTCCCTGGCCACACAAGCCAGAGTCCAGCCCCACATGGGACTCCTAAGTCCTCACTCATCCTTTCCAGTTGTTCCAACCTTTAGTACACCCCCTCTCAGCTGCATTTGATCTCCCAGCCTCCACAGCCACCCCTATCACTTGGTTGGCTCCTAGTCATAGGTTGCAACTTTGCTGTTGTTTACCTCATGCCCCCCCAGTGCTTAGCATGCAAATCCGAGCAAGTTCCTCCCCAACTAAAAAACCTTTCAAAGGCTCCTTTTGCCCTGGAGATAAATTCTTGCCTTGCTGGTTCTTGCCCATTCCTCTGCACTCAGTGCCCCCTCCAGGAATTTTTGTAGGGCTACCACCATGGTGGGAAGCACTCTTCCTTCAGACCCCCACCTCGATACCATCTCCAGAGCCCTCCTTTGTCTCTGTCCCAGCTGCCCCACTCTGTGAGCTGGCTTTACTGCCACCTCATGTCTGCCTTAGTCTCCAAAGTACATGTAGTGTCCAGTAATCATCACTGAATGGACAGATGCTGGCCATGGGCTGGCTGGGAAGACTCAGTATAAAACCAGAGAAGAGGGGCTAAGGTGCAACTCAGTGGCAGACAGCTTGCCTAGTACGCACAAGGCCCTGGGTTCAAACCCTAATACCACAAAAGAAAAAGGAAAGCCGTAGAATATTTGTCAATAAAATGTGCTGGGCTGCTGTGTGCTCCATGACACCTATGCCAGATGGGCATTTTATTTTCCTCATTTTACAGAGGAAAACAGAGGAAACAGGTTTGCGGAGGCTGTGATAGTAGGTTGAACAGTATCTTCCCCCAACCCAAGTTCATGTCTACTTGAAAGCCCAGAATCTGACTGACCTTATTTAGAAAGAATCTTTGCAGAAGTAATTAGATAAGATGAGGTCATGCTGGATTAGGGTGGACCATAAATTGAGTAACTAGTGCCCTTATAAACCACAGGAAGAGAATCACAAGGGGGAGAGAAGACCATGTGACAAAGGAGGCAGAGTTTAGAATGATGCTTTTTTGAGTTAAAGAATTTAAGGATTGCCGGAAACCACCAGGAACTGGAAGAGGCAAGGATGGACCCTGGCTCAGAGCCTCAGGCAGTACAGCCCTGCCTACTTCTTGATTTCAGGCTTATCTCCAGAACTGTTGTTTTAAGCCACTGACTTTGTGGTAATTTATTATAGCAGCCACGGGAAACTAATACAGCTGCCTACCTATCTATGGTCACACACTCAACAAAGGGCAGCCCAGGGGATTTGAATCCAGACCCTGCGCATATACCTGTGACAGCCCCACCCCATGCCTCCCTCAGCCCGATGACAATTCTTGGTCCTACAGAAGACTGACAACCCATCCCTGTAGAGCAAGCATAAGGGAAAGTTAGTCTCCGTAGAATTTCTATCTGACTCCTTCCTCCTAGTGAAGGTTCCAGAAACTATTCGGCATCTTGTTTGTTATGGTTAGCAGGAAGCTCTGTGTCACTTGGCTACTTCCCGAGATAACACCAGCACTGAGTTGCCCTTCCAACTTGGATGAAAAGAGGGTCCAAAGATGGGGTATGTCCAGTTTCAGTCCCAGCCACAGCTCTCCACTCAACCTGCAGTTCACCCAGACCTCGGTTCCCCATCACTCCAACTGGGTCACATATGGATAACTGAGGACTTAGAACACCCAAAGTGTGGCTGTCACCAATACCTCTCCTCAAAGCCTGGAGTTTGGCTGTATCCACCCTATATGACTCAGGTCCCCCACATTCCTACCTCGCTGCCTCACTGGGCTACCCTGAAGGATCCAGGGCCACCCCCTGAAGCCCCACATCATCCGTAGGGGCTGAGGACAACATTGAAGTGCTCCCCCTACCCGATGGGGTCTCCACAAACTGCTGTCCAGGGCAACTCCAGGGAGGACCAGCAGCCTTAATACACGTGGAGGCTGGCAGAGTGGAAGGATGTTCCCACCCCTAAGTGGACAGCTCTCTCCAAGTCAGACTAAGCCAGAAACACTCCCGAGAGCCAGCTCACCCAAGACACCCTCTGCAGCAGGCTAAGGGAAGCCCATCCAGGAATATGTGCCCAGACACCAGCCTCCCTCCTTTCCTGGAAAAATGTCCTCCAGGAATTTCTCCAACAGGGACACAGAGGTGGGGCTGGGGCAGTTCTCTGCTTTCCACAAGACTATGTTTCTGGGCATCCCCCTATGGCACTGCCTAGGTTGCCCCCTTCCTGACACTAATGCTCAGCCCTCTCTCCCCTCATTTCTCCCTCCTACCTCAGTCTTCTCACATTCAAGGCGACAATGTCCAGGCCTGGCTCAGCCTCTGGAATGACATGGTCAGGATCTGGGAACCATCCAGGTCTGGCCCCAGTGCTCTGGATACAGGGGAGGAGAAGGAGGGCTTACCTGGCAGGCAGCTCTGGACAGGGGATCTGAGAGGTCCCTCAGGTACTAGGGCTACTGCTTAAAGCTCTGGCCCCATCCCAGTGTCAATTCAGCAACAGCGCATTGGCCCTGGGGAAAGGCTGACTGGGCAGTCACGAAGGCTTGTCAGGGAGGAAACCTGCTGTGCCAAGGTGGCCCCAGGACAATACTGGCTGCACAGGAGGGGAGGGGAGGCTGCTTGGGAGAAGGGGGCACAGGAATTGGCCCAACAGGAGTTGGAGGATCAGAGGTTGGTTGAGACTATGCCATTCTGTTGTCCTCTGCCTAAGGGGTTCATTGCAGGGATCACAAAGCCTGGCACCCTGAAGGCCACGCCCAACCCCTGGGCGAACAATGCTTGACCCAAAGAAAGCATCCTGACAGTTGTCAGTCACTATAGGCCCTCGGGCAGATTTCCTGTCATGCACACTTGCCCAGCAAGGTATCCCAGCCTCACAGGCCTCAAACATACTCCTCTTCTCGGGGAAGGAGGGTTGGGGCTCAGTGCCACAAATGTCCCCCACCCAGGTAATGTGAGGAGCCCGGAACTGGTGTAGGGGGCTTCAGGGAGCAGGAGGCCTCCAATAGGGACTGCTGTGGAAGGCCCCATCAAGCTGGGTGGGTTCCTGGAGGAGCAAGGGCCCCCTCCTCACACTGAGGGCTGTCCCTCCCCTTGTCAGGCAGGAAGTCTGGAGCCAGGGGCAGATGCAGCTGGCCCACTGCCAGCCTGCCCAGAGCTGGGCTTAACAGTTCACCAGTGGGCCTCAGCAGGCCTGCTCATCTTCCAGGGAAGGGGTCTGAGAGGGCGGGCTCCAGGGGAAGAAGGGAGTGGGATTAAGTATTTGTCAGTGCCTTAGTATGTATGCAGTGTGGACAGGTCAGACACAAATGCCTACTGCAGGGGCGATTCCTGAAAGCAGGTGCTGGGATTGAATCGTGCTGCCAAAAGGCACCCCCACCCCCGCCTGCTGCCTGCTGCGCTCTTTGCTTGTTCAAAGCGACTACTGCCCCAGGCAGCACTGGAGCAGAGCGTAGAGAGGTGCCAAACGCCACCACGTCCTGGCCAGCTCAGCGTCTCTCTGGGAAGAGCTCCAACGCCAGGTCCAATGCGGGCGGGGCCCTCTTCAGCTACACCCTTGCTAAAGCGAGGAGCCCCCCTACCCCCACGCCGGATCTGCAGAGCCCGGGCGCCCAGCCTTGGAGCCGGCGCTCCGCACCCCGCGCACCCGGGGCCAGCCGGGGAGGGGCGGGAACGGGGCGGGGTGCGGCGCAGACCGCCCAGCCTCCCGCCCGCCTGCCCGGTGCCCGCCTCTCTGCGGCCATGGGGGCGCGGCTGGGTCGGCGGGCCGGGCCCGAGGCGGGCTCAGGGGCCGGGGCGGCGGCAGGCAGCGGGCCCGCTCCCTACGAGCGCCGGGTGCGCTGGCTCCGCGAGATCCAGTCCACTCTCCGCGAGCGGCGGCCGGAGCGCGCCCGGCAGCTGCTGCGCCTTCTGCGCCAGGCGAGAGAAGGAGCGGGCGGCCGGGGATGGGCTGGGAGGGGCCGGGGCTGCAGGCTGCGGGGAGGGTGGGTTCCGAGGGCAAGATGGGCTGCAGGGGCTGAGGAAGAGCGCGGGCTGGAGAGACCGCTGGTGAGGCTGGCAGACTGTGCACGGAGGAGAGGGCCGCTGCGTCAGGGCTCTGTCTGGGGTCTGTTGTGTGTTGAAGGTGCCCCGGCCTGGAGTTGAGCCCACATTCAGGCCTTGGGAGGGAAAGAAGAGGACTGGATGGGGGTGTATTGAAGGACAATGGGAAGAGGGCAGCTTCTTCCTCCTCCAGACGAGGGGAAGCACTGGACTCTGGGAAGTGACAGCCCAGATGGTCTGCAGGTGCACACGGAGGCACTATGGCAGTGCAGACAAAGCCACAAGGCATGCATCCTCCTAACAGGCAGCTGGTTCCCACTGAGTACACAAGGCCAGTGTCTGCACATCACAGTGTCATATTTGGGCAAGTGAGGACTCTGGTTCCACATCAGGTGCTCTAGCCTGAGATCCTGAGCCTTGAGCTCAGGGATGTGGGGTCCAGCACCACCCCATGGGTGAACTACTTCTCACTCTACCTAGTTCCCATTCCCTGCAGCAGCTGGCACCACCTGCCCAATCCTGTAGCTGAAATCAGCCATGCGTGCAGATGTTTAGCCTCTAGAAGGTAGGTGGGTGGAGATGGGGAAACTGAGGCATGGAAAGAAGTGGTCCACAGAGGAAACTGGGAGAGTGGGAGCCAGGCTTAGAGGAGGCCTGCTCCTCCTCCAGCCCCAGGTTTCCTTTCTTTGAGCTCAGTGGGCTGGAAAGGTGGAGCTGGCCCTTTAAGCGGAGCTGTCCAGACCAGTGAAGGCAGGCTTTGGTCTGGGGCCCTGTCTGGGTCTGCCCACTCACCAGCCTCCCCTTCTTCCTTCTGGAATCTCCCTAGCTGGCATCTGTGGCTTGAACCATGTTGAAAATACAAACAGCTGTGCAGTACCCAATCATCCAGACTAACCAGAGGCACAGACTGCTGTCTGGGATGGTGTCTGGAGCCCAAGGCACCAGCTGGGCATTCTCCCTGGAAACAACAGAGAGAGAAGGCCACTTCAAAACTAGCTGGGTCACCGCTTTGTGTTTCAGCAGTTGAGATTTGAACCTTAGCAGAGGGTTCTTCTGCCCCATAACCAGCAGGAGCAGTTGCTGGCCTGTCTTTCTGTGGCCAGGATGACTACACAGGGCATGTCATTGTCTTGGGCTTAGGGAGGGCACACAGAGGAGGCTGGAGGCTCCTCCTGGCTCTGCCTGGGCCAGCAGCTGTCAGTGTGTCCTCTAAATGGACCCTCTGGAAGGATGTTTCGCTCTACAAGAATGGAGAGGAGAAAGCAAGAACCAAAGGCAGGAAGGCCAGGTCAGTGCCCTGGCCATAGATCTGATCGAAGGGTAGGAGGAGGGGCAGGCACAGGGAGTGCAGAGCCTGCAGACTGTGTAAGTCTCTGATTTCACTTCCAGAGCACTTGATCTGCACCAAAGGGGTTGAGGATCAAGTTCAGGTGTGTATTTCAGAGATGCTCTAGCAGCCCTGAGCTGGAGGGATGTGGGAGGCTGGAAACCCTGGGAGGGGGCCCATAGGGGTGGAGCCCTGAACCTCGGCTAGAGCAGTAGAGAGGAAAAAGTGGGCTCACTAAGTGAGCTGGGGGAGAGAGGGCAAGGGAAAAGGGCTGGGTGATTTCTGGGAAAGTGGGCAAGGTTGCCCCCCTCCCTCCGTGTACTGAGCTGGCACACAGGACATGAGGCCAGCTTCAGGGCAGGGGATGAACATGCGGAGTCTGAGTGTTTTTGGAACATCCGAGCTGGGAGACAGGCCCATCCCCACAGGGTGGAATGTTGACTGCAGCTTGGGAGACCTCAGGGATAGGAGGGAAGGCAAAGGGCCCCAAAGGAATCTTGGAGAAATCGCCATTCAAAGGAGCAGACAGCCCCAGAGAAGGAAAGGTGCCACAGCAAGACACGCCACCACCGGTAATCTGTCTATGGCCTCCATGAAGGCCCTGGTGTGCCACCCGCTCCTCATCCAAAGGTCCACCTGCTGCTATGTCACTGTCTTGGGGAGACTCTAGCAAGCCTCAGGGAGGGAGGTAGGGCCATAGGAAGCAATAGGAGGGTCATCTGGTTGACTGGCCCGGAGAAAGAAGGCTCCAATCTCTGACTCACTCACCTACTTTTTCATCACCCACAGGATCTGGGCCTTGAGGGGACCCTCCTCACTGACATCCTCTACAGGAATGTGACCTTCCTCAATCTAGTGGACCCCATCTCCCATGACCTGCTGGTGAACCTGGCCCGGGACCTGCAGTGCCCCAAGAAGGTAAGGGTAGACTCATTTCCACAGTGGCAGCACTGTGCCCAGGCCTGGGGACACTAGCTGAGCAGAAGTTACATGGGGACCCTGTAGGACGTTGTTCTGACAAATTCACTAAAAACTGGACTCGAAACCTCTGAGTTCCTGAGGCAGAAGAGGATGGAGCCCCGTTTACTTATCTCTATCCTGCTTGGACAGCCTTGGGGATGGTGCTCTCTGTCCCTCCCATGGCAGCTTGAGTCATAGGCATGTCCCTCCTCATGTTAAATTGGAGCCTACCACCTGTCACCTTCACCCTCTGCCCCGACAGCATCTGCCGATGTCCTTCCATGACCAGGGGCACAGCCCCAGCCTGTGTGGACCAGCTCCCGAGCCCTGGTCACAATGAATCCTCTAAATGAAACAAGGGTACCCACTGTAGGCTCTGCCATCTCTGGCGTCAGATACAGTTGGCTACCCACAGCTATTGAAGTAACCACCAGGGCTTGCTCTCTCTGTGCGTGTCGAATGCTCCTGGTGCTATTAACAGAGGGACTGTATAAAGGAATATTCCAGGTAATGGAGCATGACTGGTGCCAGCTTTGTGAAAAGCTCACCCTGTTATTCTACCCCCAGCTGGGCCTCTGCAGGGGCCCAGTTAGGACTGTGCGAGACAGGATGTAGTGCTGTAAAACATTACACCCCCAGCCCTATCAGCCCAGACCGAGGCACACAGGCATGGTGTAGCTTGGAGAACGAGAGGAAGAAGAACATGCTGACCTGGCTTGTTCCTATTCCCTGGGATTGGCGTCAGTGGAGCAGGGCTCCCTCGAGGGGCCTGGTCTGGACCCCCTGTGGCAAGTCCCCTGGGGGTGCAGAGGGTGAGCAGGCCACCAGCTGCTCGCTGAAGCTGCCGGCCCTGGGCCTGAGAACAGAGAACAAGGGCCCATTGTCTGGGCTTTGGACCAGCCCGTCCAGCTCTCAGCAGGCAGCCTCCCCTGGCTCTGGGCCAGATCAATCCATGGTGGGGGTGAGAGGGGCTTGGTCTCACCCTGACAACGCTGCCCCCCACCCCACAGGACTATGAGCTCTGGAAATCCTCGGACAAGATCTGCCGGCAGCTCATCTACCACCTCACCCCTCATTCCAAGCGGGAGCGAGGACCCAGCCTCCCCCAGAGGAAGACCCCGAGCTGGTAAGGGGAGCCCAGCCACAGCCCCTCTTCACTGTCTCTTCAGCATCCCTTTCAAGGTTGTTACCAGAACATCTCTCACTGAGAGTCTGCCGCTTACAGTCTCACCCTGCCCTTTGCTCATCTTCATCTGCACTGAGTCTCCATCCCTGGAAGCCAGTCTGGCCCATGGCAGCAGATGCACCCCAAGCCAAGCTGCCTTCTCTGTATAAAATGCCTTCCATTTCCTCCAGGATGGTCCACCTGCTGTCATTCACTCATTCCTCAATCCCTGACCTATCTCAGGGCCTGGACCCCCTTCCCTACCTGCCACCCGAGATAACTCAGCAGGTGTCAGGTAAATCTTCATAACCAGTGGTGAGGGGGCCACATTCTGTGTCACTATTCCCATTGGACAGGAAAGAAACTGAGGCTGGGAGAGACAAAGTCTTGCCAAGACACTCTCCCTAATAGTCCTGCAGCCCTTTGAGAGTTCACCAACACCAAGCTGCTAGACACTGAGGCCCCCAGGATACCAGATAGCTCACTGCTGTGGGGTCCCACCCTCGTCATTCCACAACAGCCTCATGCATAGAGGCCCAGCCCAGAAGTCGCTGCAGGCCCAGGGCCCCAGAACCACAGTCAGGAATAGGCCCTAGCACATGTCTCCTATTGGTCTCCTACCTCCTTCTGTCCCTCTGATGGCCCAAGAGGAATCTGGAGCCCACGTATTTGTTCCAAGGGAGACTCTCCTCAGTCTCCAAGTGTCTCTCCCAACTTAGAACACAGGGAGTCCTCCCCCCTGGACAAGTCCTCACCCCACCCCACTAGCACTTGCCCCCTCACTACCCAAAGGCAAGGGGACCAGCCTGATACTCCATCTCCTCATGGGAAGCTTTTCCCTCACGCTGATGGACCAGACTTCAGAGCAGGCCCAGGGAAAAAATGTGGGCTAAGGAGTCAGAGCACCTCGACTTCAGGCCTGTCCCCTCTTAGTGATATGTGGTCATTGGAGAGTTATTTCGCAACTCTGAGCATCAGTTTGCTCCTCAGTAGAATGAGTCATTATTCCTATCCCCTTGGCCTGGCATAAAAATAAGTGAGATAACAAATATAACAGAGGTGGTGATGCTGGCCACAAGGTAAGGTTTTGTAATAATAGAGTAAGTCCCTGACTTACAAACGAGTTCCATTCCGGGAGAATGTTTATAAGCTGGATTTGTTCGCAAGTCTGACAAAGTGAGTCTTATATGAATCTGTGAAAGTTTGCAACTTGAATGTTCATAGGCCAGGGACTTACTGTAATAGTTCAACCATGGAACCTTCATTTAATCTTCACAGCAGCCTTGTCCCATTTCACCAGGAAACTGAGGCTCAGAGAGGTTCCCAGCATGCCCTTGGCCACACATTTAGAAAATGGCAGTTGGAACCTGACTTTGCCAGGCTGGGCCTGGGCTGTCGCTGATGGATCATTGTCTGTGGTCACCAGGGTCCTGCCTAGCCCCAGGGCCCTTGCTTAGGCCATCCCAACCGCAATCTTCCCACAGCCTCAAGAGCAGCCTCCAGAAGACTCTGCCGGGCGGGGAGACTGTGGACCTTTCGGGCATCCCGCTGTCAGCGAGAGACGTGCAGCACATAGCGCGCTACCTGGGCAGCCATGGCGCCGGGCTGGCAGTGCTGGACCTGAGCTTCACGGGGCTGAGTGATGAGCTCCTGCACCTGCTGCTGCCCAGCCTTTGGCTGCTACCCCACCTCACCCAGCTCCTGCTCAACGGCAACCGGCTGACTCAGGCTGCTGCCCGTGAGCTCACGGAGGCAGTCAAAGACACCACCAAATTCCCTGTGTTGGCCTGGGTAGATCTGGGCAACAATGTGGATGTGGCCTCACTGCCCCAGCCCCTGCTAGTCGGCCTGCGCCGGCGGCTGAGCCAGCGCACCTCGCTCCCCACCATCTACGAGAGTCTGGACTTTGAGGCTGGGGATGGCATAGCTGGGTTCCCCACTGCTGCCTCTACTTGGGGCTCTGCAGCTGCTGACCCAGGGCCTGAGCCCCAGGCCTGCTGTGCCAGGTGACCTGCCACTCACCTCAGTCTGTACTACTGATTGAGGATGCCCTTGAGCACATGAAACAGCAAGTGGTGGAGGTGCCATGGGCCCCCCAAAGAGCCAGTGAAAATGCTCAGCCTGGGACCAAGGGGATGGGAAGAGAATAGTCTCACAGGAGGCCAGGCAGATGGCCCACTTAGGAGGCTCGGCCTTCCCTCAGCAGGAGGGGTCCTGGGACCCACACTGCAGACCCCACAATAAAGTGATGACCCTCTTTGCCTCAGCCTTTCTGCATCACAGACCTAAGGTCCCCCAAGTGCCAGCTTGGCTGCTATGGTGGAGTAGCTCCTGTCTATGCCAAAGTGAGGGGGCAAAGTCATACTGATCTTCCCCTTGGTGTTCCCTGGTGGGCCGAAGAGACCCACCTGTGGGGGTCATGAGTCCGCCAGTGTGGGCTGGAGATTGAGAGGAGGCCCTCACGTCTGGGCAGAGTTTGGGCTGTATAAGTAGGGGAGCTGAGGGGGAGCAGGTTGGGAGCCTGGGGTGGGGTGCAGAGCTCTGCATGGAACCCCACAGCACACTCACGTGTGAGCCCCTGCTTCCATCAGGACAGGGCTGCACTGGCTGGGCTAAGGCCATAGCTGACTGGAATGAGAGGACTCAGGGCTGGCACAGTGCTGCCTACACCCTCCAATCCCCAAGCCTCCACTAGTGAGTAGGCCACTCAGTGGAGTTAGGAGATGCATCTGGCCAGAGACAAAAAGCTGTGTTTCCTCCAGGGCCTGGGGTTCCCCACACAGCACACAGTGGGTAGAGGTGAGCACAGTTAGCAGCAGGAGAGGTGGGGGCACGACAACCCTAAGGCTGCACCTGTAGGTGGCATTCTCTCCCTTCCTCCCCAAGGACCCTAAAAAAGATGGGCTCCCAAAAGGAGCCTAGTGCCACGGTCACCCTCGCTGTCCTATGTGAGGAGCTAGAGTTCAGCCCAACAAGCAGATAGGTAGACAAGCAAGAGAATTATTTAGAGATGTCCCGGGGGAAACAGAGGGCTTAGTGGAAAAGCCAGTGGCGTCAGGTTCCTGTGCCAAGCCAAGATATAGGTCTGGGGTCATGGGCTCCTGCTAGATGAGAGAGCTGGCAGCAGAAGGAGGCCCCAGGGCTAAGGAAAAGGAAGGGTCCCCCTGGGCCTGTGTACCCTGCCCCACTAGTCCTGACCTTCCTTCACGTCACTGAGCCTCTAGGGCCAGAGGGCCAGGGCCAGGGCCTCCAGGGATGTGAGTGGTATATACATCCCCCATGGGACATGGATTTCACTATGTCCCCAGATCGGTTGGATGCACTACAGCTTCCCAGGACATAAGGGGTTAGCCAAGAAGGGAGAGGGCAGAGATTTACCGTCAAGCCCCACAGAGCTCACAGCTTTTGGCGATTCCTTATCAGGAGGCCGTGGGAAGAACACAGGGTCCAGCCTGGCTCTGCTTCTGACTTGCTAAAGGGATGACCAGCCCCTTCCCCTCTCTGGGCCTCATTCTCAGCTCTCTTCTCTCTGTTAAATAGTGCTTACTGTCTCCAGTCTCTCCCGGCTGTCAATGCTTCATCCTGGGGTCCTGACACCGAACTTGTTTCAAAGACGTGGGCCTGCCCCGTAGCTCAGAACAGTGGAAGTTCCTCCCAGAATGGGGCTTGAGCTCCCCAGAGCCAGGCAAAGTGGGATGGAAGGTAGACCAGCGGAGAGAAGGAAGGGAGGGCCAGCCTTGGGCCCGGCAGGCTGAAAAACCCGTCACGTGCACAGGCAGCTGAATGTTCCCCTAAACTCCTTGCTGGAGGAAGGCCAAGCTCTCTATGTTCCTCCTGCCCTCCTCACTCCCTGCCCACATCTGGCCGGAAGCCAGCCCACAAACCTTCAGGTGTTACTGCTCAGAGAAATTCCTGCCAGGATGGTTCAAGAGCACCGGAGCCACATGTCCCAGGAAGGCTCCGGAAGAATCCAGGTGGCAGCAGATGGTCTCAATCTCTCTGCTGTTTGGACAGAGGGATGCAAAGCAGTACTGTAGCCGAGCCAGAGCATGAGACAGCATAAGAGATGTAGAGAAGAATAGCCTTGTTGCTAGGCAGGTGTTCACAACCGTTCACAGGTCCTCATGACCACCAGTAAGGCCTCTCCACAGGAGGAAGTGGGGGCTTGTGCCTTAGTCTGCTTTGTGCTGCTATACTAGAATACAGCATCCTAGGTAATTTATAAAGAATAGAAGTTTATTTGGCTCATGTATCTGGAGGCTGGAAAGGCCAAGATTGAAGGCTGCATCTGGTCAAGGCCTTCTTGCTGCTTAACGTGACAGAGGCATCACATGGTGAGAGGACTCAAGAGAGCAGGAGGGGGCGGAACTCGCCCTTATTACAAAACCACTGTGGCCATAAATGAGATTAATCTGTCCGTGAGAACACAAGCCCTCACTTCCTCCCTTCCTCACTTCCTAGAAAGCTGCTTTAAAGGCCTCACCACTCAAAACTGAGTGGGGACTGAGTTTCCCACACATGCACTTCGGGGGAAGCATTCAGGCCACGGCCTGACTCACGCAGCCGGGTGGGACAGAGAGCACCAGGCAAGGCAGTTCCAGTCCCAGGTCCAGACTAAACAAGCTGGGCCTCCTTTGAGTGATGGAATTGTGACCAAGACTAGGCCGGTTTGCTTTCAAGACTGGTTAACCCATTGGTGGGTTAGTTCACGGCTGAATGGTCTAGTGGAGGAAGTGGGTCATGGGTGCGTAACCTTGGTGACTATATCCTGTCCCTGGCCCTTTTCTCACTGGCTCTTCCCCTTCTCTCTGCTTCCAAGCTGCCATGACTTGAGCAGCTTTTCTCTGCTATGGTTTTCTGCTATGATCGTTCTGCCTCAGGGCCAGCCAACCATGGATTGAAATCTTGGATACTATACTAGGTGTGGGCCAGGGATTTAGCTCAGTGGTTCTGCCACCTGCCTCAAAAGCACGTGGTCCCGAGTTCGATCCCTAGTACCAAAGAAAAAGAAACTCTACTAGGTGTGATGGCACACACCTGTGATTCCAGCACTCGGGAGACTGAGGTAGGAGAATTGCCAAAAGTTTGAGCCCAGCCTGTGCTATATAGTGAGTTCAAGGCCAGCCTGAACTACCTAGTGAGACTTTCTCTCAAAGGAAAAGAAAAAGACTCCATCTTATTCCAGAAAGAATAGCTATCTTCAAGAAATAAAATAATAACAAATACTTGAAAAGTTGCAGGGAGAAAAGAATTCTTCTACATTGTTGGTGGGAATGTAAACTAGTATAACCGTTATGGAAATCAGTATGGAGGCCCCTCAAAAAACTAAAACCAGAAATTCTATTCGACCTACCTATTCCCCTTTTAGATATCTTTCCCAAAGAGATAAAGACATGATATTACAGTGACACATGCATACCCATGTTTATTGTAGCACAAATCATAGCTAAATCTTGAAAATAGTCTATAGGTCCTTCAACAGATGAATGGATAAAGAAAATGTGGTATTTATATATAATTTTGCCATAGAAGAAAGATACATTTGAGTCATTTGCAGGAAAATGGGTGCACCTTGAGACTATATTAAGTGAAATAAATCAGATAATGGAAACTTAAATATTGCATACTTTCTCTGATATGAGAAAATGAAAAAATGAATAAAAAGCAAACTTAATAGATATATAATAGGAAAGAGGGAGATAAATCTTTTTCATATGAGAAGGGGATCGAGAGATGAAAGGAAGGGAGAGGAAGGGAGGGAGGGAAAAAGGATGAAAAAAAAATTAAGAGGTGTTAGTACTTGTACCCACTCCCCACAAGAAATGTAGTCATTAAGTAATGCAAACATGTACCAATTAAAAATAAAAACTTAAAAAAACGTTGTGTCAAATGTTTTGTCCCAGCAACTGAAAAGCTGACCGATGCAACTGAGCTACACCCGGACCTATTTATTGTTTGATTGATTTTTTGCAGTGCTGGGGTCACTGTGTAAGAACTCTACTGCTGAATTACCTCTCCAGTGCCCTACTCCATTTATTTATTTAACAAGCCCTTCTGTGAGCTTCCTCTGGCCAGGTACTGTTCTGATAGCTTTATACTTCTATAATTCTCCTAGCATTTTAAGGAGGTGCATGCTATCAGTTTTTAAAAATTTTTCTTGTATTGGTACAGGTTTGCAGTACATAATGATTACTTTCTTTGTGAGGAGTTGGTACATGTATATAACACATCTTAATGTTTTTCATCCCTTTTCCCTCCCTCCCTCTCTCTTTCTTCCATTCTTCCACCTTTTTTTTTTTTGGACAGGGTCTTGCTATGTAGTTTAGCCTGGCCTCAAACTCACAGCGATCCTCCTGCCTCAGCCTCCTGAGTGCTGGAATTACAGGCGTGTGCCACCACACCCAGCCTCCTTCCACCTCTTGATACCCTTCTCATTTGAAAAAGGTTTATCTCCCTACTTCCTATTATGTATCTTTTATTTTGCTCTTTATTCATATTTTGATTTTCTCATATAAGAGAAACTATGTGATATTTAAGCTTCCATGTCTGATTTATTTCACTAAATATTATAGTCTCAAGGTACATCATTTTCCTACAAATGATTCAAATTTATCCTATTTTATGGCAGAGTAATACTCCATTATGTATAAATACCACATTTTCTTTATCCAGTCAACTGTTGAAAGACCTATAGGCTACTTCCAAGATTTATTTATTATGATTTATGCTGAGATAAACATGGGTATGCATGTGTTACAGTAATATCATGTCTTTTAACTCTTTCAGAATGATACCTAGTTTTAATGGAACTTCTGGTTATAGTTTTTTGAGGAACCTCCAAACTGATTTCCACAGTGGTTATGCTGGTTATATTCCCACCAACAATGTAGAAGAATTCCTTTCCCACTGCAGCCTTGCAAATATTAATTATTATTTGTTTGTTTGTTTGGTTGGTTTTTTGAGACAGGGTCTCACTATGTAGTTTTGGCTGGCCTCAAGCTCACTATGTAGCCCAGTCTGGCCTCGAACTCACACCCTCCTGCCTCAGCCTCCCGAGCGCTGGGATTACAGGTGTGCACCACCATGCCCAGCTATTATTTGATTTCTTGATGATAGCAATTATTTCTGGGCAAAAATGAAAAATCTCTTGGTTTGTTTTAACTTCCATTTCTCTAATGGCCAGAGAGGTTGAACATATCTTCATGTATCTAATGGCCATTTGTGCTTCTGAGAGGTGTCTATTCATTTCAGTTGCCTATTTGTTTTTATTAGGTCTTTCATTTTTGGTGGTCTAATTATTTTTGAGTTCTTTATATGTTCTAAATATTATTCCTCTGCCTGAGGAATAGCTGGCAAATTTTTCCCCATTCTGTACTTTGTCTATTCTGTTTTTTGGTTTTTTGTTTTTTTTTCTGTGCAGACCTTTTTGATATGATCCCATTTGTTGATTCTTGCACATTTGGGGTTCTGTTCAGAAAGTCCTTGCCTATGTCTACAAGAGCTTTATCTATTTTGTCTTCCAGTGGATTCTTTCTATTTTAACATTTAGATCTTTGATCCATTTTGATTTTATTTTAGTACATGGTGAGATATATAAGTCTAGATTCAATCTTCTGCATGTGAATAGCCAGTTTTCCCAGTGTTTTTCCTCCATTGTATGTTTTTGGCCCCTTTATCAAAGATCAGATAGTTAAACGTGCTTGGGTTTTTTTTCTGCCTCCTCTATTCTGTTCCACTGATCCACATATCTGTTTTTGTGTCAGTACTATGCTGTTTTTTATCACTAGCTTTGTAGTATAACTTCAAGTCCAGGATTGTGATGTTCCCTGCCTTGTTCTTGTTGCCTAAAATTGCTTTTGCTATTCTGGGTCTCTTCTGGTTCCATATGAATTTTACAGTTGTTTTCTCTAGTTCTGTGAGGAATGCTATTGGTAATTTGATTGGACTTGCATTAAATCTGTATATCAGTTTTGGAAGTATAACCATTTTGACAATATTGGTTCTGCCTATCCAGGAACAGGGATATCTTTTCATTTTCTGATGCCCACTTCAATCTCATTTTTCAGAATACTGTAGTTTTTGTTGTCTTTCACATCCTTGATTTGGTTAATTCCTATATATTTAATTTTTCTTGATGCTATTGTAAATGGTATTGTTTTCCTAATTTATTTCTTGGTAAGTTCATTATTGGTGTACATGAATTGTATTTTTTGTTTGTTTGGTTTTCTTTGAGACAGGGTCTCACTGTGTAGTTCAGGATGGCCTTGAACTCACTATGTAGGCCAGCCTGACCTTAAACTTACAGTAGTCCTCCTGCCTCAGCCTCCCAAGTACTGGAACTACAGGCATGAGACATTATGCTTGCCAGGAATGGTATTGATTTTTGTATGTTTATTTTGTATCTTGATATGTTGCTGAATTTCACTATTCTAGTAGTCTTTTGGCTGATTTTTTTTTTTTTCTGGTACTGGGGATCGAACTCAGGACCTTGCACGTACGAGACAGGTGTGGTGCTGCTGAGCTAAATCCCTGTCGTGGTGGAATTCTTTTGAGTCTTATAAGTAGAGGATCATGTCATCTGCAGATAATAATTTGACTTCTCTCTCTTTTTTTTTTTTTTTTTGGTACTGGGAATCAAACTTAGGACCTTGCACTTGGGAGGCAGGCACAGTGCCACTGAGCTAAATCCCCAGCCCTGACTTCTTCCTTTTCTATACATTTCTCTTTTATTTCTTTCTCTTTCCTCATTACTCTGGCTAATATTTCAATACCATACTGAACAGGAGTGGTGATTGTGAACATCCTTGTCTTGTTTCTGATTTTAGAGGAAAAGTTTCTAGCTTTTCTTCATTTAATACGATGTTGGCAGTAGGTTTGTAATAAATGGCTTTTATCAGATTGAGACAAGGTATTTCTATACTTCTGGGGGTTTTTTTGAGACAGACTTTGCTATGTAGTTCAGGCTGGCCTTACACTCACTATGTAGCCCAGGCTGGCCTTGAACTCATGGCAATCCTCCTGCCTCAACCTCTCAAGTGATGGGATTACAGGCGTGTGTCACCATGCCTGGCTCTTCATTGTTTTTATCATGAAATGGATGTTGGAGTTTATTAAAGGCTTCTTCTCTGCATCCACTGAGATGATCATATAATTTTTGTCCTTGTTTCTGTTTATGTGATATATTGCATTTATTGATTTGTGTATGTTGAATCATCCTTGCATCCCTGGGATGAGGCCAGCTTGGTCATGATGAATGATCATTTGATGACTTGTTGCATTATGTTTGCTTCCATCTTGTTGAGGGTTTTTTGCATCCATATTCATTGAAGACATTGGCCTGTAGTTCTCTTTTTTGGTTGGGTCTTTGTTTTTGAAATCAGGGTAATTCTTGCCTCTAGGAATGACTTTGGGAGTATTCTCTCCCTTTTAATTTCATTAAGTAGTTTGAGGAGTATTGATGTTAGATCTTCCCTGGAGTTCTTTAGAATTCAGTGGTGAATCCATTGGGTTATTGGCTTTTGTTAGTTGGTAGGTTTTTAAAATTATTGCTTCAATTTCATTGTCTGTTATTGGATTATTCAGGGCTTTTAAATCTTCTTGGTTCAGTTCTGGTAATTAGTATGTATCTAGGAATATATCCATTTCTTCTTCATTTTCCAACTTATTGTCATACAGGCTTTTGAAACAGTTACTAATAATCTGGATTTAAAAACTGGGTGTGGTTGTACATGCCAGTAATCCCAGCACTTGGGAGGCTGAGGCAGGAGGATTGACTGAAGTTTGAGGCTAGCCTGTGCTACATAGTGAGTTCAAGGCCAGCCTGAACTGCATAGCAAGACCTTGTCTCAAAAAAACAAACAAACAAAAACTTCTGGATTTAGGCAGTGTCCATTATAATTTCACTTTGTTCCTTTCTAAGTGCATTAATTTGGGTTTTTTCTTTCCTTTTTTTTTTTGGTGAGACTCCCTATGGGTTTGTCTATTTTTTTATTTTGTCAAAGAATCAGCTCTTTAATTAACTGATTCTTTTTATTTTTGTGTCAATTTCATTGATTTCTATTCTGCTCTTTATAATCTCCTTCCTTATACTAGCTTTGCATTTGGATTCTTCTTGTTTTTCTTTTCTTTTCTTTTCTTTTTTTGGTACCAGGGATCAAACTCGGGTCCTTGTGCTTTCAAGGCAGGCGGCAGAACCACTGAGCTAAATCCCCAGCCCCTTTCTTGTTTTTCTTGAGATGCATTGTTAGAGTATTTATTTGGACTCACTCTGTTTTTCTGATGTAAGCATTCACAGGCATAAACTTCCCTCATAGTACTCCTTCCACTGTGTCCTGTAAGTTTGAGTATATTGTAATGGCATTATTGTTCAGTTCTAAGAACTATCTTACCTCTTCTTTGATTTCTTCTGTAGTCCATTGATTATTCAAGAGTATATTGTTTAATTTCCATGCATTTGCATAATTTCTGTGTTTTCTCTTGCCACTGATTTCTACTTTCAATGTGCTGTGATCTGATTATATGCATTTTCTTAAGCATGCTTTATGACTAGTATGTTCTATCCTGGAGAAAGTTCTATATGCTGCTGAGAAGAATGTATTCTGTTGTTATTGGTTGGAACATTCTGTAGATATCTATTAGGTCCATTTGTTTGAAGGCTTTGTTCAACTCTGATGTTTCTTTGTTGATTTTTTTTATCTACTTGGTCTATTCATGATAGAGGAGTATTGAGGTCCCCCGCTATAATTGTGTTGATGTTTATCTGGTCTTTTATGTCAGTAGTGTCCATTTTATGAAGTTGGGTATGCTGTTATTTGGTGTATATATGCTAATAATTGTTATCTCTTCCTGTTGTATTGTTCTCTTAACTAATATGTAGTGACCTTCTTTGCCTCTGCCTCTTCTGGTCAGTTTTGGCTTGAAGTCTACTTTGTCTAAAAATAGCTTAGGTACTCTTGCTTGTTTTCAGTATTTCATTGCATGGGATATTATTTTCTATTATTTGATTTTTAGTCTATGGATTTCTCTTTGGGTTAAATGTGTTTCCTGTATACAACATACTACTAGATTTTGTGTTTTGATCCATTTTGCTAACCCATGTCTTTTGACAGGGGCATTGAGACTATTCATATTGAGAGTAATTACTGATACTGACTTATTCCTGGCATTGCGTTATTTTCCTGTTGTTTATTCCCTTCCTTCCCCTTCTACTTAACTGCTCACCCTACCTGGTGGATTCATCCCATTAGACATTTTGTCACTGTTAGCTTCATTGCCACTTTCTAAGATATCCTTGAGAATTTTTTGGACTGCTGGCTTGATGGTCATGAATTTCTTTAGGTGCTCTTTATTATGGAAATATCTAATTTGTCCATCCATTTTAAAAGCTAGTTTTGCAGGATATATCGGTCTAGATTAGAAGTTGTTTTCTCTTAGTGCTTGAAATCCTTCACTCCAAGCTCTCCTGGCTTTTAAGGTTTGTGTAGAGAAGTCTGCTATAATTCTAATGGCTTATCTTCATAACTGATTCATTGCTTTTCTTTAATAGCTTTTACGATTCCATTCTTGTATTAGATTTCTGGGATTTTGCTATGATATATTGTGAAGTTCTTTTCTGATCATAGCTACTTAGGATTCTATATTCTTCTCTGTATGTTAAATTCTTTTCCCATATTTGGAAATTTTTCTGCTATTATTTCAGTAAACAAGTTTTTTATGCCATTTGTGGTGTTTTCTGTTTTTTCACTAATTCCAATTAATTTAAGATTAGTCTTCTTTGCATCATCTAGCAGCTATTGGATCCATTTTTTCATATTCTCTTGTTGCTTTTAAGGTGTCTCTCATTAATTGGTCACCAAGAAGAATCCTATTCTCTCGTTCTGACCCTCTGTTCTCACATTGGTCACTTCTGCTACCCAGACTTTCAATAGAATTTTTAATCTGCCGAAAATCTGTTTGGTACCTTTTTATGGACTCTAATTCTTTTCTATGCTGGTCATTCATGTTTTATGTTTGTTTTGTTTAGCTCAGTTAGATTTTTTATTAGTGTCTTCTGTAGATTGGCTGATCATTTTGTTTACTAGGCCCATTATCTATTTAGTTACATCTTCTTTGAGTTTGCCAAGCACTCTATTGATCTTTTTGTTATCTCCTCTGTTATCCTTTTGAATAATTTGGCCATGTAGCTTTTGATTTCCTCCCCTTTGATGCCCCTGGATCAGCTTGGGGGAGTTGATAGTTTTTGGAGACCTTTTATTGCCTTGTCTTCTTGTGTTTCTACATTTTGTTTGTTTTTTGTGATGAGGTTTGACTACAGTGGAAAGCTTTGTGGCTAATATGGAGACCTCTTCAGTTAATGTCTGTTTTTCAGTGATGCCCTCTGGGTGAAGCTAAGTATAGGCCCTTGCTTCCGTCCTAGGATCTAACCACCTCCATTCATTTGGGAGGGGAGGAAGCAATGCAATTGGCTCAGGACCAAGTTCTCTGGGAATGGACTGAGTATTGTTAATGACACAAGGCAATTCAGACATTAGCATTCAGAGAAATTAACAGCAATAATTAATAGCAACAATTGTATCACCTGGGCTATAGTAATAAAATCAGGAACAGTAATAGCATCTAAGATAAACTGGATATTGATATACCCTACAAACCAATAATGTACCACATATAACCATAGAAATAAGGTCTATAATTATAGTATAAACACTAAGACAAACCAAATGTTTTTTTTAAAATTTCACTAATTTTCCAATTTATTAACCTACGAGGACCCTTAAACTTTGCTCCCACCAGCACAGTGTCAGGGTGTGGAGGATCAAACCTGCAGATCTATCTCGACTTATTCTCCTAAGGCATGGACAAAGCCTGCTGTCAGAGGCACATGGGCCTCCTAAAAACACATGGGCCTCCTAAAAACACATGGGTTCTCTAGTCCAGTTGAGTCTCAGTCTCCTGCCCTAAGAAACACAAGAAATAAGCGGGGATCCGACCAACTTAATGTGAAAGTGGTCTTTAAGACACCTCTCCTCCCGTTAGGGCGTGGAGAACAGAGCCCAGAAGTGTCCTAGAGCAGAGCTGCTGGGCACTGGATCACGGTGCGAAGCAGTGTTCTATGGAGCAGCAGGAAGCGGAGAGAGGCATCTCATAGCACGTTTCTACAAAGAAATTAGAAGACCTGGGTGTAAAAAGGAAAATGTTCTATCCCCAAATAAAAACAGAGCGTGGTTCATGGGATCTGAATGCACATTGACAGCATAAAAGAATTTCAATTCTGTTTTCATAGAGGAAAAATCCCAGCCCTTTGTGACTGAGTTTCACGTTAACTGGAACTTTTATTTGCGTAAAACCTAACTAAACATTGTCAGTTTGAAAAGAAACCCACTGGGATGTGTAGATCCATCTTGCCATTTAAATCCTAGAGTTCCCCCCTTTCTCTTATCCTTAGCAAAATGTTATCCAAAACCAGGATATATATTTTTAAAACATGACCCATTACAGAATGAAGTATGAAATCAAGCATGATTTCAGTTTTGCCAGCCCCTGTACTTTCTAAGCTCTGTAAAGACTAGCAGGATAAAAGAATCATAGGCTCCAAGTCTCTCTGAGATAAATGATGAAATACAAAATGAGAACCCATCCCCCCAAACATGGTCAAGTATCCCAGCATTCCATACCCACTCACTAAGGTAAAAAATATGAGTATTTTTAGTAACAATTCAGAATTCACCTTTATCTCTTACCGGACTCATCAGTGGAAGTTTAGAGTCGTGATTTCTTTTAGACATTTATACTTATGTATATAGACATATAAACTCATAATAGAGGACAACTGATTTTTTAGACGTCCAAGCAGAGAAAGAAGCAATTATTTTTAACTAAAATCCTTCTATGTTTTTTGATTACTGTTCAACTTGCTATCATTTTAGCTCACAGCAAAGTTCCCATAGTCTTCATCTCAGATTGTATTGCTTTGCACATGTGGTATATCTTCCATTAAAAAGAAAAGGATGAAGCAGTCAATCCAGTGATTAATCTGACATGGCCTTCATTGGGAAATAGGGGTGGTGGCAAAGAGAAGACCAGCAAACACAAAGGTAACTTAAACACTTCTGTGTACAATGGTTTTCTGGAGAAAGAGAGGAAGAGAAGGACGGAAAGAGAGAGGAGAGAGGGGAAAGAGAGAGAAATTATTTTTAACAAATAGAAAAAAGCACTGAAAGCCCCTGAGTCAAGCCATAGCCCAAACCATGTTCTATCTTAAGTAGTTCTCTTTCTTCCCCCTTTTTTACTTTTTTCTTTTTAAATAAAATCTCTCCCAGTCCATGAGCGCTTTTAATCCTCCTCAGACGGGTCTTCACCTTCAGATCCTTCATCTCCGGACTTCTCAGGCGAGGGGGTTGGCCGGGGCCTTCTTCTCCGAAGGGCTTTCGGGCCCCTCTTCTTCCTCGGGAGGAGTCTTTTCCTCTGATGCCTTGGAAGCTGTAGGGCGGCCCACTTTCCCTTTGCCTGCCCCTGGACTTGGCGTCACTGTAGCCTGTAGTCTGGGTTTGGGCATTTTCTTTTCTTTTCTCTTAGGTTTGGACTTCTTAACCATCTTTTTGTTTTTCTATTTTGAACTGCCGTGGTCACTGTCATCATCTTCTTCCATTAGGAAATCCTCGTCACTGCCGGAATTCTCCTGGAATGGTGCCTCATCCTCTTCTTCTGGTTCTTCCTCACTACCCTCATCTTCCATGAGCATCTCTCTCTGGTTAGAAGCTGCTTTATAGATGCTGCCTGCCGCTGCTGGCGCATATTTTTATGATCATCTTTTTCATCTTCACTGTGCTCTGCTGAATGCGAATCATCCTTCTTGGTCTTCACATCTTTTTCTCCTGAGTCCTCACTGTCTTCCTGTGAATTCTTTCCAGACCGACTCTTATTTTTAGCTTCTTGAGGAAATGATCGGATTTTCTTGGTGGGAGGACCTGAATCTCTTCCATAATCTTCATCTGCATCAGCAGACTCCTGAAACTGTGAATAATCAACAACCTTCCTATTTCTGACAGGCCAAGACATGTTCGCTGTGGAAACAGGACCGAGTCCAGAAGCCAAAGACCAGGACCCCCACAAACACCCCGCGCGCTCCGCACCCCCCACCCCCGAACTTCGGCCCATGGGGCCGCTCTCGCTGAACCCGAACCCGAGCTGCTGGCTTCTCAAACTCCGCCACGCCTCGGTTCTGGGCCCCGGGATCA
>NW_004624747.1:9892269-9995212 GCF_000247695.1 Heterocephalus glaber | reverse complement strand
AAAAGGTTTTTGTGGGTGGATTGAGTCCAGATACTTCTGAAGAACAAATTAAAGAATGTTTTGGAGCCTTTGGAGAGATTGAAAATATTGAACTTCCCATGGATACAAAAACAAATGAAAGGAGAGGATTTTGTTTTATCACATACACAGATGAAGAGCCAGTCAAGAAACTGTCAGAAAGCAGATACCATCAAATAGGCTCTGGAAAGTGTGCGATCAAAGTTGCACAACCCAAAGAGGTATATCAGCAGCAACAGCAACAAAAAACAGGAGGAAGAGGTGCTGCAGCTTGTGGGTGAGGTGGTACTAGAGGTTGAGGCTGAGGTCAGGGCCAAAACTGGAACCAAGGATTTAGTAACTATTATGATCAAGGATATGGAAATTACAATAGTGCCTATGGTGGTGATCAAAACTATAGTGGCTATGGAGGATATGATTATACTGGGTATAACTATGGGAACTATGGATATGAACAGGGATATGCAGACTACAGTGGTCAACAGAGCACTTACGGCAAGGCATCTCAAGGGGGTGGCAATCACCAAAATAATTACCAGCTATACTAAAGAGGAAGATATTGAAGAAAACAGGAGATGCTAAAGAAATCTTGCAGGATGACATTGAAGATTGGTCTTCTGTTGCTCTAATGATTATTTTGTAAAAGACTTTCTAGTATACAAGACACAACTGTGTCCAACTGTATATAGCTGCCAATTAGTTTTGTTTTTACTTTGTCCTTTGCTATGTGTTATGACTCAGTGTGGATTTGTTTATACAAATTTTATTTGTATGATTTCATGTTAAACCCCAAATAAATGCTTCCTTATGTGAAAAAAAAAAAAATTTATTTCTGACTTCATTTTTTCCAGATCCTCTTTTGTTGCCAGTTCAGGGAGTCCAGATGGTTGAGTGTCAGAGTGTTTCATCTCATTTCCCTTTGGAGTTGCTTTAGGTGATCTGGAAGTCTGGTTTTGAGACTTATTTACATGTCTTCTCATTTTGACAGGGGGTGGGGGTGCTGTGGGTGCCTCCTCTGCGCTGGGGGGGTGGGGTGGTACGGCAGCCCAGAAGCCCAACCCTTGCCTTTTAATTGGAGTATATATACCATTTACATTTAATGCAATGACTGATAGTGTAACGGCAGACTTACAAACCACAGTGTGGCAACTTTTAGTGGTATAGCAAGATCAGGACAAGAAGAATCAAGAACACACTGAGAGGTTGGAGGCAAGTTTATTATGCCTGCAGACTGATCAGGGGGGATTTCTCCACAAAGTGATCAGCCCAGAGCTGGCAGTGAACAGGGTTTATATGGGTTAAGGGAAGGGGTGTGGGGATACAGAAGCAAGGCATTTATCATCAGTTCATTGGTTGAGGAAGTTACATTTAGTTTACATGGTTTGATAGAAAAGTACACTGGATACAGACACTTCCTGAGAACAAAGGACAATGAAGGAGGACATGTGTTAGGTGTGGGAGGGGGTATGAGCTGGGGGTGGCTCTTTGTTAGTTAGATCAGCTAGCTTGCTCAGAAATTGTTTTCCGGGTCAATACGATTAGACTTGAGCCTATCATCTTGCTATTGGCTTTCTATTCATTCTATTCTTTGTTCCCTTTTCTCTATCATGCTGATTGAACCATACTCGGCAAGTGCTCTACCACTGAGCTATATCCCTCACCCTTGTTTTTTGTCGGGAGCAATTCTACTTAATTTGGGGGGAAAATCATTTCACAATTAAAATTATGATTAGGCCTAGTTTTCCTGCCTACAGGCCAGCTACGGCACGTCCAGACATAACTACAATGCCCTGGTGATGCTGTGATGCTCCAGGGAAAGATTAAACCAGCTGAAGACAACCTGGGAAGAACAAAATCTTCCTCTGCATAGTTCCTCATTGTTCTAGGATTGTCACTGGCTGCTGCCCTGTGAGTCAGATGGTACATTTCTTTCTCCTGATCTACGGAACTCTCTGTCCTGAGTCATCTGTTACATTTGTTTCTCCTGAAGTACCAGAGTACCCAATAAGGGTATGGTAAGCACTGCTCAGAGTAGAAGTGATCAGGCCCAAAGCTCAGCTTCTTCTCTAAGTCTCATTTTTTCTATCTTTTTTGTATAATAAATTAATTCACCTTGTGCTGCTGTGGCTCGCAGGAGACTAAGACTTACTGCAGAGGTTCTAGTAATGTCCCCTTTTCCTGTTCTCTACATTTTTATTTCTTTGGTTAGCTTAAATCTGTTTTTACTGAAATAAAAATCACATAACAGGGCTGGAGATTTAGCTCAGCAGCACCATGCCGCCTTGCAAGCACAAGGTCCTGAATTGAATCCCTAGTACTGACAAAAAAAAAAAAATCACATAACAAAATTCACCATTTTAACTTTTTGGGGTGGTGCTTGATATTGAACCTAGGGACTTGTGCTTGCTAGGGAGGCACTCTACCACTGAATTACATCACAAGCCACATTTTAACCATTTTAAAGTGTAGAATTCAGTGGTTGTTAGTATATTCATAATGTTGTACAATTATCACTAATTACAAAACATTTTATCATGTTAAAGAGAAACCTGATACCCATCACGCAGGCATGTCCTATTCTTCCCTCCTCTCATTCCCTTGGCAACCACTTATCAGCTTTTTTTTGTTTGTTTTTTGAGGTAGGGTCTCCCTTGGTAGTTCAGGCTAGCCCTGAACTCACTATGTGAGTTCAAACTCATGGCAATCTTCCTGTCTCAGCCTCCCAAGTGCTGGGATTACGGGCATGTGCCACCATTCCTGGCATCAGCTTTTTTTTTTTCCAAGACAGGGTCTCACTGTATAGTTCAGGCTGGCCCTGAACTCACTGTGTAGCCCAGGCTGGCCTTTAAGTTGCAGTGATCCTACTGCCTTAATCTCCTGAATGCTGAGACTACAGGTGTGTGCCACTATGCTCAGCTCTATTTATCTGCCTTCTGACTTTATTAATTTGCTTATTCTGGAAACTTCATAAATGGAATTATTCAATATTTTGGCTTTTTGTGGCTTTTTTTCATGGTGGTTTACTCTCATGCTGTAGTGTACTTTTCCTTTTACTTGGCTCAAACTTACTCTTCAGAGCACATTTCTTTTCCTACCTTTAATAAACAGACCTTTTGGATTTGTCTTGATCAATTCTTTGTTCAGGACAGAAAGCACCCAGAAACCACTTCTAGAAGGAGACTTCAGCACCTCCTCCCTAAAAAATATTTGGCCTTTTGTGCTTGGCTTCTTTCATTAACCATCATATTTTCAAAGTTAATCTATGTTGTTGCATCACTAATTCATTCCTTTTTATGGCTCAATAATATTTTATTGTAAGGATATACCACATTTTAAAATCCATTCATCAGTGGTTAGACATGTGAACATTGACTTAACTGTTAGTGGTTGATTTGGGGTTTATATTATGTATCATTAATCTGCCACAGTCTACCTCCAAGTAATTTTTTTTCAGTACTAGTGATTGAACCCAGGGCCTTTACACTGAGCTATATTCCCAGTCCATTTTTGGAGACAGTCTTGGTAAATTGCTTAGTTGCCTAGGTTAGGCTTGAATTTGTAATCCTGTCTCAGCCTCCTAGAGTGTTGGGCTTATAGGTCTGTGCTGCCAGGCTCAGCTTTAAAATAATTACTGAAAGATATTTTTTCCAGGTATTAAATTCAAGACTATTCAAGGATTTTTTCAGCACTTTAAAAATGTTACTTTTGATTTGGGGCCATTTTTTTCATGTTTTATATACTTGGAGTTCATTCAACTTCTTGGATCTGAGTTTATAGTTTTCATTAAATTTGGACCATTTTTGGTCATCATTTTTTCAAATAATTTTTGTCTGTATTTCTTTGGGGACTCCAATCACCCATATATTGGGCCACTTGAAGTTATTTACAGCTCATTCTGTTTTAGATACTTTCTTTTAGCTATGCCCTCAAACTTACTGTTTTTCTTCTCCAATAACTAATTTGTTAACTCCATACAACTACAGAAATCAATTTGGGTTTCTCCTCTTTCCTCTTTTTCTCTCTTTCCCACTCTTCTTTTAAAAGCTTGTACTAAGTTTTTTAAATATATAACTTCCATGTCCTTTTTCTTTCTTTTAGACAGGGTCTCACTGTGTAGTTCAGGTTGGTCTTGTGCAACTTAGTGACTTAGCAAGACCGTCTCAAAGAATTAAACCAGGCTTGGTGGTGCATCCCTGTAATCCCAGCACTCAGGAGTCCGAGGCAGGAAGATCACTGTGAGTTAGTGGCCAGCCTGGGCTACATAGTGAATTCAAGGCCAGCTCAAATTACATAGCAAGACCCTGTCTAGAAAAAAAATTTTTTTTTAAATGGTTCAGGATGTAGCTCAGTGTGAAGTCCCCAGTGTACACATGTGCGCGCGCACGCGCGCGCACACACACACACGCACACACACACACAAAGACTAAATGAAAAACAGAAAGGCAGAAAAATATATACAAGGGGATACATATTACTGTTATGAGAGATAAGATGTTGAAATCATCTTACAGCATACCATTAAAGATGGGGGAGAATCAATTTAGGGTAATCTTACATAGGAGATTAAAAGAAATAGAGGTAAATCTAAATAATAGAAATTCTGGGAAGAAAAATCACAAACCACCAAAGGAAAAAAATCACTATCACATAATTCAAGAGTTTACCAGAAATGAAAGCCAAGAGTCCAACCTGAAAGGGTTCAAGGGCTTGACACAATGCACGGAAAGACTCCTCAATGTATGTGCATTCTTGTGGAATGTAAGAACCCTATGATGAGGAAGTCACAAAGGACC
Source organism: Heterocephalus glaber (assembly GCF_000247695.1). Next base: position 9,990,401 of record NW_004624747.1, on the reverse strand, counting down.
AGAACTCACAATGACTTCAGACTCCTTTATAGCAAGGGTAGATGCTAGACAAGGTAGCAAAGCCTCACAATTCTGAAGGAAAATAAATTTCAACCTAGAATTTCACACCTAATCAAGTGTGAAAGAACATTTTCAGATATGAAGTCTCTCAAAAAATAAAAATAAATTACTCCCCATGTATCCCTTGCACACCACATACTCGCCTGAAATCAGGTAATGAACTAAGAGAAAGAAATTACACAAAAAACAGGAGACTCAACTAAGGAAGGGTCTAGGGAGAATGGGATGACAAACACATTAGGTACTGGCTGGAACCAGTTCAGATTAGGGTGAGTCAAGAATAACTGATAGATAATGTGTAAAGGTCTTTAAAGACTTGAGTTCAATTAGTGACCGAAAACTAAGCCAATAAAAATACAAGAGGATTATTACTTCTAGAGCAAAGTTCTCCAGTAATCTAGTCTACTACATCGTTCAGCAGTGATAATTTAACCAGTCATAATTTAACAATGACTATGATTAAATTATAAGTATAATTAGGGAGATAGGGAGTATATACATGGTAAGCAAAAAGAATTCAAAAGACATTCCTAAAACTGAAAAAGCAAGGACTAGCCATGAGAACATGTTAAACAGACAAATCAGCCACAAGTTGAAAGGAAAGAAGCAGAAAAAAATAAGGAAGAGCAGGAAGGGCAGGAGAATCACTTGTTTTCATAACAATCCTTGCAGGACCATTTGTTTTCAATACACAGTAACTAATTTTTCCCCCCTAAAATGCAGGATATAAAATTTTTAGCCAGCGGGACATGGTGGTGCACACCTATAATCCCAGCACTCCAGAGGCTGAGGCAGGAGGATGAGGCTGTGACTTAGAGGTCAATGCAGGTTATATTGAGTTCAAGGTCAGCCTGAACTACATAGTGAAACCTTGCCTCAAAAACAAAAACAAACCTTTTAGCCAGTCTGAACTATATGATGAGACCCTGTCTCAAAAAACCAAAATAAACTGTTTACAAATCTTTTAGGTTTTCTTTATAGCTTATATAAATGAGAACTCTTTTCACTTTTCTGGATCTAGGAGGGTGACAGCCAGATTCCAGTATGGAGAATCAGGCAAAGCTGGTTATTCCTGTATGGTTATAGGATCAAAAGTCCGCCTTTCAGATCCAAGATGCAATTAATTACTATTAAGTGTTCTATCTTACAGTTTAAAATATTATTATGAAAGTATGTGGTTAAATAGTGTTATAGTAAAATAACTTACAGAGCTGGTACAATAGCATGCACCTGTAGTCCCAGCTACTCAAGAGGCTGAGATAGGAGGATCACGAGCCGAAGAGTTCAAGCTTGGCTTGGAAAACACGGTGAGATCCCATCTCAGAAAGTAAATAATTAAGAAAATAAAACATACTTTAGTCCAGAGTCAAAGTTCGGCCTCAGATATACTGAGTAAGAATTACTTAGCAGGAGCACAAGGCACTGTTTAAAATGCAGACCCTGAGGCCTGTTTGAAAGGGCCCTTGGAACCTTCACTTTTAACAGGATCCCTACATAGTAGGTGGTGAAAATCCGTGCTCTCACTCAGTGTATTAATGATCCAGTGGGCTTCATTAATAGCAGTAAATCACGTTCTGGAAGTGAAGGTCACTAGCAGCAAAGAAGCAAAGTAATCCAAGCAGGATACTAGTGGGTAGTACAGCTTCTGGCTAAAAGAATTCCATTTATAAAGACTTCAAAGAAATTCACTGTATATGTAACTCAGTGCACAAGTTTCTTTTCTTGCCAGAAATATTAACTATAACTTAACTCTCAGCCAAATCTAACACAAATTATTCAATTCCATTCATAGTGAATAAGTTCATTTAAAATGACCAACAGTCCCAGAGCACCTTCATGGATCAGCACTGCCTCAGAGGTCACCAGCCACCTGTCACCCAGATGCCTTAAAGGAGTCAGGAGCATGGGAGCAAGAAACACAGGATGCTCTAGGGAGAGTCTCTGAAGCCTTATCTGTTTTTTTTTTTTTTGGTACCAGGGATCGAACTCGGGTCCTTGCACTTGCACACCAGGCGGTGAAACCACTGAGCTAAATCCCCGACTCTGTTTTCCCAATTTTTGCGTTGTCACAATATTCACTTTATGCACCTTATCCTCTCTAGTTCCCTTGTCTTTTTTTGCCAGTACCAGGGATTGAACTCAGGACTTTGCGCTTGCCAGGCAGGCGGGGCACCGCTGGGCTACATCCCCAACCCTCTAGTTCCCTTTTCTACATGAATATGTCAATTAATGGTGAGGTGCTCTGATAAACTCTTAAAATGTATTCTCCAAATGACCAGAAAACTGCTTGTATAGTCAGGATATGAGCCACATACGTGGGTGGCTAGTATCCTCTGAATTACTTTTTAATATCTTGGTTGTTTTTTCCAAATGCAAAATCACTAGGATTACAAGACTACATAAGGCAGAGTATTGAATTTTTGTGTATGTGTTGTTTTTGTTTGGTACCGGGGATCGAACTCGGGACCTTGTGCTTGGGAGGCAGGCACTGGAACCACTGAGCTAAATCCCCCGGCCCAGAGTACTGAATTTTTTCAGAGTAGCATGAGCTGTGTTGTTGAACTTGAGCTTATGACATGTCCACAAAGGTTTAATTGAACAAAGTATTCATTATGTGTCTGTGTCTGAAGATAAATGAGACTCAGTATGTATTTTTGGAACTTCTCTGAGGTGAGCTTTTCTGGGCTTAACCAGTAAACAGCTTGGAATAGCAGCTTAAACTTTTTATCAATATCTGTGCTATATCAAAATGTTGGCATTCTACCAGGGTGTCAAAATTTAACTTGCTGTCAAAGAAAACTCCAAAATGAACACATAACCCTCATTTTCTCAAAAACAAAACCACCAGATTTATTTAGTTTATAACATTTCCACTGATCTAAAGAGAAAGATGCCGGACTGGGGATGTAGCTCAATGGCGCTGCAGCTGCCTGGCAAGCACAGGTCCTGTGTTTGATCCCCGGTACCAGAAAAAGAGAAAAAAAAATTTAAAATAAAGAGAAAAATGTCAAAGAAAACCTAAGACATACACACAAGTGCCCAACCCCCTGAACTTAAGATAACCTAAATAAAAAATGTAGGGACAGTTCTGTTCAACCAAGTTAAGTTATCTTCGCTTCTGGAAGATGTTTCCACGTCCCATTCCACGTCCTCTTCCTCTTGCAGCCACTGAAAAGGAAGAAGAGAAAGGGTGAAGACAGGTCAGCATGGTCAGTGAATGCTCATGGTGCAGAGCAGCTGGAGTGCTGGGACATCAGCTCAGATAGAGTCCCAAAAGGTCACCAGGTCCAACATTACCCTGCCCCATCCTCGCACTTCATAGTGAGGACGGGGACCCAGGAAAGGCGGGCCTGGCATGGACGCCTGGCATCAGAGCAGGGGCCAGCGCTGGGCTCCTGCCTTCTGGTTCAGCACTGCTCTGGACGAGTGGCTGGGAAGCAGCATAGAGAGCAAAAGTGGTCTGAGAACCACAGAAAAGATGAATTCCTGGGGCTGGCCTGTGGTGAACTAGTAAAACATTACAGATGAACTTAATTTACTTTTAAAATTCTGAAACAATACAGTTAAGAGTTAGCATCTGTTAATTGTTAATTCCGGGCGAGAGGTTTTATCATTCTTTGAATTTCTCTGGATGAAAAAAGTATTTCATAACAGCAAAAACAAAATAACACTCCCTATACAAAGGGTTCTAAAAAGACTGCTGTTCTCTGTGACCCAAAGGTTTTAGGAAGGGGCCAGAGCCCTTGAAGGACAGATGAAAGGTTTTAGGAAGGGGCCAGAGCCCTTGAAGGACAGATGAAAATATTCTGGTGGCTACTAACTGGAGTCTCATCCTTCTCTGCTCTTCCAGAGCCTGCAGCCATCCTGAAGAAAGTTTAGAGCAAAGTCCTGCAAGAACCCACCCACCTGCTAAAGGACGCCAGGGGTTAGGAGAGGTACAAATAGCTCCATGTGTCTGGGTAAACTCACTGCCAAGTTATTTTTAATGCACAGCTACCTGGCTCCTACTTGGCTGGAGATGTTGCAAATTCACTATGACAATGAGGGCAGCACTGAGGGTATTTTAAAGAATTATACTATTGCATTTTTCTTTTGGTACTAGGGATTGAACTCAGGACCTTGCACTTTCGAGGCAGGCAGTGGCACCACTGAGCTAAATCCCCAGGCCTACTACTGCATTTTTAAGGTCAAAAGCTACTTCACATATAAAATATGCAGCTGAAGATACCAATGGAGGATCCAGGAGCTTGCTATGTAGCCCAGGCTGGGTTTAAACTCACAATGTAGGCCAGGATGGCCTCAAACTTGCAGCAATCCTCCTACCTCAGCCTCCCGAGTGCTGGGATGACAGACATGCACCACCCACCTGGATTCCCTGGCCAATCTTTCCAACAGTAAGGGAGTTTTAAGGGCTACTCTTGCTTTCTTATCTAATAATGTGGCAGAACTTCTCAGGTACCCAAGTAAATAACCTGACTGGGCTAACTCCTATCAAGAACAGCCAGACCAAGTCACTGAGGACATGCTGGTCTCAAAAAGTATGCTAAGGGAGGGATTTATTTTCAAATACAAGAAACATTGAAACTAGAAGTGCAGGTCCCATTAGTGGGCAAAGATGGCTCAAACCTGCTTATTTATATCTGAAAAGGGATTTCCACTGTCAGCATCTGCCCAAGTACAGGCTGGTATCAAAACACATCACCGAGTCTCCCTAAGAATGCTGCCCTACTGCTTCAGGAGTCAGCTTATCCACACTCTAGTGTGTGTGCTCAGCAAACTAGACAAGAGCAAGCTGCCCCAGGCATCTTGGACAGAACTTCCGAAAAGGAAGAACTTTCCAGAAATTTATTATAGACTTATTAACTCTTTCACTTAAGACAAGGAGTCCACCTATTTAAATAAGCTACTTTGAATCTTGCATAAGCCCTATGATTCAGATCAAATGAGGCAAAAGACAGACAGTAGGACAAGGCCGCCAATGCCTTAAAGGGATCTCCCAGGACTGAGGGGAAAATGGGCAACACTAGGTGCGGAGACAGCTGAGGTCAGGCCCATCTCTGTCCCTAGCCAATAATAGGGCCTTTTTCTAAAAAATACAAGATAAACTCAATTTTAAAAATCAGTGCAGAAGTACCTACCTTGGGCCTTCAGAATAGCAGCTTTTCCCCGGCCAGCCCCTGAGCCTTGGTTTTTATTTTTCATGCTCTTTAACATGGGTGCATTTTTCAGCATGTCAGGCAATATCAGAAAGCGGATCTTGCTGCCACGGATGTATACTTGCTCCAGCTGTGCCACTCGGCCATCTCTGTATGTGACTGTGATGTTGGACATCTGGAAAGGAATAATTAGTGATCAGTAAGGGTCAACAGTACCAGCAGAGGACAGGGGTACACAAAGAGGAAACCTTGACTAGTGGGAGAAGGAAGTCTAGAAATGCAAAAACTGATGTGATAACAGAAAAAAGTGAGGCAAAACTGGTGAAACACCATAGTAATAGCTGGCACTTACTGTGTGCACCAGGGACTGTGCTAAGTACTTTATATGATTAACTTCACAACGCCTCCAGGGTAGGTATGTGCTCTCCCACTTTTACAGATTAAAAACAAAACAACCAACAAGGAACATGTCCAAGATCAAACAACTGGAATCCAGAGGACTCCAGATTGGAAACAGGTGGCCTGACCCGAGTCCTATTTCTGCTGGGTCAGCATTCAGAGTTCTTGATGGTGGCACATTCTAAATGAGATGGTTTCAAACTGCTTGTCCAAACTGTGTCCTTGCTGCACCTGCCTGGCAGTCAAAATGCAAAGGTACTATGAAAGTCAGGGGTGTGTGCTAGCTGCAGTTCCAACTCTCCTAGTGTTCACGCTAGAAGGCTAATGACAAGGGTCTGCAGAGCAAAGGCAGCAGCGCCTACTCCCAGGGCCTGCAAGAGCTTACACAGGGAGAAAGAGAGCACTCAGGAACATTTAAGATACAAGGACGAGCGTGGAGTTGTAAGCCAGGACAGGGCCATCACTTCAGAAACCTGAGCAGGTCATTCAAGTTTATGGACAAAGGGCTGACAGGGTTAAGGCAGCACCTTGGAAGACAAATATGCCTTGGCAAGACAAATGGGTAGATGCAAGTGGGACAAAGGGACTCTCTAGGTGAAGCCAGGCAGGGGATCTGCTGGGCACAGGGAAGTGACACAAACTTGCCTATGCCAAAATAAATAGGTACCATGTTTACTATAAGTAGCAGCTTATCTGATGAATGTTCTAAAGGGAAGACAGAGGACTATATTTAAAATGGTCAAGCCCACATCACAGAGTTGTGCTATCTCCCCAGGTTTCTGTTGCTGTTTCACATTCACTTGCTCTTTTCTTCAAGTGCCAGGTAGTCTCTGCTTGAACACCCAGAATGCAAAAAGACCAACAATGCTCTGGGTCGGTTATGGCAAACCTTTGTAGAGCTTTCAATGATAACAAAAAGCTGGCTGCAGTACTCGTGCCATGGGTTTGCCATCACCTCTCTGGACTGTTCCTGCTCTATCTGCATGGTTGGGATGGTTTCTAGAGCTTCCATCTATTGTCCTCGTTCGACCATCAGGGGGGTGAGAGAACTACAGCTTTTCATCAACCTTCAGCTGCAGGTTCCACATTCCAAGTTCCTTCAATTTTCACAGTTCCTATGTTCTCGCCATCCTATTCTTCCCTTGAAGAATACCATAACCTATGGTACCACAAACGAACAGTTATGGTTAGACTACGCAAGAGAGAACCTTGAATCCCACCCAGGATCCCCAGTATGAGACACACCCATGAGTCTACAGAAGACAAAATAGGTGAGGTTCTCCAAGTGAGAGCCAGCTCTGTTGTCGAGTGTAACCTTAGGTATGTCTCTAGAATTCTGAGCCCCAGTCAGTTCCTTCCCCTACAAGTGAGAAAAATACAGCACAACAAAGCCAACACTACCTGAGCACTAACTAGACATCAGGCACCATCCCAGGTGACTGATTTCCCACAGTAATTTTTATTTTATGAGATAGGGTCTAAGTCATTATGTTGCTCAGGCAAGGCTCAAATGTACGACCTTCCTGCTTCAGCTTCCCTGAATGCTGGGATTACAGGCATGTACCACCACTCAGGCCCACAGTAATTTATTTTGTACCACAAAAGCCCACCAGAGAGATTCCTGCTGGAGAGATGAATGAAGTAGCACAGCCTTTCAGAGGCAAATCTGTCCCATATCCTTACCATGGGTAAGGCCCATACCCTTACTGATGGTCATTCTGCCCCTACATGGTCTGCCTGGGGTCTGAACTGAGGTCTATCTAACTATAAACCCACACTCCTAAGCACTGCCAACAGACCACTACTTACCCCCAAGAAGTGCTATAGAGCAAATTAAACAAAAAATGCTGTCTTGGGCCGGGGACTTAGCTCAGTGGTTTCGCCGCCTGCTGCGCAAGCTCAAGGACCTGAGTTTGATCCCTGGTACCAAAAAAACCAAAAAAACCTCCCAAAAAACGCTGTCTCAATTGCTTAACACGTAACAAAGACTTAGGAAACGTCAAATCTGACCGACAGTTAAAATGTCTATTTGGTGGCTGTGCTACTGCTAAACCATATCACCTCCAGCACATACTCGTACATCTCATTCCTTCCTGTCATAATCCCCCCACTTGGCTCGAGAATCCCACAACAGGCCGTCATGTAGGCCCAACAAGACTTATCGTAGGTGCTTTCACAAATGGCTCATGTCCTGGCTAAACAGGGAATCCTAGCATCACTGACTCCTATTCCAACAGCTCACTACTGCCCTCATGCTTCCTGTAGCACCAGCAAAGAAATAGCTTTGTGGCCCTACAGTCCTGCTGCCTGTCCTCCAGAGTGCTAATAAGCCCATGCTGTGCTTGAATCATAAACCCAAAGGGAATCTTTGAGTGGACTAGTTTTAATAAAATGCAGGAAAACCAAGTTTAATCAATTTTCCTAAACAACCACAATGAAACAGACAGCATAAGCCAGATACCCAACTGAAATGACAATCTGGGGCCAAGATGGAAAAGCTAGGTCCAGGATTATGAAATAATGTTGGGATATTAGTTTTCATCTATGGTTCTTGGCTTGTAATTCCCCATTCAAGGAAGGTCAAATAAACTATTATTTCTCTTCCCCAAGGCAGGTCACAGAAACTGTTATTTTCCTCTGCCTTCTGTCTTAAGAGCTGTCTATAAAGAAATTCTATGATCTGCCCTGTCTGACAGACCATAAGGCCCTCATTTCAGAGGGCTTCCTTGCTTCATGCCCAGCAGGAAGGAATGCTACACAGAAAGACCAAGAAGAATCTGAACAGAAAGACTTTGCTGGGTTTCCTTACTCCATCTATTAGTATTAGAAAATAATCTTTTTGTTCAATCCCCTTTCTACATGGTATCCAGATCATGTCTATGCAATGAAGTTTTCATAAAAACCAAAAAAGGCTAGGTGTGGTGGTACATGCTTCCAGTACTTAGGAGGCTGACACAGGAGGGGCTGACACAGGAGGGACTTCCACAAGCTCAAGACCAGCCTGAACCACATAGCAAGACCCTGTCTAAAAAAAAAGACAAAACATCACTTCTCAGTCTTTTGGCTAAGATCAAGTGTAAAAAAGACAAACCTAAGAAACAAACAAAACCCCAAAAGGACAGGGTTTGAGGAGTTTCCAGATAGCTGAATATGTACAGATTCCTAGATGGTGGTACACACAGAAAAAGCTCCATGCTCTTTTCTCCACATCTTGCCCTACACATTTCTTCATCTGTATCCTTTATAATATCTTTGTAATATCCTTGTAATATCATATGCCAGTAAACCCAAGCACTCCCCTGAATTCTGTGAGCTGCTTGAACAAATTAGTCAAACCCATAAGGGGGCAGTGGGAATTGTGATTTATAGCTGGTTGGTGAAACAATTCGGGGCTTGCAGCTGGCATCTAAAGGAGAGAAGCAGTCTTGGGGACAAGGCCTGACAACATCCCCATATAGTGTCAGAATGGGATTAAATTAGGGGATACCCAAGTGGTGAACACTGAGGAACTGAGAGCTTGCTTGGTGTGGGGAAAAAGCCCTACATAGCTGGTGTCAGATGTTGTGAGTATATAGTTCAGTTGGTTTTTCCTTCAGAGGAGGCCTCCTATCACATTAGAAACATACACATTTTTTAGGACAATTTCACACATATACACTTATAGATGCCCACTCAGTTGCCACTGATTTAATAGAAATATCAACTGATGCCATCTACCTATCTTTGCTCTTAGGAAACACACACAAAAGTATTATGGGGCTGAGGCAGGAAGATCGTCTTGAGTTCAAGGCCAGTTTGGAGTACAAGTGAGACTCTGTCTCAAAAAGTATTATGGGGTAAAGGAATGTGATCAATGTAATCCATTCTAAAACAGTTCTAAAAAAATGTATATAGTTTAAAAACTGGTTTTCCTTCAATCTAAAAGTCTAGGTATCTAAAGAAATTCAATGACACTGCATTCAGAAATTTAAAAAACTGTCCTAGTTGGGCCAGGGATTTAGCTCAGTGGTTCCACTGCCTGCCTTGCAAGCTAAGGACCCAAGTTCGATCCCCGGTACGAAAAAAATAAAAAATAAAAAAAATAAAAATAAAAAACTTTCCTAGTATTAGTTACAGGTAGTTTTTTTGTTACTAACCCAATTATGGGCAGACTTTTTTTGTGTTATCACTTCAGAACACTAAACTGCACCTGCAGACCGTTTTTCTATAAGTATTAAAGCCAAGAAGAGGCCTAAATTCTTCCACAGTGGCATGTTAAATGCAGTTCCAGAAAGAAAATAATCTGCTCTTGTACTGACAGCAGAGCCCTTGGCAGCCTTATTTTATTTTCAATTTTAGATATTCTCACTATTTACTAATTTGCAAGTCTGATTACTAATAAGGTCTTTTATAGGGAGGGGGATACCGGGGATTGAACTAGGACCTTGCACTTGCGAGGCAGGCAGTAGCACCACTGAGCTAAATCCCCAGCCACTAAGGTCTTTTTTTTTTTCCTTTCCTTTTTTTTTCCTTTGCATTGCTGGGAATTGAACCCAAGGCCTTGCACCTCCTAGGTAGGTACTCTACCGCTGAGTTAAATCCCCAGCCCAAGGCCATTTACATATATTTTCTTCTGTGAATCATCCATCCATCCATCTGGATGCACTTAAAATTGGGATAATAACATTCTTGACTTGCAAAAACTATACACTAAATAAATATAATAACCTTTATCATAAAAATAAATCATGTGATGTCCTAAGTGTTTGAATAGTGACTATAATTGGGTCAGAAGACTCCTGATGTTCACCAAGAATCTACAAAGGAACTTTGGAGAACCATTCACAGTAGAATTATAATAAAATCTACAGCCATAAAGTTTCCCCCCAAAGGCTACATAGTTTATTCTATAAAACAGAATTATGTGCTTATTCCTACTCATCACGCCTCACCTTAAAGCACTTATGGTTTTTCTTTCTTTTTTTTTTTTTGGTTTTTAATATTTTATCAAACATCTGACTAGCAGTTTTTTTCCTCCTCAGTACTGGGGATAGAATCCAGGGCCTCACACATGCTATTGCTCTACCAAGCTACAGTCCCTGAGTCTTTCCAATTTTTGAGACAAGGACTTGCTAAATTGCCTAGGCTGACCATAAACTTGTGATCCTGTCACATCCTCAGTAGCAAGGATTACAGGCATGCTTCATTACACTCTGCTAGAAGCATTCATTCTTACAAAACATTTTTTTCTTCTGAGTTTGAAGAAAGATCCCTCAGTTCCCACTGCCATTTAAAGAAGACAGGATGCTTCAGGTCCATCCATAGTGATTACAGAGTCAGGAAGGAAAACTTTGTCATCTGGGGACCTCTAGTTCTAAGTCATCGATCTTTAAGCTGGGCAAAAGATTGGGGATGTCCCATTTCTTTGACCAACAAAAACTGGCTAAAAAGAACCATGTGGAGAGTCACAAGGGTCCTTGCTCACTATCATCCATATGGTGTCCTTAGGGGGTACTCACAGTGACAAAAGAAGGGCATTAACCCACAGCTGACATCATAACCTGCAGTACTAACCACTAGATTGTACTTGCCTTGAAGTTGTAGGGTTTGGTAGTTGGGAGGGCAAAGCTCTCTGCCCTTCTAGCCAAATCTCAGATACACATAAGTACCTACAAAGTACCACAAAGTATCTCTGACCTACAAAGTACCATTCTGGAGACTTCATTATAGGGTTCATGCATGGACAAATAAATAAAGCTAAACATTATATATAACCACCTAACTTTAAAACACCCAAGGGAACCAGGTGTGGCAACACACACCCATAATCCCAGTACTCTGAGAGGTAGAGGCCGTGTCACAAGTTCAAGCCCAGCCTAGACAATTTAGTAAGACACTGTCTCAAAATAAAAGAGGACTGGGGCCGGGGACTTAGCTCAGTGGTTTTGTCGCCTGCTGCACAAGCACAAGGACCTGAGTTTGATCCCCGGTACCAAAAAATAAAATAAAATTAAATTAAAATAAAAGACGACTGGAGATGTAACCCCATGTAAGGGAGTTGAGGTGTAGCTCAGTGGTAGAGCATTTGCTTAGTATATACAAGGCCCTGGGTTTGATTCTCGGCATTGCCTCCCCACCCCCATAATTCCTACCCCACAACTTTTGTAAGTTACCTCTAACTTCTTTTCAAAGTATTTATAAAGTAAACATCAAAAATCCAAAATATAGGGCCGGGGATTTAGCTTTAGTTCCAGCGCCTGCCTTGCAAGCACAAGGTCCTGAGCTTGATCCCTGGTAACAAAAAAACACCCCCAAAATACAAGCAGGCAAAGTCCATACCAGTAGTGGTTGTGTTTTCCAAATCTTTATAATGTGCTAACTTACCCCACTATTGTAACATGATAACAGAAAACCTTATTAAAACCCAGTATCAAGCTGAGCACAGTGGTGCACACCTATAAACTCAGCTACCTAAAGAGGCTGAGGCAGGAGGATCACAATTCCTAGGTCAGCCTGGGCAAGTTAGTGAGACCCTATCTCAAAACAAAAAAGCAAAACCAACCAACCAACCACAACCACCACCACCACAAGATCCAACATCAAACGTCATACGGTAAACTCCTGCTACTGTCTGCTTCAGAAAGAACAAGCAGGGAAAGTGTTAGGAGGATGCCCTCATTTCCAAAGGGCTAACTGACAGTCAGCCAGGAAAAAAAGACAGCAGGGGGCACTGCAGGAGCCCTGGAGCTCACAGTCCCTGAGAATGAAGTGCTCGGTGTTCACCTGGGCCAGTTTAGCTCTACACAGTCTGCTGGGCTTTAGTCAATGTGCTTAGGTTCTGGTAGATTCAGCAAAGCCTTGTCATTTTGACTCAAGCAAGGTTATGGGCTGAACTGTGTCCCTGCAAAAATTCACATGTTGAAGTCCTAACCCCCAGTACCTCAGAATATGAGCATACTTAGGGAATCTTTACAATTAAGTTAAAAATGAGGTTGGGCAGGGGATTTAGCTCAGTAGTTCCGCTGCCTGCCTTGCAAATGCAAGGTCTCAAGTTCGATCCCCCGCCTCAAAAGAGGTTATTATATGACTGTAAGAGATTTGGACAGAGATGCTACAGAAATGTAAAGACATAAGAAAAAGACATCACCTAAGCTGAAGAGAGGCAGGAAGACAATGTATGCTCAAAGCTACAGAGAAATCACAAATAAATGAACCCTGCAAAACAACAGCCAGGACCACTTGATCCTCAGTGTGACCTTGGATAAGGCACTTGACTTTCCCAACCTTGTTTTCTCATCTGAAAAACAGTAACAAATACTATATGTTGAACACTTCTACTGTGTGAGGCACTGAACTAGCTTCTGCACACACATAACTCAAATGATCTTTACAACAATCCCAGAGCATGGGTACATCCCTGTGGCAGTCTGGGCAAATACTGCTTAGACCTCCCTCAAGAGACAACAGGCTGTGAAGAACAATGCAGGGAGCTGACAACCTCCAGCTGCCATCTTTGGAATCTATCATAGGACTCATCACCCTGAGGCTGCTCTCCAAGGCTACCAGCCAGTGCCTCACCAGCGTGGGTGTGCTAGAGCCAGGCCACTTCTGCCCATGCTAGACTCCTCACCCAAGCAATCTCTGCTTGGCTGAGATTTCCTCAGAGCTATGATGTAGCGTGAGGCCCTTCCTCCTCAATCTTCCTTCCTTTCCCCAGTCAGATCTGCATCCCAGCTCTCCTGCCTACTTTGGCTCCCTTGCTCTATTATTCTTTTTTGCCATTTTCCCAATAAATCTCTTGCACATCTAATTCAGAACTGGCATCTGGATCTCAGAAGACCAAAATAACACCAACCCCATTTTATTGAAGAAACGGAGGTGATTAATATACCTAAGGTCATATGATCAGGATTCAAACATACATTTCTAATTGCAAAGCCCAATTTCTTAACAAATGGTTTAAAGAACAAGGAATATGTGCCGATACTTTGTAAAGTAATGCTATAAAAATTCATAGGACTATACAAAAGATAAAGTAGTGCTACTTCCATCTCAGAAAGCTGCTTAGTCAGCAGTGACACGTTGTAGATGAGTCTTTTAATCTCATTCTTCTTTATTTTTGTGGCACTGGGGAATGAACTCAGGCACTTATGCATGGTAGGCAAGTGCTCTACCACTGAGCTACAGCCCCAGCCCATATATTCTTCCTTTATGAATTGCAAAATTACTAACAAACCTGCTTACCTCACAAAATAGTTACAATAATCAAATTAGACTTCTCCTTCAAGAAAAAAGGCAAATACAGTATGTGAATTGATGATTCTGCTAACTGCAAAACATAAGTACGTGTAAGTAGATAATGGCTCTAAACCACTTCAAAAGAAATAAAATCACTTCTCTCAAATAGACCCCTAAAATGATATAGCATGATGGAGAAAAACGGAAGACAAAATCTAATACGGTAAGTCCCCAATTTACGAATGAGTTTCATTCTAGAACCTTCATAAGTCAAATTTTTTCCTAAGTCTGACAAAGTGAGCCTTACATAGTACACCTATGAAAGTTTGCAGCTTGAATGTCTGTCAGTCAGAAACTTACTGCAAATGGCTTTTCTGCCTTAAGATTGCCTCTTATTTGTGTACTATGTCCCAGAGTCTGTTTTTTGTTTTGTTTTTGGTACTGGGGATCGAACTCAGGACCTTGCCCTTGCCAGGCAGGTGGCGGCGCCACTGAGCTAAATCCCCGGCCCTGGCCCAAAGTCTGTTAAGAGTGCCTGACACACACTAGGCATTCATTAAATAACTGTTGAATGAGAAACTCAAAAAGGTCTCCCATCAGCACCTTTCTGTCCTGAAACACTGGCCCCAAATTCCCTACACCCTCAGGTGCAAAGCAGAGTACCTGGCAATTCATGTTGTCCTCCGCTTCAATGAGCTTCCCCCGATATACTTCACCAGTGTTTGTCTCACATGTCACAATGTGGCCCTCAGCCTCATGGAGTACTTTAATTGGCACACCAATAGACATCTTGACAAGGGAGAGTTCTAGAGTGAGAGAAACAAAAGTCAGTTTATCTTTTAGAGGCCCGAGAAAGCCTGGCACTTCATAAAACTTTGCAAAGATGAGCCAAACAAAAACCAAACACATGCTGGGTGTGGTGGCAAATGCCTGTAAATCCCAGCATCCAGAGGCTGAGGCAGGAGGACTGCTGCAAGTTCAAAACCAGCCTGGGATACATAGTGAGTTCAAGGACAGCCTGAACTACACAACAAGACCTGACTCAAAAACTGACTTGGAAAACCCTATATGGTAAACAGATGTGGGGAGGATGGTAGGGGAAAGCTAGAGGAAAGCCAACAGTAAAGAAAAAAGTGCTTCCCTTCTCCCTCCCCACTGTACATCCCTTTATCCAAACCATTAACCAATACTGTATGTACGTTGTGGGGGAGGAGACTGAAACACATTTAAAGAATGTATTTGCCAACCCACAGTTGTGGGTGACTCCAGTTTGAGAGTCATTATATACACTTGAGCTGTTCAGTACTGTCTATATATAGCTATTTAAACAAAATAAAAAATCCAGTCATGGGCCAGGGATTTAGCTCAGTGGTTTCGCCGCCTGCTGTGCAAGCACAAGGACCCGAGTTTGATCCCTGGTACCAAAAAAAAAAAAAAAAAAAATCCAGTCCTCAGTCACACTAGCCAAATTCCAAGCTCAACCATCACATGTGGCTAGTGGCTATGGTACTAAGTGGTGTAGAGAGACCAAAGGACCCAGACTAATCTAGGAGAGGAGGCTGCTTTTAGTGAAGCCCTTTGACTCTCCACTTACTTTTCTACCAAGGCTTAAAAGAAAATATTAAGGCGTTCACATAATCAGGAAAAGTGCCTGACTTGATCTAATTTTAAAAGGGCTCTTTATTCTGAAGAGATAGGTGACTCAAGATTGGAACATATTACATGTGTACAAGAGATAAAGGGAACGAAGATGAGGTTGGCAAAGACAGACTCCTTGATGAGGGTCCTTGACTTTCAGCTTTAGAATTTTGCATTTTATACTAAAGACAGGAGGGATTATAGGTAGGGAAAGAATGAAAAAGCAGAAGCCTGTACGAAAATGAATAGAACGTATAGCTTAAAAATAGAGAAATTTATTAAAACTCCTGCAGTGTGGAAAGCATGAGAACACTGCCAGAAAGGGGACTGGAGGCAGAGACGTAAAGAACACCACAAAGGATGACCCAGATAGGACTTCTGAGAAAGCAACAATTATTTTAAAAATTATTTTGCCGAGAATTTAGCTCAGTGCTTCCGCTGCCTTCCTTGCAAGCACGAGGTCCCGGGTTCGATCCCCGGTACCAAAAGAATAATAATAAGAAGAAAAAAGAGCCAGGAATTTAGCTCAGTGGTTCCGCCGCCTGCCTCGCAAGCGCAAGGTCCCAAATCCAATCCCCGGTACCAAAAAAAATAAAATAAAATAAAGAATACTGCCTGAATGTTTCGAAAAGCAGTTACCTGGAAAGGTACAGGAAGTGAAAGCCATTTACTTGTGGGGAAAGCTAACGACTGTTAAAAGCGCTAGTGAGGCAAAGCTAATTTTGGGGGGGGGGGTTGCTTCCCGCTCCTCCTCCCCCAACTCCTCAGCAGCACAGCCTTTTCTAGCTCACGGGCGCCTCAGCCTCCCCTTGCCCACCTTTTCTCACCGACTGGCGTCTCCTTTTCCTCCTCCTCTTCGGAGCAGGAAACTAGTACAGAAGATACGAAGGCGAAGGCGTGCAGAAGGTGAATGGCGGACCCCGCGCTCCCAGAATACCACGCGTTCCCAAAATGCCGCGCGCAGGGCCCGTCCCTTTCCTTTCCCCAGTGGTAAACCCGGTCTAGCCTCCGCTCCCTCCTCACTCCGCCGGGTGGGAAACAAGGGCTCTGGTACTATAGTTCCGGAACAGGAAGAGAGGAGACTGATGACAGGGCCCCGGGGGCTCCCGGAAACACCGACCCTTAAATCGGCAAGGGAGCTCGGAGCCTCGCACTGCCACGCACCCCACATCAAGGACGGGACCAGTGATGGCAGCCGCGGATCTGGTGGTCCTGGGCCCTCTTATCGGAAGCGGCAGGAAGTGGGGAGAAGGGCTGGAACTTCCCCTTACAATATAACCGTTGAATCCCATCACCGCCAGGTAAGGGGTACCCAGAGCAACACAAGGTATCTCGTCGTGTAGGTAAGGAGGAGGAACTGGCCTGGGGCAGTCCCTAACGGGAGTCGGAAAAGGGTGGCTTGGAGCCTCGGCGAACCATTGGGTGGGACCAGGGATAACACCTGAGGCTACAAAGGGACGAGCCTGGTGGAGACGGGGTTTGCTAAGGGGCAGAGTCTCTGAGGAGCCAATGTTCGCTCTACGCTGGGGCTCCGGGGCGGGACTCAGAGTAAGGGGCGGGGTTCTGGGAACTACTTGTGGAAGGGTCTGCGCCTCGGAGGGCGCCGAGGCAGTGGGAGCCGTCAAAAGCCAAGACTGCGAATGGCCGGGGCGGGGTTAAATCAGGAGGCTGGGGCCTCTAGAAACTGAAGTCTGGGAAGGGGGGAGGCGGGGCTTTATCAAAGGGGCGGGGACTACGCATCCCAGACCTGGAAGGGACGGGGCGGGGCTTGGGGTGGCCCAGCCGCCCACTCTGGCGGAGGAACTCGACTCGCACTGGCGGTGCTCCCGAATCAGCCGAAGTCAAAGCTGCAGCCGGGGTCGGACCGGGGCCATGGGCGCCCCGCGCTGCCCGGGTCATGAGGACGGAGGCAGAGGCAGCGGGGGCGCAGCTCGATCCTGGTCAGTGCCTCTGTGAGGGCCCAGCCCTCATCCCGGGGACCGAGTGGGACTCCGCCCTAGCATAGGGCAGGGTCCGGCCGCGCGACCTTGGACTGACTGCCGCAGCCCAGGTTGTGAGCTTGGAGCGAAACATGCCCAGGTGGACATTCCCGCCTCGGCTCCCTCCCCAACCTGTCTTCTTTTGTGGTTTCCTAGTACTCCCGGGGCTGGGCCCCCAGTCACTGCTGACAGTGGTCACGAGGGAGAGTCTGGGTGGCAGGGTCGCCGCCTTCCCTAGAAGTAAGTCCTGGGGCCACCTTGAGAGATCCCTGTGAAGGAACTGAGGCCAAGAAAGGGAGGAAACTCAGAGCACCCAGACGTGGGATGGCCCTTTCCCCAGACTCAGCGTCGAGTCTTGCTACAAGTTCTTCACCCTCTCGTTCCTTCTGCTCTGAGAAAGACAGAGCCCCTTGCTTTCCCCCATAGAAGTGGGGAAACGGGGGAAGTCACGCTGGAGCTCCCTTAGGGCAGAGACCAAGACCGACATTCAGCGTTTTGGGCCTTGGTTTGCCTGTCCAAGAAGTGGGAGAAGGAGGAAGTGATGATTCCTGCTGTGCTAAGGCCAAGGATTGATGTTAGTAAACTGTAAGGTGCAGTGCCAACTCGTGGGAGAGGTGAAGAAGCATGTGGGACCCAGAACCTAAGGTGTCAGTGGGACGATGGCATCACACCCAGGGTGCAGTCTCTTATGTGATTGCAGCATGAAATAGGAACTGATGGTATACTGTGATTTGCATCCCTTCTCCAATTATCTAATTTTGTGATCTTTGACAAGGTATTTGCCTTTCCTGAGCCTTGGTGGAGTGAGTAATGGGTCACTTTTGTAGGGACCTTTTCTGTGAGGCACAGGCAGGGCTAAATTGTTTATATGTCGTACCTCATTAAATCTCATAACAATCCAGTGAGATGGGTTATTGGTGGTATATAACAGCAGACCAAGGCTGAGAGGGGTTAAGTGTCCAGGGACAGTAGTGGACAGATAACAACTGAAGCCAGGCCAGGGCCTTCAGGCAAACACTAGCTCTCTACTGGGGTAGTCCCTTAGCTCCGGGCATAAACATCTGGCAGCTTTGGGCTTGGAAGGGTAGAGTTGTTATCATCAGGACAAATGCAAAGGCCTCGCCTACTGTTATCACCTCCCACAGGAACATCTCCACATAGGCTGACCTGCCCAAGCCAACACTGGGATGGCCATATGGGGATATTTACCCCATGGGGCCTTAGGATCAAGGGATTCTAGGGCTTGGGGCAAGAAGAGGAGAGGCAGCTGATTCTCCTGGGGCCCTAGAGAGCAACTGTCCTTTACACATTTTTAGCTAGGCATAAGGGAAGGCATGAACAGAGTCATAGCCCAGCAGAGGATGGCCCAGGTAGTCAGTGCCAGAGCCCAGGCCACAGAGAAAGGAGAGATCCTCCAACAAAAGGCTGTAGACCAGAAGCCTAGGGCAAGTGGCACTGCAGTGACTAGCCAGCTCAGGCATCTCAAGGGATAAGACCTTTTTGGGAAACCACCAAGCACATCCCCATGTCTGCTGTGAGCCAGGCATGGTGGCACGTGCCTGTCATCCCAGCACTTGAGAGGCGGAGGCAGGAGGATCACCCTGAGTTTGAGGCCAGTTTGAGGCCAGTTTGGGGCACATAGTGAGTTCAAGTCCAGCCTGAACTACATAGCATGACCCTGTCTCAAAACAAAACCACTGAATGTCTACTGTGCGCTGAGATCTTGGAGGAGATAAATGCAGCCCTGTTCTCACCTGCAACCAGGGTTCTTGGTCTCTGATGGGGAAAGCAGATGTCACCTCAAGAACTCCACTTTGAGAAGCCCTGGAAGAAAGAGGGACCAGAGCATTTGAATGTTCAGAGATGGGAAACAATATTCTGGGCTAGATTATACAAGAGCAAAGGCTGGGGAATAATCAGCCTCTGGAGAGAAAAATGAGGCCATTTATAGCCACAGTGAGGGGTTCCGGAACCCACCATGATAGTGCCACTCCCTGCAGAGAGCTCTACCCAGCTTATGGTGGGGAACTACTTTAGAATATTACTTCCTAGAGATCTGGGTTAGTCTTCAGTCACATTTGTGTGCCCAGAGCCTCACAGAGTGCTTAATAAATTCATTTTGCTGGGTGTGGTGGCACTTGTCTGTAATCCCAGCACTCAGGAGGCTGAGGCAGGAGGATTGCCCTGAGTTCAAGGCCAGCCTGGGACACATAGTGAGTTCAGGGCCAGCTTAAACTACAAAGCAAGACTTTGTCTCAAAAAACCAAAAAAATAGGGCCAGGGATTTAGTTCAGTGGTGCCACCGCCTGCCTTGAAAGCACAAGGTCCAGTGTTCGATCCCCAGTACCAAAAAAAAAAAAAGTTAATTTCTTCTAATAAATAATAAGCCATTGAATTACTACTGAGCATCAGACACCAGACACTGGGAATAACAGCAAATAAGATGAACAAGTTCCTTGCTGTCTTAGTCCATTTGTACAGCTATAACAAAATCCCTGAGGCTGAGTAATTTATAAACAAAAGAAATTTAATTTTTCACAATTCTTGGAAGTCCAAGATGAAGGTGCTGGCAGGTTCAGTGTCTATTAAAGGCCCATTCTTCATGGCTAGCTCTGTGAGGTATCCTCACATGGTGGGAAGTCCTGGAAAAGGGAAGAACTCTGTCCTCACATAGCAGATCAGAATGGGGAAAAAGGCCTAAGCTAGTTCCTTCTGATCCTTTTATAAAGCACTAATCCATTCCTAAGGGCAGAGCCCTCAAGATGGAATCACTTTCCCCCAAAACTCCACCACTTAATACCACCACCATGAGGATGACATTTAAACCTGAATTTTGGGGAAATGTGTTCAGACTATAGCACCTGCCCTAGTCTAGTGGGGAGACGGTATCCTCTTTTGACATTACTTTTGCTAAGCATGAAAGCTCCCTCATTCCTCAAAAGGGATAATCAGAAAAAATTCTCAGAAGAGATTTTAAGCTAGGATACGAATGGCAAGAACAGCAGAGGGAAGAGAAGTTTCAGACAGAAGATGCCATAACGTGCAAAGGCCCTGGGGTAGAATGAAAGCTTCTGGGATCACAGGGTAACTGGAACACAGTTGAGGGCTGAGATAAGTCTTGTGGGCCCAGGTTGGGCAGGGACCTGCAGGCCATGGTAAAAAGTGAGCCTTTATTCTAAGAGCAGTGGGAAACTGGATGAGATTCCTTTGGCTGGTGTGCAGAGATGGAAGAGGGGTAGAATTTGGGGCAGAGGACAGGCGTCAGCCAGGGCTGAATTCATGGCAATTGTGGGACGCAAACATGCAAAGGCCTTAATGAAGGAGCTAGGCTTCTTGTTAGAAGTGCCTGGACAAAAGGAAGGAAATGAAGCCTCAGCTCTGCCTAGGCTCAGCACACTAGGTCCCACCGGGAGGATGAGTTCACATCAGCAGTGTGCTTTATGTCTGTTGTCCTGGGCGCTCATGGCACCTGCACATCTACAGTGGTCCGTTTCATAGAGGAGGAAGTAGACACAGAGAAGTCAGTGGATTCAGCTAGCAGGTCGCCTGCCTTGCCCATGCCTTCCTGCTTTCTGCCGGCCTCCTGCACACCTTTGGAGGTGAGGAGCAGCCAGGAGCGATCACAGACCCCTGCCTCCTAGAAACATACAAACCGCCCAGCAGGATGTAGGCAAACTTCATGCAAAGGTTTCCTCCTGTGAGCTGAAACATGAACTAGGCCCAGAGGAATATACATGAGAGACAGCGCCTGGCCGGCCTAGGATTGGAGAACCCCGAGCCAGGCCCTGAAGACTAGGGAAGGTTCGGTATAGGAGGGTAGGAGTTTGAGTCTTGGGCAAAGGCAACAGGTCTGAAAGGCCAACGCAAACTGCACAGTTGCTGAGTAGCTCTCCTGGCTCATGCATGCTGGGGAGCAGTGGGACTGGCATGGCCGGTGGCCTCATGGGCTGGTTCTATAGAGAGCCAGTTGTGCTGTCTGTGAGAGGCCCCAGAAACCCCCAAGATGAATAAACATGGGCGAGCTGGGTTTTCATGTGCCAAGTAGGTGTCATAGTGAGCAGGAGTGGTGACCAGTACAGAGAAGTCCCTTCTGGTTTTTTTACTCTGAACTTTGCCCGGATTCCTGGGGTAGCAGAGGAGGAAGATCCTTCAGGCCACATGTGGGCTTGCCCTGGCCTGCGGGCCTCAGCACATGCTGTTCCCTGTCTGCCTTGTGCTCCCAGGCTACCTGTCTGAGGCACACCTCCACCATTTTCCTAGCCTAGGCTGCTGGTTATCTCATAGTTTGCTAGTCCTTGCTGCCACCAGGACAGGAACCTCATTCCACACTCTACTGCAGTGAATGTTCCAGGCACTTACTTGGAAAATATTTGTTAGTCCAATGATCAGATCAGATCAAAGGTCTCCACTTTAGGGATGGCCACACTCAGTTCAGTGAGAGGAAGTCATTTGGCTAGTTCACAGCCAGCCAATGGCAGAGTCAGGACTGGAACTCCTAGGTCAGGTCCTTTCTGTGTCCCTTCTCGGCCTGGCAAGGCCAGACTGGGAGGTAACCCAGGGACAGTGGTGATGGAGCTCCCGGCGAGAGTCCATTTGTACCGTTTATGTGACAGCTTCTCCTGCTGGGGCCTTCACTCATTGGTAGTTAGAATTAGGCAAACCGCTGAGATCCTGTGAACTTTGATCTGCTGAATTGCAGAAGAGCAAGAAGCAAGACAGCCCCGTCCCTGCTTCATCAGAGCTTCTGCTAAAAGAAGGGCTCTAAGGGAGAGGTATGAGTATTTGAGTATACCTGGTGGGGGGCCAGACCAAAGAGGGGCAACACCTCAAAGAAGTGAGGGCTGGAGCCAGCAGCATCCAGGCAGAGGAAGTGGGTATGCAAAGACCCCTGGGTGTGAGGGATTGTGACAAGTGCATGTTCTTCCTAGAGGGCAGTGAGGAAGCAGAAGGTACTGGGGCAGCAGCAATGAAGGCATTGACCTAAGAGATCGGGGAGCCAATCCACTGGAGGATTTTGAGTAGCACTGACCTTCTCTGGTTGATGTTTTTTGGGAGATCACTGGTGGTGTAAGGAGAAGGAAGGGCTGTGGGAAGGCCCCTGAGCCCCAGCAGGATCTACACAGGAAGTGATGATGGTGTCTTCAGCGGGGTAACAGTGGTGGACACTACTGAGGGTTGAGTCTTCTCTGTTTCCCTGCAGGGGACTTCATACAGCTGCCTGTGCCCATCATTCAGCAGCTCTACCACTGGGACTGTGGCCTCGCCTGCTCCAGGATGGTGCTGCGGTGAGTGGGTGGGCCCGGGGCTGGGGATCCCAGGCCTCCCCTATCCATACCACCTCCTGTGGCTTGGGGGACACACCGGAAGTGACCTGGGTGGGATTCATCGTCCATGTGGCTATCTTTGGCTGAGGCTTGCAAGAGAACTAGCTTCCCTGGGTCCTGTCCCATCTGCAAATGTGAAGAAAGGGTGAGCTAGCTTGCCTAGATCTCTACTCACATAATGACTGGGAGCTATGACTGGGAGCTGGGGCCGGAGCAGGGAAATCCCAGGGGCACAGGCCTGGTCCACAGAGAAGCTCTGTGGCTGGAATAGGGCAACCTCCAGCCTCCTGTCCTCAGGTTCCTGAGAGGCTGCTGAGCTGGGGCTGCATGAATATTATAGAAGCCTTGACCATTGGAACTAGAAGGGACTATACCCATCATCTTGTATAAGAGTTTTCAGTCTGCTGTCTGGAATTTCAGACCAGTCTCTCCCTTGTCTGTTTTACACACTAGAATTTCAGGGAAAATGGGAATCAACAACAGGGTTTGGTGCCTAAAACTTTGAACACCATTGACATGATGCAAGGGGCTCATCTTACTGATAAAGTAAATGAGATCATGTTTGCCCAAGGTCACACAGCCCTCAAGGGCATAAGAAGCAGGGCCCAGGATTAAGCTCAGTGGTTCCAATGCCTGCCTCACAAGTGCAAGGTCCCCAGTTCAATCCCCGGTACCAAAAAAAGAATAAAAAGCAGAACCCAAGTAGATCTTGGCATCATCCACACAGAGCTGGCTTTAGGCACATGCAGCATGTAAGAGTTGTGGGTCATGAAGCCTTCCACCCAGATTTCAGAAGAAGACCTGGGAGAGCAGTGTGTGAAGCTGTGAGGATGAAGCTGAAAGTGCAATGGAGACCCCAGGAGGTGGCAGAAGCCAAATATGTGGGGTCAGAAGAAAGTGGCAAGGAGTGAGCAACCCAAGAAAAAGGCCATGCGGGCTAAAATCACTGGGGCTCACAGTTAAGGGTTTGCCTTAAATCTCAGAGGAGACTTTGAACTTAGACTTTTCAGCAGTGCTGAGACTGCTAGGAATTGGGGAATCGAACTCAGGGCCTTGCGCCTGCCGCTGCGCCTCTCAGCTACATCCCTAGCCCCAGGAAGGATCTAGTTTTTAACAGCAAGTTTTCATCAGGAGAAATCACAGCAGAAGCAGCAGGAAAACAGCAGTCGATTAAGGAATACCTCCCCACCATCCCCTTCATCCAATCAACAAAAATCCAAGCACTACCACTTGCCAAGAACTGTGATAGATAAGGATACAGATGGGAACAAAGCTATTCCTTTGATATTTTCTTTGGGAAGAGAGAAAAAAAATCAATTATCAGATAAGAAGAATGAGGAAATAATCACAGGATGAAATAGTCAGGAAAGGGCAGTCTGAACTGATGACACTTAGGCTGAGAGCTTATGACACAAGGTGCTGACTGTTCAAAATGTCAGGTAAACTGTTCCAGGTAGAGGGTAAAGCATTTGCAGAGTCCTAAAGATACAAAAAACAAAACCCCACAATGTTGCTAGAGGTGATTTGGGTGGGAATATATGGCAGGAGGTAGTGAAAGGTACAATCAGGGGGTAGGTGATGATAAACCTGTAAGACAAGGACCTGGATTTTATCTTAACAGCAAGAGGGAAGCAGTAAATTTTATTGTCTAAAAGATTTTAAAAGCATCTTCATTTTAAGATAATTCTTGCTGCATTTAAGGATAGTAAAGATGGAACCTGGGATTTCAGTTAGAAGGCAACTGAGTAGAGCAGGTGAGCAAGGGTGGTGGCATTCTAGGTTAGAAAGGTGCTTGGGAAAAATTAATGAATGACCTCTCCCTCCAGTAGTTTTGCAAAAGTGATCCTCTTTGTGCTGCAAGAAATCTCAACTGAGGTGACTGTTGTTGTCTTATCCCATTATGCACTATTTTTTTTGGAGAAAAATGTTCTTCTCCCAAATCAACATGAAATTAAATCTTTGTCAGTTCTAGCTGTAAGAACAATCTGAACATTATTAAAGCATTATTTAAAAATTTAAAAACAGAAGCAGCAGAACCCAAGCCCTTGTTTCTGAGGCCATGGCAGTGCCCGGGCAGCCTGCAGTTCTCAGCTTGTGTTCAGGCAGCTTGTGGACAGACCAGAGAATTTCATGAAGGACAGGGCCTTCTGAGGAATGGGGGCTCTGACAGTGGCAGTCAGACCCCGTGGCTAGAAGCTGACCCAGTCCAGCTCTCCTCAAGAGCAAACTGACCTGCTTGGCTTGACTGTCTGCAGGTACCTAGGCCAGCTGGACGATGGAGAGTTTGAGAACGCCTTGCAGGAGCTGCGGCTGACCAGGAGCATCTGGACCATTGATCTGGCCTACCTGATGCGCCATTTTGGTGTGAGGCACCGCTTTTGTACTCAGACGTTGGGCGTTGACAAGGGCTACAAGAACCAGGTGAGCAGCCCGCCAGTGGGCCTTCTCATTTGGGGCCACAGAGGCAGAAGTTGTTCAATTGTAGTAGAAGAGAGGGTGATTAAGCCCAAGGCATCCAAATGGACCCACAAGTGCAGAGATTGGGGCAGTGGCAGATGGGCTATTGGCAGGATTTGCAAGCCAGTCAGAAAGGGGACCTTGGTGTCCACCCTGCTTGGAATATTTAACCATTGAGTCCTGGCTCCTGCCTGCCTTCCTATATACTAGGAAGATATGCAGAGGAGCATCTGGCTATCTGCAGTCTTCCTACTATCTCCCACCACAAGTTAGGCTGAGGGCCTCAGAGCACATAACTGATCTCGTGTGACCATCATTTGTCTGGGTTGTTTATGTTTTTGTTTTGTAGTACTGGGGATTGAGCCTAGGGCTTTGTTCATCCTAGGCAAGTGCTTTGCCACTGAATTATTGCTAACCCTTTTACTTTGAGAAAAGATCTTGCTAAGTTGTCCAGGCTGACCTTGAACTTATGATCCTCCTGCCTCAGCCTCCTGAGAAGCTGGGATTATAGGTACATGCAACCGTGCTTGGCACATTTGCCTGTTCTCTTCCTTCTCACCAGGACAGCCAGTTCTAAGCTTGGCGGTTGGTGTTCTGAAATAAAAACCAATATTGTCTTTCCTTTCTTTTTTCTTTTTTCTTTTTTCTTTTTTTTTCTTCCTCTTGAAATACAATGCCAACCTAGATGGCCTTGCCAGCGTAACAGTGTGTTCTGCCTCTGTGCAGAGCTAGGGCCAGTTTTACCTGCCTCTAAGCAGATCTTGGCCCAGGCTTCAGAACTTGGCAAAGCAGAGTCACTGCTGGCCTTACTGGATAAAAGGCTGTCATATGGTGGCTAGGGCCAAATCAGCCTAACTCTCCTGTGAACCCTCCAGGCCAGGGGAAGAAGACTAATAAATCTGGCCTGGTCAAGGCACAGAAATGGGCCAGAGAAGCAGGTTCTCTTCAGCCTTCCCCATGGGGGCTCTGGCCCACTTAGGGCCCCTGTACCAAATAAAGTATGTTCAATGGACCCTTCCTGACTGGGCCCTCCCCTCCCACCTTTGTTTGGTTCAGGTCCATATTTGCCCATATTTTCTAGAGGATGGCCTGAGCCTGGCCACTCATCTCTTGAGTGTCCTCTTCACTCCTCTGTGTGCTCTTGTGCCCTCCGTAACATGGGACAAACATAGCTCTCTGACCAGACGTTGTGCCTATACTCACCTGCCTCCTAGCAGGGCTCCTCTGCCCTCCCATATCTCTCTTGGGCATACTCTGCTACATCCTAGTGGCATGAGGGTAGCCAGGTAGTGCTCACTCCAGCCTGACTTCCTGTCTTCAGTCCTTCTATAGGAAGCACTTTGACACAGAGGAGACCCGGGTGAACCAGCTGTTTGCACAAGCCAAGGCCTGCAAGGTGCTAGTGGAGAAATGGTGAGCTCTCCCCACCCCACACTTCCTTACATGGCCACTAACCATGGGGAGACTTGCAGTTGAGGGGCTGCTCAGAATGGCATTTGGAAAAGACTTCAACTCTGGAGTCAGGTAGAACATAGGTTTCCTACCCTGGTAGCTGGGTGCCCTGGGTTGCCCTCCTGAGCCTTGGTTTTTCCATCCATAAAATGGGGATTGGTGAGGTACGTAACCCAGGCCGTCATCTGAGTTGGATCCTGAGCAGGTGCTGGAGGGACAGGTGAGCGAGACAGACTGTGGCCAGCCCTTGTACTGTTTGTAGGATTATGACATGGGACAGAACACAGAAGCCCTAATGAACAAGTGATGGCCTAAGGAATGTGCTGGCAGGGTGATCGACAGGGATAGGGACCAGGAAGGACTCCATGGGTAGCTATTTAGGGAAGCCTAGTTCCAGCTGCTCTGATCTTACATGGGCCTTCTCCCTCTTGAACATATGCCTAGGGCCTGGATTCAAGCAGGCTCAGGGCAGCTTGCCTGGATGTGAGTGGTGTTCTTCTCTCCAGGATTGCTGTGGAAGCCAGGCTCAAGCCTGATGCCTCTGGTCTCCAGCCAGGCTGCCTGGGGCCATTGTTCTCAGATTTTCCCTTCATAGATTTATGTTTTCATCATTAATATGATGTCACCACATGATAGATGATTTGAAAAAACGGGGACACAAATCTTTACTCACCCTTTGACCACATCAGTCTGTTAGAAGGACAGGCAGTAGATGTTTACTTAGGGGCCTCACGGGAGCTGTCTCATTGACTGGAGAAGATGTGGTAGAGTGTGATCCAAATCCCCAGTGTCCATACTTGTTATTCCATGAAACTGTAGTCGTCCCTTCCAGCTTGCTCCTGCTTTTTCCCATAACTGAAAGGCTCCCCTTATATACCTCATTGGGAACACTGCCAGCTCTTCCAAATGGAAAAATAGCAGGTTTCCTTGGCCAAGGCAGCAAACCAAACTGCCACGTGACTCAGCGGAGGCTCATGGTGTTGATGCTGCCAGTCCTGAGGAGACAGTTAATGAAGGTGGACCCCAAGTGGTGAGCCCATTCAGCAAAATGGGGGCACTTCTGGCCTAGGCCTGCTCAAGCCCCTTCCATCCCTTGTAAGTTTTTACTTGGATTTGCAACCTTCTCAGGTACACAGAACAGGGCAGTTCCTATGAGTGTCTCCAGGATGTCTCTACTGAACCTGCGGCTCCTCTGTAAGTGCCGCCAACCAGCCCAGTCTGAGTGATACCTTCTGCTACAGGGAACCTTAGGGAAAAAAAAATAGCCCTTTTAGAAAATCATTTGGTTTGGGATCTGGCTGAGCCAAGCTTGACTCTGATTTGGGGAGGTGAATTGGGCTGGAAGATTCCAATGTCAACCACGTAGGATTTGGGGTAAAGGAAAAATGGGAGCATGGCCTAAAAATTCGCCATCCAGCCTAGAAGTGGAATTGCAGTTGCTACTCTAGTAGCCCTCAACTGGACCTGTCTGGAGCTGACCTCCTACCTGCCCTTCCTGCTCTCTTAGACATCACCTCTCTCCCACCAACCCCTGTATTGGTCCTGTGGTTGGCCTTGCACTGAGCCTGGGCTAAAGTGACAAGCAAGGACTTTTCTAGGTATATGCAAGGAACTCAGGGCAGAGGGAAGACAAGCCAGATCCCTACTTTTTTTATCACAGAGGAACAGGGGTTGCAAACAGATCCGTCCACTAGCTGACCCCCTTCCCACCCACAGCACGGTGAGCATACAGGACATCCAGGTGCACCTGGCTCAGGGCCATGTCGCCATCGTGCTGGTGAACTCAGGGGTGCTGCACTGTGACCTGTGCTCCAGCCCCGTCAAGTACTGCTGCTTCGCCCCCAGTGGACACCGCTGCTTCTGTCGCACCCCCGACTACCAGGGCCATTTCATTGTGCTGCGTGGCTACAACAGGGCCACTGGCTGCATCTTCTACAACAACCCAGCCTATGCGGACCGTGAGTGCCAGAAGCAGGGTGGGCCAGGCAATCTGTATTCACCGTCCTCTGTACTCCACCCCCTCAGCTTCTTCCTCATCAGACTGTTGTGGCCACAATCTCCCTCTCTGCCTTTCCTCAAAACTCCTGCTCCTCCTGTGCATGCTTTTGTCCTCTGGACTGCCCTTTCTGGCCAGGCAAGCAAACCAGCCGCAAACTCACAGCAGTGCCGACCTCCCTCCACCCCTAGACACACACACCACTGCCCAGGTCCCCACCTCCATGACTCATGCTGCACAGGCTGCTGTCCCACTCCCAGTCCTCCCAGGACGGACAGTGCGGTCATTAGAAAGTCTGGCCAGACCCGGCCCTTGCTCCAGACTGCCCACTGCCCTTAGGGCACAGGGAAGGGCTACTCCCCTGACCTGTCCATGTGGCCCAGAGCATGTTTCTTCCTCTCTCTGGGCCTCACTGACTTTATCTGCTAAACTGGGGAAGCATCAGAGAAAATTGCCCACGAAGGCCAGAAAAGACAAGGAGGGCTCCCTGGGGGTAGAGGGCTTGAGCTGAGAGAAGTGGCCAGGCAGGTGGGACATAGACCTCATCCAGCTCCTGTGGGTGCTGGTGGGGAGAGCACTCTTTCTTCAATCACTGACCCCACTTTTCTCTCCTTGTCCACAGCAGGAATGTGCAGCACCAGTATCAGTAACTTTGAGGAAGCCAGAACCAGCTATGGCACGGATGAGGACATCCTCTTTGTCTATCTGGAGAGCTGACATCAGGACCTATTGTGCCCAGGTCCTTGGACCACACACTCTACCCCCACCAGGCCCATTCAGGACACCCAGGCCTGGGGCTGCTGGGACTTGGAGCCTTAGCCTGTCTGACAAAGTCCCATGGAATTCTGGGAAACTGGCACACCTGCTTTGTCCACCAGTGCTATGTTGTCATGCTGCTTACCCCAAGCACCTGTTGGTTGCTGGAGGTATCTTCAGACCATTAGAGGGAAGCCTCCCCCAGGACATCAAACCTGACTCCAGTCAGGCCCAGAGGAAATGCAGGCCTAGGGGTACCCTTGTTGCTTCCTAGAGAGACCCACAGCAAGGGGAGAGGCCTGAGATAGTCAGTCCCACAGACCTCAGGACTTGGCAGGACAGCATATGCGTGTTCAGGAGTACAGACGAACCTAACCCCCTGGAGCTGTACCATTCTAGGCCTCGGCCTCCTGGAAGTGCTGCAGAGCTCCCTGTCCCCATGGTGGTTGCCATCGCCGCTGCCTCCTTCCTCCCAGTGGGTGCAGGTTTCTGTGACTGGTTGCAAGGCCTCTGGCCCCTATTGTGCAGCATAGATGCACCTCATAGCTATGCTTTTCTGCAGTGACCTGGCCCCTGGGGATGCTGGGGCTCCTCACTCAGCCTTCTGGGTACTCCACTTCTATAGGATGGGGTGTCTTTGGTAGTGGCGGGGCCCACCATTCACTGCTGGACCCAGTGGCCAGCATCAGGGAGCGTGCTTCAGGAACAGCTCTACAGCCACCTCACCCCTCATACACGAGGCCTCCTGACACCAGCCTAAATTCCGACAGTGGAGGCCTCCTGAGTGTGGGAAGCCCCCAGGTCTCTTGAGGCTGGGTGCTAGGGCCTGCACTCTTGAAGCAATGGGAAAGGAGCAGCCTGCAGCCACCCCACCTCCTACCCCCACTCTTGGTTTTCACACCAGGACCTTTAGCACACAACACTGGGTCTCTTGTCTCGATGGACAGCAGCAGTGCCTGCCCAGGATCACACAGCACAGCCAAGTACCACCGACTGGAGCTGGTTTCTTCCCATTTTTATTTTCTGGGAGAGGGGTGGTGGTGGTAGAGCAACAGTATTTGTTTTTGTGGTACTGGAGATTGAGCCCAGGGCCTTCACACTGAGCAACATCCCCAGTGCTTTTTTAAATTTTGAAACAGGGTCTTGATAAATTGCCCAGGTGGAACTCAGACTAGCAATCCTCCTGGCTCAGCTTCCGAAGTACTGGGATTACAGGCACCACTGCACCCAGCTTGTTTTACTGAGGTGTAAGTTTTCACTTTTGGAATAATAGTAAGATTGCAGGTACTTTGAAACTACTAACACCTCTTTTCACACAGCAGGTAAGCCAGCCTAAGTTCTCTTTCAGAGAGAAGGGGCTTGGCCAGTGGTCTGAATCCCATGTCCTTCGCTTTACAGAGGAGGCAGCCAGCCCAGTCTGGGGACAGTCTCCCTGGGACAGTGAGTCTTAAACCCAGGTCTGCATGTAAGAAATAAGGGAAGTGGGTTATTCCCACAGGCCTGGGGATACCCACCCCTCTTGGGCTGCCTTTGGCAAAGAGGTGTACCCTGACGCCCCTCATCCCTTCAGTCCTGGGGCTCGGTCTTTCAGTGCCCCAGGTGTGACGAGGTGCCATTTGCTTCCCCTCCTGCCAGCTGCCCCCCTCCCCACCATGGTAGCTCAGAGGGACAGAGGTGGGTTTTGCTTACAAGGGCTGTCACTACCCAGCCACACTGTTCCTTATCACCAAATGCAGCCTTGAGCCAAGGTGCTGTTAGCTAGGCAGCCTCCTTGGGTTTTGCAAACCTGTGTTGGCTTTAGTCTGGTCTTACTTTCATGGCCTCGATGCTGGATGGCCTGAAGTCCCAGGGAACTCTGGCTCCAAGCCCAAGAGTACCACATTTGGCAGCTGTGGGGTGTGCACATCCTCAGAAGAAATCCAGGTAAAACTGTGAGAATAGTTGTAGGAAGGAAAAGAAGGGGAGGAAGTGATGCTTTCAAGATGATGGGGTGTGAAAAAGGCATAGGACAATGCTGGCATGGCTGTTGGAATGGCCTCCACAGAAAATGGACACAGCACCTCAGCCATCTAGGACATCTAGGAGTGCTTAGTCCCTGGGCCCAGAGATGGCTTCATGGGCAAGTTACAAATTAGAGCTTCTCTAATTTAACAAGGATGTAACAAGACACTGTCTGTCCCCAAGACCGTCTGCCTGACGTCACAGGCAGGATGTAAGCCACATGGTGTTATGTTCTTGCGCAAGTCACGGAAGTGGGGTTAGAGAAAGAGCCTAGATGTCAGGGACTTTGTAGCATCCACAACTGCTCAGCCTGTCCTCACACTACAGCCCAGTGGAGCCTTGGCAGCCACATGGGACACTGTTCGCTCTAACTACAGGAGGACAGAAGGGATCTTTTCCATTGCAGATTTTATACATAAATCTATTTTGTTTGTAATGAGCCGTTCTCAATAAACATTCTTCTCACTGCCCAGTGGTGGCAGCCCGTGCCTGACCTTTGTGAAGAGGCATTCATCTGGAGACTTCCTGTCTGCTTCCCAAGTTCCCAGCATGAGCAGATGGGAACCTGGGCCCTTGACTTGCCATTCCCAGTTTTAGCTGGAACCGGGATCGTTTTCTGCTTCCCAGGCTCAAATCCCACCATTCAGGCCTTGATGCTGTGGGAGGCCTGGACAGCCAGTGCCCATAAAATGCAGCAGATGCAACAGAAGGGTTTCAGGGCTCAGATATTGAAGAGGGTGGGGAGCAGCAGCTGGCTGGGGCATGGGGGGAACAGAGAGGGACCCCAGTAGGCAGGACTCCAACCTTCCTGGCACCTTCCACCCCCAACCACAGCTCCACTTACCTGCCAGATAGTGGCTACTTCTAGCATTTTATCTGATGTACTTTACTTCAAAATTCCACTTCTGAAAAAGGAAGTGTTTGGAAATCCTGGGTGATCTAGCAGCTTCAGGGCTGCCCAGCCCCTTGAGGGGGTTGGTTGGCACAGCCACAGCAGCTTCTTGGTAGGATCTGGGCCTCTCACCTAATGTCCTTATGCTAACTGCCCCTCGGGCCCTCCCAACTCCCCAATTTTACTTTTTTTTTTTTCAATTTTACTTATTTTTTACAGTTTCATCACATAGTCTAGGCTGGCCTTGAACTCACAATCCTCCTGCCTCAGCCTGGGATGTGGACATACATTAACAGACATTCTTTCCTCCGAACTGCAGAGCGGCCCTGGACTCACCTTTGGTTGAGCTGATCACTGAGGGGGCAGCATGAAGCACTGTCAATGAGGTGCCCAGCTGGATTGTGCCAGTTAGCATATTGAGTGTTCTCTATATGTTGCCAACTGCATGTGGAGACTGCTAGCAACCTTGCCCTTTGCACTTCAGCTTGAGTCTCTGGCCCACCCTAAAAGAAGAGCCCTCTCCTGAAAGGGCACATTTTGGGCTGTGGGCTCCAAGTGGCCACCAGATGCAGTTAGAAGAGATGAATGTGGGCGACGGCGAAGCAGGAAGAACAAAGAGGGGAGGGTGGGGATAGCGTGGGCAGTCAGGACTCCTGTAAGAAATCAGTTGGGAACCAAAGGGCCGGGCTAGAGCAGAAATCTGAGCCCAAGATGCCACATCAGGGACAGCACCCAGGGGTGAGAGGGCACACCTGTCACCTGACCTTGGTAATCTACTGTCAAGGCTGGTTTTTGATAGAGGATGGTACCCCTTGCCCGGTTGCTTGGGAATCGCCTGTTTGCATACCACCTCCTGCAGCCACCTCCCTCTTAGGACCACCGGGGTCACCAGAAGACACTGGTCACCCAGTGCCAGGGAGAGACATGGGCACATATTACAAAACAGGTTCCACTATTATACATATAACCAACAATTTACCAATAGAATCAGTCACACATTGGTTATAGAAGGCCTCATGCCATATTATTGCTGTATGACAAATTACCCCCAAACTTAGCAGTTTAAAACAAACAAAAAACATTTAATATCTCAGTTTCTGTGGGTTGGAATCTGGGTACAGCTGAGCTGCTACTTCTGGCTCAGGGTTTCTCGTGACATCTCAGTCAAGCTGTTGGCTGGGGCTGCATACCCTCAATGCTAGGCAGCCTGGAGTGTCTGCCTCTGCACTCACTTAAGGGATGCTGGCCATAGTGTCCTAATGATGACTGGGGAAGACCATTCTGTGGCTCAAAATGGAAACCACAGTCTTCTACAGTATTCTATTTGTGAGCCACAGTGAAGCATTCACTTCTGCAGTATTCTATTTGTTAGAAGTGAGTCAGTACCTGAGAGATTGTCTCCAATATCAGCAGAGGTCAGTGGCCTCATCTTTAAGTGCAGGTATGTCCTTGACCTTGAGTGAAATGGTGGCAAATGGCAACCAGGCATGTATTGGGTAGAGTCCAGAATATATTTCTAACAGAAAAGGGCTCACCCAGCAGTAGAGCCACTTCCAAAAGATTTTTGAACTTAAGGAAATTGCTGAATTCACAAAGTACAGCACAGAGAACATTTTGAAAGAAGGAGGGAAGGAAAGGAGGGAAAGAGGGAGGGAGAAGGAAGTTGAATGGGTAAATCCAAAACACACTGGGAATGACAGAGGGCATGAATACCAAGAAGCAAGGGTGTTCTGTGGATTATCAAAACAGAGCTGCAGACCACCTTGTCTAGCACATCCTGAAGAGTGCCCTTCAGAGTGCCAGCAGTGAGAAGTTATGTACAGCGGGGTCTCCTAGGCAGGGCAGCTTGGCAAACATTGCATGCTACAATCCCCTCTAGGAGACTTAGGATATGCTGAAAAGGCTCTGAAGAATCTTGCAGCAAGGGGACAGAGTTAGCCACAGAGTTTATTTTTATGTAACACTGGAGTTCTGTGAAATATATTAAAACTCAGGTAATCAGCAGTCTAGTGAAAAGAGGAGACAGGCACAGAGAGGGACAGTGACTGCAAGACCCAAACCTGTTACTATTCAGACCAGGCCACGGTCAGAAGCAACCCCAGTGACCCTGTGGGGTGAACCGATGCCAGAAGAGCCAGGAGATGAACTCAGAGGTCCGGAGCCAGACACTGCCGATGTTGTCCCCCGAGGGCCTGCCCTCAGGTAAAAGGCTGGCACGTGGCCTGATAGGTGGAAGAGGCCTTCAGCTGTCCTCCTGGCTGGCCTCCATCTGACCTGCCCTAGTCATGATACCCACACCCTTTTACTTCAGGACAGAATTGAGAAGACCAGGAAAATACCAAGATGTCATCCTGCTGAACTGCTGGTCCCCAGGGGCTGAGTAAAGGGACTTAAGTATTCTCGGAAAAAATCTTAACACCCGGAAATGGAGACTGTCACTCCCACCAGACCAGTGGCCCCTCCCGTGGCTTCTCCTCCCCTCCTCCCTGTCCCTTGGCCTCCCCATCTCTGCCTCTCCCTGGCTGCCTGAATTCTGCCTCTTGAGGCTCTGCCCCAAGTACCTGGTAAAATCTTGTGCCTCTCATAATCCAAGACAACCTGGTGAACCAGCTTCCCAGAGGTGTTTAGAGCCCCCTGCTTTACCAGGGCTTGATGTTCACACATTTTTATTTTCTTTTTACATATTTTGGGTATTCAAGATAGAACCCCAGGGCCTCTCACATACTAGGCCAGTGCTCCACATGAGCTGCAGCCCCAGCCCTGCATCTTTTTTTTTTGAGGCAAGGTCTTGCTATGTAGTTCAGGCTGGCCTTGAACTCACTGTGTAGCCCAGGCTGGTCTTGAACTCACAGTGATCCTCTTGCCTCAGCTGAACACTGGGATTACCTTGTCCAACTTCCTACATCTTATTTTCTCTTCACAGACAATGGGCTCCTCTTGGTACCACCCATCTGTCCTTTCCTCTCTCAGGGCCTTTATACCTGCTATTTCCCCACCCTGTCTCCTCCTTCAGTGCTCTACCCAAATGTCACCACTTTCTAAAGGAGAACCTCTACCTCTTCCCTCCCGGCTCAACCACATGGCCCTGTGTCTTCATCACTTTCCTCTATGCTTGATGCTCACAATTTAAAGAAGAGGAGGTTTATTTTGGCTCAGTTTGAAATCAGCTGGCTCCAGGTCTGGCAGAGGGGCTCACATGATGGAGACCACCAAGCAGAGTGAAGGGAGGAGCTGAGGAGGGAGACACAGTACATCCTTCTGGGCCATGACCCGCCTCTTCCGACAGACCCCACTTATGATCAGCACTTTCAGTTCTGTGAGTGTGGTGCCCCTGGAGCGATTCACCTTCCACACATGAGAACTGGGGGGACATTTTAGATCCAAACCACAACAACCTATCTCTACTGCTGGAGCCTGAATACCTGATGCCTAAGAGATGCTTAATAAATGTGAATGAATGGATAGCAGGCAATAGTTTTGTTTTTGTCTTGCTGTTATTTGTTTTGTTTGTTTTGTTGTTGTTGTTCTTTTGTGGGGTTTTTTCTTTTTTTTTTTTGTACCAGGGATCAAACTTGGGTCCTTGCACTTACAGGGCAGGCAGCAGAACCACTGAGCTAAATCCCCGCCCCCTGTTTTGTTTTTGAGGCAAATTCTCACTAAATTGGCCAGGCTGGCTTTGAACTTACAATTCTGCCTCAGCCTCCTGAGCCACTGGGATTATAAATCCCTGCCATCACACCTGGCTTGACATTAGATCTTGAATATCATCTATTTTGCAGCTTTCTTCTACTTTTCGGAACAACAGGTCATCATTAAAGGGGAAGCTGGATTTGAACTTTTGAGGTCAAGCAAGCTGATATTCTTTCCTACAAGGAAAGGTGAAAGGGTAAACTGATACTGTTTTTTCCAAAGTAATTTGTCACCACAATTAGCCTTCCATATCTGTGAGTTCTACATCCTCAGATTTAGCCAATGTGATGTGGCTCGGGGAAGGGAGGGGAGGGGACAAAAAAACCATTGTTTTTTGTGATACTGGGGATTGAACCCAGGCCTTCATATATGCTCTATCACTGAGCCACCCCTCTAGCCTATTTTATTTCATTTCATTTTGAGATAGGGTCGCTGAAGCTGATCTCAAACTTTTGATCCTCCTGCCTCAACCTCCAGAGTAGCTGGAGGCCAAAGAAATTGTTTTTAAAAAAATAATTGTGAGAGCCAGGTCCTGAATAATCTTTTCAAAGATGTTTGTACAATGATATGTCTCCCTTCAGAGCAACAGACAGGTAGACATACTGCCCATTACATTGAGATATTTTGGGGGTTTTGTTGGTGGTGGTGGTTTTGTTTGTTTATTTTTGAGATAAGACCTCATTATGTCCAGGCTGCCTCAAACTCCTGGGCTCAAATGATCTTCCTGCCTCAGCCTCCAAAGTAGCTAGGATTATAGGCATGTGCCATCATGCCCAGCAAGATAGCAGTGATTTGGATTCTTCGAACTCAGTTCCTCTCATGACCACTGCAGTTATATGTCCCTGGCCTCTTTTAGAAGTGGGGCTTAAGAATCAGTGCAAGAAAATGCTGGTACTCTGGCTATACATACTGCTGTAAGAAACTGTCCTTTGCTTTGATCCAAGACTGTCATGTCTTCTACTAACATCCATGCAACTGTCACGGGCAAGCTTGCAAATAACAACCTTCATACTTCTTGATGATTTGGGTAACAAAGAAAATGGACTCTTCCAAGCCAAGCTATAAAAGTCTCTTGACTGATAATTTTGCTAACTGGAGCCTCTGGCAGAAGGAAGCAGACTACCTAGAGGTAACCCTGGGGATTTGGGACATAGTGTGTTCCAGACACAGTGACCAGTATAGTCCTCTTGAAAAGCTTACAACTAACTGGGGCTGTAATTAAAATGGAACACCTGGACCTTGAAAACCTTGCTTGTAAAATGGAAGCGGTCTATTCAAGAACACAGCCTGGCCCTGGTGACATCTCAACCTTACATGAAACACTAGTGAACTCTTTAGGTGATACTTTTATTTGCACTCCACCAAAGCAAAGCCACTGCTTCAGGGGGGATCGTAATACACTCATGGTTCACTTAAGCTGAAACCTGACAGTGTCCTCTGTTCATCCTCGGAAGGAGCCACGAAAAACACAAAATAGATGTGAGTCATTCTGATACGGAAAAGGTTTAACTTAATAGATTGAATATTAAGGTAATTGTAGAAGCAAAATAAGTAATGTGTTAAGATTTGCTTTTCCCATAACTCCTTGTTTAAGGTGAGGATTATCTGACTCTAACCAGTAACTTCATTAACCTAACAAAGTTACCATGCCAGGGTGAATTTACAATGTATATGGCATATCTTGTGTCTGTGACTTGTAAATAGGAACCGGAATTGTATTTACTTATCAAAGACTACTAGGGATGAGATAATGGCTAAAAAGGATACAAAAAGGGAAACGCTGAACAAAGGGGGCGCGGATACTGACCAGACCTGTTTCTGGCGTTCCCGTTCCCGTCTGCTTGCGAGAAGAGATTTTATTATTTTATCTGAATTCTGTGTCTCCGTGTATCTCTTTCCGAGATTTCTGTAACAGTTCTGCTCAGGAGGTAGCACCCATTCTCATAGCTCTGGGCCACTATTACACTCGATGGCCCTCATTTTATTTTCACTAACTCTTGGGCTGTTGCCAATGGCCTGGTTGCTCTATCTGCCACTTAGAAAACCTTATCTGGCAGATTAAAGTCACCTCTCTTTGGGGCCGTCAATCATGAAAATAAACTATGGCTGTAATGAACCTGTCTGGGTCAGATATGTGGGCATACCAGACGCCCCCTCCCTTTTCTTTTGAGGCCGATTCTCACTATGTAGTCCAGGCTGGATCTGAATTCCCTATGTAACTCAGGCTGGCCTGGAACTCACGGTTTTTCTACCTCGGCCACTGAGTGCTGGGACCCACAGGCATGCATCACTCCGTGTGACTTTGAAGAATCTATTGCACATCCAGACTAACTGGAATAAGCCTGTTGACGCAGCCTGCATAATCACATCCATCATTGTGCTGGATGTAGCGACACCTCCAACCATGTGAGTGAGGCATTTTTAAAGTACGAGACTGCTACTAATGCAGAGGCTACCAGCACACAACAGACTTGCGAGTCCTGTCAAAGTCTGGGGTACCGCATGGGGAATGGCCCCAGCTGGGCTTCACTCAAATGGTGCTGGTTTATGCATTAGGTGATATAAATAATTAAGAAGGATATCTACCCAAGGCATATGCAGTCTCTATGATACCCAGAGTCCAAAAAAGGTGCCAATTCACCTTTGACAGTGGTAGGGGGTGGAAGAATAAGAAGAAGGCATCCCAAGGCATAGCTCCAGCCCGATCATGGCAGCTGGTCTCCTCTTGGGGTTATCGGTGGTGCCTCTCCACTGTTGACACTTTTGTGGTTTATTAGATTTGCCAATCTGATCAGCCAGCTCTGAGCACACCACTTGTGGCCCTTGAAACTAATCTGTGTCATGTTTTTGGCTTTCTAGACCATTTGCAGTCTGACTGAGGTGCAACTGTGATCAAACACACCACTCAACAATAGCTGACAGTGAGGGCACTTCCCACTCACTGCCATCCACGAGCAGTTGGTGCTGAGTATGAGAATGGCTTCCTCAGAAAAGCAACTCAAAAGGGCTTGTGACTCTACCTCCCTCACTACTCCATGGTCCACACACCTTTCATAAAGCATTTTAGATATTGAACACAGCCATCTCTAGAAACAATAAGAAGGTTATAAGGACCTTTTTTAAGGACCTATTTAAAAAAACTTGTGATTCTTCTGGGCATGGTGGCACATGCCTGTAATCCCAGCACTCAAGAAGCTGAGGCAGGAGGATCACTGCAAGTTAGAGGCCAGCCTGTTTTACACAGTGAGTTAAAAACGAGATTATTGCCAGGTGTGGTGGTGAACACCTGTAATCCAAGCACTTGGAAGGCTGTGGCAGGAGGATCGCTGCCAAGTATGAGGCCAATTTGGGCTACATTGTGAGTTCAAGGCCAGCCTGAAATAGAGGGAGACCTTGTCTCAAACAAAACAAAACATTCTCTTGTACCAGATGAACAAAAGGTCTGGGTGCAAGAAAGGAATGCTTGGAAAAAGAGGAGGCGTAGTAGACTAGAATGAGAAACACCAATTTTGAAGGAGGAGCAGCAGCTCTGGTGTTTACGTAGGAAGCACCTTTGTCCCAGGAAATAAGAAAGGAGAGGCCTTAGTGATTTTTTCATAATTGCCTCTGAAGCTGGGGATGGTGGTGCATGCCGCAATTCCAGCTCTCCAGAGGCTGAGGCAGGACAATCACCATAAGTTTGAGGCCAGCCTAGGGTACCTAGTGAGTTGAAGTCCAGCCTGAACTACATAGCAAGACTGATTCCAAAAGAATTGCTTCTGAACCCTTCTGTATGAACAAAGACAATCTGAGACACCTCTCACAAAATTTGACTGTGGATGTAATTCTCTTCTCAGATGGCTTTGATTGCACTTTGGTCACAATTCCCATTAACTTTGCCAGAAGATGTACGAGAAACAGCAAGGGATATCCCTGGCTTCTGCTCCTCCCATGAAACACACCTGCAGTACCACCAGATGTCTTTTCCACTCTCATTCCCATAGACCTCACTCACCCTGTCTGAGGGGAAGACAAATGTCACCCAGCTGGTGGCCTGGACAAACAGTATAGATTGGACTAATTATCCAGAGTTAGTCCTTCCAAATACAAGGTGCTACAGTTTAAATCTGAAATGTCCCCAGCCTGTGGCACTACTGGGAGATGGTGAAACCTTTTAAAGGGGAAGCCTACTGGGAGGAAGTTAGGGGGTGTTATCCTCAAAGGGGATATTGGGAATGAAGCCCATTTTTCTCTTTGCTTCCTGACTGCCATGAGGTGAGTAGTTTCTTCTGCCATTTGCTCTCCACCATGAAGTACTGTCTCACTCCAGGCCCTGAAACAAGGCAGCAAAATAACCACGGACTGGAACCTCTGAAACCATGAGCCAGAATAAACTCCCCCACCCCTCCTCAGTACTAGGGAATGAACCCATGGCCATTTTGAATTTTTTTGCAATAGGGTGTTGCTAAGTTGTTAAACTGCACAAGCTGGGCTCAAACTTGCAACTGTACTGCTTCAGCACCCCAGAGTGCTGGGATTACACTATCATGCCCAGCTAAGGATTTCCTCTTTATAAGTTGATTACCTTATTTGTCACCTTGATGGAAAGTTGACCAGCACACATGGATTAGACTTAATTATTTAAAGTAAACTGGGAACCCAAATGTGAAACCCTTGGTTCCTCAGGGGAACTTCTTAAACTGATAACTGACTCATTATGAATGTGCACCATGGGAACAATTATCTCTATGAGGGGAGGGAGTCATGCGATTGGAAAAGGTGATGTGACATTTATCCCTGACTATTTAGGTCAGCATGAACTCACTGACTAGGTTTTATATGATTATCTTGCCCTAGACTTCCTCCTTGTAGGGCCATGATGGAAATTGTGCAGTAGTTAATATATCCTGCAGTATGTGGATTCATGACTTGGGCTAAGTGGAAAGGTCAATATTTGAGAAAGCCACCTAACTTTCTAAGGGAGACACTGATAGCTTATGGTATTTGTTTACCCTACTGAGTGGAAGACTGTGGGGTTAAGAACGAGGTGGTAAATATCATAGGTTGGGTTTATTGTGCTGTTTCAATCCTATTGATCAATTAAATGCTATGAGACATATTGCACTGATATGTGGTAACCTCTGTTGGTGGCACATACCTACAATCCCAGCACTCTGGGAGTCTAAGGCAGAAGATGATCATAAATTTGGGTCTCACATGGCAACTTGGTGAAACCTTATCTCAAAATTAAAGGCCACGGGGTGAGGGGGGGGATTTATGGGAAAACAGCCAGAGGCCAAGATAGTGTAGAAGGAAGAGTGGATATTGTTGGGAGATTATTCTCCACTGGTCTCACACATTTCTCTGTGTGTTTCATGAGCTAAAACTGTGAATGCCTTTGTCATGGAATTGTTTTCAAGAAAGTTTGTATAGGGGCTGGGGATTTAGCTCAGTGGTTTTGCCACTTGCTTCACAAGCGCAAGGACCTGAGTTCGATCTCTGGTACCAAAAAAAAAGAAAGTTTGTATAGTGAACAGGATTAGAAGATAACAAAAGCAAAGAGCAGGTGATCTAGTGACCTTGGTAAATAAAGACAATGCCTTCCTCTAGAGCAAGTGGCAGGCATATGGACTGTTCGGTATAAGAGAGGAAAATTCTCTAAACTCTCTCCTCTCTTCCTTTCTCCAGTGACACCCACTGGGTAGCAGGAGTCACTGAGCCCTCTTGTGTTGCCCTGTGGGAGCTGAGGCTTAGGAAACCGCTGTAAGAAAATGCTGGTACTTTGGCTACTGCAGTTGCTATAATAAACTGTCCTTGTCTTTGACTCAAGAGTGTCACCTTCTGCCAGCATTTATGAAACTATGGTGGGCTAACTTGTCAGCTTGCAAATACTGCAGGGTAGAATTTTAACTCTTCACAATTCTTTTTTTTTTTTTTTTCACTTTTTTGGTACCGGGAATCGAACCCAGGGCCTCACGCTTGCCGGGCAGGTGCTGCGCCACTGAGCTAAATCCCCGGCCCAACTCTTCACAATTCTTAACGTGACAGTTATGCTTTTTAATAGAGTGAATTTCATTTCATGGAAACTATCCTGATGAAAACAACAGAAATACGACCAATTTAGCCTTTAAAATGTTCATATTAGTATCACTGGTTATAGAAACAGCTATGAAAAAAAATTTTTTTCTGGTATTGGGACTTTGCACATTCCCAGATCTTTTTATTTTTTTGAGACAGGATCTCATTAAGTTGCCCAAGTGATATTGAAACTTGTGATCCTCTCTTGCCTTAGCCTCCCCGAGTGCTGGGATTACAGACTGTTTGCCACCATGCTGGCTGCAACATGATCACATGACTTCATTTCCAATGAAGTAATGGACCATTTACTTGTAGAGTACTATGTAGCTGATAAAAATAGTTTAAAACCAACTTTCTTTTCTTTTTTTTTTTTTTTGGCGGTGGTGCTGGGGATTGAGCCTAGGGATTCAAACATGCTAAGCAAATACTCTACCACTGAGCTACCTCTCCTGTCCTTAAAAAAATGTTTTTGATTTTAGACATGGACTTGCTACATTGCGCAGGCTGGTCATAAACTCAAAATCCTCCTGCCTCAGCCTCCTCAGCAGCTAGAATTACAGGCATGCACCACCATGCCCAGTTTAAAGCCAGCTTTTTATGATGTAGGAAATGCTCACATTATATTGTGAACCAGGAATGCCACAAACTACAGACATTATGATCTCAATTACATTAAAATAACATTAAAAATCACTGAAAAACTCTGCCAAAATGTTAGCTATAGCTTTTCTCTGGAAGATGAAAGATGAACTTTCCTTTCTCCATATTTTCCCTTATCTTCCAAATCTCTTATGACTTATTCACTACTGTATTATCAGGAGGAAAAATAAAGCTGATTTCTGTTTTGACTGCCACTCTCTGTGGCACAAAATCCTTTTACCCTGTCTCAGCCATATTTCCCTTTGCTCAACAGACACTTCCTGATGCCTACT
The DNA here is from genome assembly GCF_000247695.1 of Heterocephalus glaber. Next base: position 9,947,395 of record NW_004624747.1, on the reverse strand, counting down.
AAGCCCAGGCACTGGGAGGGGAACAGGAAGGCGAAGGCAGGGGAGTCATGAGTTCCAGACCAGCCTGTACTACATAGTGAGAGCCTGTCTCAAAACATTGTTTCCCAATTCATGAACCTGGGCTGTCTTTCTACTTATTTAGGTTTTAATTTTCTTCAAGTGTTTTATAGTTTTCAGTGCATACATTTTTTCACCTCTTGAGTTAATCTCAAAATACTTTCTTTTTGGTGCTAGCTACTATAATGGAATTGTTTTCTTAATTTCCTTTTTATTGTTCATTGTTACTGTACAGAAACAAATTGTGTTAATTTTGTATCCTGTAACTCTGCTGAATTAGTTTATCAGTTCTAACAGCTTTTTCTTTTTGGTGGAATTCTTAGGGTTTTGTATGTATTATGTCACCTGCAAACAGAAATTTTTTTTTCTTGCCTGATGTCTTTCTTCCTTTCTTTTTTTTTTTTTTTTTGAGACAGGGTCTTCTTTGTAGTGCAGGCTGACCTTGAACTGACTATGTAGCTCAGGCTGGTCTCAAACTCACAGCAATCCTCCTGCCTCAGCCTCCCTACTGCTAGGATTACAGACATGTGCCACTAGGCCTGGCTTTCTTGCCTGGTATCTCTGGCTTGTACTTCCAGTACGATGTTGAATAGAAATGGAAAAATGATCATTGAGTCTTTTGACATTGTTCGTGATATTAGATTCTTTTTATGTTGTAATATTTTTTGATATTAAAGCTTCATACATGACCTTTATTATACTGTTAGGGTGTTTTTTTGTACTGGGGATCAAACTCGGGTCCTTGTGCTTGCGAGGCAGGCAGCGGAACCACTGCGCTAAATTCCCGGCCCCTGTGTTAGTTTCTTCTAATCCTACTTTATTGATCTTTTTACTCATGAAAAGATTTTGCATTTTTCCAAATTCTCTTTCTGGATCAACTGAGATGATCACATGGAATCTTTTCCCCCTCCATTCTGTTAATGAAATATATTACATGGATTTATCAAGGACGCAGAGCCATCCTCATATTCCAGAAATAAATATGACCTGATCATGCTATATAATTATCTTAATTTGCTGTTGAATTTGGTTTGCCAGTATTTGGGGGTTTTTTTGTTTTTGTTTTTTTTTGGTACCGGAGATCAAACTCGGGTCCTTTATTTTTGTTTTTTTGAAACAGGGTCTCACTATGTAGTCCATGCTGGGCTGAACTCACTATGTAGTCCAGCTGGCCTCAAACACAAGATGATCCTTTTGACTCAGCCTCTTTACATGCTGGGATTACAGGCCTGTGCCACCATGCCTGGTAGGTTTGCCAGTATTTTATTGGGGATTCTGCAGCAATGTTTATGAAGAAGCCAAGTGTGGTGCCGCACACTTCTAGTCCCAGATATTCAGGAGACTGAGTGAGAGGATCACTTAGGCCCAGGAGTTTGACACCAGCCTGGACCACAGCACAAATTCACTTCTCAAAACAAAACAAAACAAAAAAAGCAAACAATATTTATAATGCATTTGTTTGCAGTTTTCTTGTGGTGTCTCTATCAAGAAAATGCTTGCCTCAGAGAGTGAGTTAGGACATTTTCCCTCTCCTTCAATTTTTTTGGAAGGCTTTGAGTTTTCGTGTTAGTTTTTAAAACATTTGGTAGGTGGTTTTCACCAATGAAACCATCTAGTCCAAAGTGGGTTTTTCTTGTTTTGGTTGGGAGATCTTTGATTACTGATTCACTCTCCTTACTAGTGACATCTATTCAGATTTTCTATTCACTCATTCATTCATTTAATTTTTTGGTTTTCTGAGGCAGGATCTTGCTATATAGTTCAGGCTGGCTTTGGACTCAGTGCAGCCCAGGCTGGCCTCGAACTCGTGGTGATCCTCCTGCCTCAGCCTCTCAAATGCTGGGATAACAGGTGGCCACCATACCCAGTTTCTATTCCTTTACGATTTAATCTTGGGAGGTTTTGCATTTCTAGGAATAATTAATCCATTTCATCTAAGCTATCCAGTTTGTTGGCATTGAATTGTCCATAGTATCCTATGATTCTATAGTATTTTTCATAATTCCTTTTATTTCTATAGAATTTGAAGTAATGTCCCACATTCATTTCTTTTTAATGATCTTTTATTTTTAATTTATTCTTGTACTGGGGATCGAACTTGGGACCTTGGACTTGTGAGGCAGGCAGCGGCACCACTGAGCTAAATCCTTGGAGTCCCACATTCATTTCTTTAAAAAAAATTTGTTTTGAGATAGGGTCTTGCTACGTGGTTCAGTCTGGCCTTGAACTCAAGGCCATTCTCCTTCCGAGCACTGAGATTTTTAATAGTGTATCTTTTTTATTAATGCATGGTTGCAGTATATAATGATTACATTCCTTGTGGGAAGTTGGCACTTGTACACAGCATCTTTTTTTTATTTAAAAAAAATTTTTTTTGGTACTAGGGATTGAACTCAGGACCTTGTGCTTGCAAGGCAGGCAGCAGAACCACTGAGCTAAATCCCCGGCCCACATCTCAATTTTTTCGTCCTTTTCTTCTTCTCCTTCTTCCCCCTCTTCAGCTGTTGACCCTCTTTCTTTTTAAAGAAAGATCTCCCACTTCTATTACCTTTATTTTGTTATTTATGAGTTTCTCAAATAAGAAACCATGTGATATTTAACTTTATGTGTTTGATTTGACTTAACATTATGGTTTCAAGGTCCATCTTCCTATGAATGACTCAAGTTTAACCTTCTTTATGGCAGAGTAATAAACTGCATTGTGTATATTTTATCCATTTATCTGTTGATGGACATATACGCTGCTTCCAAGATTAAGCTGTTATGAATTTTGTTGCTATAAACATGAGTATGCATCTATTACCGTAACATGTCTTTAACTCATTCAGGAAGATACCTAGAATGGGAATAGCTGGGTTAAATGGAATTTCTAGTTTTAATTTTTTGAGAAATCTCCATACTGATTCCCGTAGTGGTTGTACTAGTTTACATTCCCACCAACGATGAAGAAAGGTTCCTTTTTCCTTACAGCCTCACCAGATTTGTTATTTTTGGGTTTTTTAAATTGTTTTGTTTTTTGAGATGAGGTCTCACTATGTAGTTCAGGCTGCCCTTCAACACACTATGTAGCCCACTCTGGCTTCGAACTCATGGCAATCCTCCTGCCTCAGCCTCCCGAGTGCTGGGATTACAGGTATGTGCCACCATGCCCTGCTCAAGTGTTTTAACATTAGATCTTTGTTCCATTTTGATTTTAGTTTAGTACATGGTGAGATATTTGGGTCTAGATTCAATCTTCTGCATGTGGACACCCAGTTTTCCTGAGTGCTGGGGTTACAGGCATGTGCCACCATGCCTGGCTCCCACTTTTATTTCTGATTGACTGATAAAAAAAAAAAAGACATTATTACAATCGAGCTATGGGTTGTCAATTTTGATCTTTTTGTACCGGGGATTGAACTTAGGACCTTGTGCTTGCGAGGCAGGCAGCAGAACCACTGAGCTAAATCCCTGGCCATTTTTGATCTTCTTGAAGAACAAATTTTGCTTTCATTTATCTCCTCTACTGCTTTTTTTTTTTTTTTACCTCTGTTCTAATCATTTCCTTTCTTCTGCTAGTGTTGGGTTTCATTTGGTCATGCACACGCTCAGAGTTCTTCAACATGTGAAGTTTGGTCGTTGGTTTGAGATCTTCAATGTAAGTATAGCAATAAGTTTCTTTCTTAGCGCTGCTTTTCATTGCATTTTGTATGTTTTGGTATTTGTGTTTTTCATGTATCTCAAGATATTTTCTAACTTCTTCTATGATTTCCTTTGACTCACTGGGTGTTTAAGAGTATGCTATTGGGCAAGGGGAGTAGTTCAGGGGTATAGCACTTGCTTAACTTGTGCAATGCCCTGGGTTTGATCTCCGGCACTGCAAAAGAAAAAAGTAGTGTGCTAATTTCCACCTATTTTTGAATTTCCCAGTTTTTCTTTTGCTACTGATTTCTCCTTTAAGTCCACTCTGATTGGAAAATACACATTATAGGATTTGAATATTTTTAACTTACTAAGACTGTGGTTTAGCTCCTGGTCTATGCTTGAGAATTCTCTTTTTCCTTTCGGGCACAGTGTAGTCTGGCCACCCTGACCCCACTCCAGATGCCAGCAGTGAAGCTGCTGGGCTCAGTGGTAGAGTGTGTGCTCAGCATGTGCAAGGGTCTGGGGTCAGTCCCTAGCATTACAAATAAAGCTGTCGCCTGGCAGGAAGGCTGCTTGCGGGAGCTGGAAGAACTCTGAAGAACTCTGAGTCCAGCTACTTGTTGTGAGAAAACTGAGGGATCAGAATGTTTCACCCAAGATTGCAGAGGGCCCAGAGGGCCTGCAAGCCATGGGTACTGAACCAAAGCAAGTTCTCAGCTGTGAGCCTTCTCCATGGCATCAGCAACACACGCATAAAACCTTAACCCCAGGTTCATTCAACAAACTTTTTTTGAGGGGAGGGGTTGAGACAGGGTCTCACTATGTAGTTCAGGTTGGCCTCGAACTCAGGGCAATCCTCATGCCTCAGCGTCCCAAGTGCTGGGATTGCAGGCCTGTGCCACCATGGCCGGGATCAACAAATGTTTTCTGAGCATCACCTGTTCCAGGCACAAGGCAAATCTTGGAAACACCCTATCTGTGCAGAGCCTGCCTACTCTAGGATGAGCCCGATTGTTGTTTTCAAAGGTATGGATAATCAAAGTGCCTGGTGCATTACTCATAAATACAACATGTCCTCAAAACCTCTATATTTGGCTGATTACATGCTCCTAGAAATGATAGGTACAAAGATCCGGAAAGGCCAGACAAAAAAAAAAAAAAAGGCTCACCATGTCTGCAGGGCTGTCTTTTATGAAGAAATAAGGTCCAAAGCAGACTACTACCTGCAGCTCAGAGAGGCTATGGGGATTAGCATAGTCAGGCCACTCCATCGGCCTTTATCATCCAAGGGCTGTCCAGCCCCAACATGGGCTTGTTCATGCAGTGCAGTTCCTGGGCCGGTGAAGGGATGAGGCTGCACTCTGACCAGGAACAGGAAGGGTGGAACTACAGCACACTACTCCCTCACACTCTGGTCAGCTGCCATGCGGCTGTTGTAAGGCACAGAGCCCACATGGGCACTGCACTGACAATTGCCAGGGAGCTCCCTAGCTCACCTAGTCTGTCACCACCCCTCTGTGAGATAAAGCAGGACAGGGCACATGGTCTGCTTTTACAGACGTGGAAACCAAGGTGTAGGGAGGTGACTAACCTGATATGCAAGTTGAGGATCAAACTCAAAAGCAGAACCACCAGGGGATGGATAGAAATAAGATATCAAGAGCTTTAGTGCAGGAATTGCTTTACATGACGCTGGGGGCTGGTTCAGTAAGTCTGAGACCCACAGGGCAGGCTGTCAGGAAGGGTGGGCTGGAACTCCTGGACACTGGCTGAGGGCCTATGCCACATATGAATCTCCACGGCTGCATCATGCTGTGAACTGCCACTTCCCTTTTTGCCATTCAAAATAGTCACCAGCGCCAAGCAAATGAGAGAATTCCAGAAAACCTAATACCAATGCAGAAAACTCATCCTTAGGATTCTCATTCTCTGGAACCAATTCTGGTACCAAAATCTGTGTCAGTCAGACCCAATGAGAAATCCAGACCCAGTGAGATATAAAGAGATTTGTTGCAAGGAACTGAAGCCAGTGATTGTAGGGGCTGGTTAGACAAGTCCAACCCAAGAGCAGGCTGTCAAGGCAGCAGGCTGGAACTCTCCTCAGGGGCTAGAACTGCTGTCTGCTCACATGGAATCTGATCTGCTTTTTAGATTGAGTCGGGACCACCCAAGTTATATGAGATAATCTCCCTTGGACTTTAATCACATCTATAAACTACTTTCACACAACCAAGGTGTGGTAGTAAACACCTGTAAGCCTAGCTACTCAAAAGGCCAAGGCAGGAAGATTATAAACTGGAGGCCAGGTTTTACAACTAAGTGAGACCCTGTCTCCAAATTTTAAAAGGGCTGGGGTATATCTCAACGGCAGAGCACTTGCTTAGCATGTATGAGACTCTGGGTTCAATCCCAGTACCACAGAAACCAAACCAAAACAAAACAATAACAGTAACTCCACAAACCTGGGCACGGGTCTGTGTACAGATAGCCCCAGCTATCCAGGAGGCTGAGACAGGAGAATTTCTTAAATCCAGGAGTTCAAGGCCAGCCTGGATAATTAGCCAGGGGACTGCAGTCAAATCAAGTTGACACACCTGCAGCCATGCTGTAGGCTGTCACTCTGCATCAACCCACACCCTCTTCCCACCATCACAACAGATGCTCACGCTGACCCTCAACCTGCTAATGTCACCTCAGGACTGGGGCATCCCATCTGTCTAACTCCTTCTTTGAGACAGGGTCTCATTATGCAGTTCAGCCTAGCCTTGAACTCACTATGTAACCCAGGCTGGCCTCCAACTCACAGCAATTCTCTTGCCTCAGCCTCCCAAGATTATAGACGTGTGGCACCACACCCAGCCCATCTAACTTCAAATTCACTGGCCCAAGCAGTACCCGAATAATTTTCTAAATGCGAGGTAGGAGTCATAAAACATGTAAAGCATACGATCCAGTGGTACTTTATACATTTGCAGTGTTGTGCAACCATCATCACCTCTGTCTAATCCCAAAACATTTCCATCACTCCAGAAAGAAATCTTATGCCCATTTAGCAGCCATTCCCCATTTCACCTCCCCTCACCTGGGTATTGAAAAACCCATCTGGGGCAGCATCCTTATCAGAACTTGAACACCTGTCCCGCATGCTTCTCCACTGGGGGAAAGAGGCACCCACCCCTATCCCCGGGCAGGAAGGGGTGCAGCCAGCTACTCCTTCAAGATGGGGGGGCTGTAGTTGGGTTTGACAGCTTCAGCAAGCTCCCGTGCATACATCTCATATCTGCCCGTCATCTGAAAACAAAACACAGGTGTACTTTGGAGGTTCCTGTTTTATAATCACGGGTCACTTCCTCACCACCACCTCTTGCCACTGGGTGGCAGCCACGGGACAGGATTACATAGGCGAGGCTGGTTGACAGGTCAATTTCAGACTGTGAGCTCTGGGCACTGATTCCAGCGGAGTTCAGAGATGCCAAGATGGCTCACCCAGCCCAGCTTGCTGTGACCTCTGACACATATCCATATTTCCCAGAGATGTGGTCCTCCCTGAGGGAGGAGGATGTCCTACGGTTCTGCAGAACCCCAGAAGAGCAGCCTAAGGCCCACTGAGGGTAGTGATCTACTCTACAGGACTGCCTTCCTGAGGCCTACTCCACAGAAGAAGGCTGGGGATTTGATCCTGGGTTTCCTGGTCGAGTCTCAGGTCTGTCTGCTCCGTATGGCATGTCATGGATACAGACAGAGCCTGAAGAGTGGGGGCTGCAAAGCCCACTGGGTTGCTCCTGCCTTCCCCTTCCCAAGTCAGCTCCTTCCAAAAGTCTCAGCCTGAGGTCATGCCCATCACCACAGCTGGGAAGTTTTCTGCTCCAAGACAGTGTCATTCTACTTATTGTCCCTGCTGATACTTTTTTTTGGTACTGGGGATCGAACTCAGGACCTTGGGCTTGCAAGGCAGGCAGCAGAACCATTGAGCTAAATCCCCAGCCCTCCTGCTGATACTTGTTAAAAGCGCTGCCCAGCGTTCTCAGCTGTAACTTCTGATTTAGGTGGAATCCTGCATTAATATGAGCTGCTCAAGAGGAGTGACATGTCAGAAGACTTTCTGCTTATCTGACAAGGATCTGAGACTGGGAGATGTGATGAGGACCTATGCTCAGACAAGTGGAAAAGCAAAGGCTCTTCATACTGGGCAAAATTGTTCGGTTATAACAATGAGACATTCATTTGCTGTGTGGTTTGCTTATAAATGGGGCTCAGTTGGTGGAAATATGGATAGACACAAATACAACAAATCCCACAGACACAAGCCCTTCCAGGTGGCCCATCCCAGGAAGGCAGGTACCTATACAGCTCTCCAACTCCTGATGTCACAGGGCATTTGGTCTTAAAAGCAGCATGGAGCCTTCAAGCTAACCCTATTTTATTTATTTATTTATTTATTTACTTGGTACCGGAGATTGAACTCGGGTCCTTGCGCTTGTGCCGCAGGCGGCGAAACCACTGAGCTAAATCCCTGGCCCCATTAACCCTCTTATTTTATAGCTGGGAGCCCTAAGGCCTGGGAGCAGAAGGCACTTGCTTAGGGTGACCAAGCAAGGCAGAGACAGAGCCAACCTGGATTCCATTTCTCTGAGTGACCCATTTCCCTCGATTGTCAAGGCCTAGACTGTGGAGTCTGGCCGCAGGCAGAACCAGACATGCACATTTATCTTGCAGTAAGTGCAAATGCCTGGAAAGGAAAAAGGATTAGAGAAGCCAATCCACTCTATTCTCTGGACAAATGAAATTGAGATTAATTTGTTTGAAGGCGCCTAGAATCTAAATCAGATGAGAGGAGAATTATTGAAGCCTGCTGCCTGTACACTGTCCAGCCCAACAGTTCCTCCCTACAGCCAGCAAGAGGCAGGGACTGGCTGGCTGCTCACCATGGACTCGGGTGGGGAGTGGGCACCTCCTATCAGCGGTCGCTAAGGGCAAACCCTACAGCTGTAGTTACCCATCCAGCAGGAAGGATGGGGGACCAAAGTAGAGAAGCAGGGTACAGAAGGGAACTTGGGCCTTACCTTGAAGTTCCAGACATCGTTCATCTGCCGGCAGAGATTGAGGTCGAGTTCAGTGACCAGCAGCCCATCCCGGTTACGGGAGAGCCCAGGAGTCCGGCTGCCATCAGGGGCTGCCACGTAGCTGGAGCCGTAAAAGTAGCCAAAGTCCTGATGAGCTACAAGGAGCAAAGGGAAACAGTTGTGAGCTGTAATAGACAAAGTGTAGGCTCTGCAGAAAGGCAGGCACAGAGAGATACTCAGGACAAGGCATCCACACTGCCCTCCCCTGTGCCTGCCAAATGCTGAGGCCCAAAGGGCTCGTCTTCTTCCTTAGCCCTGAAGGCCCAGCAGGTAGTTGCAAAGGTCACCCTTGCATCACTCCTCTCTGCTCCTAAGATTTCTAAATGTCACCCATTAAAGGTGTGGCTCTTCATTCTTAACATCCACCACTCATACCCCAAGGGAATCAAGGCTCTGGGGGCTTCCTGTGTGATCTACTTCCTGTGGTGGCCCCACTGAGTAAACAAACTACAGTATCTCCTACCTCCACACCTCAGTCCCCTCAGTCACAGGGTGCTAAGAACCACCCTGAGGCATGTGAGGAGGTGGGTGCAGGGCTGGGCCAATCTAGCACAGGAAGCCTAAGGTGAGAACTGGGAGATCTCTACAGCCCCGAAGAGGAGGTGGGAGGAGAATGAGGTGTTCTGTAATGGGTCTGGGCCAATCTAGCACAGGCCCAGATACTAATTTTCCTGCCAGTTCTGTACCTCCATGGCAAAGAAGTTAACTGGGATTGGAGAATCTGTGAATCCAGGGTGCAATCTGTGGCCTCATGTTGGGGACTTGGGACCACCTGTAGGAAATGTTTTCTTGGGAAACAGATCTGCTCAGGATCCTCCGTATTCCTGGGGGGTGACAGCCCAAGCCAATTCAAACACCTCCTTGGTGAGAAGTCACCCTTCCTTCTCACAGCCACAGAGGTGGGACCTGGGGTGTAGGGTTCCCAGCAGAGGTGTAGTGACAGCTGTCCTCAGATTAAAATAGGCTGTGGACACCAGAAACTCAAGGCAATCCATGCTGACTCAAGGGCATTTGTACCTGGTGTGGGGGATGGGGGTGAGGGACAAAGGAAAAGAGGTAGGGAAGTTTACAGGCTGCATGAGAACACTTCCCCTTTAGGAAGCTCACAGACTGCTCCTTCAAATCCTCTCTGATCCATCTTCTTCCCAGTCCTGGGGGAGGGATTCAGTCCAATCCTATTCCTATTATATTCTCATTTGAGGAATGAAGTGGTCACAAGCCCAGGACTGCCTATTTGCTCCCAGCCAGTCAAATTCCAATGCACTATGAGCAATAAAGCAGAGGGGCATTAGTGCCTCCTCCTAGGTTCCAGATACAGGCTGTGGGGCAAACTCTGCCGAGAGAAGCAGGTGGAGAAGGGGAGGATGAGGCCCACTGCCACCAAAATTCATGGAACATACCTTTCTTTCCATCTCCAGAGGTAAACTCATTGGGGAAGTGTTCCTGTGAAGTAACAACAAGGTAAGAGGAACCTATAGGTGGCACAACTATGACATTCATCGCAGATCACTTAGCCAGACTAAGAACAGCAAGCCGGCCAGGCAGAGTTAATGGTTAAAGTGAATGAAAACAGCTGCACTCATTGGGCAATCACTTGTTAGAGGCCCCACTGAGCACCAGCATTGGGCAGCCAGCGGGGAATTTGGCAAGCAAGATAAAGACCTGGATTTTGCCTTTGAGAAGTTTCTAATCTGGGAAGACAAACACTGGGCACTGATTGCTTCTCAAGGCTGTGGGAGACAGGTGAGGCTGGCCTGCCTGAAGTAGTTAAGATCCCAGGCTGGGCTCTGTAAAAGCAAGAAGTGGGTAGGGAAGCCCTCACATTGTTTTTTAAATATTTTCCCCAAAGCTTGACGGGAACTACACATCGAGCTGTAATGTGGGTCTCAGAGGCCAATTAAAACAACAGGTTTTGCCTGGACACAGTGGTGCACATCTATAATCCTAGCACTGAGGGAGGCTGAAGAAGCAGGAGGATCACAAATTCAAGATCCACCCGGGCAACTTTGGCCTGGGGACTTAGCTCAGTGGTAGAGTACCCCAGAGTTCAAACCCAAGTACAGAAAAACAAACAAACACCACGACCAACAACAAAAACAATCACTGGGTTTATGTTGCCAGAAATCAGATAGAATTAGTGTGGAAACCTTGGTTCTATCATAGTGAGCAGATGTTCTGATAGGAGTTTGACATCCAATTAGAAAGAACAAGGAAGAGAGTTATTATGGAAATAAATGCGTTGTGTTTGGTAGTCGAAGCCGTTTCCTGTCTGGGGTCATCAATGGGAGAAATTAAACTGGACACATGCCTGTAATCCCAGCTTAAGGGAAGGCTGAGGCAGAAGAATTGTGAGTTCAAGGTCAGCCTGGGGAAGTAGGTAAGGCTGTGTCTCATAAGCAACTTAAAAAGGGCGAAGGATGAAGCCCAGTGGCAGAGTGCTTGCCCAGTCTGTACAAGGCCCTAGGTTTGCTCCCTCATACCACACAAAATAAAACAAACAAACTGGATAGTGGGAAGTGAGAAAGTGAAAACTGCTAAATCAAAGATTCTTTCAGGATGGTTTTAGTTAAAAACAGAACAAAAGTAACAGACCCAGTCAGTTTTTCCACTTCTGGGTCCCTACAATTTGTGGCACGCAGGTACAAGGAACAGGGAGAAGACATGTGATCGTGTGGTCCTGTAATATGTCCTGACCAGGGCCACCAGGCAGCAGTGGTTCTTCTCAGTCAGACCTCGAGACTCACCTCACCCACACGGTTAATAGCACAAGTGAAGCAGTGATTGGCAATTGCTGCATTTCTGGCCTCAATTGGCCACAAGGACTCACTGTAAGAGAAGAACGGGAGGAGTCAGGTTGCCAGCTCTCCAGCCAGACTCTGGATGCTCGGGCCAAGCTGCAGGTGGGCCACTGGCCTTCCCAGGCCGCTAGTGGGGACAGCCAGGGACTCATTGTCCCCATGGGTCACCTCAGACCTCCAAGCACATCTGCTCATCCTCAGCACCTGGCTTAAGCCTAAGCAGCCTTCTAGGGAAGCCCCACTCTAGGTGAAGCCCTGTAGCTGTGGTCTACCAGAACAGTCATCAGATCCTCATCCCAAGCTTCTTTCTCCTAAACTCCCTCAAAAGGAGACTGTGAAGACTGATCGAGATGTAGTGGGGTGTGAGGGGGTCACATTCTGCAGAATTGCCACCTCTGAGCTGTTTCCCACGACCTCCTTCCCATTTTCCTTCTCTGAACCTTGTGTCCTCAAGCAGAGGCTCCCTTGTTCCATTACTGCCCCCCACTCATAGGCACAGATGAGTTGTGGGCCTTCCTTGGTCCAGCACCCAGCAAAGGGAGAGTGTAGTGGGAAGACCTCATCTCAACAAGAGACCCTGTCTATTCTAGTCCACATGGGACTCAGTGGGCCTTCTGGTCACTGCTTATCTTTCATCCAAGGGATACCATCATTAAGATTCTAGACCGGGGCTGGGGATTTAGCTCAGTGCTTCTACCACCTGCCCCACAAGCACAAGGACTCGAGTTTGATTCCTGGTACCAAAAAAAAAAAAAAAGATTCTAGACTAGCAGAAACAATGCCCACTTAGAAATACTGAGTGACTGGTAGCAAATGCCCTGGAATCTTCCTTCCTGTCAGCGTGCACCTGGTTTAAACCATGGAGTAGGTGGAGGGGGTGTGTGCTTGTCACAAACCTAATTCTCAGGAGGATTCACGAGTCTGGAAAAGGATAAAAGAAAAAAAAAAATCAAGGGCTTGATTGAGGAGACTTTAGTTTTTTTCCCCCAACTGCTAAGCCAAGCTGACAAAACTTTTAAGAAAGGGTTTTTACAGAAATACACCCGTACATGACATTTTCAGGAATTCAACAGACACTTGCAGAGCAGTTGCCATAAAACATCTTTCTTGCAATTCTCCAGGGAGGTGTTCTGCGTAGGACTCAAACCCACAGCTGGCAATAAAATGTATGCTCTCAAAACCACAAAGGGAAAGGAAGCCAGAGGTTCGTGAGAGTCCAGTGTGTGCGGGTTCTGATGGAGGGATAGGGACATTTGCCATATTCCCAGTGTAACATACACAGATCCCTAAAAATCATCACAGTGGGAAGGCAAAATGTACCAAGGGCATGGGACAGCGACTTTCTGATGAACAAACAAAGCAGAAATATTCAGCTACTCAGGCTGTGCTGGCCACATCCAGGGACTGTCAGAATGACTCAATGAATAAAAAAACCTTTACAGTCTACTGTGGGCTTGGAACTGTGGAACACAAAGTTGAGTGAAGACACCTTGCTAAGCCACAGTGCAGGCAAATGTGTGCCTGATAGGGAGGGCAAAAGATATCAGAGAAGGGGCTGGAGGGTTCTGGAAGCTGTGACCCACTGTGGGGTTTCTTCCTGGCACCGTGCTAAAAGCACTAGCAACTCTGCAAGTAATTATTTTTTGGGGGGGTACCGGGGATCGAACTCAGGACCTTGTGCTTTCAAGGCAGGTGGCTGCACCACTGAGCTAAATCCCCAGCCCCTGCAAGTAATTACTTTAAAATCACCCGAATCTCACCACCCCAATAAACCACCTGTTGTCATCTTTCCATGACCATCCTTGTTCATGGTCCAAAAAATTTTATGGAGTTCTGACCACAGCCTAGATACATCTTTTTATGGCTCATAGGCTTTTGTCATGATACATCATTATCTTCATAATGACTTTTTAGTGGCAATAACCCATGGAAAAAATGGGTTGAAATTTACTTAACCCTGACATTTCTCTTGTCACACGCACACCCTTGTCCTCCTCTTACATCACTTCCTTAGGCTACAGTTCTGGAGTGTCATTATCTGGTTACAGGACACGAACAAGTTAGGAGTTCATGAAACACTTCACTTTCCCAAAGGCCTGCAACAGTTTTTACTGCCAGTCTCACTATACCCTTGAAAGCTGAGGGCTGGACAATTCTTGGCTGAGAAAGGGAAATCAATCATTGTTAATAAGCCTAATAGGCTGCCAGGACACAAGTGGTTATGTGCATATTATATTGGGGCGCTTGTTTGCTAATCGGGGCTTATAAAAGCCGGAGACAGCAGGGTCAGGGAGGGCTTCTGCACCTGCGTGGCGAGGTGGCCGTTTGGTTCTGCAGCCAGAAGCCAGTTCAGGCCCAGGTACCCAGGGGTTGGGCTTCAGGCTTCTCTAGTGATCCCTGCGAGGAAGACAGAGCTGCGAGAATGTCTTACACATAAATGGTCAGAGGGGGACGCTTAGCGGACCAAGGTTCTGCACAGGCCCAGTGGATGACCAGTGATTACTTTGCCTCAGAACTACCAATGGACACTGTTACTGTTGCTCAAGCCACTATGAGACCCTGGTATATTCTGAGGGGAAACTCGAAGGAAGGTCCAAGGCCTGATTTTTTACTTCTACCCAACAGCACAGACAAGGCAGGGGACCTGAGGTAAGAGACTGAGGGTTACATTCTGACTGGATTAGCGACTTGCTATGCAAACGTGGAAGCACAGGGGATGTCACTTGAGAGAGCGCATCACCATGTATAAAGGAAAAGGTAAAATAACCATCACGTTCTGACATTTAGAAAGCAAGAGTTAGAAACAGACAAATGTGGGCCCAACAGAGAACTCAGAGCTGCCCATCAGACCTCCCTCCACTGGTCCCCAACATTGGGCTTAGCCCTGCTGGGACCTGACCAACCAGGACTGCAGAGAGAAATCCAAGACCTCTTGCTGCAGGCTGCCGGCTTTGGAAGAAGTGAGATGGGGAGGAAAATGTTTGCAATAATTCCTAGAGTTCTGTGACTTGTAATGATGCAAAGCTGGAAACCACCCAAATGCTCAGCTGTTGGGGAAGTGAATCAGCAGCAGGATAGTCATGTCAGGGCTCTCTAAGCTTACTTGCTGCCCTTATCAGATGAGGGGCCCTGGGGGTCCTGCCCAGGAGCTCAGGGGCTGCCAAGTCCACCTCACCCAGCACTGCCTGCAGTAGAGCAGTTATCGGATACTGACACCCAAACATTTGTTATTAAGTGTCACTGAGGAAGCCACTTCATTGGCTAAAATAAGTTTCTGGGATTGATCTCTTACCCTGTGGGCTCCAAGCCCTCACCTGTTCTTTGTCTCACCTGGATGTCTGTGTTCCCTGGATGGATGCTGCAGGAGTCCACAGCCCTTTTCCGGGAGCTGATGCTAGCCAGGTACGTACTGTGCTCTAGGACTGAGAAGTAGGACTTTCTGAATCCTGATGATCATGCAGGAGGTGGGATTATTATTTTCATTTCAGAGTTCAGGATCACAGCAAAGGCTGATGTCTCATAGTAGAGTGAGCAGCTCTTTGGGGATCAGGAGTTGTGTCATCCGGAGAATTCTTTTCACTAACAAGTTGGTTAAATGTGCAATCTACAACCTCAGGGCTCAGATCTGTTCAACATTCTGATAGCCACACCTGCCTGCTGTTTATAAAACCCACCTCTGAACCCTGCATCATGGCCTTGGGCCTGAATTGGTGGCTGGGCCCCAGGAAGCCCCCCAGATCTGCCCACCGAGTGACCTGAGTGTGCCAATGGTGGCTGAGGGGTTGAAGATGATCTCTGCCCCGTTGATGCTGTACATAAGCCAGTTGAGGGGGTGGTGCCGCCCATAACAAATGTTCACTGCAATCCTGCCAAACTGGGTCTGGAACACGGGGTGGCCCAGGTTTCCCTCCATGTAGTATGTTGACTAGAAAAACAACAAAAGGCCATTATATCGATGCCTCAGCACTATAAGAATTTCTCTTTCCCTAGACTCATCAGAAAACATGAAATATCACCAAGAGTCCAAAAATAACACTCTTGGGTGTGACTCTAAATTGCGGAATTTTAAAATGTTAAAAAATATACATATACAAATCCAGACACAAAAGTAAACCATCTCCAAGGGAAAGTCACTGTGGCTTTAAGTATTCATCCATAATCTCCTTTGTGAGGTATCAAAAATCAACAAAGGGACCAGGGATTTAGCTCAGTGGTGCCGCCACCTGCCCCACAAGCACAAGGTCCTGAGTTCGATCCCCGGTATCAAACAAAACAAAACAAAAACATCGCCAAAGTAACTTTCCATGGTATTTCAAGGAAAGACTATGGTGAGGTTTCAATCACAGCATAAGGCTGGGGTCTGGCTGATGTTCCCATGAGTTGCTCAAAGGACTCAGCAAGCACATGTTCTTTTTCTGAATGTTAGAGCCAAAGGGACGAGGATTCATCCAGAGCAAGCATCCAGAGAAAACGGTCACTTGAGTGGCATTGGGACTTGCCCACAGGGCAGCCAGATGAGAACTCCATTCTCCCATCCTTGCCTCTCTGCCTGCCCAGCCCTGGAACTTTCCCAAGGGCAGCACCTAGGGATGGTAGAGGGAAAGTTGGGTCCCAAACAGATCCGCTCCTGGAGCCTTTTCCACTTCCTCTTAATTTCAAAATCGACCAGGTTCAGGCAGCAACCCGGATATGCACACGTGGTAGACACTGGGGCAGACCTGCTGCACTGAGACTGGCCCTGTGCTATCTGCAGGGAGCTAATGATTAATCGAAGGGTAAATAGCAAGGGGCATGTCTGTCCGCCCCCACCTCCACCTGTTTCTGAGCAACACTGGGTTCTTCTCTCACCCAAGGAACCTCACCTAGCCCTGTAGATGGTTTCTCATTCTCCTCACCAGCCTGAGTATGACTGGGCCCCCATGATCAGCAAAAGAAGATAAAGGACAAGTGATATCACAACCTGAACAATTGTACCTATTTGAAAATCAAGTTCAGATTTAATATCTTAGGCTTTAGGTGGAGTTCATTTCCCTCCTTTAAACATCCACTCCCTCCATCTCCCCCACCTATGAATTGGCATTAACCAGGCAAAGTAGTCTCCTGATTTATACCCTGATCACAGGCATAAAAAGTCCCATGTAATACACAGGTACACAGACAGGCACGTTAACTTCCTGTCATCCAACCCGCGAACACGAGCCAACTCAGACTGGGTACAGTGGCGCACGCTTATCATCCCAGTACTCTGGGAGCCTGAGGCAGGAGGATGACAAGTGTGAGCCCAGCCTGGGCAACTGAGTGAGACCCTGTCTGAAAATAAAAAATTTAAAAAGGACTGGGGATATAGCTCAGTATGAAGCCCTGGGTTCATACCCTTGCACTACAGAAACAAAACAAAAAACAGGTACCACGTAAGTTATGGACAAGGAATGCCACCTCCCCAGAATGGGACTGGTCATGGTCACCTAGGAGGTCAGAGCTTGAAAGGGGCCACAGGGATCATTTCACATTTCTCCACTCTTTATTTTGGTTTTATGTTCTACTTACTTCAAAGGAGAATTTCAAACAACCAAATCAAGTTACAGTAAAAACAAAACAACAACAAAAAAGCCCGACTGTGCTAAAATGTTTGGAACTCACTCGAGTCCCACATGAATCCCACCTTCCTGTGTGACCCAGGACAAGGTCATGAGCCCCTCTGAGTACCACAGCCACACTGTGCTGCAGCCTCACACGGGGTGACATTACCCCACACAGAACTTCCCCCACAGAAGGGCCCAGGGAGATCCATACATGGAAGGGGGACAAGCAAGCTAGGCTGGTTATCCAAGGGGCAGCTCACCTCATTGAAATCGCCCACTCTGGGGATGTGGTTTTTCCTGGTCTTGCCCAGGATTGCTCCAGAATTGGAGATCACCACGGCTGTATTCCACAGAACATCCCCGTGATCTCGATCTCGTTCCAGGATGGGGGATATCACCACCATGCTATGCTTCTTCGCCAGCTGGAAAATGAATTTCAGTGTTTCACTTTCAAATCAATCGTATCTTTTCAGTGGAGCATTTAATGAGCTATCACTTGCAGCGGATGTTATTAGGAATACTAAGTGCCATCAGTGTTGTCCTGATGCCCATGATAGTCATCATCCCTGTGAGCTGCTAGTGAGAATATAAAATGGTGTGGCCACTGTGGAAAACTGTATGGAGGCTCCTCAAAAAATTAAACATAGATATAGCTCAGCGGTGCCACCGCTTGCCTCGCAAGCACAAGGTTCCAAGTTCGATGCGTGGTACAAAAAAAAAAAAAAAAAAAATTAAACATAGAATTACACGATCTCACTTTGGGGTATATAACCAAATAACTGAAGGCAGAAACTCAAAGAGATGGTTCTGGTGGGCATGGTGGTGCACACCTGTGATCCCAGCACTGGGGAGGCTGAGGTGGAAGGATTGCCACAAGTTCAAGGCCAACCTGGGATACATAGTGAGTTCGAGGCCCAACCCAAACTACACAGCAAGACCCTGTCTCCAAAAAACCAAGAGAAAGAGAGGGGGTGGGGAAGAAAGAATGTTTCTACACCTATACTTATAGCAGCAGCATTCACAACAGCCGAGAGGCAAAAGCAACCCATGTGTCCATCAACAAATGAACGCAGCCCAGCATGGTGGCACATCCCTGTGCCTGTAATTTCAGGACTCTGGGAGGCTCAGGCAGGGGAATCACAAGCTTGAGCCCAGCCTGGGCACCTTCCTGACTTAGTGAGGCCCTGCCTCATAATAAAAAATAAATAAAAGGGGTGGGGATGTAGCTCAGTGTGAAGGCCTTGGGTTTAATCCTCACTATGGTTAAATTAAAAACAAAAAACAAATACAGATGAATGGATAAGTAAAATGTGGTATATACAAGAATGGGATACTATTCATCTTTAAAAAGCAAGAAAATCGAGCCGGGGATTTAGCTCAGTGGTACCATCGCCTGCCTGCAAGTGCAAGGTCCTGAGTTTGATCCTCAGTGCCAAAAAAAAAAAAAAAGGAAGAAAATCCTGTCACACATTACAACATGGTTAAACCTTGAGGACATTATGCTTAAAGAAATTAGCCTGTCAAAAAAAGGCAAACACTACATGTAAGATACCTAGAGTAATCAAATTCAGAGAAACAAAAAGTAGAATGATGGTTGCCAGGGCCTAGGGACAAGAAGAATGGGAAATTATCATTTAATGGGTTTGGAGTCTCAGATTTGCAAGATGCAAAAGTTCTGGAGATTTGTCTCACAACAATGTGAACGTAATATACACTACCAAATGGTACGTGCAAAAATGGTTAAAATGTTAAACTTTGTTATATGGGGGTTTTTTTGATACTGAGGATTGATTTCAGGTCCTTGTGGTTGCGAGACAGGCAGCAGAACCACTGAGCTAAATCCCCAGCCCCATTGTATGCTTTATATCACAATTTTTAAAAAAATGGGCATGGTGGTACAAGTCTGTAATCCCAGCACTTAAGAGGCTGAGACAGGAAGATTGCAAATTAAGGGCAGCCTGGACTACATAGTGGTACTGTATTTCAATTTAAAAAAATATGCATTATGCTTCTCATCTATACAAAAACAAAACAACCAGCACTGTAGCACTTAAGTCTGTTTTATGGTGCTATAACAGGATACCAGAGACTAGGGAATTTATCAAGAACAGAGATTTTTTTTTAGTACCGGGGATCGAACTCGGGACCTTGCGCTTGTGAGGCAGGCAGCCGGAACCACTGAGCTAAATCCCCAGCCCAAGAACAGATTTCTTATAATTCTGGAAGTTGAGAAGTCCAAGATCGAGGAGCCAGCATTTGGTAAGGGTCTCTATGCTGTGTCATCCCATGGTGTAAGGTGGAAGGACGAGAGAGGAAGCCAAACTCCCTCAAGAGGGAGCCACTCTTGAGATACAGGCCTTAATCCACTCTTGAGGGCCGAGCTCTTGTGCCCTAATCACCTCTAAAGGTCCCATCTCTCAATGCTTACATTAGGTATTAAGTTTCTAGCACTTGAACTTTGGGGACACATTCAAGCCCCAGCAGGCACTAAATTCCTTTTGCTGCAAGTAAGAACATTGGGCCCTGGTGACCATAAGGACGAACAGTTCCAGCTACCATCTGTTCTCAACTCTTATCAGTTCGTCCTTACCGCTGGCCTTACCAACAGCAGAGAAGGGAAGCCACACTCAGAAGACGATACTAAGAGTGGCTCTCTGGGCAGCCTTGGGCCCCTGGTCCCTCTTGATGCTGACAGGTGCCCCGACACCAGCTCTCATTTACACCCTTCTCCCAACCCTAGTTCAGAGTTACCAAACCAACGGCCTCCTTTCCACACCACCAACCTGATGAATAATTTTTTTCCTGTAGCTTGCGAATATAGACTCAGTATTAGTAAAATCACCGTGATCGTAGCTCTGCCTCCCCAAACCCTAAGTATATGTATGAAGTCTAAAAGAACGCAGAGGGAATCAAAGGCATTATGTTAGAGGGAGAATAAGGATAGGCTATCCTTCCCCTCTTCGAACGTTATGGGCTTTTTCGGTAAGAGCTCTATTAAGACGTAATTCATGCAGCCTAGAACTCTGCCTGTCTCCCTCTTTGACAGTGCTGGGGATTGAACCCAGGGCCTCATGTATGACAGGCAAGCGCTTTGCCTCTGAAGTATAATAACCAGCTCCAAAACTCACTCTTTTTTTTTTTTTTGGTACCAGGGATCGAACTCAGGACCTTGCGCTTGCGAGGCAGGCGCCAGAACCAGAGCTAAATCCCTGGCCCCAAACTCACTGTTTTAAAGTGTAATATTCAATGGTTTTCAGTACATTCATAGAGTTCTGCAACCATCACCACAATCTAATTTTGGAACATTTTCATCATCCCAAACAGAAACCCTGTGCCTATTAACAGTCACTGCTTCCCTCACCACCTGCCTGAGGCAACCATGAATTTGCTTTCTGTCCCTAGAGATTTGCCTGTTCTGGACAGTTCATATAAATGGGATCATATCACATGTATTATGAAACTTTAATAAAGAAAAATCAAAACCAATTTCTACACTGATGAGCCAGTGAGTCAAGCTAATGGCAAGTGCAGCGGGCAAAGCTCTGGACAAGGAATCAATGTCCCTGCTCCCTGAGTGCTAGTTTTGTCACTCACCAGCCTTAGCACCAAGTTACCCCCAAAGCACCCCCTTCCTGGGCTATCGTTCCTTTACCTGGAAAAGCCACAAAGGGCTCTGGAGGGTCGGAAAGTCTATGATTTTCAGTAAAAGAAGGTGGCAAATAGGCTTATCTAATCTTACTTGATAAAACAAGCACCCAAGAAGTACATTTTCCATGGTAAAGGACATCTGATGGCTGTGGCTGTGTCCTGAAGCCTGTGCAGGTTCAGCAGCTGCTGTCAGAGGAGGAGTTAGTTTCCTACCTTCTGACAGAATCTGGTGGTAATACCATCCTCTGCTGACTCGGCAAACTCTGTCCAAGGAAGCTTCTCTCTTGTACAGAAAGCAAAGGGCATGGCTGTAAAGAGGATAAAGGTCAGATTCTTATCACACACAAAGCCTGAGGGGTTCTCTTTGGCTCAGCAGCAGGTCACCATGGGGACTCTCCTCATCTTCAGAAATAAGAAAAGGCACTCACTGAGTGATCCCATAAGAAGTCTAGCCACTGGACCACTGGATGCATCCAAGAATAAATGCACTATTATTCTCATGATCTCTTGCTACCACCTACTAGATGGTTAATTCAATAGGAAACTTCATAAGCCCACTAGGCTTCCTTTTTGCTTTTGGGTTGGGGTGTGTGTGTGTGTGTTTGGTTTTACCTTTTTTCAGTGCTAGTGATTGAACCCAGGACCTGTGGGCTAACTCAGCACACGTTGTAGCTCCATTCCCTCACATGAACCCAAGTCCATTTCTTTTACAGGGATTAACTAATGGAAGTTTCTAGATGTTTGCTATCATTCCACTGGCTCTGAACTGGCCAACTTGCAAGACATGTTCACAGAAGGCTTCGTGTGGTTGGGGGTGTTTAACTGGCCTTGGCATGGGGTTTGCGGCCTATTTAGGAGACACAATGGTAGCCAACATCTCCCAAACATGGTTCCAGGTGTGGTAACGCCCCATGAAGCAGTGGTGATTCTCTTCATTTCACAGAGAAAGAAGAGAAGCCTCAGCTTCCTAATTCCTTCCAGTCTCGTGAAGCCTGGACCTAAGACTGTCAGAGTGAGCACATCACCATTGGCATAGCCAGGCTCTCAGCTGCCCAAGCAAGTTACAGGTGCTGCCAGCAACAGCCCCAGGGCTTCAGCACCAGGCTCAAGAGTCCTTAGGGCCCTCGTGGTGAAGATGGATGAACTATTTTAAGGAAGTAAAAAAAAAAAAACTGTTGATAACAAAAATGTTCCTTAATGGCCATTAATTCTCAGCTTTTAGAGCATTAGGAATGACTCAAGTGCCCCCAGAGAATAAAATCTACCATGATGATTTCATTTCAAGTTGAGAAGGGTCCAAATTTCTGTTTCCATTTTAATAGGTTCTTTTCCTCCTTACGCAAATACTCTAACATAAACTTTCAAAAGGAGTGTGTGGAATGGAGGTTAGGGGGAGGCCAGGAACTGCAAAGTTCCAACTTCAGTTTTCCAATATGGAAGGGGTTCCCATATTCATAGACCGAACATGGAGCCAGGCTCTTGATTCAGACCTGGCCCTGCCCTTGGGAACTGCCAAGGGTAAAAGAGGCAGATTATGACCTAGGATGGATATCCTAGTAGGACAGAGCGCTCAGCTCTGCCTGGGGGAGTCCCCAGGGCCCCACCAAGAAGGCGGTGTCTGTGCTAAGTCTTGATAGGAGTTCCAGTCTAACAAAGGGCAGGATGGTTAAGCTGTCCAATAAATATCTTTAGTGCCTGTCATGCACCAGGGGTTGTAGCAGCTATGACAAGTAGGATGGGGGTGGGTAGAGATGGGCAAAAAAAACCAAACAAATTAACATAGGCACTGGCCTCCTGGAGTTTACAGTTTAATGGAGGCAGCAGACCAATGAAGACACAAACAAGAGTGAAAGAACAAATGTAACAGAAAATGGGAAAAGCAATGCAAACATCACTATTTGGGACCCTTGTTATCTTTCCTGTCTTGGCAAGAAGGTAGAAGGATCCTTTCTGAGGAATCTGACCAACCTGAGGGGAACGATTCAGAGATACTCACATCAGGATTACCATAACTCAGATCCTCCTGTAATGGAGTTCAGTGGATGAGCCCTTTCCACAAACTCATAGCTCACAGTCAGCTTTTTAATCCCTAATTCTTAAAATATAAGCAGATACTCATAAAAAAGATCAATTTGAAGTAGGGACTACAAAAGGAACAAAATTTTACTTAATATTAGTATCTTTAGAAAATAAGAGAAGATACTGCAACAATGATGCAAGATGTGATAAAACAGGGAACTTTGGCAAAAGAATGCTTGTTAATTCAAAACATGACAGCAGAAATGAAAGAGTGAATAGATGGCTTGAATGACAAATTAGATAAAATTGAATAAAACAAGATGTAGGAGGAAATACATAAGAAAATTAGGAAAATAGTCCAGGGTTCCAACATCCTAACTGTAGAAAATTCAGGAAGAGGGGGAAAAAAAAGAGATTAATGTGAAATAAAAATTATAGAAGGCTATTGTTTTGGACTAAGCTCCTGCACTGGGCCCCAACAGAGACGACTAAAAATCAAGGTGATATCACTCACACTGAAGTTCTGCATTACCAAACAAAGTTGTTATCTGACCTTAGGAAAGAGAAAAGATAACAAAATTTCCCAAAGGGCCAGTTTCAACTAACATCACAATGTCATTCCCTCTGCTTTAAAACTTATCAAAGAAGGAATCTAATGTCAACCACATCAGTTTTGTTTTGTTTTTTCTTTTTTGGTACCGGGGATCGAACTTGGGACCTTGTGCTTACAAGGCAGGTGGCGGAACCACTGAGCTAAATCCCCGGCCCCAATCAGTTATTTTTCTAATGTTCTGTCTCCCTGTCCCCACTTTCCAAGGAAGGAAACTTTGAAACAACCAATCCTGTCTTTGTTCTGCTTCTATTTCATTTAGCCCTTCTCAGTCTATGAAGCCACCAACCTCTTCTGCTCAGCTCACTGGAGTATTCCATAGAAAAAGCATGCCTGGTCCTAGAATCACAAATAAAGCTAATTAAAACTTAAACTAATTTTAACTTTGCCTTTTGACAGAGAAAATAACTAATGAAATAAAACAAGGAAATTAAATCTACAAGACCTGTATCTAGACTGAAAGAATCGACTGTGTGAGCAGAATAACACGGTAGAAAGAGATGAGACCACCAGGACATCATTATGAAATTGCAGAGTATCTGCAAAAACAGAAGATCCTATAAACTTCTAGAGAAAAGCAAATCATAAACAATGGCTCATAAATCAAAATAGTCTGGGACTAGTCAGTAACTCAAAGCTAGAAGACTACAGAGCAATAAGTTCAAATTTCTGAAGGAAAATGGTATCTGAACAAGAATTTGATACCAACCCAAACCACTGAGCAAGTTGTAGAAATACATATTATCAGATGCACAAGGTCTCAAAATATTTACCTCCTACAAGGGAGTAAATCCAGAAAGGAAGGGAAAGAACCTGGAGGATAATGGTAAAGGGAGGGCCTAGATGACAGCTGTGTCACCAGCAGAGGGGGCAACTGATCCAGACAGGCACAGTGAGAAGGCTCTGTGGCAGTTTGCTTCGAGGAGATAGAACTGCCTGCCTGCCTGATGCGTCTAAACAGGTTAGGGGAACTGACCAGAAGTGTAGGGTTGGACTAATGGCAAGTATGTAGAAAACAAAGCAAACTGTAGGGAAAACAGAAAATGACTCAAGAAAAGAAATCAACATTAACAAAATGCCTTGGCAGAGACTGGATGTGGATAGAACAAGAATGCTTGTGTGGAGAAGGGGCATAAGGTGCCAAAGGACTAACACTGACTTCTTTCACGGTTAGAAGTCAACAAATGATGCAAAACTGAAACATCAGGAAGCAGCAACAGAAACAAAGGTGAATTCCAGCTAGATGTAATGGTGTGTGCCTGTAATCCCAG
This sequence comes from Heterocephalus glaber, assembly GCF_000247695.1. The sequence goes on along the minus strand of NW_004624747.1, from coordinate 9,922,663 downwards.
CAGCTCGGTGGGCTGAGGCAGGAGGATATAGCAAGTTCAAGGCCAACTATGCAACTTAGTGAGACTCTGTACCAAAAGAAAAAATTTAAAAGAGGCTGGGAATGTAGCTTAGTGTCAAGGGCCTGGGTTCCATCCCCAGTACCACAAAGGAAAAAAAAAAAAAAAGTAAATTCCAAAGGAATCAGTTAAGTGTTGAAAGAGGCTGCCTCTTGCCAAAACAGATAACTTTGGTAACAGACGTTATAGATCAATGTTGACTCTAAATCATGAGCACATATAACCTTGATAAAAACTTAAAAATAAAAAATAACATAAAGAAAAAGTATATGGGGACAGGAATGTATATAACAGAGAACTCAATTTTAGATAGGGAGGTTGGCCAGCTGGCCCTGAGCTGAGGTCTGAAGCAAAGTTGGGATAGGAGGGCAAAGCACATGATGCCAAGAGATGAACTAGAGGCGATTATAAAGGCTGAGAAGGGCCGGGGTGGGTGTGGCTTAGTGGTAGAGCAGGAGCTTAGCACACACAGGCCCTGGCTTTGATCTCCAGCAGCAAAAAAAAAAAAGGCAAAGCTGAGGAGGGACTGCTGGTGGCTTAGACCAGGGCAGTGATACAGAGAATGGGAGGCATGGAATGGATTCAGAAAGATGGGGGGGGGGCATGGCTTTAGCTCAGTGGTTCCAGCACCTGCCTCGCAAGCGCAAGGTCCCAAGTTCGATCCCCGGTTAAAAAAAAAAAAAGAAAGAAAGATGCGGGAGGCAGGGGAGGCAGAATCAAAAGGACGGAATGACAGAGTGGGATGTTGAAAGGGAAGGAGGTCAGGGCTTTTGGTGTTGTTGACAAATAGCCTTTCTATGAATAAGAAAGGAAAAATTTTTTCAAATTGGGTAGCGGATACTCTTGGCAACGTGTAGATAAGACAACTGTTTGAAGGTGACTGAGAAACACCACAAAAGACACTTACTCCATGCTTCCTGGAAACAAATGATGTTGACTCCGCACATTGCGGCCACCTCAACAATGGCCTCTATGCGTCTGTGGAGGGCAGAGACCTGATGATTTAAAAGTGAGGATTAGAACCCATTTACTTCTCTTGGTGAGACAATTTTAAGTTCATCCCAATGTACACAGAACAATAAACTTCCACCTGACCAGGTGCAAGTAGGCTGGCGAGGTTCTGATATCTGGTTCTCTCATCAGACCAAACTCTGCGAGACTAGCAGGAGGCACAGCAGCTCTGGGTGCCCAGAGAGCCCTGGACACTCCCTCCAGTTCCTTGCCTGGCAACGGGGAAACCACCACCTGCCTAGTAGGGTTGCTGAGGTGTGGAGGATGGTTCTGCTTGCTTGACACTGGGTGCGCTGGCACACGCGCACACACACACACACACAACTGCACCAAATCAGCTGCTCCCTCTTCCTGGCACAGTCTGCTTTGCACCATCCTGCATTCGAGGTGTTAGGCTTGCTTTGTCTGGCCACTTCCACTTCCTGTGTGTCTCTTATCTGTCAACAACTCATCTTTTTGGCTCCAAATCTTCATGTATTGGAGTGTGGCCTTGGGCAGGAATGTGCTTCTCTCCCCACATCCAGTATTCCTGGAGGTGTTACCCATGTTGTGTGTGTGTGTGTGTGTGTGTGTGTGTGTGTGTGTGTGTCCCCTTAAGCCTTCAGCAGACTCTCCCAGCCACCTTCCGATATCCCTGCAGCATACTATTTCCACTGTGCTAATGGTTCTTTGCTGTCTGGCACTCTCAGGACCCCACAGGCTCTTTGGGTGCAGGAAGAACACATGCTTGTTTCTGTGTCCTCAGCACAAAGTCTGGTTCCCAGGAGACATTCAGAATTGTTCGAAGGCAGACTAAAGGAATCAGGCTGGAAACCCAGAGGGAGGAAAAACTCTCTCCAATGCTCTTAGTCTCTTCCCTCAAGAGGCTGTGTACCCCAGGCTCCATGGATATTTCCTGCCAGCGTCAGTCATGAACACACATTTGCTCAAGTTGGCAGTGTGCAGTGTATTTCTAGGTGCTGTGTGTGTGGGAGAAATGACAGCTCTGACGCTACAGCCTGGCCATCTTGAATGACAGAGGGGCATGTCCACAAATGACAATTCTAGAGACCAAATTAAACAGAATCAGACCTCTTTATAGGGGTGGGTGGGTGAGTGGGTGGGAATGCTGGGCATCGAACTCAGGGTCTCACACATGCCTGCCACTGAGCTACATCCCTAAGACCCAGACAAATTTTAGTCCAACAAAAGCAAAGGAAGGACCAAAGTGAATGATGATGAAGAACCTGATCTGGAATTCAAATGACCTTAAATTTCTCAAGAACCCCTAATAAGTCTCCAGTGTTCAGAAAAAAGCTGTACAGAAAGCCATCACACTTTGAGGAGCTGGAGGAATGCAATGGAGTATATAAAACAAATGCTCTGGTGACACGCTGCTTTAGGGAAATACAGAGTGACATCACATTTATTTACTAACTATAAAGTCTTAAGTGGATGTCTGTCATATTCCTGTAAACCTGAAGGCACCATCAGCTGATGGACTTTTTGGACTTTTTAATGAGTCCCTACCTCAGGATTAAGGCAGAGGCATACAGGACAGTCCTGTCCATGCAGGCAGCCTCCTGACAGGCAGCTGAGAGGCAGTGTCCCGTGCAGAGAGCTTGAGTCAGACAAAGGGCACTCTCCTGGTTGGGAAATGGAACTTTGGATTAACTGTGTGACAGGAATTTGGAAAGGAAGGTGGAAAGAACAGTGAGGGCTGACAAGAAGACAAAGAGGGGGTGCAAACCAGAAGAAGAAGAGGAGAGTTGGGGATGTAGCTCAGTGGTAGAGTACCTACCTAACGTGCACAAGACTTGGGGCTCAATCACCAGTAGGGCCTCTCCAACAAAGAAAAATACATTTAGCCAGGCATGGTGGCACGTGTTCCTAATCCCAGCACTTAGGAGGCCAAGACAGGAGGAGCACTGGATTCAAGGCCAGCCTGGCCTACGCAGCAAGACCTTGTCTCAAAGAACCACCACCAAATACAACAACTACAACAACAACAACACAGAAGAGAAAAAAAGAGCCAAATATGCAAGCTAAAGAAAAGTAGGGAAGCCAGGGCAGAAGTATCTTGGTTGGTTGCCCTTTGAGGTGCCTGGAGACCTTGAGTGAGTAGCCATCCGGGGACTGTGATGTGTTCAAAACAAAGGGTGAGCCAGTTCCCCTTTCATGTATTTATGGTCAAGAGAGACTGTACCTGTTCTACCACAGGGGCTTCCGCAGGGAGGGGAGTCTTGTTCTGTACTAGCCCCACTCGCACGAGCTGGGGGCGTCTCATCTGCTCCTCCGCTGCCTCAAAGCCATGTCCCTGTAGTTCAAAGTCACCCTGGCAGGCAGCTTCAAAAGCTCTCCTGGGCAGATCGAGTGACCTAAAAGGGTAGGAAAGAAGGAAGAGGATTTCAATGAGATTTGCTGCATTTAAGAGCCACACGCAGAACAACAGTAAAAAAAAACCCCTCATGCCCTCTGTAGTTATTTTTTTTTTTTTTTTTTGTACCAGAGATCAAACTTGGGTTCTTACATTTGCGAGGCAGGCGGCAGAACCACTGAGCTAAATCCCTGGCCCTGTAGTCATTTTTTAGGTAGAGAGGAAGGGGCATCCCATTTCCAGAGTCAAAAGGGCCAGGGAACAGGTGGGCTGGGCTGTGCTTGCACACTATACTGAGCCTGGACTTTATCTGCAGTCAACAGGGAGGTGGCACAGTTAGGCCTGGCAATGGAGGGGTGTGCGTGTGTGTGTGACCCGTCAAGAGGTTGGTGTTTTGGAGTTAATAAACTCAGGGCAGGGATTAAAGTCCAGTAGTTCGTACAGAAGAGAGAATCAGTTCCAAAAAATATTTCTGAACTAGAATCAGAGAGTTATTCGGAGCATAGGAAATGAGGTGGCTGTGATAACAGAGAAGGGGCTTTGGAGAATGCAACTCAGGAGGTGGGCGGAATGGAGACCAAGAACTGATAGTGTGAGGCAGACCCTGTGGCCACTCACCTTTAAGGAAGTGGAGCCTCAGGTGAGTCCCTGCCTTGATGTGGTATAGGTGTTCAGACCAAAGGTCCAAGTGCCCATCCAAGTTTGTGGTTTATTAACAAAGGCTAGAGAGTTATTTATAAAACCTCCCACTAAAGTGACCACTGGGCAGACAGCAATACCTCCTGATACCTGCTGCATGCGGGAACTGGGTAAAACTCCCATGGACGCGGTTCACGGCCCCAGGCCAGGAATGGCTTACCATCTGAGGGGGAGAGGGTTATGAAATACCCAGAGAACACATCAAAAATAACCTGACAGCCATTATCTAATAATAATATTTCTCTCCTACTTCAAAGCACTTTCTTAAAGGCATTTCTTTCAAAATCACAGCCCTGTCAGCCTAAGCCCCCTGTCGCCGCCCCCTGCCAGGTACTTTCCATGTGATGGCCCTGACAGCTAAGAGTTCGGTTCCACCCCTGACAATCAGCCTGCTTTTCAAACAGTCAAGGTTCCCTTCCCTCTGGCAGGTTAGAAATAGCAGCGGTGCCCACACCTCGCCTCCCTTCCTTCCTGCACTGTGACTGCCTCAGACAGCCCCGAAGGGCCCCTCTCATGGGACTCAGCCCAGGGCAAGTCCTCCTGGGTAGACAGTTACAAAGCTTTCCCGGAGCTCCAGCCTGAGGATGCACAGGCAGTCCAAGGGGAAACACAGAAAGGTTGTGTGTGTCTGCTCCTCAAAGGCTGGTGGGCCCAGGAGCCAGATGGCCCACCAGAAGCATGTCCTTTTGTCTCAATCCAACAAGAAATCAGGCAGGATAAGCCTGGCTATACCAGTCACCTGGGAGATTTCTCTCCAACTTAGCCTGGGCCCACAGCTGTTATCTTTCTTTCCACCCTTTATCAGCCCCACTATTCTGCAATCTTGTCTACTTCCTCACCCTCTATCTACACTGAGTGCTGCCTCCATCCTGCTGGCCGAGGCTGTGCACCCCTTCATTCCCAGTTCCCCGCAGACCTCATTCTCCTAGGCCTGAGGCAAGGCAGGCCAGGCTCCACTGTGATGAACTGAATGTCCCTCCCCACCTCCCAAATCACATATTGAAATAGTAAAGTGATGCAGTCCTTGGATGAGCTTAGGTCATGAGGGTGGGGGCCTCAAGCATGAGATTAACACCCTTTTGAAATCATGCTGCCAGCCAGGCACAGTGGCTTGTGCCTATAATCCCAACACTGTGAGAGGCTGAGGCAGGAGGATTGCAGGCAGTTTTGAACCCAGCCTGGGCAACTTACCAACACCCTGTCTCATAATTTTAAAATTTAAAAAGGGATGAGGGTATAGCTCAGAGTGAAGGCCCTGGATTTCCCCAAGAGTCCTGTTAGGCAGGGTGGTACATGCCTGTAGTCCCAGATATTTGGGAGGCTGAGACAGGAGGATCATAAGCTTGAGGCCACATAAATAACTGCCGGCTGGGGATGTAGATCAGTGGTAGCAAACTCACCCGGCATGTCTGAGGCCCTGGCTTCAATCCCAGCACTGCAGAAATAAATACATAATATATATACACACACACAGAGGCCTGAAGGAGGCTGCTTGCCCTTGCACCTCGTGTGTACACAGCAAGAAGTCACCATCTGTACCTAGGAAATAGACAGACCCTTGCTAGATGGTGAATCTGCCAGTGCCTTGATCTTGGACTTCTGAGCCTCCAGATTGTGGGGAATACATTCCTGTTGTTGAAAGCCCACCCAGTCTGTGGTATCTTGTTTTAGCATTGCAAAAGGACTAAGACTGGGATTGATGTCAGGAAGAGGCAGATACCTGAAAAGGAGCCACAACTTACACAGTGAACTTCGTGCTGCCTGTAGCCCCCCTTTGATTCCAGTAGTTGACTTCTAGCTGCTCTACCCCTCACCCTGCTACTGAAGACGCATCTCTCCAGGCCTTATCTCCAACTTAAAGAAGGAAAACCTGTCACTTCCAGCCCTGGGCATTACACACCCTCTTGGGTTCTCCACTTCTCCCTTTAGGGCCAAAGCAGACCTAGCCTTAGGGCTCTAAGGTTCTGCTTCCTCAGCAACCACTCACTTCTGGACCTGCATCTTTCTCCCTCTAATGGCTCTTTACCATCAGCATTTCAAATTATTAAACTAGAGCTCTGTTATAAAAGAAACATGCTCATGGGAGGGCATTAAACAAGTAAAAAGGGTATAAAATGAAAAGCCCCAGTCCCAAACCTTAGAGATGACCCCTCTTAATGATGTTTTGTGCATTCTTAAGTTTTCTATAGAAGTGCAGGTATTACAAATATAGTGATATCAGCCTATATTTGTCATTCTTCAGCTGGCCTTTTTCACTTGGCAATATGCAGTCACATGCACTTTATGTTTCTGCCATTGATAGACTGCATAGGCTGCACATATATATATATATATGACTGTGGTCCCATAGGATTATAATAGAGCAAGGTGTGATGGCACGCATCTGTAATTCCAGCATTCTGAGAGACTAAGGCAGGAGGATTGCAAGTTTGAGCCCAGCTTGGGCAACTAAGCACTTAGCGAGGCCTTGTTGCAAAAAGTTAAAAAAATTTTTAAAGACTGGGGATGTAGCTCAGTGGAAAGGCTCTGGGTTCAATCCCCAGTACTTAAAATTATAATGGCGCTGAAAAGTTCCTAGCACGTAGTGACACAGCTGTCATGACATTGTAGCACAATACATTATTCGTGTTTGTGGTGATGCTGGTCTAAAGAAACCTACTCCACTGCCAGTTGGCTAAAAGTATATACCACATACATTTATGTGTAGTACATAATGCTTGATAATAATCAACAACTACATTACTGAATTTTGCATTTACTATATTTTTATCGTTATTGTACTTTTTCCACTTATAAAGAAAGGTTAATGTAAAACAAAATACTGTATTATACCTGCAGCAGCCTCATGTTTACTATACTGCCTAATTGCATCCAGAGGCCACATCAAAGGGTTGGGGTGTAGCTCAGTGATAGAGCACTTTCTTAGTATGTGCGAGGCCCTGGGTTTGATTCCTAGTACTGCAGAAGAAAAGGAAGAAGTACCCACATGACAAACCTATGCCACGCGAGTTTGTGTAAATTTGGCTCTCTGATGTTTGCATAGTCACAAAATCATGTAAGGATGCATTTCTCAGAACACATCCCTATCACCAAGGGACACATGACTAGATAGTGTGGACATCCCTCTGTCCGTACATACAGACCTACTAGATCCGCCATTAAAGCGGTTCGAGTCTCTCCCATTAAAACACACACACACACGCACACACGCACGCACGCAGAGGATGACAGCAAGAGCTCTAATACAGCCCCCTCTTGCTGTTTTCATAGGAGCTTCCACACACATTTTCCCTCAACTCAGCCCTCACCCCACACAACCTTCTCTGCCTTCCACTCACCAGCTCAGAACTGGGCCCTGCCTCTTTATCACTTAAGCCAGAACTGTCCTCACTTGATATCTCCCTAGCCCTTGACACCTTTTCCTGTCCCACTTTGAAGTCCTACTACCTACACATCCTCTCCTTCCTTTGACCGCCTCCCCCCCTTTTTTTGGTACCAGGCGTCAAACTCGGGACCTTGCACTTGCGAGGCAGGCGGTGGAACCACTGAGCTAAATCCCCGGCCCTCTCTGACCCCTTTAACATCCAGGTTCTCCAGAATTCCCTCTGCGCCTCTCACATTACAACTGTTCCTCCTCCACTGGGGATGTCCAGCTCTGGCACAAGTCCCCCAGCAGGCCCATCGCCACACTGTAAACAGCCACGAGAATCTCCATCTAGAGACACCCAAGGGTACCTGCAGGGGGCTGAACTGTGTCCTCTAATACCCAAAACCCATGAATGGGACCTTATTTGGAAAAAGGATCTCCACAGATTAAGGTAAGGACTTCAAGACACTATCAGTCTGTATTATCCAGGTAAGCCCCAACTCCAGCAACAAGCATTCTTTTAAGAGATACCTAGAGGAGAGACACAGGGACAATAGAAGGCGGCCATGCGGAGACAAAGGCAAAGACTGGCTGCCACAAGCCAAGGTACATCAGAGGCTAGAAGGATTATCTCCCAGAGAATTTGGAAGGAGCATAGCCCTGTAGACACCTAGGACTTGAACTTCTGGTTTTTGGAACTATGAGAATAAATTTCTATTGTTTTAACCTGCTCAGTTTGTGGTAATTGTGCTAGCTTTAGGAAGTGAATAGCATCCAAATCCAGCTCATCCCAAAGTGAATTCATCATCCTTCTCCAAAGGTGACCCCACCAGTCACCTTGTGGGTCCAAGCCAGAAGCCAGGCATAATCCTCACAGCCTGTGCTATCCACTGTCCACTGACCTCCTTGAGGCCTCTGGACTCCTGCTGCCTCTCCACCACAGGCTCTTTGTTTGCCTCTAGGCCACTCATCCTTCACCTGTCCTTTTCTAGTTCATTTTTGACACAATTAAGAAAGATAATTTGTAAAAGGCTTTCACCACTGCAAGAATGAAGTTCTACTGCAGCAGTACACATAGAGCCCCCAGGATCCACCCTGGCCACTCCTGCCTCCTCCTCCCTTGGGCATTCCGTGCCACCTTATGACAACATACAGTCCACTCTCTCACACATAGTCCCTGAAGCCATGTCCCCCGATGCTGGAGGCACAATTCTTGTCTCCAAATAAACTTTGTCTCCTTTAGGATGCAGCTCAAACACAGCGTGCTTGGGAACCCTTTCTGTCCTCCCTGAGCTCTAAACCTGTACACTTTTTTAGGCTTTCCTTGCATTCTTCTCTCATAGTGTAAAACAGCCATCGAAAGACAGAAAGCGGGTCCCGGAGGGGCAGCTCAGTAGTGCAGGAATTGTGGGAAGCCCTGAGTTTGATTCCAGCACTGAAAGAAAAAAAAAGTCCTGGGGGCAGGAGTCATGGTTTACTTATCCTAGTATCCCTGGTGCCCAAGACAAAAAATAAGGGATCAACAAATGTTCATTGACTGAATGAATACTCATTGGTTCTGGCCATCTTAAAACTGACAGTTAATGTTCTGTGGGGATTTCATCCTTTGGCACGGGCCCAGGCCCATTTGGCTCACTTATTTAGCAAACATTCACTAAGCATTTTTGTGACTAGCAGAGGAAGTAATCCAGAGAAGAGTCTCATGTGCAGCACTGAGAGTCCAGAGGAGGGGTGAGGACTCCAGAACTTCATGGCCATACCCAGATTGGGCTCTGAGAAACAAACAGGAGTTTAAGTGGGAGGTCAGTTATGTAACAACCGGAATTAATTTTCTCTCTTCAGTTAGATATTCTAAGTACAGAGGCTTACACCTTAGAGATAAAACCTGGAAGCACTACATGCTGAGCGGAAGAGAAACAAGAAGGGGGGGTGGCGCACTACTTGTGTTATTGTGAGCCAAGCTCCAGGGGACTCTGCAATCACTGGTCAACAGCTGTTGGCTAGTGTTTTACCACCCACTATAATCCCTCCCCATTCTGGAGTTCTCCAACTGCTAATAAAAATCCCTCTTTTGTGGTAGTCCTTGGCCTGACCTTAGCCCTACTCCAGAATGTGCCCCAGGTGGTCTTTTTTTATAGGAAACTTCTTTCTCTTTTCCTAATACCTTTCAGTTTTGCCTCTTCCTGCCACCCATGATCTTGTTCTGTTTTTCCAGAACATGCTCTCTTCACCATTAAAACAAAGTAATTCCAACCCTAGAAACTGTAGCCTGAGATTCCCCTTGCTGAAGATATCTTCTTTGGGAAGAAGCCCAATTCTAACATATGTCCCAGGTGACCAGTCTTCATAGGAACAGTGGAAAGTAGAGTACAGCATGGGCTCACTGGGAGGGCCTTGAAGACTATTTAGCTTCTCTTTGGGTATGAAAAACCTTTTCTGACAAGGCCCAAAGGCAGCTATTCTACCTTTACGATCCACTACCTGTGAAAATATCCTTGGAAGCCAGGTGCAGTGACAAACACCTGTAATCCCAGCACTAAGGATTGCAAGTTCAAGTCCTGTGAGGGCAATTTAGGGAGGCGGTGTCTCAAAATAAAAATGGGGAGGGTGTTGGGGTTGTAACTCAGTGGTAGAGCACCCCTGGGTACTATCCTCAGTACTACCACCACCACCACACACACACAAATCCTTAGATCAGACCTCCCTGCAGGAAGTCCACAGTGGCTATAAACCACTGACTCAATTAACACCCTTCAGTGACAAGTGAGCTGATCAAATTCCTGCTGCAAGGTCACTGGGTCAAGTCAAGGAGCAGGCAATTAAGCTGGATTGAGGAGGCAGGAATTTTAGCCAGGAACTGCTCAAGGTCAGAGTGTTTGCATTTCATTCTAAGAGCCCAGGAAATCCCTCATACAGTTTTAAGCAAAAGAACAACAGGGTATGATTTACATTTTAAAGAGATCTTTCTGGTTGCTGCAGAGTTTAAGAATGGTCTGAGAAGAAAGAGAGCAGAAGGTGAAGTGTCTTTTCCAGCTTTGTTTACACAGTGTGCAGCAACGTACTGCCCTCAGAAAGTCCTGGTAACGCATATAAGGCTTCCTGGAGGGGGAAAAGCATGTGTTCTGAGCGTGGTAACTAATTCCCCGAGCTCGTTGGTGGGTAGGTTTCCTTTGCTAATTAGATTCAGATTCACCCGGCCCCCACCTCCAAGTCTCAGTCACCTCAGCAAGGGCAGAGGGGCTGGGGCTGGACAATTACGTACACCTGCCAGGGGTCTCTGGTTGGAGGTACTAACCTGGCCAGAAACCACAGTGCAGGCCCAGCTCTAGGAAGGAGCTGGTCCCTTAAAGTGGGCAGGAGGATTGGGGTGGCCACAGAGATAGCTCTGGAGAGTAAAACCCCCTCCTTTCCCTTCCAGTTCTGGGCATCGTAGGTTAGAATGACTTCTAAGGGGGCCCCAGGGCTGTCACATCTAGACCTCCCACCGTCCCTGCGAACCTATGCAGGACTCAAATCACCACCCTCTCAGAGCCCTTCAGACCCTACAGTCCTCCCCCTGGACCCTGAGACCCAAACCTTGTGGCCCTCAAAACCCAGCAACTCAACCTCTAAGGTCCAGGACCTGGTCTCCTTGCCATAAAGAATGCGGTTCACTTCTTCCAACTCTACGAGTGGCAGGTACTTCTCTAAGCACTGCTCCAGCGACTCCCATTCGGCTCCCGCCATGGCTGAAACAGACAAACGTCAGACGTCAGTGCTGACCCCAGCTGTCTGCTCTTTGCCCCCTGAAGAAGGCGGCCAGACGCATGCTCCCTCCCCTCTATTTGTTTACCCTGGGCCCGAGAGCGCCACGTGCGGACACTCCCCCTTCTCTAGCAGCCAATCAGAGCTCCAAGGCTTGCAGACCCTCCGTTGGCTCTTCGCACCTCTTTAGACACGAGCTAGGACACGCCTTCTTCCCCATCTTCTCGGCGCACGGCCAATCAGAGCTTCAGAGATTCGCCAGCTGGACCCCTCCTTGCTCTTTGCACCTCCTTCGACCCGAGCCAGGACACGCCTCTTCCCAGCCTGAACCCTGACGCCTCAGGCGCCCCCAGCTGCTGAAGGTTGCTCCTTCCAGGCTCCCTACGGGAAAGCGTCGCACAGGTGTTGGGGGCGGCCTTCTTGCTCTCCTTCCCCTTTGTAGACTTCCTGCACTGTACCAGACTTGAGCATCTATGAGTTTGGTGTCCTAGGAGGTCCTGGAAGCAACTTCCCAAGGATATCTTGTAAATACAGCAGATTTAAATGATGTAAAGTGAGAAGGTATACTGTGCTGTGGATCCCAGGGGAAGGAGTGATTTCCAGCCTAGAAAGAGAAATCACTGAATTCCTCGTGGAAGAGGCTTCACTGCTAAATCAACATGCCTCAAACTGAACTTGAACCCCCTTTCTCTGGTCTGATTTTATTTTCTGATCTGTAGCCCTCATTTCATTAATAAGGACCGTTCACTCATGTGTCAAGTCTTTGGGAGGCATCCTGAAACGCCTTTATTTTCTTTCTTTCCTCTGTACAATCAGGCATCACGTTCTGTTAAATTTATCTCTCGGGTTTTGTTCAAATCCTTCCCCCTCCCACCTCATGCCTGCAATCATGTCATTTTTTGCTTGGATTGTTCTCAGTCTTCTAAATTATCTCTCCACCCCCACTGTGTAGTGGTCTAAAACGAATGTCTTCCCTTCCTTTGTATCTCTCATTCCGCGTCTCCCTCCCTGGGATCAATCACCTCCTTGCTCCATTTTGTGAACTGCTCCTTCTCCAAGATGTGTTGAAACATTACCTCCAGAAAAGGTTAAGCTCCTCAGCCCTTTACAGATACCTCTCCTAGTACATTTATCAAACACTGTTGCATAATCCAAAAGTGGCTCTGAACTACTTTTGTACCTGCAGGACTTCTGCACTCATTAAATGACTATTGAAGAAATAATTTTTATGGGATCAAGGACAAATTCAATAAGCCGGTGACATTTGAGCTGGACTTTGAAGCAGACATAGAAAATATTACTAGCTAGATTGCTTAATCCATTTTTCCTTATTCAGTGACAGTTTATTCATGAGGTCATTATAAAACTCACAAATATAAAACACTAACTTGAGAAGGATAAAAAGTTGTGTTCAATTTTTATATATGCTTAATTTTTTAGTCAGAATGATAACAAGACATTTCACCAGATCCCTTCTATGATGATCATTAAGAGAGACTTTAATGCAAATAAAAACAACGCTGAGATTCCACTTCACTCCAGAAAGAATGGCTGCTATCATGAAATCAACCAATAACAAATGCTGGTGGGGCTGTGGGGAAAGAGGAACCCTGCTCCACTGCTGGTGGGAGTGTAGACTGGTGCAACCACTGTGGAAATCAGTATGGAGATACCTCAAAGAACTAGGACTGGAAGTCCCATTTGACCCCGCTATTCCACTGCTGGGGATCTTCCCCAAAGAATTAAAAGAATCATACCACAGTGATATATGTGCACCCATGTTCATAGCAGCACAGTTTGTAATAGCTAAAACTTGGAAACAGCCCAAATCCCCATCAATTGGAGACTGGATAAAGAAAATGTGTTTTTTTTATAAAATGGAGTACTACTCAGCCATACAAAATGAGAAATTAGAGACATTTATAGCTAAGTGGATGCACATTGAGGCAATACTCTTAAGTGAAATAAATAGGACACACATGTGTAAATACCAAATAGTTTCTCTGGTGTGAGAAACTGAAAGTGTAAATAAGGACTAAATGTATAATAGGTAATGTGAAATAGGAAGAAAAGGGGCAAAGGGGAAGGAAGTGGGAGGGCTAGGGGAAAGGATAGAAGGGAATGGGATTAATATGAGAAAATGGAAAAATAGGAACAAAATCTTTGTAAATAGGGAGGACTGGAGGGGTTGAAGGGAGGGCTGGGCAAGAGTGAAAAATAAGAACCAAGAGAGACTATGTAAAGGTACAAATGTCCAATGATGAATGTCATTATATTGTATACCTAAAATGTACCAATGATTAGAATGAATAATCGATAATGTAAAATAGGAAGAAAAGGTCCAAAGGGGTAGGGGTAGTGGGAGGGGCAGGGGAAAGGAAAGAAGGGGAAGGAAAAAATGATGAGAAATGGAAAAAATGGAAATAAAGTCTTTGTAAATAGGGAAGGGTGGAGAGGGTGAAGGGAGGGCTAGGAATGGGGAAAAAACAAGAACCAAGATGCATTATGTAAAGGTACAATTCCCAATGAGAAATGTAATTGTGTTGTATACCTACAATGTACCAATAAAAGAATTTAATACAAAAAAAAAAGAGAGACTTTAGATTCTACCCTAGTTGCTTTCTGAAATAGCTAGCCAAATCCCACAAAAGTAATAACTGCTTAGAAGCATACACCAGTGATTTTTTTCCTTGTTTTGAAGAACAATTCTTTCTGTGCAACATTATGTGGTTTATGAATGTACAACCCATAATTTGGTAAATAAATAAAAACACGGGCAGGAAGGGTAGAACACACAACTTCAGTATGGAGGCTGAACCAGGAAGATCACGAGTTTGAGGCCAGCCCAGATTACATAGTGAGCTTAAGTTCAGCCTGGACTACATAGTGCGACTCAGTCATGAAAAAAATTTAAAAATGAAATAAAAAAGCCTTAGAGAGGGCATCAGAAAACCTGCAGTTCGGGCCAGGGATTTAGCTCAGTGGTTTCACCACCTGCTGCACAAGCGCAAGGATCCGAATTAGATCCCTGGTCCCCCAAAAAGAAAGAAAACCTGCAGTTCAGTCTGGGTTCTACAGTAACCTCAGTTTTCCTTTTGTAAGAAAGGGAGGGAAGGGGAGTGGGAAGACAGTGCAGAGATTATCTAGACCCTAGAGTTCTGTCTACTTCTTATAAAATATGATTCTAATAATCTAGTCATGTATAAATTTCTCTTATGCTTATTTATAAGCAGAGTTTCAGTATAGGGCCTGGTTCTATGGGAAAAGTTCATTTATTAAAAAATATATTAATGTCTGTTTTTAGGGGTTACTTTTAAATTCACAACATGCATTAATTTTAATCCTTAGGGAAGGTGTTTGAGGTACTGGGGGTTTTGCTCATTGACACTGAAGGATTACAATTGTATGATGATGATTGATGAGCAATTCTTCAAGTCTCACCTATCTTCTTTTCTCTGTGAGCTGGAGGTAGCTTATGTCTCCATTTAGTACTTTACAGCACACAAAGCTTTTGCATCTTCTGGCCCCATTTTATCCTCCCAATAATATGATGAGGTAAAGGGCAGGGGTCCTTGGTATTTGTCAGATTTCCAAGTTAAACTGGACATTTACTGGAAATGAAACTATAGGAGCCAATATCACACATGCAGTCATAGGGAAAAAGATCTGAGGTGATTTGATTTTTTAGTCACTTTTAAGGCACAGCTTATGGGTAAACTCATACTGACACGGCGTTCCTCAGCTCAGAAGTCACTGTTCTTTCTTAGGTAGGGCTTATTTTGTAGTTGTTCATGCTATTATCCTTGTTTAGACTTAAATGTCTCACATGAGAGAGTTTTGGAATAGAGCTCCAAAACTTAGGGAGAGGGAACTTTGCAGCGGAGCATGGTCGACCCCGCTAAAATCATGACACATGAGTTTCTTTGTCTCCCTGTAAGCGGTGTGAACTGTTTGTCCACTGCTTTTGCTTTGGGTCCCTGGCTTCTTCTCTCATGACTAGTTCATCTCATTCCCACAAGACAGTCTTTACTTCCAGTAAACTTTCTTTCTTTATTTATTTTTTGTTATCGGGGATCGAACTTGGGTCCTTGCGCTTGCGCGGCAGGCAGCAAAACCACTGAGCTAAATCCCTGGCCCTTTTAAAATTATTTTTAAGATTTTATTTTTAATTGACAAAGAATAATTGTATGTATTTATGAGATACAATGTGATGCTTCCGTGCATACATAACAGAATGATCAAATTGAGCATGTCTATCACCTCAAATTATCATTTCTTGTTAAAGAACCCTTGAAATACTTTCTTTTAGGTATTTTGAATTATACAATCCATGATTACTAACTATACCAGTAAAGTTTCATAATTCATCTTAGAGTTAGCTGATTTACACTAAAATGTACTAACAATTCCATCTTATTTAGTAGGGGATTTCCTACAGGAAGAGCCTCTGATGATGAAAAATCAGGCATGAGGAAAGGCCCTGAGAAAAATATTCAGGTCAGAAAATCCCTCCTCTCCACATCTGATAACATCATTTAGTATTATTTTCTGGAATATGCCGTCTTATGTATCTTACAGATTCTAATTGCTGATCTCCGTGTATCAGATGCTGCTGATCAATCAATCCTCCGACATTGAGGGCCAAAGAAAAAAAGACAATAGAGACTTGCATAATTTCAAAGTATGTGGGGGCCTGGGATGTCAGTGCCTCAGAGTGGGCAGAGACAAGGACTTTCTGAGCTAGCCACTATTTATTGAGTACACACAATAATTGGAGGGAGCATCAGGTGACTTAGGGGATGGGCAGTGATCCTGATCTTATGTCAATGCATATCTCAAGCTGATGAGGGCAGAAAGGAGAGCATTCCCACAACAGTAGGTGGGATGAATTAAGCTGATAAGGAGCTTGTCCCTCCTCAGACTTTTTGTATTACTACTTGGTTCTCAAAGAACCAGGATGCCTTTAGCTGATGTGATCTTGCTGTTGAGCGCCATATCCTTACAGACCACTGAAGCCTCAGCTGTGACCTGAGGAAAAACGGAGTTATGTTTCACATGCCACAGCCAGCTCACGAACAAGGCAGCATTGGGCCTTAGACAGCTGTAGTCATTCTTTAATTATGAAATGATTTTTCCTCAAAATTTATGTACAAATGTTCTCAACATCTGTGTACAGGTTCTCAACATCTCCTAGAGTATTTCAGCCAATTCGATCAGGCTTCCTGTCTCCCAACTCAAATTACCCTTTGATCTTGGTTCCCAGGGAGATACATTAGTTTGGGTGGAAGTTGAAGATCACAAGCATGAACCACCACACCCAGCTTTTAGCCTGCTTTCTAAAAAGACTACCCTTAGCTGAGGCAGATTTATAATCCTTTTCTTTTTACAAGACTCTTTTTTTTCTTTTTAAGAGAGAGAAAAGGTTTATTTAGCTATGGTTCTTAAAGGTTTTAGTCCAAAATCAGCTGGCTCCAAGGCAGGGTGGCACATAGCAGAGGGTAACAGTTCACAGTGGATGAAGGTAGCAAAGCAGCAAGAAAACCTCAACAGCATCTTTTTTCCCCTTTTGTCTTATCCAGACTATCGGGATTAGGGGGATGTCAAACCAATCAGTGTACTGCTTTAGTAATCACATGCCCTTAATTCCAGCATCACACACTCTAGCTTCAGCCACCTCTGAAAAAGCTACCTATGACTGCATGAGGCTTTAGGGGGACATCTATGCACAAGCCAAAATACCACATTTTCCAACTAGGCTCTGTCTCCCAACATCACATTTAGCTATAAACTAATCAGTGTATTAGTCCCTGTGATCCAGTCACCTCCCCAAAACCCCACCTATGAGCACATAAGGCTTTGGGGAGACATCTAGATATAAACCATAGCAACTGGCCTCCACTGTTGAGAAATTACATATTCAGCAGTATCTGGTTCAGTTTATTTTTTAATTAATTTTATTGGTACATTTTAGGTATACAATATAATGACATTCATCATTGGAAATTTGCACCTTTACATAATCTCTCTTGATTCTTATTTTTTCCCCCTTCCCCTGCCCTCCCTACTTACAAAGATATTATTTCCATTTTTTCATTTTCTCATGTTAATTCCATTTCCTTCTTTCCTTTCCCCTACCCCTGCCACTTCCCCTTCCCCTTTGCCCCTTTTCTTCCTATTTCACATTATCTATTATACCTTTTAAGACTCTTTTTTTGTGAGACAGGGTCTCACTCTGCAGTCTAGGAGGCCTAGAACTCACAGCGATCCTCCTGCCTTCCAAATGCTGAGATTACAGGTGTGTTGCACCATGCCTGGCTCTGTAAGACTCTTAACTCTCTTTGTGCCTTGGATATCTAGGACTCAAGTAGTCTAAGTTCTTTAGTGGTTACAACAAAAATACATATTGGTATGGAGGCCCGCGCCCTTGAACTGCATCATGTAGTACAACTCTGTTTACTGGGAAGTTGCTGGTTTAATATCTCATGGTTCACCTCTCTCTGATTAGTTTCCTGGCCCATGCTCTCTTAGATTAGTTTTGTGGGATCCTTAATTGTAACACTTCTGAGTTATGAAGAATATGTATCAGACCCAATTTTCATAAATGTTCTTGCTTTATGTAACAGATAACTATTTACCTGCTTGTATTTTGAGAAATAGTAGTCTAAAAGAAAGAACACTGGACTGGTTTTACTATTAAATAACTATAATTTTAGGTAAATTATTTGACATTATTTCCTAGTCTCTAATTAAAGATATTGGGCTAATTCCTATAAATTCTATAATTTTCATACTGGTGGATTGCAAGGCTGTTTTAAGAATCTGGGTATCTAGCCAGATGTGGTGGTACCCCCCTGTAATCCTAGTACTCTCAGAGATTGAGGCAGGAGGATCGAAAGTTCAACCCCACTTTGGGGAATTTAGAGACTTAGTTAGACCCTGTCTAAAAATATATATATAAATAAATAAATTAAAAGGGCTGCTAGGAATGTGGCTCAGTGTGAAGGCCCTGGGTTCAATCCCCAGTACAACAAAAACTGACAACAATATACCACATGTTACCTAACACCTCTAGAGAAACTTCAGTATTAGGGTTTCAAGGCCAAGGGCTGGGTCTTACTTGCAGTGGAGTGCCATGGGTCTGGTAAGTTCTGAACTATACTAGCTATCCAAAGACTTAGGCTTTAGCCATCCTACCCCCTTTAGTCACGTAATCATAGACAAGTTACAACATTTTTAACTCTCAATTTCTTTATCTAAAAGTAATACCTATCTCCTTTTTTGTTTCTTTATGGTTATTTTGTTTTGCTTGCTTTTTTTTTTCAATATTGGAGGTTGAATCCAAAGAGCACTAGCTACATCCCCAGCCTTTTAAACTTTTTTTTTTTTTAATTTTAAGACAGGGTCTCCCTAAGTTGCCCAGGCTGGCTTTGAACTCCTGTCTCAGTCCCTGAGTAGCTGGGATGACAGACATATGCTCCCATTCTCAGCTCTATGTTATTTTCAATTAAGGGAACGGTGTTTGAATATAATTCTTCCATGGAAAATTAAAATTATACTGTCCTTAATGTACTAGATACTTATCTGTGAGTTATTTTTCCAGTGGTAATAATGGCTTTGGTTTGGATGATTTATAGCTTTCCTACCAGTTCTTCTGCTGATAAATAGCATATATTTGAAAGATGGATAATTTTGAGGAAGGCTCCAATCTGAGACAATCAAAATTGACTAATTTCATCAAAATTTATGCTGAAATTTAGTTTATGACCATCACAAATTTGTCTATAATTATTTGAAGTAGCAAACTAAGCCTAGGCTCGTGTTATCATCAGGAACGCAAAATCCCAGGTTGAATCTTCAGGCCCCAAATTTCATCATACCAATGTAGTAAACAAGTCTTTCTCTCTACCACCTTCTCTTCCTAAAACAATTGGGTAAGTATGTAATGGGATCAGTAGCTATATAGGTAGCATTCAGGGATGTTCAACTCTCTACAAGCTCAGTGTGAGTCAACAGTGCTTTGTGGCTACCAAAAGAGCTGATAAAGTCTCAAATTGCATTATGAAAAGTATAATGTCCAGAAGAGGTCTTTAGTCTACGAAAAGCAGAAAAAAAGAGACAGTGTTGGAGAGACCATCTAGCAATAGCAACAGGAGTTGAAGGTCCCAGGACCATTTATCTAACAAAACAAAGCAAATGAACTTGGGAAGGATATTACTACTTAGATTTCTGGAGGGGGTCACATATGAGAGGTCTACATTTGTCCTATTTATTTTAACAGAAAGGACTTGGAGTCAACGGAAAGAAACTGAAGGAGGCAACCAGGCATGGGGCACATCTGTAGTTCTAGCACTTGAGAGACCGAGGCAGGAAGATCACAAGTTTGAGGCCATCCTGGGCTGCATGAACAGTTTAAGGTCAGCCTAGATGACATAGTAAGACCTTGCCTCAAAAAAGAAAAAGAAAAAGAAACTAAAGGAAGCATATTTTGAGCAATACCGTTATTTCCAACAGGAGATGTCAGAAGATGAACCAGGCAGTCTGTAAGCTATGAGTTTTCAACCATTTAGGGTGTTCAAGTACAGTCTAGATGGCCACTTGGTGGGAGTATTGTAGAAGAAAGTCAATCGTGAGAGGGGGTGAACTAGAGAAGCCGTGATACATGTGTATTGCTGTAACATGAACCAAAACAACAACAAAAAACTTGAGAAGGCCATAGAACCATAAAAAAACATTATCTGAAGAAGTGAAAGTCAAGAGATAGGATCTTACTGAAGAACTAGGCAATGCCAAGATTTGATTATTACTAAATGTTGTTATTTTTTTAAAGTGTGCTTTGTTTGGGTTTGAAGGAAGCTAAAGGACCACTTTATCACAAGAGTATGTGAACCAAGATTCTGAAACTAATTA
Organism: Heterocephalus glaber; assembly: GCF_000247695.1. The sequence continues at coordinate 9,902,522 of NW_004624747.1, read as the reverse complement.
GGGAAGGGAGTTCTAGTCCCAGAAGCAGGGGATGAAACAACTATCTCATGGTCACAAGGAACAATTTCAACTTGGAAATGGTTGTATCTGGGGCTAAGATAGGGGACAAAACTCTGTATGGGGTTAGGAGGCCAGGCAATGCTCAGTCTTGATATGAAACAAGTGTATAGGAAGAATGAGGTGGCTGTTTGGTTAGGCCAAACAGATTTAAACAGAACTTTACCATCTATAGCTAACTGCCAACCTGAAATCCTTCACACTATTCTGAGTGGTTGTAGTATATAGTAACAATCAGGTAGAAGGCTTACAGTTTCATAATAAGTTATCAGGTTCTGTGCCCCCCAACAATCTTACTGCTGGCAAATTCAGCCCATCTTAAGTATTGGACCAGTCTTGCCCTTAGCTCCAGAATCTGTGTTCTTCAGATTTCTGTCTTGCTGCTATCTCTATCCCTGAACTCCAGTCAGTAATTCAATCTCAGTTTTGTTTCCTGAAACCCCAATCTCTGTCTGATATCTCAGTGCACAGTGCGCTTCTGCAGTCTCTAGTCAAAAAGAGCTTCTTCAGCCTCCTACTACCTATCCTGCTGGGCTTCTGAGGGGCATGATTTGGGCAGCACAACTCCATTTCTGTAAATCATGTACTTTTCCTATTCATACTCCATGGAATTAGTTTCATCAGTTCATAGCAAGCTATACAGTTTGTCTCACAAGTGCCATTCAACAGTTCTCTTCACTGGTTAATTTTATAAATGCATATTGAATGAACCAGACATTGTGCCAGGCATTGGGGTCAAATAGGAATAAGTCATATATGGTGCTTGCTCTCATAATCATAATCATAATAATGGCTTCTCTTTCTGAGCATCTACTATGTGTCAGACATGGTGCTAGGCATTGTGCAAGGCCTGTAGGTGACAAACTTTATAGACACAGCACAGTAGCTATGTTCACAGTGTTAGGCAATAACATTACCAAAAGTGCCACACAAATCCAGAAGTAGGGAGAACAAACTCCTGGGCCAGAAGGAGTGCACAGGAAGGTTAATCTAAGAAGAAGGAAAACAGGGGGAAAAAAGGCAACCATTGCAGAGCAGCCAGTCTGTCTGGAACTCAAGAGGAGAGAAAGAGTTGCACTAGGAACAATGTATGGGAAGCAGATCTAGAGAGTGCTGGAGAGGGCTGTGCTGAAGAAAAACTCTAGCTGTGAAACCCTTTCCCATATTTACAGGAGAAAATGATTGCATAAATTTGTAAAAACCAGAAGGATAAATCATAAGCCTAAGCATTATCCAATTAAAGGAAGGAAGATTGCAGACTGCTTAGTCACCTACAGAGAGAGTGGCGAGTTCACAAAATGAGAGAAGATGATTACATCACTTAAGTGAGCATTGATCAACGTACTTGGCAAGACAAGTGGAAGTGTTTTTCTTTTAAATAATTCAAGCCTGCTGGCTTCCAACTCAGTTTACAATAGGATAAGAGTCTGCTATATATAAAGGTGTATAGTAGAATGGTGAATGAGTAGAATTCAAAGAAGGAATAAATAAAACTTAAAATTTCAACTAATGGTGCATAGACAAAAATCGCAGATGGCAATACACAATAGCCTTCATTCAAAAACGTTGTATAAGGGGAAGGAAATGCTGTTTGTTTCTTGACCTGTATTATAACAGACACAACCCATTAAATGCTATTATAATCAGAGGTAATCAAGCTTGACTATCCAAAGACATTTCCATTTCTGATGGTCTATTTCTATAAGATAGGCTTAACACAAAATCTGACAAATTTTCATGGCTGAGTTGCTCATATTTCCCTTAATATTTTTCCTGAGCTAATCGGTACAGAACACAGTAGGGAAACAAATGAAACTAAGAAATATTGAAGTTATAGGCATATAATATAGGGTTATATATTAATACTATTTAATAACTCTCCCATCCATTGGGAAGTAATACATATCATTTTATCAGAAGCAATATGGTACTATCGAAAAATCCCAATTTTTTTTTTTTTTGGTACCGGGGATCAAACTCGGGTCCTTGTGCTTGCGCAGCAGGCGGCAAAACCACTGAGCTAAATCCCCGGCCCTTCAAATTTTTTAAGTTTCCATTTTTGTATGTATAGGTTTTATAACCCTGAGTAAGTTATTTAACTTTTTTGGACCTTACTCTTTTTTGGATGGTATCTCACTATGTTGCCCAGGGGGGCCCTGAACTCCTAGGCTCCAGCGATCCTCCTGCCTTAGCCTCCCCAGTAGCTAGAAATACAAGCAGGCCCAGCTACTTTATTTTTCTTTAGCATAAGATAACAGTACTTACTTCAAGAATGAAATGAAAAGCAGATCTGAAATAATTAGCTGTGTAATGCTCAGCTCTCAGTAGGGGCTCAAACAGTTAATTTTCATCCACTTTCCCCCTATGGTGATATTACCACTTCTCAGGAGGTTTGGAAAGCCCATTTTGAAATTGTCTGAGGCACAGCCCCTGCCAATAACCTTAGTGTTGATACTCAAGAAATATCTTCCCTCATCTCTCTCTCTGATAGATTTTACAAAGGAAGAGAGACAGACAGACAGACAGAGACTGAGAAGGAGACAGAAACAGGAAGAAGAAAAGGAGGAGGAAGAAGAAATGAAAGAAAGAGAAAGAAAGAAAAAAGAAAGAGTTAAACTCAGCTAAATTAATGGATCATCAGAGGTTGGAGATATTTACAAATAAAGCACAACTGTGAAGTATTACTATTGCTAAGCTGTGATGTTTTGACTTAAGGACTTAAAGATATTTTCAATTTACAATAGGTTTATTTAGGGGTAGCCCCATCTTTAATCAAAGAGCATCTGTAATTGGATGTCTGAAAGTAACACTTGAAAAGTTGAGAAAAGTGTTAAGCAAAGAAGAATTTTGGGGGCTGGGTATGTAGCTCAGTGGTAGAGCTTGCCTAGCGTGTGCCGGGCCCCAGGTTCACCCTCCAGTACCCCAAAAGGAAAAAAGAAAGAAAGGCGTTTTGGAAATTAGTTTTTGATAAATTCTTGTACATTTAGACTTCAGCTTTGTTACTTTCTAATCAGATCTTTCCACGGAAAGGATGATGCAAAACAATGGATAAGAGAGACTAGCTGGGAGTTAGGAGAAAATAAAAGTAGAGAAAATACATGGAGACTATCCAACCAGCATAGGGCCTAATTAAAGTATTTTGAAATTCTGTATTACTGTAGAACTCAAGCCTGGTTGCTAACAATTTTAGAAGTCTCATTTCTGAATCTTATTATATTAAGGGCTATTACACTCTCCTGAAATAGAACAGTTGATTTTTAACTCAGTATACCTTAAAATGAATTTATTTTCCTCCTAATGCCCTTCTTTGAGCTTCCCAAACTTAAAAACTGAAGTCTGATTCTTTGCGCTTACGTTAAACGGGTTACTGTCACTGCTGCTTGTGAAATGTCTTGCATTCTGGGCCCTCTCCAGTCTCACCGCTTCCGCCCTCATCACCTTCCTTGTCCATCTTGCTGGCATCGTTGTGTCAGCTGGGAAGCTATATTAGCTAGAAAGCTTATTCTTCCTATTTCCATGTGTTTGTCTTCCAGCACAGCCTTTTCAAATTAATTTTTCCCACTATAACACTCCCATCCTCTGTATATCTTTGTTACAATACCTGACAGATTGATTTATAGATAATTATTTATGAGATAAACATTGGTTAGATCTCAAGCAGTTTAAAAGAAGGAGCTATTTTACCTGTGCCAGTAGTGCTTAGTGCAGGATCTTGCACATGGCTACGTGTCTTCATGCAAGTTATTTTTCATTTATTTGTTTGTCTATTTTTGTAGGGCTGGGGATTAAACCCAGGACCTGAGGTATGCTAGTCAAGCACTCTACCACTGAGCTACATCCCCAGCTCTCCTCCTCCTCCTCCTCCTTCTTCTTCTTTTTTGAGACAAGGTCTTGGTGATTTGTCCAAGATTACCTTGATCTTGCAGTCCTCCTGCCTCAGCCTCCCAAGTAGCTGGCATTACAGACATGTGCCACCATGTCCAACATTTGAACAAGTCATTTAATGGCTCTGTGACCAAATTTCCACATCTGTAAAATGAGGATAATAGTACAGGTTGAACAACCCTAATCCCAAAATTTTAAATACAAAATTCTGCAAATGGATGTAACAATGATGCTCAAAATTCAGATTTGGAGGCATTTCAGACTTTAGATTTTTGCCTGGGGGATGCTCAATTTTTAGTCTATGCAAATATTCAAAAAAATCTGAAATATATCTAGTTCCTAGCATTTAGGATAAGAGAGACTTAACCTATAACTATCTCAGAAGATTGCTGTATTAAATGAATGTGTGTACATATCTTTAGGTAGTATTATATATTAAAGTTTTTGTACTATCTTTCATATATGTTAGCTTTTGTATTGTAACGCTCAAAAAGTGACTGCTTTCTTATTCTGAGCAAATTCCTTTTTTCCTGACTTTTGACAGTCTCTGTTATCATTACTCCTCCCAGTTAGTCCCATTGTTCCCCAATACCATTACACACAGCCCCCATTAGACCAGGATCCCATTCTCCATAGGCTGATAGAAATACTCTATGCATGTCACTGTGCCACTTCCATTCTGGAGCATCAACCTTTTATACTCTGCACTCACAAATCCCACCCATGCCTTTCTTTAGATCCTGATCAAATTGTTCCTCTTTGATGTCTTCACCAACAGTTCCCTCTTACATCTCTGTCTTTTTTGAGATCTTCTGGCATTTAGAGTCTGTGTCTTGGTTTAGGTACACAAGTTTCTTGTGTTTATCTTATCTCTCCAACAAGAGTGAAAGCTTCCAGAGGACCAGCTTGTATTTCTTTCATATTTCCTACTGTATATGGCATAGTCTGGCCTTTTATTCATTCACTTAACAAGAATTTCTTCATGCATACTTAATATACAATAGTAGGCAATGAACTATAATACTTAATAAGACAAAGTTATCTAATTTTGAATTGCCTCCATTCTAATGGGAAACTAGAGATACAAATATTCAGAATTCTGTGTAGTCAGTGCTATGGAAGATTTTATAGCAGATGATTAATATTCTTGGGTCTGTTAATTAGATAAATGTGGGTACTGAGCAGAGTATGCACAGGCTGAGTGACTGGAAGTGAGGGCTCCTAGACTGAAGCAACAGCTGAGGTGAGATGTGCTGAAGGCCCGAACTAACTTGCTGGATATAGAGCGGATGGTGTAAGAGGAACTGTGGAAAGAAAAATAAAAATGATCTTAACCACAGAATATGGAGTATAGAAGACGGGGACCTTCAAGATGCCTCAGGCTTCTTGCTTGAGCACTGGTTTAACACGTTCCTGCCAGCTTGAACCACTGCTGGTACATGCTTGACTCTCCCACCGGGTGGCTTATACCACTGCTGGTACAAATAGACTTAATCACTTTTATCAGTCTTTTTACTAATAAAAATAATACAAAGCCACCGCCGGTGCAAATACCACCAGTGTTTCGAGCCGCCCAGCAGTGAGACATGAATTATGGTCTCCTTGTGCTTGTGTTAATGATACAGCCATTGAGAAAATAAAAGACGTGAGAGAAAGAAAGCGAATCTAGCGATTAAGATGCCATGAGACCTAGAGAGAGTGGACTAGAGAAGTTTTAGCGAACAGTGGAGAAAGATGAGAAGTAGAAAATTCCTGGGACAGAAATATTCGGAAAAGTTAGAGCAGATGCAGGAAGAAGCAGGCATCCTAGATCAGAGCGCCAGGCAGTGGTTAATGCTGATGTGAGACTGATTTGCAATTGTGTATTGAATTCAGTGTTTGGAGACTATTGAAATGGGTGAAGGTGGTCCTTAGTAGGAATTCAATAAAGTAATTGAATAGAGGGTAAGAAGGGGTCAGCAGCGAAGATCAACTTTCAATAAGCTTGGAATAATAGGAAGGAGAAAGACCAGATCTTGTTTGGAAAAAACAACAAAAAAACTCTTGTAAAGAGGAAAATGCAGAAGAGAGGGAGAAAGCAGTGTACTACGGGACTATGTGCGGGTGAGGGAATAGAGAGGGTTTTATTTTGGTACTAGGGATTGAACCCTGGCCCTGTGTATGTATGTATGTGTGCATGTACATATGTATGTATTTATGCGAGAGGGTCTCATTAAATTGCCCAAGCCTGAACTTGAAATCCTCCTGTTTCAGCCACTGGAGTGGACAGGATTTTTAGGGTAGTGAAATTATTTCATCTATTCCATATGATACTATAAGATGAATATATGTCATTATATAGTTTCCACAATGTATAGAATACAGGACACCAAGAGTGAACCTTAGTGAAACTCTGAACTTTGAGTAATCACGATATGACGTTGGTTCACTGATTGTAACAAATGTACCTCTCTGGCGCTAGATGTGGATGACAGTGGGGGAGGCTGTACATGTGTGGACAGGAAATACATGGAATATCTTAGGACTTTCCACTCAGTTATGTTGTAAACCTTACATAAAAAAAAAAACTTTTGCCAGGTATAGTAGCCTATCCCTGTAATCCCAGCTACTCAGAAGGCTGAGGCAGGAGAATTAGAAGTTCATGACCAGCTTAGGCATGTTAGTGAGACCCTGTCTCAAAGGAAAAAATGAAAAGGGGCTGGAGATGTAACTCAATGGTAGAACGCTTACCTGGTATGCTCAAGGCCCTGGGTTTAAACCTGAGTAATCAAAATAAATAAAGTCTACAATAAAAGGGTAGAGGAGAATTGGGAAATCTTCATATTGTAGAAAAACTATGCAAAAATATTTCATATTTATATAAATGGAAATTCCATTTCTTAAAGAATAGAGGGTAAAATATTTTAAAAAGCTGCCTATACTCAAGATGAAACAGAAAACCTGAGGCATTCTGACACAGTAGATAGAACATTTAACCCCAGAAAGAAGAGACCTGCTTTGGATCTTAGCTGTCACTGAGTAATTCCCATAATTTCACAAGGTCTGTTTTCTCAGCTGCAAAAATCTAGGGGTTGATGTGTGATATCCAAAGGGCCTCTGTGTTTGGCATATCTGTGCTTATATTTGCATGTAGTCTAACATAATGGATAAGTGTATGGAGTCTGGAGTTAGAATGCTCAGGTTAAATCTCAGCACTTCATACCCAACCTGTGTGACCATACACAAGTTACAAGACTTACTGAGCTTTGGTTTCCTCATCTGTAAACTAAAGATAACAGTAAACACTTTCCTGGGTTATTGTGAAGAATCAATTAAAAAATCTAAAAAGTGCCTGAAACCATAAATACTAGGTAAATATAAGATACTGTAAATACAGACTATAGATCTGTTATTCTGATACCTTTTGCCACCACTTAGGGCACAAAACTCTGCACCTATATGTAGTTGCAAGGAACAGAAGGTAAATGGAATTAACCAATTGGAGTTTGTCAGGTTCCCCTTTTGGGAAAGGAATGAAAGGAATCTTAAAAGATCTGAGTGGTCAGGACCTCTGGGTTATGATTCAGCCACAGTCAACTGTCAAATTTTCCCACAGCTCAGTGGAAAGTCACTGAAAACACCATAAAAATAGTACAAACCTCCTTCAGTGTTACTCTACTAGGATGCACCGCTGACTCAGGAGGTCTGAAATACTGTATTGGTGTCCTGGCAGGGACAGGGATCTAAGCAGACTTGGCAGATTTTTTTCCAACCATAATACTAAGTATCTGCAACTGCTTTTGCTTATACTAGTGATGCTGCCAGACTTGAGCCTGTGAGACCTTGTTGTCAGCCCAGTTGCAAGGCATCAAAGAAGAAAAGTTTCATGGTCCAAATTGTTTTTCAGGCAGAAACAATGATGTAGTAAGTATCACGGGTTATTTCAGAATTTAGAATCTCAAGCGTCAATCCCCTGGACTCCCTATCGTCTCTGTGGATGAAGAATGCAAATGCTATGCATGTCAGAACATGCCAAAACAAAACCCATCACTCTGCAGAACTAATACTCACTAATAGAAAACAGAGTACAGAGCCTGGACTGAGAGTGTAGCACAGTGGTAGAGTGCTTACTAGCATGCATGAGGCCCTGGGATTTATCCCCAGCACTGGGGTGGGGGTGGGGATATGAGCACCACTTTGACAGAGCATTTATTAATGATAGTCACTAAGATTAAGTTTTCTCAACACCAGCAGAAGTTTCATCTGTTAATGTAACTGTCTGCAGTTTAAACAGAAGCAGAAACATCCACGTATTTGCCTGTTCTAATATCTTTCAGTCTTCTTGGATCATGTTCCCAAATTTGAGTTCAAGATCCTTTTTTTTTTTTTTAGTTCCGGAGATCAAACTCTGGTCCTTGCGCTTGCGCAGCAGGCGGCAAAACCACTGAGCTAAATCCCCGGCCCCTCAAGATCCTTTTTTATCACTCTGATTATTTCATGTTTTTTCTTTTTCTAGCCTTGCGCAGGACACTTGCATCTAGCCCTACATCATGATGTTCAAGTAACTTAGGGGTTGGTGATCCAGTCCAAAGCCATTTTTACTTCTTACTGTCCCCTTTCAAGAGCAGAGATGGCATGAATCATAGCTGATCTGGATTTCCCCCTATACTAAGGCCTACTCAATACAAGAATAGACTGAAACCTAAGCCTCTTGCTAGATTTTTGATGCCATTCACCAGACATTGGTAGTTCTAACATACTTTTTTTTCTTTTAAAAAATTATGTGTAGTGGCCGGGGATTTAGCTCAGTGGTTCCAGTCCCTGCCTCGGAAGCACAAGGTCCTGAGTTCGATTTCCGGTACCCAAAAAACCAAAAAAAATTGTGTGTACATTTGTTGTTTTTAATTAACACATAAAAGTTATATATATATACATATGTATACAGGTATATATATATACACACACACATATATCTATACAGGTATATATACACATATGTATGTATAGATACTATGTGATTTTCCTTTTTCTTTTTTTTTTTTGGTACTGGCAATCGAACTCAGGGCCTTCTGCTTGTGCAGCAGGTGGCAAAACCACTGAGCTAAATCCCTGGCCCTGTGATTTTATTTTTTTGAGACAGGGTCTTGTTATGTAGTCCAGGCTGGCCTCGAACTTTCAGCAATCCTCCTGCCTCACCCTCCCAAGTGCTGGGATTACAGGTATTACCACCACAGCAGGCCTCAGGTGATGTTTTTGTTTATTTGTTTTTTAGGTACCGGGAATCGAACTCAGGACCTTGTGCTTTCAAGGCAGGTGCCAGAACCACTGAGCTAAATCCCCGGCCCCCCCTTTTGATTTTTTTTTTTTGGTACCGGGAATTGAACTTGGGTCCTTCCGCTTTTGAGGCAGGCCCTGGAACCACTGAGCTAAATCCCCGGCCCTAATGTGATGTTTTGATACATGAATATTTTATATAATATTCAGATTAGGATAAGGATATCTATCTTCTCAAATATTTATTATTTCTTTGTGGTAAAAATACTCAAAATTCTTTTTTTCTAGCTTTCCTGAAATACATAACACATTATCATTACCTATAGTCACCCCACTGTGCAATAGAACATAAACATCTTAACGTAACTTATACCCATTAACCCATTAACCATTGCTTCTCCATTCTTTCTTCTTCACTCTTCTCCACAGCTGGTGACCACTGTCTACTCTCAACCTCTATGAGATCAACTTTTTTAGACTTCACAAGAGTGAGATCATGTGAAAATTGTCTTTCTGTGCCTGGCTTATTTCACTTAACATAATAACTTCTAGTTTCATTCACATCATAAATAAAAAGATTTCATCCTTTTTATGTCTGAATAGTATTCCATTGTGTGTGTGTGTATAATTTTTTTCTTTTTCTTTTTTTTTGGGGTGTGGTGGATTGGGAATTGAACCCAGGGCCTTCACACTAAGCTACATTATCGGGCCTTTTAAATTTTTTAAATTTTGAGACGAGGTCTCTCTGAAAGTTGCCCAGACTGAGCTCAAACTTATAATGCTCAGCCTCCCAGAATGCTGAAATTATAGGTGTGTACCACCCACCATTCCTGACTTTTCCTGTCTTTTCTTTTCTGTTTTTCTCTTCCTTCCTTCCTTCCTTCCTCTCATTTTTCCACGGAGCTTCATCCCCAGCCCTTTTTAAAATATTTTACTTTTGAGATAGAGTTTCACATAGTTTCCCCGGCTGGGCTCAAACTTGTGATTCTCCTGCCTCAGCCCCCTCAGTAGCTGGGATTATAGGCATGCACCGCTGTGCCTATATATACTACATATAT
>NW_004624747.1:9867381-9892169 GCF_000247695.1 Heterocephalus glaber | reverse complement strand
GGCACTGGAACCACTGAGCTAAATCCCCAGCCCTATACTGTATATTTTTTATCCATTTGTCAGTTGATGGATGCTTAGGTTGTTTCCACTTCTTTCTTTGCTATTTGAATAGATAGTATTGCAACAAACACAGGAGTATAATATCTCTTCATATCAACTTTATTTCCTTTGGACATATACCCAGTAGTGGGCTTGTGGGACCATGATGGCTGTACTAAATTACAATCCTACCAGTAATATATAAGGGTTCCCTTTTCTCCACAGCCTTACCAGTGTTTCTAATCTTTTGTCTTTTTGACAATAGCCAATCTAACTAAAATGAGATGATATATCATTGGGGTTTTGATTTACATTTCTCTGATAATTAGTGATGTTGAGCATTTTTTATATATCTGCTGGGTTTTTCTATGTCTTCCTTTGAGGGCTATTTATGTCTATTATCCATTTTTAAATTGGATTACTTGGTTTTTGTTTTGTTGCTATTGAGTTATTTAGGTCCTTCCATAGTCTGAATGTTTACCTCTTATCAGATGTATAATTTACAAATATTTTCTTCCACTATAGGTTGTCTCTTCATTCCATTTATTTTGCAGAAGCTTTTTAGTTTGATGTCATCCCATTTATCTGTTCTTGTTTTTGTTTCCTGTGCTTCTGGAATCTTTTCCCAAAAAAATCCTCACCCATCCCAATGTCTATATTTTCTTTTAGTAGTTTCATAGTTTCAGGTCTTGCATTTTAGTCTTCAATCCATTTTTAGTTGGTTTTTTGGTATATAATAAGAGACAGGGGTCTAGTTTCATTCTTCTGCTTGTGGATGTGCATAACTCACTCTTAACAACATTTTAGGGGTCCTGGCACCTCCACTCTGAAAATTTCTGCCCTTGGTGCCACAACTTCTTTGTATGCTTTTTTGTTTTTAGATTGAGCCTGCTCTTTGTAGAAAAATCTACTCCATGGTATTTGAAATGCCAAATGGTATATAACTCTTTTTAGATACAGAAACTGAAGCCCGTCATTGACTTCCCTCAGTTCATAGGGACACTCATTAACAGGGCTCAAGCCCCAAATGTATACTTCCCCAAATTCTCTTTCCTATTAAGCCAGGAAATATCTTCTTTCTTAAAGCATCTATTTCCTTTTTCTTTTTTTTTTTTTCTGGTACTGGGGATCAAACTCAGGACCTTGTGCTTGCGAGGCAGGTGTGGTGCCACTGAGCTAAATCCCCGACCCTAAAGCATATATTTCCAAACCAGGGGTAAGGAAAAGTGGAGGGAATGAGCCTCTCATTGAAGGAAGGGAGGGCTGATGGAAGATTAGAACTCAGGCAATGGGCTGGGGAAGTGGCTCAGTGGTAGAGCACTTGCTTAGCATGAGGTGAACTTGGATTCAATCCTTAGTAACCAACTCCGCCCCCCCCCCCAAAGAAAAAGAGCCCTGGTGATGAGAGGGCTCTGGGAAGGCAGAAGGTTCAGAGAAGCAGTAAGTATCTTGTCGTGGACGGAAAGTGGAGAGGGTACGGTAAGGTGAGAAAAAGGCACAGAGAGGTTTCAGAGGCACTGCAGTTGGCCTACTTGAAAATCTCACCCAGCCAAACAGATGCAAGTGCTCTTCCAGATCTTATTATTTCTACAGCTGCGACTTAAGTGCTGCTTATCTTTCCTCCAGGAGATTCCTTGGACTAAAACCAATGGGAGTCCAGGCTTTGGGAGAGTCTCATCAGAGCAGATGGGCCAGCAGCAGCAGAAAGCTTGTTGCCTTTGGCTGAGAGCACCATTCTGGAAGTGAACATTCTTGGGAGTAAACCCCAGCAGGCTCAGCTACAGGCCTGAGTGAAGTGCCCTGCTTCTCCTTGAAGAAGGACTTTGTGTACTCCTACATCTTTCCACCCCTCTTGCACATGTTAAAAATCACATTCTCAGAGTACTCTTCAGCTTAAAGTTGTTCCGGAGCATCCCCAGGAGGACAGCTTATTAGTGTCTTTGGTCCCTTGATCCCTTGGAAGTGCATGGCATGGAGGGTCAGGAGACTTGGATTCTGGTTACTATGGAATCACTAATTTTTCCTAGAACCTTGGGACTAAATTGTTCCTCCCTGGGCTGCAGTTTCCTCAGCTGCAAGGTTGTTTAAGAATAGCTGCCATAGGGCCGGGGATTTAGCTCAGCGGTTTCGCCGCCTGTTGCGCAAGCGCAAGGACCCAAGTTTGATCCCCAGCACCAAAAAACAAAAAAGAATACCTTCCATTCATGAAATGTTCACTATGTACCAGACATTATCTCACTGAATTCTTTCAATAGTCCTAGGACATATATACTATTATTGCCCTACTTTACAGATAATGAAACTGAGGCTTATAATTTAATAGTTTAACTACCCTATTTAAATCGCCAGTCTGTCCAAGCATGGTCCCAAGTTCTTTTTTTTTCGGGGGGGAGGGTACCAGGGATTGAACTCAGGACCTTGTACTTGCGAGGCAGGCGGCAGAACCACTGAGCTAAATCCCCAGCCCGGTAGCATGTTCCTATAATCCCCACTACTTGGGAGGCTGAGATAGAAGGATCATTTGAACCCAGGAATTTAAGACCAGACTGAGCAACATAGCAAAACCAGACCTGTGCCAGGGTCTTAAAAAAAAAAGTCCATGAGCCAGTAATCCCAGAACTCAGGAGGCTGAGGCTGGAGGATCACCATAAATTCAAGGCCAGCCTGGGCTACAAGGTGAGTTCAAAGCCAGCTTGAACTACATAGCAAGATCCTGTCTGACCCCTCCCCCAAAAGTTGCCAACCCCTAACCCTGGCAAACACTCCTTTTTCTGCTTTATTTTAGCTTTGGCATTTAGTAACACGTGAAATATTACATATTTTATTTTTTTGTTTGCCCTTATCTTTACAAGATGGTAAGTTCTACTCTTGAAGACATTGGCATAGGAAAAGACTTTATGAACAAAACCTCAGTAGCAAGGAATTAGCACACAGAATCAACAACTGGGATCTCATCGTATTAAAAAGCTTCTGCAATGCAAGAGAAACCACCAACAGAGCCAAGAGACAACCTACAATGTGGGAAAAATTTTTTTATCACCTGTTCCTCAGGCAAAGGACTACTATCTAGAATATATGACTTCTTTTTTTTTTTTTTTTTTGGTACCGGGGATTGAACTCAGGACCTTGCACTTGTGAGGCAGTTGGTGGCACCACTGAGCTAAATCCCCGGCCCCTATCTAGAATATATAAAGAACTTAAAAAAATCAGACCCCCCAAATTCAAAGACCCAATACACAAATGGGCATCTGAAATGAACAGACATTTCTCAGACAAAGAAGTAAAAGTAGCAAATAAACATATGAAAAAATGTTCAACATCACTGGTCATTCAAGAGATGCAGATGAAAACAACACTGAGATTCCACCTCACTCCAGAAAGAATGGCTGCCACCAAGAAATCAACCAATAACAAATGCTGGTGGGGGTGTGGGGAGAAAGGAACCCTTCTCCATTGCTGGTGGGAGTGCAGACTGGTGCAACCACTGTGGAAATCAGTATGGAGATACCTCAAAAAACTAGGATTAGAGGTCCCATTTGACCCAGCTATTCCTCTACTGGTATCTTCCTGAAAGAATTATACCACAGTGATATATGTGCACCCATGTTTATAGCAGCACAGTTTGTAATAGCTAAAGCTTGGAAATAACCCAAGTGCCCATCAACTGGAGACTGGATAAAAAAAATGTGTTGTTTTTTTTTTATAAAATGGAGTACTACTCAGCCATAAAGAATGAAAAATTAAAGACATTTATAGCTAAATGGATGCACCGGAGGTGATACTCTTAAGTGAAATAAATAGGACACACATGTAAATACCGAATAGTTTCTCTGGTGTGAGAAACTGAAAGTGTAAATAAGGATTAAAATGAATAATTGATAATGTGAAATAGGAAGAAAAGGTCCAAAGAGGTAGGGGAAGTGGGAGGGGTAGGGGAAAGGAATGAAGGGAAAGGAAAAAATATGAGAAAAACAATGGAAACAAAGCCTTTGTAAATAGGGAGGGATGGTGGGATTGAAGGGAGGATGGGGGAATGGGGAAATAAGAACCAAGATACATCATGTACAGGTGCAAGTTCCCAATGATGAATGTAAATGTATTGTATACCTAAAATGTACCAATGAAAGAACTTAAGAGAAAAAAAAGATGGTAAGTTTTATTAAGGAAATGGATTTTGTCTTTTTGTTGTTACTGTTATTGTTACTGTTCATCAGCTGGGTCTCCAAGGCCTAGTATTATGTCTGGCACACAGTAGGCACTCAGATATTGGTTGAATGAAAAATTATTGAATGAATTCTTTATAGGAGTGTAAATTGATGTAGTAGTAGGGAAGTCAGTTTAGCTGTGGTAGTATTTAACAGGCACTAACCTTTGGACTCTGCAACACCAGAACTAAGAAGTCATCCTATCGGGCTGGGGATGCTCAGTGGTTCCGCCGCCTGCTGTGCAAGCGCAAGGACCTAAGTTCAATCCCTGGTACCAAAAAAAAAAAGAATTCATCCTATATGTTCATGAATGTACCTAAAACCATAAGTGCAAAGCTATTTACTGTAACACTGTTTGCTAGAAAAAGGCTAGAAACAACCAATATACTCATCAACAAGGGGAACTTGTTAAATAAATTTATAGGTTCTTACAGTTGGTTCCACATATAGGTGGAAAAGAATGAAGTGAATCTGCATGCACGGTACGGATACACAACAGCCTAAGAGATATATTATCAAGTGAAAAAAAGCAGAGTGAAGAACAATGTATCATTGTTTCTTCATTCTGTTTGTATTAAAAGAAAGGATATGATATTTAAGAGATATTTGTTTATGCTTGGACCATTTCTAGAAGACAAGAAACAAATGGTTGCTGCTGAGGAAAGGATCAGAAATTCCAGGTTAGGGGCTGGGGATTTAGCTCCGTGGTTCCACCTCCTGCCCTGTGAGTGCAAGGACCCGAGTTCAATCCCTGGTACCAAAAAAAAAAAAAAAAGAAAAAAGAAATTCCAGATTGGGATAGAGACTATATCCTTATTAAGATATCCTTCACAGGGCTGGGGATTTAGCTCAGTGGTTCTGGCCCCTGCCTTGCAAGCGCAAGGTCCCAAGTTCGATCTCCGGTACCAAAAAAAAAAAGATATCATTCACAAACCATACAATTGACCCATTTAAAGTGTGTAACTCAATAGTTTTTGGTATATTAATTTTTGAAGATTTTATATATATATATCATAAAATTTTCTATTTTAGCCCTTCTAAGTATATAATTGAATGGCATTAATTACATTCACAATATTGTACAAACATGGCCAAAATTTACAAAACTTTTTCATTACCTCAAACAGAAACTGCGACCATTACAGTGTGATCTTTTATAGTATTTGATTTTTTAAAATGATGTGCATGTATTACTTTTTATTTTGAAAATTAAAAACAGAACATATCAGGCTTAGGAAACTTAATAATTTGCCTAAGATCCTGCAGCTCATATTCTAGAGCAACAACCTCGATTTTTGTTCTAAAATATTAAAAACTCTTGCAAAGGATCAAATTGTGGCCATCCTTCTGGGTACCTGAAGGGTACTTTTGATTTCATGTAGCCCCCCTAATTTTATAAGTGAGATGACAGACTCAGAGAAGCAAGGTGGCCACTACACGTCAGGAAGCCCATGGGTAGCAGCCCCTCTATGTAAAGGGCAGTATTCAAAGTGGGCGATACAACAGGTCTTTTGCTCCTTGACAAAAAGTGGGGCTTGACCTTCTCCTGCACCCAGTGGGACTTGGCGGTCTCCCAGTTCGGCTGTCTCTTACACGGCCCATGTACCAGTATGGTCTGGTAGTACAGACTGGGGCCATCGCACACACCCTGATGTCACTGTTTCTGTTTATTGAAAACTGGGCAGCAAGCTTGCAGGGCCTATTTCAATTTTTGTTTCTAGGAAAATTTTTCTCATTGCCCTCCACATCCAAATCCCCATGTAATTCTTAACTCATAACATTATCACTTGGAACATATAATTAACAATCAGAGAACGGCACGAAACATTTTATAGTTATGTCAGTTTTCTGAGTCCATTCTGCCCACTAGTGTAAGCTCCAGGAAGATGGGAGTTGAGTAGCTGATTCCCTCCAGTAGGTCCCCAGTAGATGGTTGATGGCTGGTTGGATTGAGATGGGCCATTCTGGGGGAAAAATGATTTTAGGTCTTAGCTCTTCAAAAGGTTGCTCTGCACTGCTCACCAGAACCATCTATTAGGTCACAGAATATAGGAATTGAAGCAGATTGTGGCTGTCCTTCACTTGGTGGAAACCAAGTAGGCTCCTTCCCTCGTTCACTTATCTTAGCATTCATTGCACCTTCACTTATCTGACCGTTTGATTCCTGTTCATCTTTTCTTCCTCCCTTCTGCCCTCAGTAAACTGGAAATTCTATGAGAACATGGACCACATTTTGCTTGATTCATCATTGTATCTCTAGTACCAAGCCTGGCTCATAGTAAGGCTTAGAAAATGTTTGTTGACAGATTGGATGAATGAATATAACACTTTATGTTATAGGTAAGGAAACCGAGGCCCGAGGAGATCAGGTTCCTTTGTGGTAGAGCTGGGGCAACTAGACAAGTCTGCTGATTCTCCGGCCAGCCAGCATTCTCTCTATGTTCCTCTTTCCTCTCAGTGTTGGAGTTGGAAAATGTTGGAGTCTAGTCCAACCATTTGATTTTTAAAATGGGAAACTGAGGCCTAGAGAGAAGGATTTGCCTGACATCACAGAAAGAGGCACTGGCAGAGCCAAACCAAGTACCTAGATCTCCTGACTCCCAGCCTATTGCTCTGTCTTTGTAAAAGCATAGAAAAAACAAAGCTGCATTAGGCTTCTTGCCAAGCCCCTGCAGGAGGTCACATAGCGGAGCAGCTCTCAGAGTCCCTTGTCTATTCTTAGCCTGAACTTTTAGTGACTCTGATCTTCAGCAGCCTTTTTTCCTCCTTTTTACTTTGCATTTGGCTTGTTGTGTATATGTAGTGTGTGTTTTGAATAAATGGTGCTACGTGTAGGAAACAAACTTCAGCACAGTCCTGCTTACAGAGGCCCTGAAAAGAACAAACGTGAGAGAAGGGGCCCTGAGAAAACAATCGGTTTCCCTTCCTCTGAAGTGACCCCATGTCCCAGAGCTGCCCTCTGCTGCCTGTCACAACTGCCAACACAGGCTGAACCCCTCACACAATAAGGAGGAAATCACCAGAAAGAATTTGCAAGGAGGATTTGCATTGAATGAGCCTGTCAGTATTGGCCGCTGAAGCCTCATTTTGGTGCAGACCAAAAATCAGCTCTTCCAAGTTATAGCAGTCTCTCTTCTAAGGGCCACTTTGATTTCCCATCTACAAGTCATCATTTGCCACGGTACATGAATGAAAAATCTCCTTTTTGTTGATTTTTGTTTGTTTTTTTGAGACAGGGTCTCACAATGTAGTTCAGGCTGGCCTTGAACTCACTATGTAGCCCAGGCTGGCCTCAAACTCTCAGTGATCGTCCTGCCTCAGCCTCCCAAGTGCTGGGATCACAGGTGTGCACCACCACACCTGGTTCACAAAAACCTTTTCTAACACGATTCTAATCTCTCAAAGCCTGCTGACTTCTATCTTCACTTGGCCAAACACATGGCCTGAACAGGGACACAAGAATTTAAACTGCTACTGACCTTCAATTACTTGGGAAAGGCAAAACCACGGAGGACAGAAGGTACTGATGTTACCCATGTGCAAAATGACCCATGAGAAGAACAGGCTTGCATCAAGCTCAAATGGGGCTGAGGTTTCTCTGGGCAAGGCTAAGTCAAGGAAAATTCAAGGGAGGAGCTTGAACTAGGTCTTGTGTATTAGTTGTTTGTTGCTGTGTAAAAAATGACTTTAATATTTAGTGGTTTAAGATAATAAACATGTATTAGCCAACAGTTTCCGTGGGTCAAGAGCCCAGATGTAGCTTAGCTGGGTGCCTCTGGCTCAAGGTTTCGCATGAGTTTGCATTCAAGCTCTCAGCCTGAAGGCCCACCCAAGATTGAGGAGAATCCAACGGAAAGCTTGCTGAAGTGGTCTTTGGCAGGCCCGCATCTCTTGTGACACAGGCTGTAAGACTTGGTGCTGACTTTTCTCAGGGTAAGAGATTTAAGAAACAATAGTGACCAAGATGGACATCACAGTCCTTTCCTAACCTAACTTTAGAAGTGATGTTCTTTCACTTTTGCTCTATTCACAGTGCTCAATGTAACAATTTTTTTCAGCTCTACAGTGGTGTGAAAGCATACTCATAAAACCATTCTTTTTTTTACATTCAGTATAGCACTCAGTAAATTACACAAGGTATTCAAGACTTTACTGTAAGCAGGCTTTGTGTTAGATGATTTTACCCAACTAAAGGCTAATTTAAGTGTTCTGGGTACATTTAAGGTAAGGTAGGCTAAACTCTGCTGTTTGGTAGCTTAGGTATTTTAAATCCATTTTGACTTAAGGATATTTGCAATTTAGTTCTTTCTTTTTTTTTTTTTGGTACTGGGGATCGTTCTCAGGACCTTATGCTTATGAGGCAGGCAGTGGAACCACTGAGCTAAATCCCCGGCCCAATATTTGCAATTTAGAATAGGATTATCAGGATGTACCTTTGTTGTTAAGTCAAGAAGCATTGATTGATTGATGATTGACTGATTGATGTACTAGGGATTAAACCCAAGACCTTTTCACTGAGTTACATCCCTAGCCGTTTATTTTTACAGAGCCTCAACAAGTCACTAAATCCCCAGACTGAGCCCAAATTTTCAATCCTCCTGCCAGGATTACAGGCATGCTGCACCATGTCCACCTGCATTTATTTTGTTCATCAGAAGCAATTCATTAGCCTGCATAGAAGGATGTTGAATACCAAGAGGCAGCTGTCCTTGGGGGCTGTCTTAGAGGCTGCCTCTAACACCTTACTGGATGGATAGAGTTTAAATAAGGCATAGGAAGGGATGTGACTGTGGTTGATTTGATTGCAGCAAGGCATTGAGTAGGAGGGTAGAAGATATCTGGGGAGGTTCACTGGACCCAGATTGAACGGGGTTTTCAATGCCCAGCCAAAGAGTTTTATTTTTATCCTCCGGCTCTTGTCTATATTCTCTCACTCAACTGTAAGCTCTAGAAAGATAAGTTCTATGTCTACTTTATTCTTATTATATCTCTGGGGTTTATAATAGAGGCTGGCATGTAATAGGTGATCAAGAAAAGTTGTTGACTGAATAAACCTGTGAAGTTAATTTGTAAGGAATAATAATGCAGTTACTGGATTTGGTTTTATATTTCTGACAAAATTCAAACTCAAGCCCACACAATTAATTTTGGAGCTCCCAACCAAGATATAAATGTTGTCCTTTATTTCTAAGAAATCATTATGCAAATTACCCAGCACATATCACAGTGGGAAGTTAAGCTTTAATCACAGGCCTACATCCTTTACTTTGATGAAAAGCTCTTTAAACAGCTTATCACTGGGTTGAGTGTGCTTCCTGTTCCCTCATCCACACTCTTACAAAAAGGAATGATAGCAGGGTGTGGGGATGCACACCTGTAATGCTAGCTATTCAGGAGGCTGAGGCAGGAGGACCACAAGTTTAATCTCAGCCTAAGCAACTTAGTGAGACCCTGTCTTAAAATAAAACATTTTTTTTCCTGTATCAGAAATCAAATTCAGGACCTTGCACTTGCCAGACAGATGTGGTGCCACTGAGCTAAATCCCTGGCCCAGAACATTTTTTTAAAAGGCTGGCAAAGTAGATCAGTGGTAGAGTGCTTGCCTAGCATGCAATTGAGCCCATGGGTTCAATCCCCAGCAACGTACACACACACACACACACATACACACATACAGAGGAATGATAATCTCCCACTTGTGGAAATGATGGTTGATGATTCTTAAAATTTTTTCACATCATGATCTCATGTGGCATTACCACTGCCTGCCTGCAAGGTAGCAGAGGTAACAGATGAGGAAACAAACCCACGAGGTCACCAGGTTCTCTCAGTCACGGTCAGAGAGTGTGGACTCTGGTCTCCGACTCTCGGGCTGTCATTCTCATGCTCAGGACTGGTCTGAGCAGTGCGCCCACTTAGATTCTAACTGTCCATTTCTTCCTCCTGCCCTACTCCAGCAAAACTCACCCACCTTTCAAAGTTCTGCTATTAGAGCCAGGGATTTAGCTCAGTGGCACCGCACCTGCCTCACAAGTGCAAGGTCCTGAGTTCGATCCCTGGCACCCCCCCACCCAAGAAAAAGTTCTGCTATTAGATTTCAGTGTGCCAGCTAGCTCGATAAATCAATGATTATAAACAAACTATATTTATTTGTAAATACATGGGTTATTACTCAGGAAGAATCTTGGCCAAATAGATCCTGGCCAAACAATGATATTGATATGATATACAGTTTGAAAAATAATTTTAGCCAAAATTATATAAAATAGATACTTTTATTTTCTGTTTTCCAGATAAAGAAACAGAGGATAGATAGCTAGACCAGTGTCACACAGGTAGGTAGCAGAGGTGGGACTTGAACCCCACACTGTGTGTACTTTTTAGTACGTCCTGCTTTACACCCAAATGTCATTAGTTATCTCAGAATTACTTGTCACCCTGAAGTTCTCCTTTAAATATTCAAAGATGTAGCTCTGTCCCTCCTGCTCTAGTTTACCCTGATCTACCTCATTTGAGCTCTCACAGTGCTTGGACTTCAACCTCAGCTCAACCCCTGCTTAGCTTGATGACCACAAACTTTTTATTTCACCTCATGGGATTTTGTTTTTTCATCTGTGAAAGTGGAGCATTGAATGGGATCATTTTCCAGTCTAATAAACTGATTGTGTTTATCTTCCCTGTCATTCATTTAAGAAATATTTATTGGGCTGAGAATGTAGTTCAGTGATAGAGTGCTTGCCTAGCATATGTAAGGTTCTGGGTTCCCAGTACCAGAAAGAAAAGAAAAAAGTGAGGGAGGCAGGGAGGGAGAAAGGAAGGAAGGAAGGAAGGAAGGAAGGAAGGAAAGCTTGAGCTCCTGCTATGCTCGGGCACAGTGCTAGGTACTGAGGCAGAGCAATAAAGGAGACAGACAAGGTTCCTGCCCTTTGGGAGTTTACTTTCTTTCTTTTTCTTTTTTTGGGGGGAGGGGCGGGGAGCTTACTTTCTAACATGCTAGGGAAGAACCCTTGGCAGCGTCTAGTTAATTCCTTTTATAGATGAGAAGTGAGTCACAAGGGTGAGCCTCACCCAGAGTCACAAAACAAGAAGTAGCAGAAAAGGGATTCAGGATGTCAGGTCTTTTCATTCCTAGTTTGGAGTGTTTTTCTTCCAAGTATGCTTTGTATTGTGAGTTCTCTTGGAACGTGGTTTGTCTCAGCTTGCTAAAGGTCCTGTACCTCTGATGAGTGTTTATTTCTGTGGTCCGGCACTGCCCTGTGCTGCTGCTGCTAGAAGCTGACAATAGAACTCAATCTCAGACGCCACACTCATGGAATCACCGTTTTTATCTCTTGAAACAGGAGCTCTCCAGTTTCCACTGATTTTGTTTATTTACTTACTTATTCATTTATGTATTTTTGAGACAGGGTCTTGTTTTGTCATGCAGGCTAATCTTGAACCCACTCACTATGTAGCCCAGGGTGGCCTTGAACTCATAGCAAACCTCCTGCTTCAGCCTCCTAAGTGCTGGGATCACAGGTGTGAGCCACCATGCCCTGAGTCCAGTGAAATTTAAGACACAGGGCTACAACCAAAGTGGGACTCCCAGAGTACTAGTCCTGCTACTACAAGCATCCGGGCTCTGCCCAGTAGGACTTCTTTCTCATTCCTTTCATCCTGCTGGAAGCTAGGGTCTCTTTCCACTACTGGACTGTGTGTTTTTTGTGCCTCTCACTACATTTCTGTCCCCTTGCTCTTCTTCAAATTAGGACCTGGAGCAACTGACTGTAGACCTAGGCCTGCTCAGATATTTTTCTTACACTTGCCCAAAACCTTTACCACCCTTTGAATCTGGTTTCTTGAGGTAAGACAGCCGAGACTCAGACTCTGACTTCCTGGGGCAGCAGTCAGCACTGGGTGGGATCAGCCTGCACTGCTTTCCGAATGGAAGCACCTTCCTGTGCGTACTGTGCATACCCACAGCTGCTCATAACACCCAGCACCAGCAGGTTGGCATCTACATGTGGAGCGTCTGTTCCCACTGCTGGTGTTCAGCGCATTCATTTCACCACCCTTCACCTTGGCCATGTTTTGTAATTTTAAAATTTATCAAAGTCATCCAGGCACAAATTTTCAAAAGTAAACCTGCAGGGCATGGCGGTGCATGTCTGTGTCCTATCTACTCAGCGGGCTGAGGTGGGAGCGTCTGTCACAAGTTTGAGGCCAGCTTGGGCAACTCAGCAAGACTGTCTCCAAATTAAAAAGTAAAAGCACTATAGATGTAGCTTGGTGGTAGAGTGCCTGCCTAGCATATGCAAGACCTAGGTTCAATCCTCAGAACATCAAGAGAAAGAGGGAGAAAAAGTGAACTCTTTCGGTAAGGTTTGTTGAGCCAAAAGTGGTTCTCAGCCTCCTACCCATCCCAACCCTGTTTCCCTTTCCCTAGAGGAACCACTTTCAACTTGTTTAACTAATTCTTTTGGAATTTACTTATCTCTAAATGACATGTTTATAATGTTACTTCCTGAAGTTTCAATTTAGGCATCATCTGTTGATTTCCCACTATAAGAAATAAGGATCTACTTTTTTTGTACTTGTACCCTCTACACGTACATACCCTCCTCACATCCCCTTGCTTCCAATATAGTTATAGTTTAATTTTTGCAAGATCAGTAGTGTACTCGTTATTGTGAAAATGCAAATGCCAGTCAAAGCTAAACCTTTCAGTAGACTACAATTGCTTTTCCTTTCCAACATCTTTTTGTTTTGATTATCTTGTTTTTCAATGCACTTATGTTTCTAAGGTCTTCTCTCTAATCACTAATCACCTAAACACTGCTAATTATCTTGAGCTCCTCTTGATGTGCTTTTTTTTTGGTACAGGGGATCGAACTTGGGACCTTGGCAGCTGCGAGGCAGGTGGCGGAACCACTGAGCTAAATCCCCAGCTTGATGTGCTCTTCTTGAGAAGGTTTCTTGGAGCCTCCCTCCTGCTCTGTCACCCTGGGACCTCCTGTCACCATCATTTCGGGGCGGGGGGGGGTAGTATTCCCTTGCCTCTTTCCTGTGTTGGGTGCCTGTTTCCTGGGTCCCATGTTTTTTGTTTTGTGCTTTCTCCCCTTCCCCTGTGTGTGTGTGTGTGTGTGTGTGTGTGTGTGTGTGTATGTGTGTGTGTGTGTGTGGCATATATCCTTCAAGAGTTTCCTGAGAGTACATAGGAGATACATTTTTCCAAATCCTGAGTATCTGAAAATGTTTAACACTGAAGAGTTGAATTCTAGGTAAGAAGTCATTTTGCTCAGAACCTTAATAGCACAGCCCATTGTCTTCCAGCTTCGAATGCTGCTGTCAAGGAGGTCAAAGCCATTATGACTCCATTCTGTATTTGGCCTTGCAAGATTTCTGTGTTCCCTGCATTGAGAAATTTAACAATGATATCCTTGCTGTTCTGGCCACTCAGTGGTCCTTTCATTCTTTTTTTTTTTTTTTTTTTGGTACCGGGGATCAAACTCAGAACCAGTGAGCTAAATCCCCAGCCCTGGTCCTTTCATTCTTAAAACTCACATCTTTTTGTTCTGGAGTGTTTTCTTGACTTATTTTCTTTCTTTTGTTTGGTTTCAAAACTCTTGTTATTTAGACATTTAGACATCTCATCTGTTCCTTCCTATTTCTATGTCTGTCTTTTTATTTTACTTTCTGGGAAACTTCCTCCATCTGTCTTCTAATCCTCTATTAAGTATTTGGTTTCTGATGTCATACTTTTCTTCCCAAGAGCTCCTACTATAGATTTTGCTCTTAAAAAAAAAAAATCCCTTGTAGTGGAGTTTTAGATATATGAAATAAAATGCATGCGTTTAGTTCATTGTTTTTAACCCAGTGTCTCTATATGGCTAGTTACTTAATAATTCTGGCTGGTATACTTTGGATTTGGAATGTCGCCCTAAAGCCCACTTACTAAAGTCTAGGTCCCCTGCCCTTGGCACTATTGGGAGGTGGTGAGCCTTTAGGAGATAAGGTCTTAGATCATTGGTGGGGGTGCCTTCAAAAAGGAGTGTGGGGCCCTGGTCTCTTCCACCTTCTCTCTGTTGCTTCAGTGGAGTGAGGTGAGCAGACCTCCTCTGCCATGCACTCCCATCATAATGTAGGTTGCTTCCACAGGCCCAAAGTGATGCAGCTAATCGGTCACTGTCTGATACTTTTTTTTTTTTTGGTACCGGTGATCAAACTTGGGTCCTTGCGCTTTCGAGGCAGGCGCTGGAACCACTGAGCTAAATCCCCAGCCCGACTGTCTGATACTTTTGAACATTTGAATCTCACAGCCTACCTATTGATCTTGGGATCTCATTCAATCCTGTCAACTTATGGACAGAAAACCTGATTCTGAGAAAGGTGAAGAGTCATCCCAGAAAACACTTGTTTCTACCAGAACTTCCCAGAGAGCTGTGAGATTTGGCAGATACATAGTATTAGTACTGAGGAGTTTTCACTCTTAAAAAACAAGTGTTACTGAGGTGTAATTGGCCACTACAGTTTTAACATTGCCAGCTTGTGGCAATGTTGGGAGGACGGAGAGCCTAATGGAAGGAATCAAGTCACTGGGGGCCTGACTTTGAAGGGACTATTGGGATCCCCGACCCTTCTTCTCCCTTTGATTCTTGGTCAACATGAAGCAAGCAACCTCCTCTACCACATGTTCTCACCATGAGGTACTGTACCATGATGGGTACAAAGCTATGTGGCCAAACGACCATGGACTGAAATCTCTGAAAGGATGAGCCAAAACAAAACTTTCCTCTTTATAAGCCCATTTCTCTTAGGTATTTGTCACAGCGATGGAGATCTAACACACTGCCATAATAATCGGTACATATTTAAGGTATATGGCTTGATATATTTTTAACACATATATCCTCTCCTGCAGCCATCATCAAAATTAAGATATTGATCATCCCCAAAGTTTTTTCATGCTCCTTGGTAATTTCACCCTCTTGCTTCCTCCCAGCCCAATGCAGGCCTCCACTGATCTGCAATATAAACAGAAGCAGGCAGGGCTGGGGATTTAGCTCAGTGGTTCCAGCGGCTGCCTTGCAAGTGCAAGGTCCTGAGTTCAATCCCTGGTACCAAAAATAAATAAATAAATAAACAGAAGCAAGCAGAATGATCTCTCTCTTTTTTTTTTTTTGAGACATGGTCTTGCTAAGTCCTAAATTGCCAAGCCTGGGTTCAAATTTTTGATGCTCCTGCCTCAGCCTCCCAGAGTGCTGGGATTACAGGCATGTGATACTATACCTGGTCTGGCTCTTTTATTTATTTTTTACATGTAGCTATTATGGCTGCTTTGGAGGCCACACCTGCCTGTTCAGGTGGAAAGCCTACACCTGTGCCACCTCCCTCTATATCTTTTCTCTTCCACATGCTGTTCACCTTTCTTCTTTCAACCTCTTCTCTCCATCAGAACCTAATCTCAGGAAAGGACCAATTTACTTTATTCGTACTGAGGTAACTGATATTTTATTACTTAATTTATTTATTTTGCAGTGCTGGGATTGAACTGAGAGTCTCATGCATGCTAGGCAAGCACTCTCCCACCGAGCCACATTCCTAGCCCCCGATATGATTTTATATGTATAATTTGAGTGCTTTTATGTGGCATTTGTACAATATTATAGAAAACAAAAACCTACATTGGCTTTTGCTGAAGAAATAAAGCTCTAATGATGGACTTTCAATCATGAACAGATAGTTGAAAAGAGCTTTTTGCAGGGTTTCCTTGAACCTCTAGAATCACACCATAACGAGGTCCTCACAGCAGACTGACCTTGTCTGCAGACAGGCTGAATAAACTGAAATCCTCTCTGGTCCCACTCAGAAGTTGGGTTTCCTGAAATGTCAGCCATGTGAGAGCTAAGAAAAGAACTCGCTGGCCTTCCTTCCTTTTGGTCTATTTGGCAGGGAAAACAATCCTGTGTAGATAAAAGGTCAGCTAGGTGGAGAGTGTAGTTCTTATGTCCTTGGTCTGAATGAAAGGAGGCCCCCAGAGGTGGCCCCAGAAAGCCAGAGTGAAGTCTATCTAAGGTGACAATGGCCCAAGGACCACAGGTGGAGAGCCAGGCAAACCAGGTGGGCTCAGGAGGTGCCTTGCTTATCTCATTTCTCTTCTTACTCATGTTCTCGTTTAATCTTCTTGACAGTACTGTGGAGCAAGGAACAGGAATTATTTCTCAATTTACAAAATGAGAAAAGAGAGTTAGCAGAACCTGTTCACCCTCAATGCCTTTCTCAGTCTTAGTGCTGTCCGCCGGCTCCAGGCCACCTGCCTGCCCACGTCAGGGACCGTGGTGGTGTGAAACCTCTGGCCACAGTCGGGAGTAGAGGTGGGAGCAGAGCCCCCAGATCCTTACACTCCTAACCACCATTCCTCCCTTCACTGCCCTGTGCGACCCATCCCCCAGCCTACCATTGTTCTCCAGGGCCTGCTTGGAAGCAAATCCAACTTGGAAGGGGAGGGCAAATGCAATGGTTCCAATGGTCTACAGGAAGGGACTCTTTAGACGTTTTCCTTGCAAGAAGAGGCCCTGCTCAACACAGAGCTGCTGGGAAAGAGGGAAGGCCCACAGGCAGAACATTTGACTCAGCTGAAGGATGGGCCAGGCATCATTCCCCACTTCATGGTTCTCGCAGGTCTTGAATTAAGGGAAGCTTAATAGTGGCTGTGAGGAGAGGAGTTGTGCAGAACCCAGGAAAGACATGGTGAAGCCTAAGCCACGGGAAAGGGCACAGGGAAGAGATTTTATAGACAAATTTGGCCAACTTCAGTATTTTGTCAGGGCTGCCAGTTCCTGCCTCCAGGGACCCCAGGCTGCCTGCTGGTCTGTCTGCACCAGAGAACTCATTGACACCAGAGCTCCAAACAAGAGAAGGCAGGAAAAGGAAGCAAAGCTTTCAGAGTTCTGCTGCTGGTATAAGGCCAGTGTCTCACTTCACTACCATGATTGATTACCTTCATTGGCACTCTCGAAACAAATTACTTACAAATTGAACATCATGTAATCCTCTTAGTAAGAGGACAGGTATTTATACAACCTGATAATAATAGAAAAGTAATAATTTCTCATGTATTTAATACTCTGCTAGTTTATCATCCTTTATTTCATCTGACTCAAGAATTGTTGACAATTTACAGACAAGGAAACTGAGGCACAGAAGGTTTGACTTATTAAAAAATCACCCAGTGATTCGGTGGTGAAGCCAGATCTAGCATTTCACAAACTAGAAGGGATTGTAGAAGTTGAGACCAGAGCTGTTTCAGAGATATTTAATGGACAATGTCCCATGCTGGGAAGTGGAATTCAGTCTCTGCTATTTTTTGAGATTATCTGTGGCCTTGCATGGTGTAAGGGGGTTGAAGACCAGGGTTTTAATTCTAATTCAGTTAGAACTGCCATATGAGCTTAGCATGACTTGACTTGGTTGGAGCTTGTTTTTCTCATTTGTAATGTCAGAAATAAAAGGACTCAGGGATGTTTTAGAAGGAAGCAGCATTTACATTATATCAGTAAAAACCACTGGGCTAAAGTGGGCATGGTTGCCCATACCTATAATCCCAGCACCCTGGAAGGCTGAAATAGGATTGCAAGTTAGAGCCCAGCCTGGGAAATTTAGTGACTTAGTTAGACCCTGTTTCAAAATAAAAAATAATAAAAAAGGCTGGGGAAGTAGCTTGGTGTAAAGGTTCTAGACTTAATCCCCAGTACCACAACCAAAATGGATTAAAAACAAGGAAAAGGACAGTAACCATGAGCATGGCACAAAAGGTAGAAATTCAAAGTATAATCTGGACATTGAGGAATTTAACATGGAATGTAGAACAGGTGTTGAAACATCAAATTCATTCATTTTGTCCTCTGTTTGATAGTTCCTTAAAGGAAAAAACCACACATGGCCATTCCATCTCTAAGAATTACTAAATATTAAATACTAAAATTGTTGCTTCAATTTTTTAGTATTATAGTGACATCATGAATATTCTCATGCTTATTTGTTGTTGTTGTTGTTGGTTTGTTTGTTTTGTTCTGTTTTTTTTCAGTACTGGAAATTGAACCCCAAACCTCATGCATGCTAGGGAAGTGCTCTACACTGAACTACATCCCCAGGAATTTTTATTTTTTAAGACAAAAATCTCACTAAGATACCCAGACTGGCCTCAGCCTCCTGAGTAGCTAGGGTTTTGCCTGCATTTTTAAAAATATAGTATGCGTGTGACTTGATCAAAGATCGAGGCCTAGAAATGGAAAATGCCGGGTCATAAGTATCACATCCTCAACTTTAGTAGGTATCATTTATTTCTTTTTTTCCTATATTCCCACTAACATTTTTAAATTGTTGCCAATTAGTTGGATGATTGTGAAATATATTTTAATTCTCACATATTCAGATATACTTAATCTCACTAAGTTATTAGTGGGGTTTCATTTATTTTCATGTTTATTGGTTATTTAGGTTTCTTTCCTGTAAAGTATCAGATCATATCTTTGCCTATTTATCTAATGTTGTTTCCTTTCATGGCAGTTATATATATATACATATATATATATGTATATATATGTGTGTATATATATATATATATATTTTGGTACTGGGGATCAAACTCGGGTCCTTGCGCTTGCACAGCAGGCAGTGAAACCACTGAGCCACTGAGCTAAATCC
This sequence comes from Heterocephalus glaber, assembly GCF_000247695.1. Next base: position 9,873,240 of record NW_004624747.1, on the reverse strand, counting down.
CCGGCCCATCACGGCAGTTATATTTTATGGACACTGATCCTTTATTGATTTTATGCCTTGCAGATAAACTTCTCCTAGTCTGTGTCCTGTCTTTGGATGTTCTTGATATTGGTTTTTGTAGAAAAATTTTAAATTATGATTAGTCAAAAGCAAACAGAAATCCATGAAGTTTCCCCCTCGGGCTGCCCCACTGAGAGCTTCACTCCAATCTTTTTAAAGTTTTTATTTTTTATATTTGAGACATGGTCTTGCTAAGTTGCCAAGGCTGAACTTGAACTCTTAATCCTCCTGCTCAGCCTTCCAGAGTGCTAGGATTACAGGCATGTGCCACCAGGACTGGTGTGAAGATATTTTCCAAAGTGTTAAAATTCTTTGTCTTACCTTTATTGTTTTCAGTCCTACTTTCCTATACAAAAACCCTGGATGGTTTAATGAATACTCTATCCTTTTTCTGTGGATTATAACCTGACCTCTGCCACATCCCACATTCCCATACAAGGTTTGCTTCTGTCCTTCTGTCCTCTTCACTTAGTCTGTTTGCTTATTTCTGCACTGCACTGTTGTAATGACATTGACTTTATACTTTAGATATCTGGTAGGGCAAATCTTCACATTCTTCAAAAGGAAGAAAATTATCCTGCCTTTTCTTGACACTTTTTCTCTTCATATGACTATTGGAATTTAAATTATCAAATTTTGTGAAAAATATATAGTTTAAAAGATTATTCTTGATTTTAGATTGATTTGGGGAAAATTGCCAGTTTATAGTATCAGTTCTTCACATCCATGAACATTGTACATCTCTTTATTTATCTGAGTCTTATTCTGTGGATGTATATGTGGTACTGAGGATTGAACCCAGGGCCTTGCATATACTAAATGTGTAAGCTACCAGTGGGCTACACTCCCAGGCTTCAGACTTCTTTTTATGCATATATTTGTTAGATTTATTTGTAGGCATTTCACTTTTATTACTATCATAAAGTATACATTTTCAGTTATTTATTATATTTTTTCTGGTATAGAAAAATGTTGTTTTTTAAAATATTGATCTTATACTCAACTGTCTTGGTAAACTCACACATGAATTCCAATAATACTTCAAAGACTTTTTTTTTTTACTTTTCTATATAGACAGCTCAGCTGTGGATAATTTGTTCTCCTGGCCTTGTATCTTTTCTTTTTCATTATGATCTCTAGGACCTTTAGTATTATATTGAATAGAATAATGGGTTTGGTCTTAATTAGAAAGAGAAGGCTTCTAATATTTCACCATTGAATATGGTATTTATTATGGGTTTTTGAAAAATATCCTTTAATGGGTTAGGAAAATGTGTTTATAGTTAGTTTGCTAAGAGTTTTTACTTTGAATGGGTATTGATTTTAAGAATTAGAGTCATTAGAATTAGAAAGTAGCTGTATGGATTAAAAGGATTAATAACTAATAATTGATACTCTGAAATAGGAAAAGGTCCAAAGGGGTAGAGGTGGTGGGAGGAGATGGGGAAAGGAAAGAATGGAAAGGAAAAATTATGAGAAAAGAAAAAAAAGGAAAGTCCATGTAAATAGAGAAGGGTGGAGGGGTGAAAGGTGCACAGGTAATGGGGGAAAAATAAGAACTAAGATACATCATGTACAGGTACAAGCACCCAATGATAAATGTAAATGTATTGTATATCTAAAATGTACCAATAAAAGAATTTACAAAAAAGAAAGTAGCTGTATGGTGGTGGCACACACCTATAATTCCAGTGCTGAGGCAGGAGGATCACCCTGAGTTTGAGGTCAGCCTGAACTACTCAGTGAGACCCTGTTTCAAACACACCAAAAAAAAAAAAAAAAAAGCATCCAGTCTGATCTCATCATCTTATAGTGGAAGACACTGGAACTCAGAGAAAGAAACTCATTTTTCTAAAATCATACAAAGTTAGACAGAGTTGAGGATAAAGGACTTTGCCAAAACACTTCTAAATTTTCGTTACTTTTCTATTGTTATGTCATTGTAACTCCACAACAACCCTACAGGGAGGGTACTGCTTACTGCCTCCATTTTATGGATGGGCTAATTGAGGTCCAGAGAGATTACATCATGAGTCATGTGACCTAGCAGAGCTGGGTCTAGAAGCCAGCCTTTAGACTCCTAGACCAGGACCCCTTTTAAAATTTCTTTTGTTCTGTGGTCCACCCCTCATCTGCTTATTAGCCTGACATAAAAGGATCTTCTGAACCATAGATTCAAAATTACTAGACTCCAGCAATATTGTCACAGGCATGTCAAAGAGATGCCCCATTTGCCGATAGTCCCCAGGGGGCAGCCATGAGGGCTTTATATGATCCCTACGAGTCCTTGGTGCCTGGGACACCCAAGACCAGGATAAGTGCACAGTCTCTGAGAATGTCCTCTGGTGCTGAAATCTTTGTTAACAGGATCAGAACATAAAGTCCTTAAGAGCCCTCCTCAATGTCCCCACAGAAAGGGGCTCTACTTTCCCTCCATAGCCCTCCTCCAACTGGTGTGGCCCCTTCCACCCTGCCCCCATATCTCTGAGAAAGCTGCTTCCTGAACCAGCGCCCTTGTTTTGCCTGTGCTATTTGTGTCTGCTTCTAACAGCTGGCCCCAGCCTGGCAGCCCCTAGCTCTGAAGATTATCCAATTATCCCATTAGCCCAGCATGTCCTTCCTTCCTCCAGAGCTATTAGCTCCTCCATCTCCATCTCCCTCTCCCTCTCTCTCTTCTAGAGCTGGTCCATAGCCTCCTATGCTCCTTTCCTAGCCAGGCATAGGCTGGGTCAGTCCCCAGTCATGGAGACTCAGGAGACCAGAAGTGGAAGGGATTTAGGTGTTCATCCTCTGCAGACAAGGAAACTTGCCTTTGATACCCCAAGTTATATGACTGCTGTCATTATAGCAGACAACAGAGCCCAGGTCTCTGGACTTCATGCGATGTCCTCAGCATGTCCCATCAGCATGCCTTCTCAAGTGCTTGCTAGCATAAGCCCCGGGAGGGAAGAGATACTGTCCTCATCCCACTCTCTGGGACTCTGGTATTGAGATTAGAATTTATAATCTGGGTAGAGAAACAAAACACACACTAGTGAAAATTGTATTACCCAGGAATGAAGACATAACTTAGAAGCACAAGAGACGTTGCTAGATGTAGATAACGAACTTCCATTGCGTAGGGCAGTCATGAGTGCTAATGGAGCTCAGAGTTGGGGAAGAGGCTTTCTGCAGAGGCTTCAGAAGGCTCCTTCATCTTCATGGAGGAGATTGCTCTTCAAGTAGTCCCCAAAACACAGGTTGTGTTTAAAATAAAGCAGATTCATGGGCCGGGGATTTAGCTCAGTGGTTTAGCCGCCTGCTGTGCAAGCACAAGGACCCGAGTTCGATCCCCGGTACCAAAAAAATAAAAAATAAAAAATAAAGCAGATTCAGAGGGACAGCATCCTAGGCAAAGAGGCCTGCCTGAAAGGCAAAGGCAGGAAGTGAATTAAGAGAATGATGGACACTTCGGTCTGACTCAGCCGGGGGTGTCTTACTTACTTTCTCATCACTGAGACACAACATCCGACACCCACAACTGTAAGGAGAGGTTTATTTTGGCTCACAGTTTGTAGAATTTCAGTCCATAGTTGGCTGGCTCCAAGGTATGGTGGCACAGGCAGACAGGCACGGCAGAGGAGAAACAGTACATGGCATGGCAGTGGGAAGCAGAGAGAGATCAAGGGAGGAGGGAGGGAGATAGACCCTTCCAGGCCACACCCCCAGTGACCCACCTCCTCCAACCAAGCTTTACCTCCCAGTGAGCTAATCCACTGATGAGTATTGGGCACCCATGATCCAGTCACTTCCCCAAAGCCCCCCCCCAAGTTTGCATGAGGTTTTGGGGGGACATCTAAATATAAACCACAACAGTGGGGTTGGGGGAAAGTGGGTGGTGAGAGACAAAGCAGAGATCAAAGCTGCACTCCACTGAATATCCATCTCAAAAAACGTAGACTTGATCTGAAACATGTTCAGGGTCTACTGTATATTCTGGAAAAGAGAGGGACACAATTAAAGCAGTGCTTTGGAAAGATTCATCTGACTGTTGGGGCTGAACAGATGGTGGTAAAAGAAACAAGCACAAGTCAGGCATGGAGGCACACGGCTTTAATCCCAGCACAAGGGAGAGTGAGGCAGGAGGATCAGTGAGAGCTCTAGGCCAGCCTGGGCTACATAATAAACCCTGGAGGGGAGAACAGAGAGACAGAGAGAGAGACAGAGAGAGACAGAGAGACAGAGATGTCAGTTTGGAGCTTATCCACATGGTAGAGATAATGACGCCTCAGGTAATGCCATGACTTTTGCAGGCAGAAGCGCATAGAATAGATTTTAAGGATGTTTGCAAAGAATTAGCAGGATGCAGTAGATTGGATTCAGGAAGATAAGGAAAGGAGAAGAATTCCCATCAATGGGATTAGGGAAGTGAGAGGTGACAGTAGGAAGTACGAGGTAGGACGGAGGAGGTGATGAGAACCCTCTGCCATTCGCTGGGTGGGAGAATTTTGTAAAGTTGGCAAAATCGACTTAACCTCATGCTGCAAGGGACCTTCTCCACCCTACATCCTGGCCCTCGGGCTTTTCTGCCACAACTTCACGTGCTGACCCAACAAATGACTGTGCTTTCCCCCTAGACAGGAGCATTGCACTTGTGGTGACCCTGTCATCCACACAGGCTGATTTTTAGGCCTTTTTTATTCCTTTCTACCTGCACCAAGTAATCATCTCCACCTCTACCCAAAAAATTGATTCAGATGGTGATGACTTTTTTTTTTTAACATTGTGTTATTTCCTCCTTCTGGTCCCTTCTCATCTTCCAGGCCTGCTTTGAGGAATCAGACTGACAATTCTGGCCCCAACAGAGGAGCCATCCTTGCTGGCTTTTTGTTACTGGAGGAATCCTTGGAGGTGAAGTAGATGCTCAAGGGTCCACAAGTGGGCCAAGCCCCTTCTAGGCCAGTGATCACTTCAATGTCCTTGGGGCACTCTAAAGGCCCAGCCATGAGTCTCAAATTGTTGCATCCTGGTGGATCCAACAGGAATTAGTTGTTCTACCAGAGCTTCTGGATAGATTGTTGCTGCCAATCTAGCTGTGTCTTTTGCAACATCCCATGGGAAGCTTTGTCCATCTTCTGGTCTGTCCATGTGCTGCCATAGCTCTCCCCAAGTCTCTTCAACCATTTTCAGTTTCCAAACCCTCCCTGTCTTGATCACCTTCCTTTGGCTACTCATTAGTTCTCTTGGGTATAATTATGCAATTATCATCTCATAGCAGGCAAGTTCCCAGTATTTGTCCAGATTGTGATGCTGTAACAAAATACCTGAGGCTGGGTACTTGTTTATTTGGCTAACGATGCTAGTGGCTGGAAGGTCCAACAGCATGACACTGACATCCTAGCAAGGGCAGCCTTTGGGTGCATCACAATATGGCCAATCATGTGGGGCAGTTCTGCTTTGCTGAGGTCTGAATGGAGACAATCTCCTCTCACAAGGACTAATCCAGTCACATGAGACCTGAATTAATCCCTTCCCAGGGTGATGCTTCCAGGATCACAGTGGGGACCCAGCTTCCAGCACATACACCTTTGGGGGACATACTCAAGCCATATCCAAAACTACACCATTCACATATGCTATTATATTTTGTCTTGGATTGGGGAGGCATTAAGAACTGGGCACAGGTCTCCTTCTTTGAGTGGGGACCTACAACCTCCTTTTAGCTGGGGGAATCCTACTAACTTGAGGTCGCTGGTGCTTCTTTCCCAGGCCTATCCCCTGGAGTTAAGCCAATGGTGACCTGGCCCCTGAAATATCTGC
>NW_004624747.1:9786570-9867197 GCF_000247695.1 Heterocephalus glaber | reverse complement strand
CTTCTCCTCCTCCTCCTCCTCCTCCTCCTTCTCCTTCTCCTTCTCCTTCTCCTTCTCCTTCTCCTTCCCCTTCCCCTTCCCCTTCCTCCTCCTCCTCCTCCTTCTTTTTCTTCTCCTTCTTTTGGTTACTACCAGGGATCGACTTTTTGAAGAGGACTGGCAGCAGGCTGTGTCTCTCTCCTCCTACTTTTCACTGCACCTTTGCCTTTTCAAACTTGTGCTGCACTTCACACTGATCCCTGCTCGTTTTTATCTATGCAGCCTGCCAACGTCATTTTGAATCCTATTTGTTAGTCTAAGCATTTCTTACATCCCATTTCTGTTCACCTTTTCCATAGACCACATTTTCCTATTCGTTTTGTTTTCAGACTTTCACTAATAGATGGGAAGGTATGGGTTTGAACACAGGAAATGATCCATAACTAATATCACTTGCCTAAGTCATCTTCCAGTTCTACAGCCATCTCTCAGCCTCCAGAGACTCAAGGTTTCTAGATACTAGCTTAAACTCATCTGGTGTGTTTCTTCACCTGATGGTATGCAGAATATAGAAACCAGAGCAGCTGCCCACTTTCCCCCTTTCTTCCCTTCACCCTCCTTTCCATTCTTACATTAATCCCATTGGAGCTATTGACTAGTTGCCCTCTTGTGTTTTCTGAACTAAGAATGGATTAGTTATTGCCATAATAATAATCTTGGGCATTTATGTTACATACGCCTTTCAAAGCCCTTTCACATTTATTATCCTGTTTTATCTAAAATGATATGGTAGCCCAGAAAGTGACTTTCTTACAGTCAAGAAATCAGTGGCAAGGGCAGGATTTGAACCTGATGCTTTGGCTCTCCATTCAAACCTCAGCAAAGCAGGGTGGTGGTTGGAAGGAGCCAGCAGTGGGATTACTTGACATCTCTGAGCTAGGGAGAAGAAAGAGTAAGCTGAAATCCCAAGAGATGGCCTGGAGGATAACCACAGGATGTCTGGCCCGGACTTTTTAGTCTCTGGAAAGTTCTGAAAGTGGCAGAACAGTTGTGACCTTGGGTTCTGCAACTGAAGTTTCCTAAGAGAAAACTCAGTAATTTCTGAAAGTCCCACCTACTTTTAATAATTCCAAAAATCTCTGAATCTAAACCAGGCTCTATCTCCCTCGCTCCCCTTTCCAACCCAACTAGAAAATGTGGGTGGATTGAGAAAGAACAGAAAAGAAAGATCAAAACGGTGACAACCCTCTGACAACATTTTAACTTGAAAATTGCCTCCAAATGGATGGTATAATTCTGTGTAGGCAGATGTAAATCAGGCGCAGATTTACTGTCATCTTCCTTGTTCTTATTTCCACAGCAACATCTCGAAGAGCTGGGGCCCAGGAGCTGACCACCACCAGCTTTGGCAAAACCAATTTGACCTGGCTCCTCTGGAAAGCCTACCCTGACTGCCCCGTGCATGTGATCTTTTCCTGCTCTGAACCTCCCCAAGCTTCGTCCCCTGCACCTCTGACCCTCACCAAACTGAATCTGGCTTATTTTCCTGAGTCAACTGTTGACTCCCTCTGCATCCCCTCTGCTCCCACCGTCTCAATGGGCGCCAGGAGACACCACTGAGTGGCTGGGTGGGGACAGAGAGGAGAGGCCTCAGGTCCCAACCATCCCTACCTAGGGCTTCACTGAGTACCAGTTTAAATGGCTGATCCTGCACATCCTCCACCCCCTAAAAAAAAAAAACCACTTTGTTGAACAAGGCCAAGAAGTGTGGATGGCTCCATGCAAAGCACCTCCCATGGGCAGGACCTTGCTTTGGTTGCCTCTGTCACCGGCCCAGCCTCAGGCCTCTCCCCTCAGCTACTCTCTGATAGTGACAGGCAGAGCAGGTGGAGTTGTGCTTGGGTCCTCTGGAAAAAGAAAGGGCAGAGCGAGAAGGTCTACAGAGGTGCTTCCCACACTAGGCCCTGTGTTCCCTGAGTCTGTCCCCTGCCTTGGAGGCCATGTGAGTCATCTAAGATCCTCCTGCCTCCTCCTCCTCCTCCTCTGGCTCTGTAGCCGAACAGGGGCTGTCCTCACAGTGACAGTTACTGCCAATGATGAGTGACAGCCTCAAGACAGGGTGCCTAGGGACACAGGAGGGATTGGTACGGGGAGGAGGAAAAGGTGGTAACCTTACAGTCTTGCTGAGCAGATCAGGGCCAAGGAGGGAGCCCCTTGGCTCAAAGCACCCTGAGCCTCCCCAGGTTCTGTCCCCACTAAGATAACCTCCCATCAGCAGAGGGTGGCACTGTTTGTCCAGCTGACAGCTCAAGGGAGCCCTGGCAGCCCCACCGAGCTAAGAGCCTTAGCAATAATGGGGAGACTGTACATCATGGCAGGATATGAGCAGCATTCACAGATCTCCGATCTGACCCCTTTCCTGTGATCACAGGAGCAGGGCAGCCTGCATAGAACCAGCCCATTCCCTGGGCAGCTGGCTTCTAAGATCCCCCTCTTTCCTGGGTCCCCACTGCAGCTGAAAAGAAAGCCAACTTTCCATTTCTGGGGTGTCATCCACAGGGCAACAGCAGCTCATTTTTTCTTACACCCTCAGTGTCTCTACCCCTTATCCCTGTCCTGCTATGGTTTGCCACCCTGCACACAGAACTGTGGCTCAGTCCAGCTCCCAATCTCCTGCTCTGTGATGAGGGGAAAGGAAAGGCCTGATCTGGGGGGTGGTGAGTAGAGGAAGGGGAGGGGAGGGGTCCAGAGGGCCTGGAGGGGTGCAGGCCACAACCTAGGCCAAGCCATCCTGAGCCTACTCTTGGGCATTGCTGTGGCCTGGCCACACCTGCCCTAGACATGGATCTGTGTGTGTGTGTCGGGGGGGGGGTCTGTGTGTTCAGAAAAGAACATTTGAAGCGTTTTATCCACTTCCAGCCCTTTGAGAAGAGCAGGGAGAGAGCAGAGGTGCCCTACCATAGGGCCACCGCAGCCTGGCCCAGTGTGGATGGGGCCAGATACGTGTCTGTACCCCACGAGGCTGAGCAGTTCTCATGCTCTTCACCAGTCTTCCAACCTCCTCTGTGGGCACTTCGTCTTGCTGAGGTGGGCACTAGAAGTGAGTATGTCCATGTGTGCTCTCTTGTGTTGTCTGGGGGTCAGAGGAGTGACATGCGTATGTGTCTGTGCCTGTGTGCTCACACTCAAGGCCAGCTCAGAGTGGGAGCCCACATGGGGAGGGTGTGGGGATGGGACACTGGACCGCTGAGGACCCAAGGAGCTCTGGGCTCCAGAGCTGGGCTGGGGCTGGCCCTGAAAGGACTTGGGGTGCACTTGTTCCCTGGAAGCCTTTGTAAAGCCCTCACCAACCCCAAAGCCTATACCTCTATAGCCCGGCACCCAAATCTCAATTCCCAAGGCCTTGCAAAAGACTGGAGCAAAGATGCTTCTTTCTTCCCTGCCTTTGTGGTTCTCTTTCTAGTCTTTTCTCCACTGACTGGTCATGAGGACTACCGGCATCCTTGCTGTTGGCCTCCTCAGCACACCCAGGCCACTGCCTCACTCTCTGATGACACCACAGACCCACAGCACAGGAGGAGGGAGGGAAGAGGCGTGGATGGGCGTGTTCATCCAGGGTCTCTGGCAAAGGGCTCAGGCTTCGGGACGGACTTCCAGATGCTTCTCCTGTGCAGCAGCTTGGAAGGACCTCTGATTCATGGGTGTTAAAGATAGCTAGAGCAACTTACACACACTACCACATAATGAAAATGTAAAGATGCACCCTGGAACAAAAGTACATTCAGGGGAGTGGTTGTCTTCAAGATCCGGCACAGGATAGTATCAGGAGGGGTCAGATGCAACAACTGTAGTTGTTTCATTTCTTTTTTTTTTTGGTACTGGGGATCGAACTCGGGTCCTTGCACTTGCGCAGCAGAAGGCTACATCCCCGGCCCCAGTTGCTTCATTTCTTAAGTAGAGTGGTGAGGACATGGTACTATTTCATGCTTTTCAGTTTGTTTGAAATAGTTCATCATCCATTAAAGAAAGGGTGGGGGGAGCACGGATTTCACAATCAAACAGACCTAGGTTTCAAGTTCACTTCTGCCACTTACTAGTTGTGTGACCTGGGGCAAGGACTTAACCTCTCTGAGCTAACTAATCATCTGTAAAAAGGAGTTCTCAGGTCTTATGGACAGTGTCTAGATGTCCCTCCAAAGCCTCATGCAGTCATAGGTGGGGCTTTTTCAGAGGTGGCTGGATGTAGAGTGTGTGACATTAGAATTGATTCATGGTGCAACACTAGGCTCAAGGACACTAGGATTAAGGGTGTGAGTGCTACCCACCCCAAGCAGCCTGGGTAAGATAAAAGGGGCAGAAAGGCCCTTGTTCCCCACCTTAAGGAGAAAGCATTGTATCTTCTCCATTCATATAAGGCGTTCTCACTGGAAGTATGGAGAACATCTCTCTGTTGAGAAGGTTCTGTTCTACTTCTAGTCTCCTGATAGCTTTTACCATGAACAGCTGTGGAATTTAGTCCGATACTTTTTCTCCAACTACTGACAGGATTATATGGCTTTTTCCTTTCCTCTGTTAAAATGATGACTTCTGGGGGTGGATCTTCCAATGCTGAACCAACACTGTCATCCCTATAGCAAAACCACTTTCTACATCCTGCCAGATCAGACTTCTAATAGTTTGTTCTGTTCAACAAATTTCTATCTATGTTCATACTTTTTTCTTCTATTATCTTTATCCAGTTTTAGGATTAACACGATGTTGAGTTCCTAAAATGAGGGGAGAAGTGTTCCTTCTTTTTTCTGCTTTAAATGTTTGATATAATTTATCAGTTAAAATGTATATGAGCCTGCTGTTATCATATAGGTAGGTTTTCAAGCTAGGAATATACTTTCTTTAATAGGTGCTATTCAAATTTTATATTTCCTCCAGAGTTAGTTTCATTAATTTGTCTTCCAAGGTACTTCTTAGAAGTTGTCAAATTTATTTCAAAACAGATTTTTGAAATATGCTTTCTATCTCCTTTCAAATTCTGTAAAATCTGTAGTAATGTCTCCTAGATCTTGATATTGTAATTTAAAAAATGTATAATTGATATTGTGTAATAGGAAGAAAAGGTCTAAAGGAGCAGGGGAAGTGGGGAGGGGTAGGGGAAAGGAAAGAAGGGAACAGAAAAAATATGAGAAATGGAAACAAAGTCTTTGCAAATAGGGAAGGGTGGAGGGGGTGAAGGGAGGGCTAGGAATGGGGAAAAAATAAGAACCAAGATACTCATGTAATGGTACAAGATCCCAAAGATGAATGTAACTGTATTTTATACCTAAAATGTACCAATAAACTTAATGGGAAAAAAAACCCCCCCAAAACTACTGTAAAATAAATAAATAAATAAAAGTATATAAACTGAAGGAAAAAAGGGGGGCAGAAAGATGCTGTTAAGCTCCCTTGTTGCTCTGCTACCTTTTGTCTGCCACTCCACCTGGCCTTCGAGCCAGCTGATAATGGTCTGAAACCTCTACAAACTGTGAGCTAAATAAACCTTTCCCTCTTTAACTTCGGGTATCAGGTATTTTGTCTCAGCAATGAGAGGAAAGTAACCAAGACACCAGGGTTGTGTGAGGATTACGTGAGTGAGACCAAACTGGCCCTCAGAGCCCGACGGGAAACAAGCTCCCTGCCAACCCCAGGCAGACCACCCTCACGGGAGCAGGCACTGACTGCATCCTCGACCAGGGGCCCCAGAGGCCAGTGTCGGAGCGAGACAGCGGCATATTCCTCACAGATTTCTGTCCTGGGAGGAAGGTGAAGGGTGACTCAGGAGAAGCCAGTTCAGCCCCAGTCCAGATACCTCTGTGACCTCTCAGCTGACAGGTGGAGCAGGGGTTGGGAGACGGAGTTCTGGGAAGATGATCTCCAGGGAGATCTTCCTCTCAAGAGGTTAGGAAGGAAGCATGGGAGGGATGAGCTAGGTCTTCTCACTGGGAATGCCTGGGCTGGAAGGGACAGGACCCTGTGGGGGAGAAGCTGGGCAAAGACCCCCTCCTCCTACACTGCCTGTGGTAGGGAGACTCACAGAAACATAGGTCTGGGGGCATCTGCATGAGTATTTGGACTCTGGTGAAACCCAATCCTGTCCTGGGAGGACAGAAGGCCCTTAGGATGGAGTGTATCTTCTGTCTGTCTGTCTGCACATATACACACATGCAACACACATGCTCACTCACACATAATCAACACAATCCCAGGCCTAGCTATGGAGAAGGGAAAGGAACTCAAGACACCATTCTCATTGGAAAAACTTAAAACACAATGTGGCTCATTTTTATTTTCTCTCAGGAAAAAAAAAAACCAACCAAACAAACAAACATTCCCTTTAGAAGAACAGGCAGTTAGACAGGGCCTCTAATTGGGCAGCTCTGAGCTATCCAGGCACAGGCCCATGGCCTGCCAACCCCGACCTCTCCCTGGAGGCCTAGGCCACATCCTGGCACCATTCCCATTACAACTCCCTGTCCTCCAGCCCAGATTTGTTGTCCCAAGAGACAGAACTGAGTGCATGGTAGCTCATGGCAGTGGAGAGGGCTGCCTGAGATTTCCTGGGCGGACTCCTGGTGCCAGGTTAGCAGCAGGACGGACAGCAGACCCAGCAGACAAGGAGGGAAGGATAATAAAATAAAAAGGATTTCCTCACACATATCTTCTCCTGGAAAAAATACTTAAATGCCATCCCCGGCCAGCAGCTCCCTGAGCCCTAGAGAGTCTTGGGAGGGTGGTGTGTGTGGCAGGAGGTCTGCTGCAGCTGCTGCCCAGCCTGAGGCCAACACAGTCTGCTAAGCCACTGCTGCTCTGCAGACAAAGTGGGGCTTCTGGAGGGGAGGACTGGGCCCTGCTCAGCCAAGATGCTGCTGGGACTGCAACCTGGCCTACTTGCAGGGCCTCAGAGCACAAAAGATCTGCTTCCTCAGACCCCAGCCTTTTTTGCTGGGCCTCATGCTGCTCCAGCTTGGGGCTCCCTCATCTCAGTCCAGAGTGGGTACCAGCTGCCCCATGGGTCTCCAGGCACAGTCATTCTTCTTTTCTCCCAACATGACTGGTCCAGCCAACCAGAAAGATAAAATTTCCTTCTTTCAGGAAGGGGCCAACTCTGTGTGCCATCAGGACACTCCTGCTCTGCCTTGGGCCAAGGGGTGCTCTAAGCCAGGGGACTCTGGACATGTTCCCTTGTGCTCATGGCTGAGGAGCTCCACGTCTGAGAGGCTGGCATCACCTTGGGACCCTTGGGCACTCCCTCCACTCACCAGTCCCAGGGCATAGCCATTGGGCCGCTGCTCAGGATGGGGGGCACTGCCATTGGCCCACACCCCTGGGGGGTGCCCATTGAGCCGGAGGCTGACCTGCTCTCCCTCAGCACCATGAGCTGCCAAGGTCCGGGCACTGGTGCCCCCTGCCTTGAAGAGTTCCCTCCGCCTCAGGACGTGGCTTCGAATGATCTTGCGGAAGGTCTGGCGGAACTCGCGGATGCGGTAGGCATAGATGAAGGGATTGACAACGGAATTGCTGTGGGACAGGATGATGGCCAGGTACATGAGCCAGAGTGGGGCATGGCTACACTTGGGGCAGAAGAAGGTGAAGCAGTTGATGATATGCAGGGGCAGCCAGCAGAGTGCGAACAGCCCCACAATGATGGCCAGTGACTTGGCAGCATGGACCTCCTTCTGCAGCGTAGACCGAGTCCGCTCCCCTGGCAGAGGCTGGCTCTCCATCTGCTTCAGTTGTCGACGGGCTGCCAGGAAGATCCTCAAGTAGATGCCCAGCATGAGCAGCAAGGGCACCAGCACAAAAGCGAAGAAGTTGTAGTAAACCATGTAGTTCATGGGCACCACATCCTCAAAGAGACAGGTCACCTGGCCCTCATCGCAGCTCTGGGAGTGGTTCTTGTCCTCCTTTGGCTGACTGCAGTTGTTCCAGCCCAGCATGGGAGTCAGGCCGATGGCAAACGACAGCACCCAGCAGATCGCAATGATGCCCTTGGCCCTCGTGCAGGTTACCAAGCCATTGTACCTGGGAACAGGAGACCAGCATGAGAGGCCTGAGAAACCAGGGCTAGTCAGGGCCAAGAGTCAAGGAACCCTGAGCAGCTGTGCAAGGCTGATTCGGGAGGATCACAAGATTAAGCCCAGGCTGGGCAACTTAGTAAGACCCTGTCTCAAAATTTAAAAAAAAAAAATTTTTTTAAGGGGATAGGGATATAGCTCAGTGTGAAGGACCTGGATTCAATTCCCAGTACTGGAAAGAAAAAAAGAATAGAAAGGAAAAGAAAAGAAAGAAAGAGAAAGAAGGAAAGGAAAAGAGGGAGAAAAGAAAGAAATGAGCCAAGGAAGGGAGGGAGGGAGGGAGGGAAGGAAGGAAGGAAGAAAGAGAAAGAAAGAAAGAAAGAGGGAGAAAAGAAAGAAATGAGCCAAGGAAGGGAGGGAGGGAGGGAGGGAAGGAAGGAAGGAAGAAAGAGAAAGAAAGAAAGAAAGAAAGAAAGAAAGAAAGAAAGAAAGAAAGAAAGAAAGAAAGAAAGAAAGAAAGAAAAAAAGAAAGCCAATCAGAACTATACCCACTTGGTCCCCATTCATTGGCTATAAAGTCTTGGAACAGTCACTTCTTTCTCCCACCCTCAGCATCCTCTTCTGTTAAGTGAGGTTGTGGGCCTTGCCTTTCCCACAGGCTGCTGGGAGGAAACAGGAAAACAGGCACCCTCAAAATGGAAACCACTGTACAAATGTTTGGATGGTCACTAGTTTTAGGCATCATCCTGAGAGTTAATTTTATTTTGGTTTGAGGGAAACAATAATGATTTGGAGGAGGGAGAAGTACCCCTTCCTATTAGCTGATCTTGGTTGAAGCGACAACATGCTTCCCCTTGGAGCAGGAACAGGTCCAGAGCAGGGGTACCTTAGCTGGGGGCAGAATCAGCCAGGTCAGACCTGTGATGATCTGAGCCTTGTATACGCCATGCTTTTTCCTCCTCAGCTGACTTGGGTGCCCAGAGACCCCCAAGGAGAGGCTGCCCAGCGATAAAGAAGGAGTAGAGGTCCCAAGACAAATGAGATGCCATCTCCCTTCCAAACCCACCCACAGCCTTCTGGAAAGAAATGAGATAATTGTGTCTTGACATTTATATGGCAACCTTAATATTCAAGAGGCGCTACTTGGATGAGATACTGGGGTTGAGAGAAGAACAGTTATCTGTCCAAAGACACTCAGTATTGCTAAGAGCTGGATGAAAATCCAACCCTGATTCCCAGTCCCAGACATGGGAGAATGGCTTGATTCACTGACCACAAAGTGTATTGATCCCCCCCAGGAAATGTGGCACTGCTTCTGTGAAAGAATGGGCTCTCAAAAAATAAACTTTCTGAGAAAGGCAACTTTCATGACTTCTGAAGGATGACCTTATGTTTAAGGGCAGGAGGCCTACCCATCCTTCAAGTTCAGGGCAGATACCTTCTCAGAGAAGTCTCCTTCATCCTGCTAAGGCCCCTGGGGGCAGGGGCATCCATCTCTGCATTGCCAGCTTGGGACAGGGATATGCAATAGGTATTAAGAAAAGTGCAGTCTACTTAATTCCAGCATTGGAAACATCCAGGGAAATGTATAGCCCATGGGTAGCAAACACATGTGCCTATAGGTAACAAATGTTTGAGGCAGGCTCATGGGTGTTTATCTTGTCTTTGCTGCCATTCAAAACATAAGCCTAGAATTAGAGCATTTACCTGGCATGCACGAAGTCCTGGGCTACATCCCAACACCACACGTACACGCCTGTACACACACACAGACACATGCACACACGCACATACACACACACAAAGCTCCCTGTGTTACCAGATATCAAGGGGAGGATGAAAACTGATTTTCTAGGCTAACTTACCAAAGGTTTATTTTGTCAATTTATTCAAACGAACAAATGACCTGTGGCTTCTGACCTCTTGTCTACTCCAAACCCCTATCTTACAGGTGGGTACACTGAACCCCAAGAAGAGGAATGGACTTGCTGGGAACACTTAGGGGCCAAGATACAACTCAATCCAAGGTAAATCTGTCAGTTCTGATCCTCTCGTGCCTTCTCTTTCCCCCTTCCTTTCTTTCTTCCTCTCTCTCTCTCTCTCTCTCTCTCTCTCTCTCTCTCTCTCTCTCTTCTTTTGCAGTGCTGGGGATCAAACCCTAAGCCTTGCTTATGCCAGGCAAGTGCTGTACCACCAAATTGCATCCGTAGTCCTGTCAATTCGGAATCTAAACGGTAACTGGGCAGACGAGTTCTCAGGAGTTCACACGTCCACTCAGCAGGGGCTTGGTCACTTCAACAGGGCCTCTGTAGGAGCAGCATCATGGACTTGCCCATTTTTTCCAAGCAAGGGACCTGGCACTGCCCTGTCCTTTGTTTTAGAGACTCAAATATAAAGTCATAGGCTTCCCCGCCTCCATCTAATACTAACATAGCACTCACTCTGTACACAGCACTGTTCTTAATACTCCTTGGCATCTTTCTTGAGAAAAGCATATCTCTGCCTGGGTTCTAGCCCTGGCACATTCCTTTAAATATGGAATGTGTGTCACTTCATGTCACTGACCCTCAGTTTCCTTGTTTGTAAAATGGAACTAAGCATCCTGGGCCTGTGAGTAGTGCTCCATAACGCAAAATGCTGAATCACCGTGTGGAAACTCTACGGAAGCAGACTCTGACTTGGGGTAGGAGAGAGCTTTTCAGCTGAGTTGTTCATAGGAGAAATGGGCTGCCTAGGCAGTGTGGAGCTTCTTGTTTGAGGTGATCAAGCAGAAGCCAGTGGTTACCCTATAGGGATGGTGCAGGCTCCCCCTGGACCCTGGGGAGAACGAACTGTTCTCCAGCAGCACATCTTTTGCCTGGATTTCCAGGCAGTTAGGCAGAGGGAGCTTCTGGGGAAGAGGAGTGCTTAACAAATACCTAATGAACTCATGAGCTGGTGGAGTCAACAGGACTGGGCCTGGAATTCTCTGAGGGGAACACAGCATGGAAATCCCTGGTCTGTCCAGTTGTCTACTTTTAGAGACAAGGGAATCTGTGAGGGGAAATCTTTCACTACATTCTCAAAAGAAAGCCCCTTTTGAAGACAGAAACAAAACGCCCATGAGTAGCACTTGAGCAAGGCACAGAAAGTCTCTGGGAAGATTCCCACCACTGCCTTCTGGGAAGGGCACTGAGGGCAGGAGGGAGCATGAGGATGACTTTTCACTATATATCTTTTGTTCTTTTTAAATGTTTGAGCATATGTAAGTGATATATATATAATATATATATATATAATATATATATATATATTTTATATAATATATATATATATATACACACACTCCGGGCTGAGGAGTGAATCAAATAGGGCTGGGAGTGAGTGTTAGAGTGCTTGTCTAACATGTGCAAGGACGGCAAGCGAGCAAACAAACCCCGTAACACTGCAATAGACTAATTTTGTTACTCAAAACAAAGCCCCTCAGGCTGAGAGTCTTGGATCCAGGCATCCTGGGACCTGAGAGAGCATCAAAGCCCAAAGTGAACCACAGCCAGACTGTGGCATGGCCCAGCAGTGTCCCCTGGGCTATATCTGTGACTAACAAGGTTACCCACGGCCTCCTGACCCTCAGATATGTAGACCTGCTGCAAGGGTTGCCGAGGCCATCCAGCACAACATTCGGCCATTCCAGGGAGCCCTGAGATGTCACAGGATGTGAGAGCCAGAGCACAGCTCATTTAGGGTGCCTTCTGTGTCCCTTTATCCTCCAGGCTACAAGCTGCCCTTCCTTGAGGATCCCAATCACCCATTTTGGGGGCTCATCCTATGATCCAAAAATAACTGCCTGATTCCGAATGGGAGTTTATGAGCATTTACACCACTGAGGAGGGGATGGAGATTTCCTCAGTTATTCCAAGAGGTCAGTGACCCCGGAACTGAACAGCCTGATGACAGGGAAACCCAGACTCCTTCCCTGGACAGGGACAGGCCTGAGTCAGCCTCCCACTCTCCCTGCCCACTCAGCTCCTCTCTGTCTCTCAGCAGCCAGGCCATCCCTCCCTGAGCCACAGCCCACACGATCATTCCCTCCTCGGGGCCTCTGCCCAAGCTTTGCTTCCTTCTGACACACACATGGCCACACACGTGGCCCTCCTTCTGACACACCTGCCGCCCCCGCTATTCCTCCATGGGGCACAGCCTCCCAATCCTGCCTGCCTCTTTATTTAATTTATTTATTCATTTATACATACTAGGGTTGGAACCCAGGACCTTGCAACTCGAGGCAAGTGCTCTACCACTGAGCTACACCCTCAGTCCACTTGGAAAGTCTGGCCAAAGAGGGGAGCGTGTTTTCAGTTTTTATGGTGCTGAGGCTTGAACCCATGACCTTGCTCCTGCCAAGCGCATGCTTCACCACTGAGCTGCCTCTCTAACACTTCTCTTTTAGAAGTCAGGGCAAGTCACTACGATAAGGATTTCCTCAGCACTCACACCGCCCTGCACTCTGGCTTGTTCTTGGGGACTGACAGCACCCACTAGGGGTACTGTGAGAGACAGGAGAGCAGTGCAAAGGTTTCCTGTGAGAAAGGAAGGCTGCATCTCTCATCCAGGGTTTCTATCCTCTGAGGTCATTGACTGTTGCGCCTCTTTCCCCAGCCCGGCTTCTTTCTCACCAACTAGGCCCTGTCCTAACCCAACAGGGTTCTTATACTTGGGAGAGAGGAAATAGCTTGTTCTGAAGTTGATTTTTTTTTTTTTTTTTTTGGTACTGGGGATCGAACTTGGGTCCTGGAGCTTGAGAGGCAGGCAGCGGAACCACTGAGCTAAATCCCTGGCCCCTTTTTTTTTTTTGAGACAGGCTCTTGCTATTAGCGCAGACTGGTCTTGAACTCACTATATAGCCCAGGCTGGCCTCAAATTCGTGGCAATCCTCCTGCCTCAGCTTCCCGAGTGCTGGAATTACAGGCCTGCACTAACCACAACTGGTTCTGAAGCTGAATTTTTTTTTTGGTACGGGGGCTCGAACTCAGGACCTTGTGCTTGCAAGGCAGCCAGCAGAACCACTGAGCTAAATTCCCAGCCCTGAAGCTGAATTCTTAAAAAAAGTTACAGATATGTGGTGCAGGCCTGGGGCGAGGCTTCCAAGATTAGACCTCAGAATAGCCCTGTGGACCTTCCTGAGTGGAACAGCAGATCTCAGAGAGGCTGGATTCTCAATTGTGAAGGGGAAAAAGGAAGAGGGAGGTCTCTGAGCCAGGTAGCACCTCCAGGGGCAGCCATGATTTTCAGTTCTCAGTGGACTCTATCCAGGCCCAGCCTGCTCTCAGGAGCCTCCACACAGATACCTCCAAGTGCCTAGTGGCCAGCGGCTTCTAGGAATAGGAAAGTGAAGGGACCCAAAGGCCAGGAACAGTGCAAAGGGCTCTAGAGTCAAGCCCCATCAGGAGATGAATGTATGTGCCTCCCTGGCTCTGGCCTCCCCAAGAGTAACATGAGAGTCATAACGTCCACACCGGCCTCAATGCTAGGCCCAGAGGATCAAAAGAGATGCGATGCTAACATCCTTTGGTGACTGTCACACCTTCTGCCGGCATCCCTGCCGAGGAGACAAGCCTAAGCCTTCCAAAGCTTTACCCAGCAGAGCTCAAATGGCCCAGGGTCCAGGTGGAGCTGAGGTCCAGTTTCGAGAGGTCCTAGGAGTCCAGAATACAGACTGGAGTCAGGGCAGACCCAAGGCTCCAAACCTTCAGCAGCTACAGAAAGAGCAGAATGTCCGGTGTAGTGGTACACACCTGTAACCTCAGCACCCTAGGCAGCCGAGGCAGGAGGATCATTATGAGTTCAAGCCCAGCCTAGGCAACTTAGGGACTTAGTAAGACCATCTAAAAGGGGCATGTGCTGGGGAATGTAGCTCAGTGTGGAGGCCCTGGGTTTAATTTCCAGTACTTGAAAAAAAAAAGCTGAACCCCCACCCTGCCTAGTCTCACCACTCCCATCCATTCACTGGACCCTCAAAACCTCTGTAAACTCGAGAGACAGAAAGACTTATCCCCCTGCTGTGGATGAGGAAATGGGCCCAGAGAAGGGCAGCTGACTTTCCACAGCCACACAGCGAGTCCCATCCCACTACTTCAGGGATCCGTTCTGGTGACACTCAGAAAACAGAGATGAGGAAGAGAGAAAACAGTGGGAAAACAAAGCTGAGGTCTTTAGATTGAGAACAGCTGCCTTGACTTCTCCCCAGAATGTTGTTGCCCTTTGAATTGGAGAAGAAAATGGAAGCTAGACTGCTGATTCCCCTCAGTGCTGCGTAGACTGAGGCCCACCTGGTAGCTACAGAAGGCTCCCCTGGGCCCCCATGTTCTGAGCTGTCCCTGGATAATGTGGATTCTGCTCCACACCCTGGAGCAAGAGATGCGGGCTGTGAGGTCCCAGGCTACCTCCACATACTGTGCCCTGAGTCAGACCACCTCCATTCAGCCCCCTTTAGGACCAGCCAGGGTGTTTCTTGGGCTTTGACAAGGGATTTGGGGCAACACGAGGTCCGGGCTCCACCTCTTCTTTGGAGCAGCTTGGTGTGGTGCCTGCTTCCCACTTAGGGCTCAGACGATGGCTGGGGCCACCGCGTACAGCTCCTGGGAGACTGGGCTGCCTGTGGTCATGCCCTAGAGAGTGCTGTCACAGTGGTGGCAGGCTATGGTTTATCCCAGGTCTAGTCCCAGCTCTGCCATCAACTCCTTGTGTGGCCCTGAGAGCGCTGGCTCCTTTCTCAGAGCCTCATTTTTCCATTCAGAAGATGAGAGGAAGGAAGTGACCTCTGAGGGCCTCCTTGGGTTTGACACTTTGAATTTCCATTTGCTCATTGAGCCTGGTCCTCCTCCCCGCTGGGGCGCTCTCAGCCCAGAGTGGGGATGCTGGGGCTCCCTCCTTAGCTGGGCACTCCATCTATTTGGGAGAATTCACCATGGGGACTGTACACCTGGCTCCCCAACCAGGGAGATGTCCCTCAGGACCTCTATTCGCTGCGGCTGTGGAACCCAGCTCTGTGGTGGAGGAGCAAGGAGGTGGAGCAGAGGCCCCAGGGATACACTTTTGAGCTCATTTGTAGCCTGGGTAGGTGGAGGCCACACCAAGGAAACTCAGCCTCCCGGAATGTCTTCATTTACACAATACTTGGCTGAAGTCACTTCACAAAAGATGCACTGTAAAATTCCCCTCCCACAACCAGCTCAGTGCAGGCTGAGTCCTTTGTGACCTGAGAAGCAACATAATTTGCATGTAAGTTCAAGTGACTCACTGTGGCATTTGGCCAAGTCACTTCCCCTCTCTGGGTCATTCTCCTAATGTTCACGCTGAGGCCAGCCCAGAGGACCAGGGGAAAGGCAGGCAGCAGACAGGCTCCTAGCTGAGGTCCTATAGTTTCCCATGGCTCCTCACCCACCACAGCATCACACAGGGAGTTCTGCTCTGATGTGTGAAGAACAGCCCAGATGAACCCTCCCCATGTGGCCTGAGGGAGGAAGGGAGGCCAGGGCACTCAGTGGCCACAGGGATCAGCCAGATCGGCGTGATGGCTGCCCATCTGTCAGCCCTGGGAAGTCTGGGACTGAGCCCCAGGGCCCCATCCTCAGCCCCATACACTGAAGCCAAAGGCCAGACCAGGGTCACCGCAAGCCTTTGCACAGACGTAAGCCCCACCCCCCGGCTCACCGCAGAGGGATGCGGATGGCGATGTAGCGGTCAATGGCGATGGCCAGGAGGCTGAAGATGGAGCTCTGAGTGAGGACCAGGACAAAGCAGGCGAAGAAGAGGCAGCCATGGCAGGCAGCACAGAACCCAGTGCTGATGGTGATGGCGAAGGGGATGGCAAGCACACCCACTGCGATGTCAGCTGCTGCCAGTGACACCACAAAGTAGTTGGTGACGTTCTGCAGGTTGCTGTTGATCCACACGGCCCAGCACACCAGCACGTTGCCCAGGATGGCCAGCACGGCAATGACCAGCTCCACCGTGATGTACACCAAGGAGCCCATGGTGGGAGCAGCCGCAGATGGGCAGGCTCAGCAGGGACGAGGGCTGGGCCAGCTCACGGTCCATAGCTGCAGCCCAGCCTTCCCCGAGCTGTGGCAGAGGGGCCCAGGCCCTGAGCCCCTTCCTCACAGGAGCCAGGAGCGTCCCTGTGAGGAGCTCTCCAAAGGCTTTCTCACAGATGAGTCTCCGGAAACCAGGGCCTCTCCACGGCTTCCGGTGGCCGTATCATGGCTCCACTCAGCTTCAGGGTTCTCAGGGCACCTGCAAAGGGAGAGCCCTGGTGAGCAGCTGAACCATTCTGGTCCCAAAGACCCTATTGCTTCAGATTCTACCCCACCTTTAGGCCAGATGTCATCATCTCAGCCTGTTCCGTCCCCGGCAAGCTCTCCAGGGAACTACCAGTGCCCATTTAAGGGACACACCAGCTGCCCCACTTAGGGACAGGCCAGAGACAACTGGAGCTCAGATCTGGAGGGATCTGGAGAGCCATCTGGTCCTGTCCTCCATACCTGGCAGGTAAGCCACTCACCCTCATGGGCAGCAGAGCAGGTACAAACCTGAGCCTGCTGCCCCCTGGTGTCTCCAGCTGCACGCCTGGGAAGGGGAGGCGCTGTGGCTGCGTCCCTTCTCTGAGGGAGCCACCACCGCTCTCTCCTCCTACGCCTCTCCCCTAGCTGCTCCTCTACCTGACGACACAGGAAATAATTGACTTAAGTCAGAAAAGCAGCTGCTGGGCCAAGACTTGCTGGGGGACTGTAGGCAAGAATGGCTTTCCTTTCTGGGCCCCAGTTTCCCCATCTATACAGTGAGGCATTTGGACCCTATGGGGCGATTTTAGCTCTCACCCCTGAGTCTATGAGAAGGAAATAACAGATCTGAAAGGGATCCTCCAGAATCAAATGTCATAAAAGGAGGAATGATTGACACCATGGAAAGTCTTGGTTTTCCCAGCAGGTCCGATCCCCGCTCAAATTCTAGCTGTTTCTCCATGAGCTTGAAACCATCTCTGCCCACTAAAGTTCCTCTCCCTGAGAGTTAAGAGGCCCCCAAATCTACCCTCTGCAGTCCTAAACTCTCAGGGAGCACTGGGGGTACATTAGCACCAGCCACTGCCTCCCCAGAGATAAAAGGCTACAGGCTTCCTTTTGTGGTCACATCTTCTCTGTCTTCTCTGGGACGTGAGAGATTGAGTGGGACTACGGAGCCTGGTGGAAGGTTGCTCCTGATCTCTGGCCTCTTCAAAGTGCCACAGTCCCCCCCCCCCCACCATAAACATAGCCACACTCCAAATTGGCCAAGAGCTAACAGAGGGCTGAATTAAACCCCAAGTTTCCTTCTAACTGCAGTGTTGTCATTGCCTCAGCCTGGAGCCACACCTGGGGGTGGGGGCTCCTGCCCCAAACAGACCCTTCTGCCTCACCAGAAGGCTTGAAATGGATCACCTGACACAGAAGGGCCAAGGGGAAGGAAAGAGAGGAGGCCAAAGCCCCAAAAGAAACTGGAGCCACCTGCACCACTTAGGGCCGAGTCTTACTGAGCCCTGGCTTTGCACAGGGCATTTGCCAATCTGCCGCTCACAAAGTGTGTCCCTTGCAGACAGGCCAGACTAAGTCCCCAGGCACCATTCACACCCATATACCATGTCCTGTGCTCCTGGCCTGTAGTCCAGAGTAGCATTCACCAGGAGTCCACCCGACCTAGGCTCAACAGGTGCTGGTGAAGCTGGGGCTCACTTTGGACCTGTATCCTACCCAGGTCCTGGACCATGGCTCAGCGTGGCTTCCCACACCTGGCAGCAGTAGCAATAAGCCACTGTCCATTTAGGACCAGCCAAGCCCAGTGAGCCCCTGAGGAATTACTGCTATTCAGGGATTGTGCCTCCCACCATTGGTGTCTCCTGGGGGAAGAGGAGAACCATCTGATGTCCCTCTCTGGAGGAATCTGCATTGAAAGACACCACAGCCTTCTGCCAATCTGACCAGCCCAGGCTAGAAAGCTGGCCAGGCAGACAAGGTTTGGACAAGGTACAACACATCACACTTCTGCTGAGGCCAGACAGGGCTCCCAAGCTCCACCCCCCAAGGCCCTGCTGACAGGTCACACCACCCATACCTACCTCCTCTGACTCCATACCAGCTAGGATGCCCACCTTAGAAGGGGCCTCTGAGGGGCCCGACCCAGCCTTTGTTTGGTGAGACTCTCCTGGCAGCCTTGGATACCTGCCTGAGAACCCCCCAGTACTAAGGATTTCCCTACCACCTTCTGTGTTAGATCCCCATGCTGAAGAACACTGGATTCTGATACCCTTCCCAACCACACTGAAGTCACGTTCCCTTGACCCTCCTGACCAGGCCAGCCTTGCATGGGGCTAAAGACACACATCAGTCACACATCAGCTTGCATGACCCTTCCTGCATGGCCTACTCTCCCTCTGCCCCTTCCCTCTACATTCCCGGCTGCTGCCAGCACATCTTGGGTGAGGCTCCCCTAGTTCCACAGGCCACTGACCAGAACTGGGTGGGGGAGTGATATAGCTGGCTAGCAGGTGCTAGCCACCACTGAGCTACCAAACCCTATGCTCTCTTGGAGGCCACCTGTCTGAATGCCAGGACACTTACACTAGCCCCTCTTAAAGAGCCCACACAACCAGCCCGGGAGCTCAGGAAATGACAGATATCTGTGTTCTTACTGGTCCCATGGACCGCATTTTACAGATGAGGAAGCTAAGGCCCCAAAAAGTGAAGTGACCTCTCACTCTTACTGCGAACATTAAAGGGTGGTGAATGCCATGGAACACAGCCGCAGGGGACTTCTGGGACCTCCTCTCAGCTTCCCTCCCTTTGGAAGCCTCCTGAGCTGCAGGAAGGTGGGGAGGGAGTTAAGGGGTCAGGATCAGGATCTGGCAATTTCCTATTCCTCTAGGTTGGCTCTGCCTTTCTAATTAATCCTTGAGTCATCTGTTGCTAGGCGGGAGGGGAAATTAAATATTAATAATGTCATATTTCCTCGTGATTGTCCCTTGTTGCGGATGAGGAGACACTGTCCCATGTAAAATACAGACATATGCCCTGGAACATGCATGTTAAACCTTGAAAGAGCAGCCCCATAGGATTCCCAGCATCCAGACTCAAAACTGTCCCCTCTTCCTGCCTTACCACCCACCCTCCCTGACCTGGCGAGTTTAATTAAAACTCCTTTTAATCAAAACTCATGCATCTGGCCCACCTCTTCTGGCTCTTTGTACCTCAGACTAGAAAGGCTCTCTGTACACATGCCCAGATGGTGGGGGAACCTCTTAGAGCCTGCTGGTCAGGGGCGCCTGCTGGCTTCCAGGCAGAGCCCTGTACACCCGCCCCTGGATGTGGCAAGCTGAGGAGCGGAGCACAGCACAGAAACTCTGCCTACTGCAGGCAGCCACTCTGGACTCCCAAATCCCAGCCTTAGAGTCCTCTCACCTATCTCTTGTCAGAGGTTCACCTGTTACCTAATCTGGAATGCCAGGAAGCAGCCCAACTGCTCGACCACAGGACCCTCTGTGCCACCTGCTGCTATTCCTTTGGTCTTGAGCCTACAGCAGGGAGTCCTGAAGGCAGAAAGAGTCCAGGAAACTCCTGAGTGGCAGCTGCTGCTTGGGGATTTGGGTACCTACAGGCCACTCCCCAGCCCCAAGATCTCAGATGAGCCCCAAACCCCAATTTCAAAACACAGGAGGAAAATTAAGACTAAGGAAGATAAGCAACAGTATCAAAAACATGGAGAGCAGTTCAACGAAGAAGACAAGAAGGCACTGGAATAATGAAATAATTATTTTTAAAGACATCTTGGATCCTCACAGAAATGAGAAATACCATCTATGGACAAGAATGAGAACTTAGAGCCTCACTGGCAGAAACAAAAACAGGTGAAAATGAACAGGAAATAAACTTCTGGATATGAAAAACCCAAGGACTGAAATAAAGAAGACAGCAGGTGTGATGGGCTTCAGGCATGCAGGCAGCTGAAGGGAGAATTGAGGGTTGGAAGAGGGCACCGAGAATTCTCTCAGAAACTTCCTGGAGACAGTCAATGTGGAAAAGCACAGACATGAAGCGAGGTTAAAAAGCACCAACGTGTCTCTCAGGAGCTCAGGAAAAGCATGAAGGAGCAGCAAACAAAGAATAATATCTAGATGGGCAGGGTGGCACCTGTACCCAAACCACAAGCAGTGCCTGGGGACCAGCCTCCCAGAACCACCAGGACCGTAGCACCCACAGAGTCCCTCCTGCAACCTCAGTCACCGCACAACAGGTGCCTTCTAAGTCTCAGCCCCCTGCCCTCCCTGTCTCCCTAAGGACACACACCCGCTTCAGATGCCTGGTGCTGGCTATGGCCCAGGTACCCAGGCGGGCGCCCTGTGTGCTCCTCCCCCACCGCCTCCGGGTATGCGGCTGCTGCTTTCTGCTCCCGGGGACAGGATGTGGGCAAAAACGGAGAACCAGCTCCCTGCAGCTGGAGGCTGAGGCACTGGGCCTGCCTGGAAGGAGCCTCCACACCACCAGCCACAGGCCAGCCTGGGGTGCCCCAGCCTTGTCCCCTGAGCCACCGGGCTTGGTACAGCACCCTTCTCCCTACAGGGGGCCCACAACAGCCCTTGCCACCCCCAATTGTCTAGGTCAGATGCCAGAGAGGCCACAGGTCCCCAGTCCTCCTCACTGGAGGTGGCCACTCACCCCATCACCAGCTGCTTCGCTAGACAAACCTCCTCCAAGGGGCCCCGTCTCACAGAGGTGCTGGGAGCCCACCCTGAGGTGGAAGTAGCTGGGGTGAGATCCGCACCAGTTCCATCACACAACTCTCTCAGGCCCGAGCATGAGGCTTCCCCTCTGTGCTGCGGCTCCTCACGTGTGCATAGACTGTGGTGAGACAGCGTCACGTGAAAGGCCCAGCACCTGCACCTCCCACAAATGGCGGATGACAGGTATTGTTGCACTGCCTGAAGCAGGGACAGGAAGTTCTGAGAATACAGACCCCAGAGGGCCCAAGACAAGCCGCTAGCAGGAGGCTGGGCTGTTGAAGGAGCACTGCTAAGTACACTGAGGTGGCTGGATGTGGACCCTATGGGGTCCCTAGGACATGGGTGTGATGATGCAGCCCTGAGTCTGAATGAAAAGGGCAGGGGGAGCTGGACCAACCTGAGCATGGCCCATCTTAGCCTTGCCACTGTCTCCCCCACCCCCACCATCAATCGAGCTCACGGCTTGCAGAGGCCATTGGGAGGAAGAAGTGAAGCCCTCTGGCCTCTCCTCCAGCTGACAGCTGCAGCCAAAGACCCGGGTTAATGGAACAGCAGCATCCATACAGGCAGGTGCCACACAAGGGCAGCACCAGCCCCTGTCCAGCAACTTCCAAAACAAGCCTAACCTGCAGGAGTAGACGTGGACCCAGAGGGAGGATTCTCTGAGGAGGCGGCCTTTGAGCTGAACAAAGAGGTGAAGGGAGAGAAGTAGAAGAGATTCTCATGAAGAAAAGAGCCTGTGCAAGGCTCAGCTGCATGTCAGAGAAAGGCCCAGGTGGTCCTAGAAAGCTGCAGCAAGTCCTGACTTTCCTAGCATCCAGCCCTTTCTGCTGGCTGCTGTCTGGACACTCCCCAGTCCCTGGCAGGATCTCATAGCTTCCAGATTACAGGGGCTGGGGTCTCTCTCTCTCTGCCACTAAACTGTTTCTTCCCACCAGCCAGGGCCATGGGTCCTGCTGAAGAGGTAACCACTCTCCTAGGATCTCCTCTGTGTATCCCAGCTCTGCTTCCTCCCCATCTGGGCCCACCATGGACTAAGAACCCACCCTTCAGCACTCAATCCCCTCTATCCTCCTAACCACTGTCTTCTTCCAACTAGGGTCCTTGGGCCACCCTCTACCCTTTGGTAGTAACCCAGTACGTCCCAGAGCCAAGACCCTTCCCACTAGGCTGGAACTCCTCTCTTTGACCAAATCAGAACCTGACTGCAGGAGTCTCCTCTCCGCAGAATCTCCACTGCCACACCAAAACCCTTCCTGGCTGTGCCATCCGTCTGTCTGGCTGTCCTTCCTTCTGTACAATCAATCCCTCTCATGTACACACAATCCTCAGAGCAGGTTAAAATTGCACCAGACAATACAGATCTATCTCACAAGGGTGTGAAAATGGCAATTCCAGCTCATCAGGGCTGAGATGGCTTAGGATCAGGCAGGTTAGAGGGTAGCAAGAGCCGCTGTGGGATTTCAGGTTACTGCTATGAGCCATCAAGGGCTATGGTACCCCACACAGACCCTGAACTTTGTAGGAGACCCTGAAGCCACATGCTTGTTCTCTAGCCAATTCCTGTCCACACCTCCTTCTGCCCACTGTGATTCCATGTGTCATCCCTTGACACTTCCTCCAGGGTTTCCCAGCTCAAGTGTAGCCCTCCTATTCTGCACTCTGGTCTGCCCCAACACTGCCTCCCCCACCCCAGCCCATCTCATTTCCATCTCAGCTCCATGCATTAGGCATTGCTAGGAATGTTATCCTGCTCCACAGATGAAAAAATAAATTCCTAGGGCAGTGACTTGCCCAAGGCCACCCACTTAGTGGAGGTGGCAAGTTCAGAACCAGGTTGGAGCATCAAAATCTCTGGCTCATCAGTGCTCTTGAAACCAGCCATTGCCCTCTTTAGCCCAGCCCAAAGCCTGTCTCCTACCAGATGTGTGTGTTTCCTCCAGGTCACACATGGGGAGGCCAGCCTAGCCAGCACCCGGCCAGCAATGAGGGGACACACATGGAGGGGCATTGGCTGGGATTTGCCCAAAGGACACCAGAACCTGAGAAGCCTGGAAGATTCCAAAAGGCAAAGGCTGAGCTATGAGGTGTTGACACCATAGCCATGGACAAGTGAGGAGCCCCTGGATCTGCTGAGACTCAGGATGGGGGGTTGCCTTGCAGGACTGAGCACTCCCCGCTCCACCCAAGCCCCTCAGGGCTAAGGATGAAGCCAGTGACTCCACAACATCCACCCTAGCCTGCTGTAGCCAAAGCCACCATGGTCCTCAGGGGACACCTGGGTAGCACTGGATGGGCATGAGGGTGGCGTGAAGAATCCAGAAGGTGCAGAGTCTCCTAGTCCAGGGAGGCTGGGCATTAGAAGCAGAGCACAGGACGTCCAGCACCCCGGGCCGGAGAAGGGCAGACTTCTGGGTCGGGATGTAGCCTCTGGTTAGGGAAGGAGGCGAACAAAGGCAACCAGTATCCCTTTTTTAAGGGCCGGCTGGAAGAACACCTCCCCACCTCCCCACCTCCCCACTCTAGTCCTGGGGTGAGGGGTCTGGGAGGACCCTGGCCTCCCTCTTCTGCAGCTCGGAACACTCGGGCTCCCTCTTCCTTCTATAGTACAGACGGGAAATTGAAGTCTAAACGCCCAGAACGTAGGGAACTCTGCTCTGCTGGCCCGCGGCCTCCTCTCAATCCTTGAGAGCCGTCACCATTCCCGCCATTCCTCCCTCCGCCGTTCGCACCCAACACCCGCCGTCCCCGGGCCCCTCCTGGGTCCGCTAAGTCGGATCCCGCCACCTGTGTGCACAGGATGGCCGCGCGCTGCGTGCCGCGCTCCAGACGCCCCAACCGTGCGGGATGCCGAGACTCGGCGGACGGGATGCCTCGCCCCGGAATAGCGGTGCCCGCCCCGGCCCCTCCACCTGTGGAAATCCTTTTTCGTTCCTACAGGTGCGACCCGCCTCCTTCAGGCCTCGCTTGGCGCCCCCAGGCCAGCCCAGCCCAGCCCCAAGCGTGACGCGCCACGGAGCCGGACGGCCCGACGGCCGGGTCCAGAGACTCGTGCTACGCACCCCGCCGCCCCGGCTGCCTCACCCGCGTCCCTTCTCCTCCCGCCCACCCCCGCGTACCTCTCGGCCAGTTTGGGGCTGCCCAGAGGATCCGCACACCGCCTCGAGCGGGCTTAGGAAATGACTGCGCCGAAAGACCCTGCACAGGGCATTACCGTGGCTGCCGCGGGGCAGGGCTCGGACCCGGGAGCCCTCGAACTCGCACTCGGGGCAGCGGGAAGAAAGGGTTGGAGCGACGGGTACCCAACACCCAACTCTCCCGTCCCGGCAGCTTCCGACGGCTCCGAACCTCCAGGCCGCCCTCCCGGGACTCCTGGAGCCCCAGAACTAGTATCCCAGACCTGGTACCCGGGCTGACCTGCTGCTTGCGCGCCAGCTCTCGCTGTCTCCGCGGCCACTAGGGCTCGGGCTCCAGCCGTGCCGCTCACCGGCGCCCCCTGCAGGCGGCCTCGAGACCCACGTTGCCCCCACTCCCGCGTCGCACGGGGAAAACCGAGGCCAGAGACCCGCGGGGGACCAGAGGACATGCCCCTGGCAGGGCTGGGCAGCGACGGGGCAGGGCCACCCCGCGTGCCCCCACCCCACAGCATGACCTTCGTAGGCTCCATCCGTCCCAGCCTCCTCCGGCGGCGCCACGCCCCCTCTCCTCCCGCAAAGTCTCCCGTCCCACCCTCGCCTTGTGAAGCCCTCCGGGCCCCACCCCTGGCATTACCGTCCTACCGGAAGCTCTCAGGACCGCCTCTGCAGCTAAGATCCTTCCGGGGCTTTGCTGTCCCTTATCAGATCTGGATGGCATTGGTTCTCCTGTGTCACTCCCTCTACGCACCCCAGATTATGGGCCCGGGTCCCTCTTGTGACAGCCCCTGGTGACTGCTGGGGCCAAGACTCTGCCTTCCTCCCCTTCTCTAAACTACAGAGGGAGGTGGGAGTCCCATCCGCACTGCAGACTTAACTGGGAATCTCAGACTCTGGGAACTCCCTTTCTCTGCCTTTGTTCTGGAGTCTTGTAAGTGGGAATGACCTCATATCCAACCGCAACTAAGCCATGCAAGAGGACCTGCCTTTGGCTTTTGCATCTGGATGGATCTGGACTAACCCCAGTTCTGTTCACATAGCAGGATAAGCCCCTCAGATAGCCAAGCCATCCGTAGCCAAGGGATTTCTGGAACACCCTCCTAGGACTGGTGGGTTTGCTCAGGGCCTTAGGGCTGAGGCTTAGATCTTAGGGCTGAGGCCAGGATGGAGGAATGGCCTCTGTCAAAGTAGCTCCCTGCTTCCAACTCAGGGAGGAGAATGTGGGTGGGAAGTGGATGTACAAGCACCTGGCCAGCTCATCAGGAGGAGCCAGGAGCCCAAGATATTGGTTATCACTTTGCTAGGACAGCCTTTATCACCTGGTGGCTTCCTTGACTCATTCTTGTTCCCATGCAGCCAGCTCAGTCTCTAATCCTTGTGTTTCCTTACAACCAGGGGGCCCTTAAGGGACCAGGGATTTAGCTCAGTGGTTCTGCCACCTGCCTTGCAAGTGAAAGGTCCCAAGTTCGATATCTGGTACCAAAAAAAAAAAAAAAAGAAAAGAGTTTTATCTTACATCCAGGGGTCCCTTGAGATCTCCAGGCAGAGGACAGTGGGCTGGGCTGGGAAGGCACCTGTACCCAAAGTTAAACCTGAGTCCCCCAAAGACCTGTATAAGACGCTAGAATACTGCAGTTGCCTTCCTCCACCCCCTGATATCTTTCCAACCTCAGGCCTGGCCATGCAACCTCCCCCACTCCTCATTCCCCAGTCCTGTTTTTTTGTTTTTGGTACCAGGGATCTGAACTCAAGACCTTGCGCTTACAATGCAGGAGTGATGCCACTGAGCTAAATCCTTAGCCCTCCCCAGTCCTGTTTTTTGCTGAGTCTACCCCCCTCTTCCCAAGGCCTTTGGTTTCCTTAGTGGGGAGCCCCCTCTACTACCACCAGGAGGGGACATGGACCCTGGGATCAGTGTCTGGGACCACCCCAGAAAGTAGCATTTCTGCAGGCTTTCCAGGCACCCATTCATTTCTGCCCTCCAGCTCTTGGAGCTGAGCTAGCTCTGTACCAAACCACAGGGTACAAACTAGGGGAGCTGTCTGGCTAGGGGGCCCGCCCTCTAGCCCTTAGCTCCTCACCCTTGTTTCTGGGCCTCGAAATGAGGGGTTTGTTGCCACCTGTAGTGGCAACACTTTCCTGCCCAGCCCATTCACGTTGGACCCAAAGTTCTTAACATGCAAGGAAGACCCTGTCTTTAGAGTCACCTTAAAGGGGCTATGGAAGCTCATGAGTCAGAAACAGCCAATTCTGGGAGACCCTATTGCTCCCTAGTCCCTGGTTGTGGACCCCAATGATTGCTGCTCCTTCTCTGGGGCCCAGCACCTTCCCCTTGGCCCTCCACACACATGGCTTGGCCTTGTGCACTGTGGCAGTACCTCAGTGAGTGAGGGCCTTCTTAACGCTGCTCCTCGGGGCCAGAGAGTCAAAGCCCTTGTATTCTGCCTCTGGGTCCTGGTGGGCAGTGACACCATCCCTTGGTCTTGGTTCCTAGGGATTGAGGATCTGTGTCCTGAGGACAGGTGGACAGGTAAGGCCTGGCTTGGCTCTAGCTCCAGAGTGAGCTCCAACACCCCACAACTGCTATGAGACGCCATTGCCACAGAGGCTGTGAGGGGTGAGGCCAGGTCAGGTCTCCTCCTGGCCTGTTAGAGGGAGAGGAAGCGCTGCTCTTGTGGTCCTTGTCATCCACCAGACACCCTAGCCCAGGTCTCCAGTGAAGCTGTTGCCCAGAGATAGGGCACATTCTGGTCTTTGAGGTTCAGTGGTGATGGTGGCATGAAGGAGGGCTATGTACTCGCCTACCCTGCCAGCTCCTGTGCCTGCTCCTCTAAACCCTCCTGGGGGACCCTCTGCTGCCTGTCCCCTAAACAGGGCCCCATCCTTGATCTTGGCATGGCTACCCTCTTGCCAGCTGTGAGAGCTTTCCTTGGGTACAAGGCTGCTCTGAGAGTATACTGATGGCAAAGGGTACAGGCCTTCTCTGACTATGGCCACTGACTCTTGGTGGGCATGAGGATGTCTGGAAGTCCTAGGTTTCTATCTCTGAGCCTTGGTTTCCCTGTCGAGTCCCAGGCAGGCTTTGAAAGCTGTGGTCACCCGCCTTCCTTCCGTCCAGGCCTTCACTACTCAGGCGAGATGGTGGGGCCAGCAGGGCTCTCTCCTGCTCCAGAAATCCGTTCTCAGACTACCCACCCCCACCCCACGCCCACAGCTCTTTGTTCCTGCCCAGGATGCACCTGGGCGGCCTCTGGCCCTCATTGTTTGCTCTGGGCCCAGCTGAGCCACATCAGGGAGCAAGACATGCCAGGACTAGGACCACGCACCCAGTGGGTGTTAGGTCAGGGTGCCTAGGAACAAACCCAGCCGCCCCAGGGTGCTCACTCAACTATCCCTTCAGTTATTGGAGACTTCACATGGCTCCAGTTTGTCTACAGCCTGAAGGAAGCTCAGAAAAGGCAGGATCGCGCCGCCAGAGAAAGCAACCACCAAGTCACTGAAGCCATGGCGGACACAGGAGCAATGCGCGCCCCCCCCCCCATCCTCCAGCTGAGGCCTATGGGAAGACCTCCATGCCTTGTCTGCTTCTGGCGGGGGAAGGGCACAGCAAACCTGCCTCAGAGCTGACCTGTTGTATCAGTGCAGACAGGAAGCAGGTTCTGGGGGCAGTGAGCCTTGTCTTGGTTGTCTTGGCTCTGTGGTGGACAGTGACAACCTTCTGTACCCACCCCATACTGGGCTCAGCACTCATAACTCCCAAGGACAGCCATAGGCTACGCCTATGTTCTCCCTGCACTCCCAGCCGAGATCCACCAGACACTCCTCCTCCACATCAGAGAGGATGCCTGGCAGGTCACTATTTTGCAGAGGTTGAAACAGCCCCAGTACGTCCCAAGTGTTGCTGACCTGTCTGGAAGACCCTAATGTCCTGACAACTGCTCAGTGCTCATCCTGGCTCCCACAAGCATCAGTGGGAGCCAGTGCTACAGTATCCTTGGAGAGCACATCTGCTTCCTGCCCAATGGGTGCTATCTCTGCCTTTCTGTCTCTTCACAAGACTCAGCTTCCAAGCCTACCAAGTCCCTGCTGCCTCCTCCTCGCACAGGGTAATGCACTCTCCAGGGGGCTCTTAGGGACAAGGACCAGCCCTTTCCAGGCTTTGCTGGGCCTGGTGTAGGTCATGTGGTCAGCCAGCTCTCCACATGCCTCTGACCCATCCTCATACCCTCCACACGGACTGCCCAGGGTGGCATTCTGTCCTGCTGCACCCCTACCTGGCCTCCTGTGTAAGTCCTACCCTGTTTGGGTCAGAGCTCTGGCCAATGGAGTCATGAATCCCAGCAACCCAGGTCTTCAGCCATCACCTGACAGAACACAGTGACGGTATGTCAATATCCATTATCTGTCCCTGATTTGAAGGGACAACCTGAAACAATCTAGGTCACCTGAAGATTTGCTGGCCCTGTGAAGATGGGGGTCAGAGTTTGTCACAGCTGCTAGACCCAGGATCCCAGCCCTGTGAAGCTGTGTTTGGAGGGGTCTAGTGGATCCTTTCTGGATCTTTCTCCTCTCCTAGGCTACCTGAATTCTTCCATTCCCAACCATCAAAGCTGCCCCCCAGAGGTTCTAGAACTTTCCATGTCAAGATGGAACCTATTTTTCCTCAGAGGTGCTGCCCTAGGGTAGTCATTGGGAGCTCTATGTCTGGGTCACAGAGCCATTGGGCTGACCTGCAGGCTCCAGGCAGGTACATTGGGCCACAAAGATCTCTGAGGGATCAGCCTCAGGGTCTGCCTCTGAGACTTAGAGCATATCAGGCAGGGGTCAGGGCACCCCTCCCCACCTAGGGGCAGCAGCTTGAGGGGGGGACCCATCTTGTGGGTGGGGTGTGCTCTTGTTGTGCAGTGAATTCCCACTGACCACCTCAGCATGGGGCCCAAGTCCAGTATCTGGTGAGCAGGGAGGGTCTGGGGCTGAGTCCTGGCCTAGTTCCTGCCATGCCAGTGTCAAAAGTGGCACTCAGGTCCTCTGGTCCAGGGTCCAGACCTGAAACCACACTGGTCACCCTAGATGACTGTGGCTGCCTGAGGCTGGGGCTCATGAACACTCTCAGGATGTACCTGAACTCAGGTTAGGTAAGCCCTCACCCTTCCCGGGACCCCTGATCCTGAGGAGTCTCAGTTCTGGGTAAGATGCTTACCCCAAGTCTTCTGGTGTAAGGGGGTGACCTCATAGACCCCTGTGTATACAATATGTGTGAGGTGACAAGTGCTGAGGGCTGATCTCAGTGGATTCAAATGGCCACAGCCAAGATGAACAGTGGGCTGGAATGCAGCTCAGTGGTTAGAGCACCTGCCAGGCCCTGGCTTCTATCCCAACACCTCAAAATGATGCACAGTAAAAAAACTTAACTGGTTGCCTCTAGGTAGTACTTTCTTCTTTTTGCTTCTCTATACTTTTATACATCCCCCAAATCATCTCTAGAATGATATGTTTTTAGAAAGACAAAAAACCCTTGGGATGCCTGATGGTGTGTGTCTAGGGCATGCTTGGGGCTTTCACTCTCACAGGGCAGCTCTGCTGGTGTTTCTGGGGTGTTAACAACTGTCACAGATTCTGAGTGGCCCCAGGGCAGGTCAGAACCTCTGAGCTCAGCTGCCCTACCCCAGTGTGGTTTCACAGGTCAGAGACCTACCTGAGGCTGCTGAGCACCCTGCAAGGGCTGCAGCAGGCACACCAGGTCTCCCACTCCAGGCAGGTGCTCCATGTCCATGTGCATGGGGAGGTGTTGAAAGCTGGACCTGAGGAGGCCTTCTTAGGTGGACAGGGTTCCAGTTTGGGTTCATGTAACTATCTGAGGGTCAGTGGGGAGGGGAGGCAAGCTAGGAAAGTCCAAGCCAGATGTGTTTTAACAATTTAATACATTCAAGAATATTTACTAGGACAAAATGGCAAAGTATCATCAGTCAGTCAGCAGAAGCCTATGATAGAAATAGAAAGGTAACTGGCCCTTTTGCAGTAAAGCTTGTGCTTAAAGAGGCAAAATGACTTCCTGGAGGCTACAAAGCAGGTACCACCTTTAAACACATATGACCATTACAGCTGC
This sequence comes from Heterocephalus glaber, assembly GCF_000247695.1. Next base: position 9,837,140 of record NW_004624747.1, on the reverse strand, counting down.
ACCCACAGAGCCAACAGTGTTGTAAGGGTCCTATTAGAAAAGGTAAAAAGTAATGCTCTGGAGTCCTGGCACGTGCAGACCCTTGTGCAAACGTGGGCAGTCTGACCCTCACTGGGGCCAGAGGGCCTGAGATGAGCCTCCAGACTGACAAGGCCAGGATGGCCCTTCCCAAGACCACCTCTGTCTCTGGCGCCACTCCCAGGCTTGATACTGGGCCCTCAGTGTCCAGAAGAGATGTGCCATCCAAGCGACACAGATCATTGGTGACCACTGCCTCCTTTCAGAAGATTCTGGAATTCCCCATCCCAGAATGAGCTTCTGGAGCTGATCTCACATGGCCAGCAAGGGACAAAACTGTCAACTGCAGTCTCAGAGAAATCTTCTTAGTCACATAACAGCCCCTCATGACATAATAAATAAACAAAAATATGACCAGACACCTTGGATGCAGACAGTGGACAGGCCAATGAAAGCAGAGGCAGGAACTCAGAAATTAAGTGGAGAGACCCTGGAAATGATGATTTGAACACGAGCAGTCACTCATGGCTGACAGCTAACTGTCAGCAGAGCAACAGGAACAAGAACAGAACTCGGCTGGGGAGGACCAGGCCGGGGATCTGTGGAAGCTGGCATCTGGGGTGTCTTGTGGTGTGCTCTGAGGCTGATACTGCCTCTCTTTTAGTTGGCATTTCACCAAAGGCCTTAGCCAGGGACAGCAGCCTGTACTGCCAGGTTGGGACATTTAGGCAGGGTAGATGGGCAGCACCAGCCACCTGGTAAGGGCACACTGTAGGGCACAGACATGCAGAGCCCACTTCTTAACAGCCATTTTCTTTTCTAGGCTCCACAAACGTGTCAAACTCCCGGTAAGGAACATCATGCTTGAATGCTGACCCTCAGCCCATGATGGAACTGGGTGGGCCTCTTGGGAGCCTGCTCCTTGCATCTGGTTAGTGGGGCTACAACTCAGCTTCCACTGGTGGCCAGTCTTCCTCACGGTGCCTTTCAGGTGCCAAACAGTTATAATCTGGAAAGTATAGGTTTTGACATTGTTCAAACCAACAGCTACTGTGTTAGGCACACATGAGATGTGGGCTCCTGGGTCCCCAAAAGAGCTTTGAGTTCCAACCTGAAAGTCATCAACTGAACACCTCTGAGTAAGGCTTTGGCTCAGAGAGCACAGACCCAGCACCTGGGAAGGGCAGGCCTGGCCCTCTGAATCTCTGCTGACACCTGCCCTGGTGAGGAGGCACGGGCTGCCCGACAAGGGGAGGTAAGGCACTTTCTTACATTTCTGCTCAAAAGGAGTACATCTCAGCAACTCAGCAGGGACTTTAAATCACACCATGGGCTCCCTAAGCATGTCCCTCTTCTCAGCTACTTCCTATTTCACTCCCTGCTCTTGTTGTATTATGTCTAAATTTTGTGTTTCATTTCTATGGTTATTAAAACAACTTTTTTTCTGAGACAGGCTCTCACTGTATAGCCCAGGCTGGCCTTGAATTCAGTATGTATGGCCCAGGCTGGCCTCCAACTCATGGTAATCCTCCTGCCTCAGCCTCCCGAGTTCTGTGATTGCAGGTGTGCGCCACCATGTCTGGTTTAAAACAATTTAACTTTGGTACTAATAGAATAGGAGCTATTTTCCACAGTCTTGCTCATAATAAATCAAAAATCTTAACTAGAACTCCTTTTGATCAGTCCCTCTTCTCAGAAGCCCTAAGCTAGGCCTGGGGCTGGAGGCAGGTGGCCAAGCACCAGGTGAGGATCCTGCCTGCTTCCTGCCAACAGGAGCCCAGCAATAGTGTGGACTTGGCCAGCTGCAGGCTGTGAGGTGGGACCACCTGCACTGCACTTCTATATGTTTCTTAACTCTAGTTGAAAACTCCTACATAGTGGTGACCAGGACAGCTCTGTCACACCGAAGGTATGGCTTTCCCGATTCTATGGTGACACACTCCTAGAAACAGACCCATGTAAAGAGCAAGGTTGGCTCTGCCCAGCACTAGGGAGCAGACACTTGCCAGGTACTCACTTTCCCCCTGGTTCTCACCAGCAAAGGGACCCATGTGGGTAACAGTCAAGAAGTGCTGTAGCTGAAGCATTCACCAACCTCTAGGAATCCCCTATAATCCAATCCTTTTCCCCAAGTTTAGCTGGGTATGAGCCTTTTGTTTTTACATCCTGGGCACTAATGGAGTTCAACCGGTCTTCAGAAGAAAGCCAGCCTGCAGGCTGTGTGCTGTGCCCACATGCACTGGGTGGACAGGCCATGGTGTGCGCCACAGGCCACAGGCCTGAGTTCTTCCTATGCAGAGGTCCCAGGCTGAGGCTCACACACTGCAGGACAGCCCAGAGTTGCCGAAAGCTTTAGGGGTGCATAGCTAAAGGTGTCGGTGTTGCTTGGTTACTGCCGAGGTCCCCAGCCAGCAGCAGCTCCTCCTGGTGTGCTCAAGTTTCAAAGTACTTGTAGATTGCCGTCACGTACAGCATGACATTTTGCCAATCTGGCCGTTCGGTGCGTACCATCTCATTAATGTCCTGACAGAGAGAAGGGGCTTGGTTAGGATTGCAGGTCACCTCCTGGCCCATCCCAATGGGTTCATCACCAATAGTGAAGGATTTTTTATTTAACCCTGATATACCTGACTACATATTTCACAGGCCTGGCCCAGAACACCTCCTCCATCTCCACCAAGGGCCTCTAGGTGGTGCCTTCTCCAAGGGCAGCAGCATTACCCCCAAGATGCCTGCTTCTGCCTGAGCCATATGCAGTGTCACCCACATGGGCTGTTAAGGCCAGAAGGGTTTCATGTGTCTGGGAGACCCCCAATGTGGGGGGGACACTTGGGACACTTCTAAAGCCATTTTTAGACTCACGCCCTGGCTTAGGAAGGTTTCCTATGTCAGGGGCTCCCATCACATCAACACTGATGTCCTTCACCACAAGGAAGTCAAATATCAAAGATAGTGTCTTTTTTTATACTGGGGATTGAATCCAGAACATTCACATCTCTACCTCTCCTTTATTTTTTATTATGAGACAGGATCTCTTGAAGTTGGTTGGATATAAACTTTCAATCGCTCTGCTTCAGCCTCCCACAGTGCTGGGATTATAGGCACGCACCACCACGCCCATACTGTTCTTTAACTGCAGGATACCAGAGACCTGGGACATACGAATTGAGTGGGCAGGAAAATGAAAGTGGGAAACCATGGACTGACCAGCTCCCATCCAGGTACCTCAGAGCCTGTAGCTCATGCCTGCTACTGTTGAAGAGCAAGGCCTGCTGTTGGTCTGAGAGGACCCTTTGATGGATGAGGAACCCCAAATGTGCCGCAAAATGAGGAAGGCCACCCAAGGTTATTTGTTACAGAAAGCAGAAGGCTGTTTGCTTACTGCAAATAATCTTGACAATAAAGTTTGTTAGGATGGAGAAATTGCCTACATTTTATATATGAAAACTTCACATGTGTAATGTAAAATGTCTAATAATGGGAACATATTTGAATAACTTATCTCTCTAAACAGGCGAACAGAAGCCACCCTAAGCAAGCATATTTCTATGAATTAAAAATATATATTTATGGTATAAATATGAATGTAAATACTTTTTTGAGGCACATGCAGTTGTTACAAATTGGGGTGATGGGTAGCTACAGATGGGGAGGTGGCCCTGGAGGACTACAGGACCCCTATAGTGTCCTAAACCCATGGAACACTTTGCTTTGTGAAAAGCCCTGAGCAGCTCAATGAGATCTGTGTGTGGTCTGTGTGATTCTACAGTATTTAGTTTTCCATTTGGACACAGTTTTTTCTCTCAGAAAGTCAGGCTTGGTGATGACAGGAAGAGCTCCTGACAGAAGTATGCCTGTTGTAAGCTTCGGCAGGGACTGGGCAGAAACCTGCACAAGGACCTAAAAACCTAAGACCATGTAATTTTCTACACCTGGTTCCTCACACTGTGAGTAGGAGTGTCTCATGGCCCTTGTAAGAAGTGCAGGCAACAACACTCTTCAGCCTATAAAGCTGTCCTCCTTGACTCAATATGCACCCTATCTTCTCCCCCTACACTGACAAAAGGCAGGCACGTAGACCCGTGCAATGTGCTTTGACAGTGACATTTGTAAACTTAACTTTTTTTTCTGAACCTAAAGATTCTGTTAAGGAAGAGGCAACTATAAGAAACAGGTCTGCATGAGGTCTGCCAGGACCTGAGGTCACTAGCCACCCACCCATGTGGGCGCTTCCTGAGAGTGTTTCACATGAGGCATAAAGCACCACAGGCAATGGGTGAGATCCCGCTTCAGCACCCACCTGGATGGGACCCTCCATCACCTCCCCACCCCACTGCCCTAGCCTTATCACCAGGCAGCTATACCACCCAGTGACCATGTTCTTCCTAAGGAGGAGTGCCCTGCCAGGGACTTCCCAGTGGGGACCGGGGACTCACCAGTGTGGATTTGATGCCAACACTTTCAGCTGCCTGGAAGGCCAGTGTGAAGTTCCTTTTCTGTAAGAGAAATCATGTCGCTGTAGTGCACAGGGAACACAAGGAGAAAGGTCACACGGAGGACGGATACTCGACTCTGGAACCAAAACAAACCTACACTGGGTCCCTCAGGATTCCTGGTCTGTACCCAGTACCTTGTGGATCCCCATAGTGGGCCCTGCCACCCTCTTCTCCAGCCAGTTGTACAGCTGTCACACTGGTGCTTTCCTCACTCAGAGGTTCACTTCCAGCATGCAGACCATCAGTTACCCCTGATGTTGACACACATCTACCAAAAGGGTTTTCTCCCTGTGAGGATCTTCAAGGGTTGTCTATAGGGCCAGGGACAGCCATGGTGAGAGGTGGGGGACCAGGGCAGGGGACCTGAGCCTGTCCCCTGACCCTGAGGAGCTCCCTGGATGTGATACCCCAAATCATGGCTTGCGCCTGCACAGGGTTGGTGTTTCTCGTCAGTTCTGAGACCCACAATGCTTGGTGGGCTGTGAGTGAAAGTCTTGGTCCAGAGGTAACAGGAAGCTGGCATTTTCTGGACAATACTGACCTGACCATTCATGGCATAAATAGCTCTTCCTGTCTATTCTTGAAGCCCTTGGTCTAAATGTTGTCACAGTGGAAGGAATGATGTCACCCCCTGGGAATGATGTCATGTGAAGAATTTTGAACCAATCAAATATTCCTCACAGGGTGGGTTGGGGTCCAGCTGGCTGAGCACAAGTGACCAACCTCAGAATGAGGTTGAGCCAGAAGGGAGCAGTCCTGAGCCCACACTGTGGTATGTGACCCACTGATGGAAGGTGCTAGCCCTGGTTCTCAAGCCCTCGCTCTGTGAGAGGACCAGGGGTCCTGTGGCCTGTCTTACCTTATCTTGGCTATTCAGTTCTTGATATGGAATGTGGGCTGGAAGATATGTATGCAGGAGTGCGCAGAAGGCCAGCCCATCATTCCAGCTGCTGCTGAAGTTTGTGATGTCAATATTCTGAGGGAAAGAAGACAAACAGTTAAAGCAGCACACAATATGATCCTCTGTGGAGGTGTTAAGGAGGGCAGAGCCTCTAACAACATGTGGCCTCCAAAACAAAATCAATTCTTGGGCAAGGTGAGCTCTGGAGGGACCAAAGCATGTTGGAAGGCTATGTCCCAAGGTCTGGTGTCCACATCTGGACCTGTTATGCATCCCCTCTTCCTACCACCACGTGCATACTACTGCCCCACATGTTACACCTGGGCTTGTGACGTGAAGTATAAGTTGCTCCATATACTAAGAAGCCTCCAGGCTACTGAGGTTGGCCTCTCCTATGCCTGGCTGTGGTAAGAGCACAGACTGCAGGATGTGGGTGACAATCAATTAGGTTTAAAGCATCATTTATTAAAATGCAACTCATTCCCCACTGTTTGCTCAAGTACTTAAAAGATCCGTGAAGTTAGCATGTATCTCAGAGCATGAGTACACAAAGACATTATCCCACTTGAGATACTGACGTACAGCAATGGCAAAAAGCAAAGGAGAGCCTGGTCAGGCCTCAGCATCATGGCCCACAGATAACCACTGCAGTTTCCACCACCACCCATTCACAGTTATAAAAACAATTTTAACGCTGGGCTGTGTACTCCCTGTCACTTCTGAGGTTCATCACAACTTTAAGGGGTCCCTTATTTCATGTGTAAATCAAAAGTATTTGTATATATGCAAATAACATATTTTACTATATGGCCACTTAGCTGGTATGTAATCTTTACCCTTATTTGCAAGAATTCTTTTGAAAATGAAAATGAAACTATGCATTTAAATTTTGGAAATTCACACACTTTATATAAATGCTACAAACTAAACAAGAACAGTTTTCCCAATACCTCTTTAAAAACTTTTTCTTTTCTTTTTTGAGGTACTAGGACTCGAAAGCAGGGCCTTTGCATTGAGCTACATCACCAGCCCTTTTTAAAGTCCTGAGACAGGGTCTTGTTAAGTTGTCTTGGCCAGGCTTGAACTTGTGATTCTCTTGCCTCAGCTTCCCACAGTGCTGGGATTACAGGTGTGTATCACCAGGCCCAGCTCAAACTGCTATTTCTTATACCAAGATGGGGTACCCATGGCTCAGAGAAAAGGAGCAGGTGGGGTTGACACAGACTGAGGCTCAGAGTTGTGAGGATGTGTCTATATAACTGGTGAGCATCAGGCCAGGCCAGGCCAGTCTAGGCCTGGCAATCAGCTGTTCTGGGGAGATGGGCTTCGTGTAGCCTCCCAACTCCTTCTAGGACTCTAAATGGTCCTTATGACTAAGTGGCTGATAAAAGAGCCAAAGACATTAGCTTTGTTGCAGCAGGGCAGGAAGCTTTTTAATAACATGTGGAGCTCTGTGCGAGGTCAACGTCAGCATTTCTCTCGAGGTCACATTCATTTCTGGAGGAAGATAAACCTCCTCTTCCTGCCGCAGCTGCCCCTTCTGCTCCCTGAAAGAGAAGCAGCTCTGGTAGGGCTGTGGACGTGCCTGGCCTCACCGTGCCTCACAGCAGAAGCTCCTGTGTCTTGGCTGCCTGGCTGTGGGACCTGGGCCTTCCTGGCCTTGCTTCCTCCAGAAAGACCCCACCTCAGCCGGGGAGGAGCTGCTGCTCCTGCACCCACCTAGGTCCTCTAGGAAGAGGAGACACATCCAGGACACACGCAATGTCCTGAAATAGAAGGACAGCACGGCTCCTGAGGCTCCAGGGAAGGGGCAATTAATGGTTGTACATGACATTTCAGATCAAAATAAAGCCCAAACCTAAGAAGGCACTCACTAGGGACAGTGTTAAGGTGTAAATTGGGGGCCAAGAACTCTGAGGCCATTAAATAGTAAGCCCAAGTGAACCCTAAATAGCCACTTGTGCCTCTGTCTCCTACCCCAACTCAAAGGCCCTGTGGGGAAGAGTCAGGCCTTGAAATAGGAGTGCTTCCTGAGGGGAAGCTACATCTTGAGAGCAGGTCTTCTGGCCATGATCTCACTAGTTATTTCACTGTTTAGGACTGAAAAATCCATTACCAAAAGGTCTGCTGTATACGCACAGTTCTGCAAACAACAGGGCTGCTTCTCTGAGGCCAAAAAGTATAGTGCTAGAAAAGGCAGAGAGGAAGATGGGAACCACCCATCCCAGCTTTCCTCTGTATTCCTCATTATTGAGTTATCACAGAATGGCAATATCTTGGAGAAGATATCAGTAAATATCTTGGAGAAGAAATGCACAAAAAGGTATAAAAAAATCATACTTTGTCACTAGAGAAAAGGGCTTCTCTCTTCCTTACCCAGTGAAGATCTCCCACAGCAGCTATCACTTCTTCCCAAACTTCAACTGCAAGTAGGCTATAGGCTGCTGGGGGAGAAGGGATGGACAGAAGATCCTGGGGCCCATATCGTGCCTCTGCAGGTGACCACCAGAGCTGGCACCCCAGCATTTCCTTTACTCCTCTGTTCCCTGCCTGGACCACACAGAATGGCCTGAGAGTGCTATACCCACCAGCATGAGGTCAGGGCTAAGCTTCTTGCAACTTTCTGAGTAAGGGACCACAATGTAGATCAGTGATAGACTGCTGGTCTCTGCAATGTATGACCACTTTACCTGTCAATGAGCCCCAGATAAAGTATTAACTCTGGGTTTTCTTGGTAATTGAGGAAAAGTTCATTTTTGAGCCTTGGAATAAAACAACTCAAAACCAGTATGCAGCTTGCAGGTTGGGATGTGGACCCAACATGTTGTGGGTATGTAAGTCCTGGTAGTCTTGGGCTTCTGTACAGTAAATGTGAAAACGCTGGCCCACTCAAGAGGACGAGTCAGCAGCCCCCTGTGAATTGAGCTGTGCTTTATACACCTGAGGGGCCCAAATAAAACTATAAAGTTTTATTTAATTACTGTAGAGAAGGTAGGAGCTGGATGGCAGATGGTCCCAACCCCATATGGATACAATAAGGAACAGCACTGTTGGATGTCCCTGGCTGGTCTTCCCTTTTCTAGAGCTCTGCTTCTGGGCATATAGCCAGTCACTGGTCCCACTGAATACCATCCTGTGTAAACCTCCACTTGCCTTCATGTCAAGTATGCAGCACAGTCACTGGCCTTTTGAAATGTGGTTTCCTTCTTCCTCTGTCTAAAGCTTGGATGAAGAATGAAAATAACTGTCTAAAATCCCAACTCCTAAAGCACTTAGCATACCAGTAGGAAAAGTGTTCTACAATGGTTTGCTGCGAGTGCTTCAAATGCCACAAGCCACAGCTTGTCAACTGTGGCCTTCCTGTATGTATATATTTACAGGATCAGCATAGAAACACAAAACTGAAAGGCCCAGAGCCATGTTCTTCCACTAATAGTAAAGGAGAGCTTTGTAGCAGAGAACAGGAAATAGTTACACCCTCAGGTCTGTGGTCCAAGTATGGACTCTCACACTAACATGGCCACAGCTGTGCACTTGAGAAGACAGGGAAGCTGAGCCTTCTGGCCAGAGGACTGGGGACAGACTACTTTTTCTGAGGATTCATTTGCCTATTCAGTGAATCCTCACCCAGGGCTACTCTGTCCTTATGTGGACCAGGCCCTGCGATCAGGTCTTGACTCTCAGGGATGGTCTTGCAGATACAGCCTAACAGGTGGACTGACACAGTCAAGAGTACACTGAAGGCTTCAAAGGGAAGTGCAGACTGGAACCACAGAAGCAGATGAAAATGGGAAGGGACACTCAGGGAGCAACTGCAGAGGTCAAGACAGATGTGGGCTTGGGAGCAGGGCAAACCAAGGTGACAGACTGAATATGAGAAGGGAGAGCATGCAGTGCCAAGGACAGCACTGGACTTCTGCTGGCAGAACCCACGGTGACCTTCATGGAGGTAGAGCTCACTGAAGGTGGGGTGTCAAGCTGATGAGGTGTGTTTTGAACGCATTAACTCCAAGTAACCTTGAGAACAACCAGAGATGGCCCAAGGGCACTTACACATGGGTGCAGCACTCCTGAAAAGGCAAATGAAAAGAAGACATAAACTTTGGTGTCATCAGCATCCCAGGTGGGATCACCTAAGGAAGATATAGTGGGTAATGGGAAGGAAGGAACTCCTCCAAGTCATATACCATGCCAAGGAGAAAAGCTTTTAATAGGACACAGGTGGTCAGAGAGAGGGGAGAGGAACCAGAAGGCAAAGGAAGAGTTTTCGAAAGAGACGGGCTGGGGGTAACAGCTCAGTGGTATAACACCTGTTTAGCTTGCACAAAACCCTGGGTTCCATCCCCAGCACCAGAAAGAGTAAGAGTCACCAATGTATCAGTGCTGCTGAAAAGTTACGAGGGCTTTAAAAAAAAAATCCTGAAGTTAATAACATTTAGGTTGATAGAGCAATACTATACAGTAAGACAGACCCTTGCCTGGCTTCCATGTCCGTCTGTTCCCCCCCACCAATGTTTTGTTCTAGAAATGGAGCAATTTGCGCCACTTGGCAGTGACCTGTCCAATGTATCAAAATGTTTTCTGTCTGAACTTCCTGACCTCTTAGGAATGTTAAGCCCCGCCCCTTTTAGAAATGTTGTTAGTCCCACCCCTCCCAGGAATGTTGGTAGCCCCGCCTCTTTCAGGAATGTCCTGTAACTCGGCCTCTTCGCTTCTGGGAGCATGCTCGACCACTGCATTTCAGGAACATTCTGTAACTCCACCCGCCCTGCTTCAGTGAGCATGCTCAAAAGGCATGTGTTTCAGGAGTGTTCTGTAACTCCGCCCCCACTGCTTCAGTGAGCATGCTTGCCTACTCTGTCGATCCCTATATAAGGAGGCTCTCGTTTCTGTCGAGGTGCTCAGACTTCAGAGTACAAACTCCTTTGAGCCTCCACCCCCAATAAAGGTTTTTCTCCACCTCAAGTGGCCATCAGATTCTTGAGTCTTCAAATTGTGATAGCTGAGACCCACAGCTGTAACACTAAACTGTGCCTCAGAGATGTGGCACTTGGCTGTGAGACTAAGTTGTTCCACTTTGCCACAACAAGGTCAGCATTAACCACAATGAGCAAAAAGCAAATTAAGGACAGAACAGCTACAAATCAGTTTTTCAGAAGCCAGCACAGCACAGAGGTGAATGACCTATAACAGTGCTACAATTTTCACAGCTACCCTGTTTACAACACATTTATTTCACAAAGGTTATTTAGAAATGTAATTTCTATGGGGGGCGGTACCTGGGATCGAACTCGGGAGTAATTTCTATTTTTAAAGTGTCTTTTTCAGTACACAAGGCAAGTCTATCTTCCAGGGATTTCCCTTGCAGGGAATTCTGAGCTGCAGATTAATGAAGGGGTGGCAGCACTGAGGATCTCATGTCCAGATTCTTGCAGGCGAGCAGTTCTCTTCAAAATAAACTCTTCTTTAAGCCAAATTCACCTTTTTTTGGAGTGGAAAATGCATAGTAATGGAAAGATCTTTTATTGTTCACTATTCGCAGGCCATAGTGTCAATATCTCTAAGAAGGAAACATTTTTCTTTTTAAAATAAGAGACAAAAGAAACTCACTAGTAATTATTCAAGTTCCTTAGTGATGAATATACATTTTTGCATTTAGTTTTCAGGTCATTTTAAGGCTTTTCTACTCTACAAGCTATTTCTATAACTGGACTGGGGCCCACAAAAACAAGATATGATGCAGGCCACAACAAACATTCCAAAAAGCCTCAGCAAGGAGCTGAGCTCTGCCCCATTTTCTCCTAAAAGCGCGCATCTTTTCATTCAGGACAGATCAACTGGAATGTGATGGGGACAGATGTGGACTGCTTCACAGTGCCATCTGATGTTCTTTTCACCCTCATAAAGTCAACTTAGACCTGTAAGATTGCCTGTGACACTGTGGGTGTGCCTCTGAGGGCCTGGTTGAGTATTTCCTAAGGGGATTCTTTGGGCTAGAAGGCTGCCCCATCTACTCCTCAACCACTGTAAGGATTTGTCCTCCGTCTAGGTGTTCAAGTGGGCCCTGTCTCAACACTCTGTTGTATATACTGAGAATTGAGGCGTGAGATATGAAAGGCAAGCAATTATACACACCGCCATAAAAAGAGTAAAAATATGTCACAAAATACCTGAAAATGTTTTAAGTTGTATGAAGTTTAAGGGCCATAAAATACACTCCCAGATAACACTACTCTTTAAATAGCTATTAAGGTTCTGGTCTATTTAAGGAAATGCCATTTTTATGGGCATAAAGCAAGAAGCCAAAGGGCATGATTCATCAATCATTCACTTCCTCAGGCCCATTCGATCTGTGGACAGCAGGTTGTGGGACACAGCAAAGCCATCAGAGAACCAGCTTCACGGTGCTGAGCATGAAGGAAATCTTCGGGGAGGAATGAATTGCTAATTAAACCCCTGCCTATGCACCCACCCTCACACCAAGAGAAAGATTTTTTTTTTTTGGTACCGGGGATCGAACTTGGGTCCTTGCGCTTTCGAGGCAGGCGCTGGAACCACTGAGCTAATCCCCAGCCCAAGAGAAAGATTTTTGAGGCTAATGGGAGCCTTAGTGAGGCAGAGTGGATACTTGTATGTATGGTATAGCAGAGGGTTATGGTTTAAAAAAAGGAAAAAAGGGCCAGGGATTTAGCTCAGTGGTTCCGGTGCCTGCCTTGCAAGTGCAAGGTCCCGAGATCTATCCCAAGTACCAATAAACAAATAAACAAACAAGAGGAAAAAATAACCAAGATAGTCTTTATCTCTCTCAGTTGTGCTGTTAAACACAGGCCTAGAGGCCTGGGAAGAGATGAACAGGTGCCTACTTGGTGTTACCGTGGGGACTGCCACACTGTCTCCTTCCTGAAGCTGAGCCAACCTCTGCTTCAGGTCAGGGGAAGGGAGGTCCATCATGAAGCTGTGATAAAGAGAAGGAAAAGGCCAGGCCAGGTAGCCAGAGACAGCCAAAGTGGCTCTGAAAACCTGCACCCTGTGTCCTGGTGGGAGGAGCTTTAATAAGGACATTCAATCTTCAATGCATCAAAATCACCTGCCAAATGTTGTTAAGTTTTCCTGTGCTCAGCTCCACTCGAGTGAGGCTGATCCAACCAGCCAAAGTGGGTCTGAGTACCATTTTCCTTAAAGATCTCTTTTCAGGTGACTTGAATGTACAGCCAGAGGCTGGACTGCTAGCACTGACCCTAACACCAAGGATGGGTGCTAAGCACATGGGACAGGAATGTCTAAAATGTGAAATTGTGAGTTCATGATGATGTTATGCACACATAGCTCAGTTTGGAAGCCTGTGTGCTGGGAAATCAAGGGAAAAAAAAATTAAGCACTTTATGGGACTCTGCTGACCAAACCGTGTGCCAAGGTAAGCAAATAGCTGACAAGAGTTTCTCTGTAAAGAGGATCGATGGAGTGACTGACAAGAGTCAGAAGGGCACTAGTTAGTAAAAATAGTTGATAACAATTAGCAGCAGACAGTGTCAACACAGAAACAGGCAGCCAGTTCTACTGCAGGGACACACACAACTCTACAATAGAGGAGCTTCTGCCGAAATATGACTGGAATCGGGTCTACCCACCATTTCTATCTACCAGTTTATACCAGAGACAGCACCATGGGAATATAATCAGCAGAATCTAAAATCTGGAGGTTTAAAAGGATGTATGACCCCATTCCTTCAAAAAGAAACTGCAAGGAAAAAAGAAAGGGTGGGGGGTGGGTAATACTGGGGATTAAATCTTCACACCAAGTGACATCGTTACCATTCATTCATTCATTCATTTATCCATTTATTTATTTATTTATTTATTGGTACCAGGGATTGAACTCTGGTCCTTGCGCTTGTGAGGCAGGCAACAGAACCACTGAGCTAAATCCCTGACCCTTATTTTTTATTTTAAGACAGAGTCTCACTAAGTCACTAAGTTCCCCAGGCAGGACTTGAACTTGTGATCCTCCTGTGCCTAATCCCAGAGTGCTGGGATTATAGGCACGTGATACCACACCTGGCTAAGAAAGAAAAAGGGGTTTTAAAAGGCTGGGGTTGGGCCGGGGATTTAGCTCAGTGGCACTGGGCCTGCCTCGAAAATCCAAAGTCCTGAATTCAATCCCCAGTACCAAAAGAAAAAAAAAAGGCTGGGCTTTGCTTCAGAATCATCCAGATAGCAGAGGAGTTGCAGGACCCTGTGCTGATGACCTGCAGCTGAGGGTCATTTTACTATTCTCGTGACAAACAATTGTGCAATTCAACAACGGAAAGACACGTACTCCAACTGCCCAATGTAAAATGGACAAAGGACTTGAATAAACATTTTCTAAAGATGATATATAAATGTCCAACAAGCACATGAAAAGATTCTCAACACCCCTAATCATTAGAGAAACGCAATAAGAAATGACAATGAAATGCTACTTCACATTCATTACAATGATTTTTTTTTTTCCTGTACTGGAGATTGAACTCAGGACCTTGTGCTTGTGAGGCAGGTGCAGCACCACTGAGCCAAAATCCCTGGCCCTTACAATAGTTATTACTAAAAAATTAAAAATAAAAAAAAAAGGGAAGGTAAGTTGAGAATGTAGATCATGGTATAGCAGGTGCTTAGCATGCACAAGGCCCTGGATTCAATCCCCATCTCTATCTGTCTGTCTGTCTATCTATCTATCTATCTATCTATCTATCATCATCTCCCCCACACACATATAAAGGTGAAGGAATAACAAGTATTGGTGACTGTGGAGAGGAAATCAGAATCCTCATATGCTTCCAGTGGGAATGTAAAATTATGTGGCCAATGAGGAAGAGTGTCAGTTCCTCAATAAGTAACCATATGATCTATATGACCCAGCAATTACACTCCTAGGCATACATCTAAAGGAACCAAACACAAGTGATCAAACACGCACAAGAATGATTAAAGAAGCATTAGTCCCAATAGTCAAAAGGGGGAAACAACCTAAATGTCCTCCAATGGATAAAAATGAGGTATATCTATACAATGGAATATTTTTCAGCCACAGAAAGAAATGGAGTACTGACATATGTTAGAACATGGAAAAATCTTGAAACTTTATGGTAAGTGAAAGACACAAAAGGCACATATTATATGATTTCATTTATATGAAATATCTAGAAGCTGGGGCTGGTGGTACATGCCTGTAATAACAGCTAGTCTGGAAGCTGAGGCAGGAGGATCACTAGATCAAGCTCAGCTTGGGCAATTTAATGAAAACCTATCTCAAAATACAAAGATTAAAAGGGCTGGAGGTGTGGCTTACTGGCAGAGAGCTTGCTTATCATGCAGGAGCACTTAGGTTCAATAACTAGCACAGCAAAAGAAGGGAAGGAGGGAAAGAAAGAATCTTGAAAAGTCAAATCCAGAGACAGAAAGTATATTAGTTGTTGTCGGACCTGACAGAACAAAAAGGGAAGTGACTGCTTACTGTGTAGGTTTCCATAGTTCCCATGGGTGGGTAGGTGGTATGTGTGTGTGTGTGTGTGGGAGTGTGTGGAGTGGGGAGGTGCGGGGAGGGTAGGATGGGGTGGTGAAGTTATGGAGCTAGGTGGTGGTGATAGATGCATAACATTGTGAAGGTACTTTATGCCACTAAACTAGATTTAAACATGGATAATAGTAACTACATGTGTTTTACCATTAAAAAAAAAGGCGGCAGATGTTCTGAAGTAGCCTACGCCCAGTAATTCTACACATAAGGTAGAGATCATAGCAACTAAGTTACCCTGGAGTGTTTACTGAGAAGTTATATATTGTTTAAATTCAGATGATTCATGAAGAGGTTTTTATTATGGGAATTTATTATGCTTTGTTTAAAATTTTTCCTTTTTTGGGAGGAGGGGGTGGTGTTGGGGATCAAACCCAGGGCCTCCTGCATGCTAGACAAGCATTCTACTACTGCTCTACATCTTAGCCTCCAAGAAGTTACTTCTTAAGAACAAACAAGCAGCTATGGGTAGGAGGCAGGCTATTCAGTTTCCTTCACCACTAGGAAAAACTGACCACCTCTGGTACCTCAGAAGGAACCTGATACATCATCTTCTGTGAACTGCTGTTTCAAACCCCCAAAAAAGGGAAGCTGTCCCTGATTCCGAGAGAACAGCCATATTCAAACACAATGATGTTGCTCAATTGTCTCAAAGCCACAAGCACACTTCTAGCATGACTTCAAATACATTGGAGCTCTAAAAAAAAATAAACTAAGAATGATATGGTTTAGATTTAATGTGCTATAATTTTTTAAACTTATTTTCTTTTTTGGTGCTATTACCCCCCACCTCCAACAAGGATCAAGCTCAGGACCTTGCGCTTGCCAGGCAGGTGTGGCACCACCGAACCACATCCCCAGCTCCCGTGCCCCATGTTATAACTTTTTAAAGTCAAATTATTTTGAGGGGACATCTGAGAATAGGTCAGCAAATGTCACCCTAAGAGGATTCATGTTCCCTTGTTTCCCACAAGCCCCTGCAAAGGGAGACTTGACTTTTCACAGAGGAGTACACAGTAACCATGATGTCTGCTTTCTGGAACTCAGGAAACTGACCCCAGGAAGAGAGGGTTGTTGGGTGAGAGCTTCTGGCTGGGTCACAGCTGATTAATGAACTTGGAGCATTTGTGAGTAGTTTTATTAGTGGCTTTAGGATTACAGTTCTGTGTTTTCTAGTTAACATTTCCACAGATTTAGTTTAACTTTGGCAGGGGTTATTACTCATTATAATGTAATTTCAACTAAATGAACCTCAGGCAACATTCACTCTGGTGTGTGCTCTGGGGAAGGGCTTGGGTGAAGGAGGAAAAGAGTGCAAGGGTGCAAAAATCATGACCTGACCTAACCCCTGACAGCTTTCCCAATCCCTAAGAGAATAGGCATGTTTGAAGGGAAGAAAACTAGGCATTTCAAAACATCCTTGGAGGGCATCTTCAATTTATCCTCAGGACAATAGTCATCAATCTTGTGTTCAGAGTCTGCAAATGCTAGATGTAAAATCTAGGTGGTGCAGGGCTAGCAGGCCACCCAATGTAACCAGCCAGGCTCATGTGGAAACCCTGTTCAAATGCTTGCTTCAAGAAGGCTCTTCAGCTCATGCTAGAACCTTCTGGTTACAGGAAGTAACTCTTCAAAAGCTGACTGCTCTTAAGTTCACTTAAGTCTTGGGAAAGTTTTACAAGGATTTAAAAACTAGCTCTCAGCAGATCATCACTGAAACCCAGAGGAAAAAGTAGGAGCAACCATGGGTTTCAGAGGCACATGCACTGGGCCTGAGATGTTGGTGCCACTTGGTACTAGCTAAAAGGTCCTTGAGCATAATAAGGTCATAAATACCTCTCTTTTCTCATAGGCAAATGGAAAACACCAGGATAAGGATTTAATAAGACAATATCTATAGGGTTGTTTGCATACATAGCTCCTCTGGCCAGAGCTCAACAAAATCTGCTTTCTTCTCCTGCCTTCCCTTGCTTGTCTTCAAGAGGCAGGGCTGATTCCACCTTCTAAAATATAGGACAAGACTGCTCCCCTGCTCCAGGAGAGGCCTCCCAGTACTAAAGACAGCCATGTTGGCTCTCCAGTCCCTCTTCTCTAGTTAATACCCTAAACCTCAAGAGACTCTGCTGTCTGGCTAGAGAAAAAAATTGGGTGGCTCTGAGAGGAGCCACAGAAACCTCTGTTATGGGGTCTTCACAGTGTGTACTGTAACAAAATATGTTTAGGTAACTCTACTTTCCTCTTAGGCTCTTCAAGGTTGGGCTTAATCTTGACAAGGGCTAGAGAGAAAGCCCAGTATACTCTTCAGGCTCTCAGCAGGGATTTGCTGAATATATTCTGGCATAAGAAAATTCTGAGGGAAAGTAGAAGAAATCCAGAGCCCAGAGAATCTGAAAGCTTCAATATAGAGAGAGGTTGGATATATCCTAAAGACCACAGTATATTCTTAATTCAATACAGAGCAAGATTTGGACCAATGCATAGCCTGTGCATGTTTTGGATAAAGAATCAGTGTCTTGTATTTACATTTCAGAGGAGGCTCATTCTCTTGGAACCCTATAAAACATCTGATGTGCATCAAGGTGACACAGGAGTCTAGAAGGACAACCAATAGCACTCTCCACTTCTGAAATTGAAGGTAATGCATTTACTCTGACCTAGGACCCCTATACCATTTGAGTACAGGTAGCCTGGACATGAAATGCCTGTGGTCTTATAGGAGCTTGGGGAGGATTTCAGGAAAAAGATGTTCAATATAGCAAGCTCACCTTACGATGAACCTATTTTATTGCTTATAGCAGGAACTGAAGTGTTTCCTTAAGTTTGTCAGTATATTAGCTTCTATACCTACCAGGTTTCATTTTGGCAGTGGGAAAATGACAAAAATCTCTAAAAAACGTAACATACCTGTGGTGTCAACCCTCTTTGTACTTCTCTCCAGAGTCACAAACTCAATGGTTTACTTTTCCTGTAGTGCAACAAATGATTAACAGGAGCCACAATCACTTCCCTTTGGACCACCACTGGAAAACATGACCAATGGAACCATCACCACAGCCCAAAGAGGAGCCTCTGCTCCACTGTGGCAGTCCTGTGCATGACACTTGACTCCTGACCTGATTTGTAGTTTTCCTGGTTTTATTTTACATGTGAGATGGTTAATGGCTTTTCTTGTTTTGGGTTTTTTTTGGGGGGGGGGCTATAAAACAGCCAAATATAGAGAATTTGGGGCCATCATGAATATGATGGCAGAAGTATAGAGGTCACACAATACTGAATTTCTACATAAGATAGTAAATGAGTGTTTGCAATGATAAATGAGTCATAAAAAAAAAAAAACAGGTTAAATTATTCCCAGGAAAAGGCCTGGAAATAATATTATGTTTCAGAAATAATTTTTAAAGGTCCTGAGGACAAAGGACATGTTCTGGATTGCATGATATTCCTCCTATATTTAACTACCTCTCTGTCACAAGAAGTATTAAATATTATTTCAGAATTTATTTAGACCAAAAAAATTTTTTTTCAGAAGTAGAGATGCTTGAATGAGAGTATTACAAAGATGCTTACAGTGAGAGAGCCTCCTGCCACAGAAGGCACAAACTTAAGAAATCACCGTCATTTGACACCAAGGCCAAGAGCAGCACCTTGCCCTACTTGGGGCCTGCAGGTCTTAGAGCTAGCCTTACAAAATTACAGCTTTATTTTTTCCACAATTTTCTCTCAAGAGTGCCAAGATGAAGTCAGACCTGGGAGATTGAGGCAGGAAGATCTCAAGTTCAAAAAGCCAGCCTGGGCAACTCAGTAAGACGCTTGTTTCAAAATAAATAAATAAAAATAAAAGGACTGGGCATGTAGCTCAGTGGTGGAGCACCTGCCTAGCACGTACAAGGCCCTTGGTTCAATCTCCAGTACAGGGATGAGGGTGGAGGTGGGGGGTGGGAAGGTGAGTGCCAAGATGAAAAGCATGGTGCATTATAACAAGAGGGATGCAAATATTCATTTATCTGCAATCTACTAAAATGTCTCTATTTCAAATCTGTTGTTCTTTCTCTTCTCTCCTTTCTAGAGCAACCATCACTGACTCTCATGAAACATCCTTCTCTTGGGGAACACAGGTCCTCTTCCTTTCCGCTCAGTCTTTCTCTGTATTATGGGGCATCTCGTATACCTCAATGTGACCATGCCATATTCAAGCTGCTCTTAAATCGTTCTATCACACGCAATCCTCCCCAACTTAGACAACAGTCCACAGGTTACAAAGTTCACCTAACACCGTATATATATATCTCAATATGGAGCACAGATACAATATACATTTTTAAGTTTTTTTGAGACAGGGTCTTGCTTTATGTAGTCCAGGCTGGCCTCCAACTCAGGGCAATCCTTCTGCCTCAGCCTTCTGAGTGCTGGGATTACAAGCATGTCACCATACCCAGCTCCAATATACAAATTTTTAGGAGAAAACCTTTGTGATACTGGATTATTCAAACATTTCTTCTATACAATACCAAAAGTATACATGCTCCCTAAGAGAAAAAATTTTATAAATTGATGTTATTAAATTAAGAATGTATGTGTTTCAAAAGATAGTGTTAAGACAGTAAGAAGACAAGTTATACATTGTAAGGAAATATCTACAAATCATATATTTCAAAAGACTTGAACTCAGAATATGTAAAGAAATCTCAAAACTTAATAAAAGAAACAACCTGAAATAACCAAATAAGCAAAGATCTGAACAGAAAATTCACTAAAAAAAGATAAACAGTGGCGAAATAAAATATGGAAAGATTTTCAATTATCATTAGTTACTAAGCAGTTGAAAATTTAAAAATGCTTTAATTCTATTTCACGTCTTTTGAAAGGCTAGATAGAGGCTACCCATTCGGACCTGGTGAGGATGTGAAGGAACTAGAATTCTTCCACACTACTACTGGGAAAGAAAAATGGTACGGCTGCTTTGGAAGACAATTTGGCAGCTTCCTGAAATGTTAAACAATATCTACCACATGATTCAGCCATTTCACTTTTTGGACAAGCACTTAGATATGCAATAGACTGAATGTTCCTGTTTAAACCCACCCTTCCATCCCCATTCATACATTGAAATCCTACCTCCAAGGTGATAGTATTAGGTATGGTTCTGGGAGATGACTAAGTCAAAAGAGTGGCGCACTTATAAAAAGGATCCTGAGCCAGGTGTGGCGGCACATGCCTGGAGTCCCGATTACTTGGGAGGCTGAGGTGAGGTGAGAGGATTGCTTAAGCCCATGTCTGGGGGTAAAAAAAATGCCAGACAGCTTTCTCACTATATGTTTTCTACTGTGTGAGGATACAAGAAGATGGCAGCCTGTAACCTTGGAGATGGCCTGTACAAGAACCCAACTATCTAGCACCCTCACCTCAGAATTCCAGTCTCCAGAACTGTGAGAAATAAATCTCCTTTGTTTATAAGCCACCTAGTCTATGGTACTTTGTTATAACAGCCCAAATTGATGAAGATACCATATAAGCACTTGCATGTGAAAATTCACAGGAGTCTTACTCAGAGTAAGCAGTAACTGTAAACACCCAAATGTCCTCCAACGGCTAAACAGATAAATTATTGCTAAATATGTAACATGGACTACTATCCAGAACAAAAAGGAAAATGGGGGCTGGGGATATAACTCAGAAGCAAAGCACTTGCTTAGTACACATCAGGCCTTGGATTCCATTCTCAATTCTCAACACAGCAAAAAGGGGAGGGAGGTGAACTATTTACATAAACAACATGACTGAATCTCAAAATAATTATGCTAAGAAGCCAGAATCCTTCCAATTGTTTCAAACCCTATGATTTCCACTTATATACAATTACAAAAAGTACAAAGAGCAAACAGTGACAACAGACTCATGATTGCCTGGAGATGAGGGCTAAGAAGCAGGATCGAGGGAGCACAGAGGGCACAAGGAAATTTTTGTGTTGACATGTTTGTCATCTGTGGTGATAGTCTCACAGGTGCCTAAATGTCAGAAGTTTTCAAACTGTAAACTTTAAATCTATGCAGCTTGCCCGGGGATTTAGCTCAGTGGTTCTGGCGCCTGCCTCCCGAGCGCAAGGTCCCGAGTTCGATCCCTGACACACACACACACACACACACACACACACACACACACACACACACACACACAAAATCTATGCAGCTTGTTACATGTTAATTATATCAATACTTTTTTTTAAGGCAGCCCAGGACCACATACACATTTACCTACTTCATAAACTCTCCCAGTTTTCAAACTTTCACTTATTTTCAGATTTACAACTGGATGTAGGACAGGTTTAAACCATGGTAGGGCCAGGTACAGTTAAAGTGTCCTTGATGAAAAGGTGATATCTCTTTTTTTTTTTGGAACTGGGGATTGAACTTGGGTCCTTGAGCTTGCGCAGCAGGCAGCAAAACCACTGAGCTAAATCCCTGGCCCAAAAAGGTGATATCTAATGGGAGACATCCTGAGTAGGTTCTAAAAAGCAGGGTCACCTCCTTGTGTGTTCCAGGATACAAGCTACATTTTAGATGATTTGCTACTAAGTTCTACAGATATAAATACTTCATATCCAACTAGAATGAAGTAGAATGCTTCCCCAGAATGGCACTTATTCTCACTCTCGTATTGCTTTATCTCTCCAAATTTCCTCTCCTTGTGAGGCAAAGTTGCTTTTAAGGCTATGTTAGGCCAACATCCATTATTGGCTTCTCTAATTACTTACATGAGACATTACTTACATGGTCACTGGGATAGACTGGATTTTCCAAAAATGGCCACAGCAATATTCTGGCCCCACACTCTCTTCAGAATCTTGCCACACCCTATCAAGAGCTGGTGTCTATTTGCCTTCCTCTTATAACTAGAGAAGCCTTTGTGTCTGTCTGACAGAGCTGGCAAAAGAGACACTACATGGCTTCAAAGACCAGGTAACAAGAGAAGAAATGGTTTCTAGCTTATCTCTTTCTCAGGACACTTGCCTTTGAAAGGCTGGTTTGTGGAAGAGAGGCTATATGTAGGTACTCCAGTCATAGTCTCTGCCAACAGCCACCATCACTCACCAGACATGAGAGGTGCCAACAGATGACTCTAGCCTCCAGGAGCATTGAGCTACTTCAAATGAATCTGAGTGCAGTAGAGATGAGATATCCTCACTATCCCTCACCCAAAGTACAGATTCACGAGCTAAACAGATGCTGTCATTGTTTGAAGCCATTAAGTTTTGGGTGATGCTTATAAACAGACCAGTCTCCTTTCTCTTGGATCTAAATAACACATTCAGAAAGAAAACTAGTTTCTCTTTCCACCTCCCAACTGTCTAATGGCTAATTACCCTTTCCATAATTATTTATCAGGAGGCAGCAACAGGGCATCTTTATAAATAACCTGCTTCTACAAATGGAGAGGCCATCCTAAACTGGCAGGATGACCTTATGCTAAATTCATTTACAAAACTCCAGAGCAACCATGTATATAATGAAATCAACGTGTCAAACTTCAACTCCTCTATAGATGCCACATCATTATGCTGGCATCCCATTCGAAGAATATGAGGAAGAAAAAAATTATTTATGATATATGAAGGACCACGTACACTACTTGCAATGATACATAAAAAGATTTCTTGACCCAGACAATTTAATAATTCTGCTTTTAGTAGAATAATTAAGCAGCTCTTGAAAATGTTACTTATCTGATTTCTACTTCTCAGCATTACTCATAATAAAAATACCTACTTATGGAAACTTACTGAAATGTTAGGGACACGGCTGGGAAGGAGGGCTACTGCAATAGGAAGAGTCTGGGTCTGGGAACTTGGAGACCCAACTGTATGGTCACAGGCAAGCATGACACCTCTGATTGAAGGTCCTTTTCCTGTGAAATCAAAGCCCTAGTCATCATGATTTCTAGGGGCTGTTCGGAGCCTAATTTCCTCCCAGCTTCTGAGAATGGAATTTTGGGTGCTGATCCTTATGTTATGGCTTATCTAAGGAAATGCATCCTGAGACAATTATTTTAAAGTTAACCAAGAGTACTGGCAACCAAAACATTTTATAACATTTGGTAGGTGTTGTGGGTAGGAGTTACAATGGAGACAAAATACAAGGCAAAGGAACAGAACTTTGTTCTCAGGAGAAACACACATTAGAATGCCATTCAAACTACTCAGGCACCCCCCTCCTTTGCAACTTCCGGAAGCTCATCTTTTTGATAAAGTCACAATATTTATATCTACACAGCTCCTCTTGCTGTGTCTGGACCAGGCTTCTGCCAGGCAGCTAGAGGGGTTCCATTACTGAATAGGTTTTCCAAATTTATGGACCTAAATGTATCTCTGAAAGACGATCACAATGAGGAAAGTGAAAATCATCATTTAAGACCAGTACATATAATTCTTCCCTTCACCTGAGCAGGAAAATTTAATTTGTGTCAGCCAGAGGAGGAAAAACTTAACTGAATAGTTTTATCTCCAATACTTTACTAAAAACCTTGTCAAACTAATTTATGGTTAATGGCATTAAGAAGCTAATTAAAAAATTACAGCCCTGACATTTTTGGAAATAGATGTTAATAGTTGCTGTCAAAATCATGTTTAAACAGAATGCAGTAAGTACATTTAATTCTGGGAAAACTTTGTTTCCCAGCTGCTACATTTGGCATTAAAAGGAATCCCCTGAAAACAGGAAACCGTCCTTTCACTTAACTGTGACCAAGAAGCCATCATTTAACCTCTGCTGTGTATAAAAAACAGTCCCTGAAGAGCCCTGAGACACAAGCTCTTTCTATTTATTCCCTGGAGGCTGCTTATAGAAATGTGAAGTTGTTGTCCTACTGCTGTAAGCTTTCTGGATGAAGATGTCTTGTCATTAGGACAGAGAATGATTACACTGCAGTAGTTTTTAATGCTTCACTGTGGACAGCTTTTGAGTGTGCACAAAAGGGTGGGACTATAAAGCTGGCCATTCTTTCTAACCTTTGTTCAAATATTTTTAACCCCTAGACACAGGAGTATTTACAAACAATAAGAGCTTTCTGTATACTCAATTTCTATGTAATATGACAATGTAAAATAAAAAGATTTAGACTTTCAACCCACATTTGATTCCAATCAAAACCCTTATCTACTGCTTGCACCTTTCTTTTTTTAACTCTGGGAAGCCATTCCTGTGACCTAAGATTCCAGTTTTAGAAGAGGAAATTAAACCAACTAAGCTTTGCTTTGACTATCAGGAATTCTTACTGCATTATTCTGTCTGTCTACTGGCAGAACTCTTAGCTTTCCCCTACCTTTCTCATTCCACCTTCCCCTATCTTAGTCCTAAATCTAATCATGAAGAAATAATTCCAGGAAGGCGGAAAGGGGAGGAGAAACTGAAGATTGGATCAGGGGAGTAGCAGTATTCTGTACTGTCTTCCTGAGAGACAATGAAGTCGTAGAGGTAGGGACTAGGCATGGTGGTGCATGACTGTTATCCCAGCACTCCAGAGGCTGAGGCAGGAGGATCGCTGGGAGTTGGGGGCCAGCCAGGGCTACACAGTGAGTTCAAGGCCAGCCTGAACTACACAGTGAGACTCTGTCTCCATACAAACAAACAAACAAAGAGGTCGGGGTTGGAGGAATAACAACATTGGAAACATGAAGGGAAGGAGGATCTTGTGTGAAGAAGAGTCTTTCTACTCTCTTGTCTCTTTCAGCATGTGGTAACCAGGAAGAATTAGAGCTTTGGGGGAGATTCTTTAGTTTAGGAGAGTCACCTGAATATACAGAACTCAATCATCCTAAGTTTTAAAATGCTAGGAGTGAGCAGTAGCCTAAGGGAGGGTGGCTAACACCAAGTGCCAACGTTATGTTAGGGTTAGGCAAGTAGGAAGTATCACACTGAACACTTCATATAACTTATAAAGAGAACTTCCCCTTCTCTTATTCGTCTATGGACAGTCTATTATCTCAAAGTAAGGGGTGAAAGACTGAGTTATTTTTATCTGTCCACTAGTTCTCACTCTTTTGATTTCTTCAACTACGGGAACACATTCCTGGGAGAAAAGGGTTAAGTGTCTCGTTTTGCTTTGCCAAAGAGGACTGAGAGAAAAAGAACCCCAAAATGAAGCATGCTAGGACACTTTTAGCAGTGGTGGGACAAAGAGGTAGACATATTCTTCAGTAAGAAACAAGCATAAAATTGGACGAAAATGTGAAAAAAAAAACCACGCTAGACACAGGAAACTGATCAAAAGCAAGTAACAAATTAAAAAGTATTATTCATGAAAAGGAGCTAAAACTTCAGGTAAAATTAATAAGAGTGTGCCCCTCCTGTCTGAAGATGAGCTCATCTCTTTTCTTCTATTTTTATTTACGAGTACTGGGGATTGAATCCAGGGCATTCATACTGAGCTACATCCTCATCCCTTTTTTATTTTGAGATAGAACCTTGCTAAATTGCCCTCTATGGGCTTAAACTTGTCACACCAGACTGAGCCTTCTTTTAGTTTTTTAAAAAGTAACAATGCACAAACCAATAATTATAATATTGTACTTGGGTATATAACAAATAAATGTAATTAATGTGATAACAGGACAGAGGAAGACAGAGGAAAGGAAACTATACTGGAGCAAAGTTTCTGTGTTTTACCAAATTAAGTCAGAAAAATATTTAAGTAAACTAAGATTTACACAGTAATCCTTAAATCACTGAAAAAATAACTTAAAACCAGCAATAACCAACTATCTGCCACTTGAACCATAGTAGAAAAATACACCATACAAAATGTAATCAAAAGAAAGCTAACGTGGCTACATTTTCATCATGCAAAGGAGATTTCAGAGCAAAGAACATTATTATGGATATAGAAGGTCATTTCATAATGTCAGAGGTAAATTTCTCAAGGAGCCATACTTTTTATGACCCAGTAATAGTTTCACAATGCACAAAGCAAAAATTGTTAGAACTATAAGGAAAAATAGAAAAATCCACAAAAGCCAAGAGATTTTAATATCCCTCTCTCCACAACTGATTTATAGGTAGACAAAAAAATAACAGGAAGATATGAACACCACTCTTAACCAGTGTGATCTGACATTTTCAGAACATTTCTCCAACAACAGCTGAATAGCATTCTTTCACACTGCACATGGAACATTACTAAAAAAGACAATATTCTGAGCCCACAAATGAATCTCAACTTAAAAATGATACATGTCACAGAAAGTATGTTCTCTGAACACAATGGAATTGAATTAGAAATCAACAATAGTAACGGATTTAGAAAATCCTCAAGTACCTAGAAGCTATTCTTCTAAATAACTTACGGGTCAATAAAAATAAATCAAAAGGAAAATTAGGAAGTTATAAATCAAAACAAAAGCACAACGTATCAAAACTTATGAGATGCCAATAAAACAGCAATTGGTAAATTTATAACAATGTTTGAAGCAAAAAGAAGAAAAGCTTCAAACCAAGACAACTTTCACCTGAGGAAATTAATAACAGCAAATGATAGAATAAACAGAAGTAAATAATTCGGGATCAATCAGACAGAGAACAAAAATAACAGAATATAACCAAAAATCGATTCTTTGAGAAGAAAAATAATTCTGATAAAGCTTTAGGAAGATTAGTTTGGGAAAAAATTAGGATACGCAAATTATAGTATCAGGAATGAGAGAGAAGATAACACAACAGATCCTACAGATCAGAGTATTATAAACAACTTTATGTCCATAAATTTTAAAACTCAAGTAAATGGGAACATTCCTTGAAAGATGCTACTAAAACTTACTCATAAAGAATTATGTAACCAATATCTAACTGTATATCTATTAAATAAATCAGAGGTATAGTTTAAAACCTTCCCAAAAATAAAACTCTAGGCCCAGAGGCTTCCCTGGGGAATTCTACCAAATATATTTAAGGAAGAAATTCTACATACTCTTACAAAAAACTGAAGAAGTGGAAATTCATACCTCTTTCTCTGTCGCTTTCTCTCACTGGAGTCAACTGTTCTACTACTCAGCTACACCCTCAGCCTTCAAGAGAAAATTCTAAACAATTCATTCTATATGTCAACATTGCTTTCATATCAAATAATGACTATGATTTTAAAAAGAAAGAAAATTGCAGAACACTATTCCCCATAAACACAGATGCAAAAATTCTAAACAAAATGTTAGGAAATTGATCTTAAAAATAAAAAGTACCAGGTAAAGTTTGTCCTGGGAATATAAGGTTACTAACATTCAAGGGCGGGGGGGCTCTATATAATTTATCATATTAACAAACCAAAAAAGAAACATCATAGGATCAACTCAATAGATGCAGAAAAAAAATCTGACCATACCCAACATCCATTATTTTTCTTATTTTTTCAGCACTGAGGATTGAATGCAGGGCCTTTACACTGAGCTATATCCCCAGCCCTTTTTAGTTTTTGAGAAAGAGTCTCCCTAAATTGCTAAACTGTGATCCTCCTGCCTCAGCCTCCCAGAGAACTGGGATTATAGGTGTGCACTATCATATCCAGCTCCCAACATCCACTCCTGATAAAAACTCCCAGCATAGTAGGAATAAAAGAGAATTTACTCTTTGACTGAGGATACTGAAAAACTATCCAGAGTTAATACAATGGTTGATGGACAAGACTACATACCTTCCCCTTAAGGGAGTGGTTAGAAAATGACGGCCCCCCTAATATTTTGAATAAAACACAACTGTGTCTATTCATTTATGTATTACTGCTGGCTAATGGAATCTTTGTATGGCTGCAACAGAAACCAGTGACCCACAAGGTGTCAAATATATACTGTTCAATCTCTTATGAAAAAGTTTGCTGATCTCTGTCCTAAGATTAGGAACAAGACAAGGATATCTGTTCTCATTATCTATTTACTGAAGTACAGTAAAGCAAGAAAGGGGAATTTAAAAGTATCCAAGTAGTAAAGGAAGAACTAAAATCATCTTTAAAGGCTGAGGGCCTATGTTGGATCCCCAGAACCATGCGGGGGGGCACCTTTAGTCACACATCTCTGTAGAAAATCTGATGGGATTCACCATAAAAACACTATCCAATATTTACAACTAAATTTTGCAGAATATAAGATCACAGAATATAAAGATCAATATACAAAAATATAATTGTCTATATACTAGCAATGATTAATCAAAAAATGAAGTTAAGAAAATAATTCTATTTACAATAGCCTCAATAAAAGTAAAATATTTGGTAATAAATTTAACCAAAGAGGTGTAAGATTTATATACTAAAAACGACAAAACACTGCTAAGAGAAAGCTTCCTGATTTTTTTCCTCCTCTTTTTGCAGTACTGAGGATTGAACCCATAGCTTTCACATTGAACTACATCCTCAACCCTTTTATTTTCATTTTGGGACAGATTTTGCCAATTTGCCCAGGCTGGGAGAGAACTTGTGATCCTTCTGCCTCAAGCTCCTAAAATACTGGGATTATAGGCATGCCACCAACTATGCCTGCTGAAGGGGACTTTTGATAAGATTTATGTGTTGCTACATTTTCATTGCTTCAAACAATGTCAAACACATAGTGAGTACTCAATAAACACTTGTTGAAAGAACAATTTCTATTAAATTTATAATATAATTTCTACTAAAGCAGGAGTTCCTAGAGTGGGATCTATCTAATTCTGAAAGTAAAGCACTAATAAATCCTTCAGAGGTCCAGGCTGCAACATGAAGAATTAAGTCACTTTTTTAATGAGTTAAATTCTAAACATGTATTTCATATATGTAAAATGAGAAATATTTATGTCTGTTCATTAATGGATTATTTTAAAAATTCCAAAAATTTTTTCAGAAATGTAGAGAATCCTTCCCTCTCAAACTGAACTACTGATTCTTGATACTAAAAAAACATTTATAAGAATCATCAAGGGACTGGGGATGTAGCTTAGTGGTAAAGTGCTTGCCTGGCATGCACAAGACCCTGGTTTGGTCCCCAGCACCCACCATCCTCTTCACACCTTAGAGATCTGAGAAATCAAAAATAAATGTTTAAGGCCGGGGATTTAGCTCAGTGGTTCCACCTCCTGCCTCACAAGTGCAACAAGGTCCTGAGTTTGATCCCCGGTACCAAAAAAAAAAAACGTTTACAGGCCGGGGATTTAGCTCAGTGGTGCTGTCAACCTGCCTTGCAAGCACAAGGCCCTGAGTTCAATCCCCAGTACAAAAAATTAAAAAAGAACTTTTTACATGTCCACATTCATGGTCAGTTAACAATACAAACCTTCCATGATAAGGGGAAAGAATAGATTTTTTAAGTAACGGTGCTGGGAAAACTGGATAGCCACATATGAAAAAAAGAAGCTGAACCTTTCCCTTATACCATACAAAAACAAACTAAAAATAGATCTTAGAGGTAAATGTCTTCTGACTTATAACTCCTGTTAAAACTATAAAACTCCTGGAGAAAAGTATAGGAGTGAATTTCTGTTACTCTAAGTTAGGTGAAGCATTCTTAGACATGACACCAGAAGAAAACAAAAGACAGATACATGGGATTTCATCAAAATTAAAAACTTTTTTGTTTCAAAGGACACCATCAACAGAATAAAAAGATAATCTACAGAATGGGAGAAAATAATTGTAAATCATTTATTTGATAAGAGCCTGGTACTGGAATAGGAAAAAACTTGGTTAAATGATCCAAATGAACATTTCCCCTAAAAAGATATACAACGGTCAATAAGCATATGGAAAGACATTCAGTATCATTAGTAAGTATGAAACTGTAATTCAAAACCAGTGAGGTATCATTTTACATTCACTAGGAAAGTTAGAATCAAAGGCAGATAGTAAGTGTTGGTGGGAATCAGAATCCTTATGCATTGTTGGTGGGAATGTAAAATGATAGAGCTAATTTGGAAAATAATTCAGCAGTTTCTCAAAGAACTAAATATCATTACCATATGACCCAGCAATTTTACTTCTAGGTATATATATAATTAAGAGAAAAGAAAACATTTACATAAAAAGGTATAAATGTTCATAGCAGCGTTATTAACAGACTAAAGTGGAAACAGTCCCAATGTCCATGGAATGAGGAACAAAATGTGGTAGATATTGATACAATAAAAATTATTCAATCATAAAAAGGAATGAACTACTGACACAAAAGCTACATGGTGAACCTTGAAAATATGCTAGGAGAAAGAAGGCAGTCACAAAAAGACCAAAAAACATTCCACATATATAAATGTCTAGAACAGGCAAATCTATTGTGGTTTCTGAGGGCTGAAGAGTATTAGGAGGAAAGGTAGAGTGACTACTAAGAAGTACAAGGTTTGTGAGATGGTGCAAATATTCTAAAATTGACTGTGTAACTTAGTGCAGATAGAAAGACCACTGAATTGGTAAACTGGATAGTATAAAGTCACTTAAAAACCCACACAGCTAAGCCATACAGACTCAACTCCAAGAGTATAAAGTTATCTTTAGGTAAGTACATTGGACCTTTGACTTACAAACTCGATTAGTTCCCAAGGGAGGGTTGGTTTTAAGTCAGTAGAACTGAGATCTGGATGTTTACCTGGGTACACACTATAGATAACAAGGGGCAGATGAATCTTCCATTAACCTAACGCAAGTTGTTCGTATGTCAGGGCAGTTGTAACTTGAGGGTCCACTGTATCTGTGGTAGGCCTACAAAGATGACAATGTCTCAATTCTTGGAACCTAGGAATATGTTTATCTTATGTGGCAAAAGATTTACATGGCAGATATGATTAAGGATTTTTAAGGACAGGGAAATGATTCTGGATTGTCCAAATCTAATCACACGAGTCCTTATAAGAAGATAACCTATAGCTAAGAGTGATGCAATGTAAGAAGGACTGCTGCTATAGCCAGCTCTGAAGAGAGAGGGCAGGACTAGGAGCCAAGGACTGTGGTAAACCTGGAAACAGCAAAGAATCAGATTCTTCTCTAAAACTTCCAGAAAGGAAGCTCCGTTGATACATAGTTCTGCTGACACCTTCATTTTAGTCCAGTAAGACCCGTATTAAGACTTCTAACCCACAAAACTGGAAGGTAATAAATTTGTGCTGCTTTACTACTGAATCTGTGGTAATCTGTTACAATGGCTATGGAAAATTAACACAGTATACAGTACACTATAAACTATTTTACATAGGGAAGGAAATGAAGCTTAATTAGTTGGCTGAAATAAATGGAGAAGTTCAAAGATCAGAAACATGTGCTATGAAAACTTTCAAACTGCAAATAACTGAGTCAATAACATTCCTGACCATTTTAAATAAAAATTTCTTCCTTGACTTTTGCTGAAGAGTGGCACCTTGGTTCACAAATTCAATTCTCTCCATGATTCTGGCTGCAAACCAAACTGGACCGAATCAAATTTCCCCGTAAGGTCAACATTGAACCTAACCACTGAATTTGATTCAGGTCTCGTTTGCAACCAGAATCAGAAAGAATCGAGTTTGTGAACAAAGGCACCACTGTATATCTTTGATGAAGTATCCAAATGTTAAGTATGGCTGAAAGGATTTTTAAAAAAAATGAATATACCATGTAACCACCCTCCAGATCAAGATATAAAATATTAATAGAATCCCAGAAAGTATCCTTTGATCAACCTAGAAGTGACTACTATTATGATAGATGATTTCTGGGTTTTTTTTGTTGTTTTGGGGTCAGGGTCTTGCTATTTTGCCCATGCTGGTCTTAATAGCTCACTGGTAGGACACTTGCCTAGCATACATGAGACTCTGGGTTCGATATCAGGACTTTAAATAACAAACAGAAAACCCAGTGGGCCCAAGTGATCCTCCCACCTTACCATCCTGAATAGCTGGGACTACAGATGTGCTGCACCATACTTAAATAACATACAATAAATTAATCCTGCCATGTTCTGGGCTTCATTTAAATTGAATCACACAGTTTGTGCTCTTGTGCATAAGCCTGCTTCTGCTCAAAATTATGTTAGATTCATTCATGCTACTGTGTGTTGCAATAGTTTGTTCTTTTACGTTTCCTTAAAATACCCTAATATCACAATTTATTTATACATTCACCTCTTGAGTATTTGGGTTGTTTCCAGCTTTTATCTATAATGAAGAATATGAACAATTTCATACCTATCTTCAGGTAAACATTCATTTTTGTTGGGTAAACATTTGAGAGTGGAACTGCTTGCTCATAGCGCATCTGAATATTTAACTTCAGTAGATACTGCCAACATTTTCCAAACTGGCTAGCACATTTTTATATCTCCATCAGCAGTGCATAAGTATTCTTATTCTTTTGCTTCCTTGCCAATACTTGTTATTATTATAAGCTCTTTAAATATTAAGTCATTCTGTGTCAATTCATAGCAGTAGTACTGTCAGTTCTGTAGTAGTAGCTCATTGTGGTTTAAATTTATATTTCACTGATGACTAATGATGTTGAGCACTTTTTCAGCTGTATATTGGCCCCTGGATATCCTCATTTATTTTTATGAAGTGCCCATAGTCTTCTTACTAGGTAGTGTAAATCCTCAATTTTGTTTTTGGTTTTTGTTTTTTTTTTGGTACCGGGGATCGAACTCGGGTCCTAGCGCTTGCGCAGCAGGTGGCAAAACCACTGAGCTAAATCCTCACCCAATTTTGGTTGTTTTTTATTTACTTATCTTTGTGGTACTGGGGATTGAACTGTGGGCTTTCACACTGAGTTATGTCCTCAGCATTTTTATTGTTTATTCTGAGATAGGGTCTTACTAAGTTGCCCAGGTTGAGCTCAAACATGTGATTCTTCTGCCTTAGACTCCCAGGGGAATCAAAAGCAAGGCCTCAACCATTTCAGGCAAGTGTTCTGTACCATTGAGCCACATCCCAGCCTTCTAACTTTGTTTTCCAAAATTATATTAGTTATATGGCCCCGTATATTTCCAAATAATTGAAAAAATTAGCTTGTCTATTCCCATTAAAAAAATTAAACCCCGCTAGTATTTTGATTGTGATTACATTTATCTGCTTCTCCTATAAATGAACTTGGCATATAATGACATAATGTCATTTCCTTAGGTCTTCTCTAATTCCCCCGCCCCCTTCTCCCAGGCTGGGGTCTATTTTACTCTGGCTGACTTCAAACTTCCGGGCCCAAGTGATACTTTTGCCTCAGCCTCCCAAGTAGCTGGGATTCCAGGTGCTTGTGCCATCATGCCTGGCTTGCCATGTGTTCTTTTGATAACTTTTATAAAGAAACTGAACTACACATTAAACTATTATTTCACAGGGATTCTAGTTATGATGAAAAATAAAGAACATGGAACAAGCTAAACTTGATTATGGTAAAATTATGAAGGTAGAAGGTGACTGAAGTTTGGGGAATTACCACCTTGTGCCCTCTCACATGCAGCTATCTGGAGAAAGGGGATTTCTCAGTCAGGGGCTAATCATCCTCAAAGTTCCTTCCAGCACTTTTTTTCCCCTGGTCTTTTATACTGAGTTACAATCCCCAGCCCTTTAAAAAATTTTTTTAAAATGTGAGACAAAGTCTCCATAAGTCACTAAATTGTCCAGCTGGGGGTCAAATTTGCCATCCTCCTGCCTCAGCCTCCCAAAAGTGCTGGAATGACAGGCATATGCCATCATAACTGATTCGGCACTGACATTCAAGTTGAAGAGTAATCAAAAGGTATTTTAAGCCAGGTTCAGTAGTGTCTGCCCATAATCTCAGCTACTTGAGGCTGAGACCTAAGGATCTAAGTTCAAGCAAGGCCAGTTAGAGCAATTTAGTGAAACTGTCTCAAAATTTTTAAAAAGGGCTAATTTCTTACAATGATATTTTATACTTTTCTCTGTTCTACAGATTTTTCATTGGTTTTATCTGTATGTACTTGATTTTTTTTTTTGGTACTGGGGATTGAACTCAGGTCCTTGCGCTTTCTAGACAGGCGGCATAACCACTGAGCTAAATCACTGGCCCTATGTACTTGATTTTTAAAATGCAAATGTACCCTTTAACATTGTTATTCTAGTATTTTACTTGCATCTTTAAGACTTCCTACATAACTATCTTGTCTGCAAATAAATAATTTCTACATAATAATCATGTCTGTCTTTCTTTCCAGTCATTATACCCTTTCTATTCCCCTTCATTTCTTTTTCTGCCTTACTGCACTGGCTAGGACTTTTAATATACCGAGTAAACATAATGACAGCAGTCCTGCCTCTTTCCTCATCTCTAGGAGAAATATTTCAATAAGCCTAATGTCTACTATAAATTTTTTTGTAGATATCCTTTATCAGATTATAGAAGTTGCTTCCTATTCCTAGTTTGTTAGAAATTTGTTCCATGCTTTTTTTAAAAATAATGAACAGGTGCTGAATTTTATTGATTATCTTTTCTGCATCTATTGAAATTAGATAGTTCCATCTCCTGCCTCACAAGCACAAGGTCCCAAGTTGGATCCCCGTTACCAAAAAAAAAAAAAAAAGACTTGCAGGCTGGGGATCTAGCTCAGTGGTTCCGCTGTCTGCCTAGCAAGCACAAGGTCCCAAGTTCAATCCCGTGTACCAAAAAAAAGACACAAACAAACAAAAAAGAAATCAGATACTTTCCTAAAGGATCACCGCTGCCTCCACTGCCCGGGGATGGAACACAGGACCTTGTGCTTGCAAGACAGGTGGCGGCATCACTGAGCTAAATCCCCAGCCCTCTAAAGGATTTTAATTCATTTAAATTTTTCAAAATTGCTAGAATACTTGGAATGTGACCAATTTTGATAAGTATTCTGTGCCCAATGGGAAAAAATGCACAATCTGCAGTTGTCGTGTAGTGTTTTATAGCTGTCAGAATTAATTAGTTAACATTACTAATGTTAGCTTTTATAACTCTAATAAATTTCTATTTGCTTCTTCCTAGAGTTACCGAGAGAGGTGTGTTAAAATCTCCAAACATGTTTATTTCCTTTTTCAGTTTGTTGGGACTATGTATTAGATGCACATGAATTTATGACATGCTCTAAGTGCCTGTAAAGTCATGTCAGTAAGCAGCATAAGTCTTCCAACTTTGTTTTCCAAGACTACTTTGGCTATTGTTGTTTGATCCTTTTTCATTATGAAATGCCCATCTTTATCTCTAACCTTATTTCTTTCTGTGAAGTTTACTTACATCTGAAATTAGGAAATCAAATGGTAATTTGGGGTCGCTAAGTATAGTGGTTGCATCCAGAGTACAGTACAGTATAGGCACATGCTGGCAATGGCTACTGTAACAGACAGCACAGTCCTACAGATTTATAGTATGTAACCCTTAACTTGTTGGAATCAAGAACCTTGTTAACAACTTAGCTACATTTACTGTCCCCAAACTTCTGAGGCTTTTGGAGAGGGGCTGGGGTTTGAACTCAGACCCTTTATACCTAACTATATCCCTACTCCTTAAATTTGCTGAGATATCCAAGCTGGGCTCAAACTTGTGATTCTCCTGCTTTAGGCTCCCAGAATGCTGGGACTACAGGCATGTGTCAACATGCCTGGCTTATCTTTTATTTTAAACCTATCTTTATCTTTAACCAAGACAATTTTATTATATTGCAGTCAATATTCATTTATATTTACCCACACATTTACTCCTTTCTTTGCTCTTTATTCTTTCTTGTGCATACTAGGCAAGTACTCTAACACTGAGCCACACCCCCAGCCCTCTTTATTCTTACAATTTTTTTTTTTTTGGTACCAGGGATTGAACTTGGGACTTTGTGCTTGCGAGGCAGGTGACCGAACCACTAAGCTAAATCCCTGGCCTTCTTTATTCTTTCTTGAATTTTTTTTTTTTTTTTTGGTACCAGGGATTGAACTTGGGTCCTTGCGCTTCTGCAACAGGTGGCGAAACCACTGAGCTAAATCCCCAGCCCTCTTTCTTGAAATTTTATTTTCCTATGAAATTTAGCTTTCTGCTAGAAAAACTTCCTTCAACTTTTCTTTTAGAATGGTGACAAATTCAACTTTATTGATCTGAGAACAGCTGCCACCTCATGATTCCTCTGGCACAAATCGTTTCCCCCCTAGCAATTTCAAGATTTTATCATTGTCTTAGATTTTTAGCACTTTTACTATGACACTCTTATCTATTCGTATTCTCTCCTTCTGGTACCCCAATTACACATGTTAAACCTTATATTTTCTTTCATGCATCCACTATACACTCAGGCATTTTTCATCTTTCCATTACTCAGTGGTTTATTATGGGTTTTTTTACTGATCAATCCTCCAGCTGACGCATCTTTTCTGTGTCTAGTATGATATTAAACATTAGAGCTAATTGGAGCTACTGTATTTTTTAGTTCCAAAATTGCCATTTAGCAGGGTGTGGGGGTGCACAGTTGTAATCCCAGCACTCAGGAGGCTGAGACAGGAAGATTCCCACAAGTTCAAGGTCAGCCTGAACTACATAGCAAGACCCTGTCTCAATAAAACAAAACAAAAACGAAACCACAACCCAAAACTGCCATTTGATTCCACTATAGATTCCAATTCTCTGGTAACATTCAATCTCTCATTTTAAAGGCCTACGTCCAGTATCTGGATCACCTGAAGTTATTTTACTATTAGTCACTATTTCTCAACTTTTGGTCATTTGATTCTGTTTACTGGCATGCCTGGTATTTCTGATGAACCCTGAGACCCTATGCATCAAAGAATATAAGGGGCTAGATGATGTCATCTGCTTCTAGAATGGCTTAAAATTTCTTCTGGAAGGCAATTAGAATAAGAGCCAATCACTTTCATCCATAAAAGGACAAGTTCTAAACCTGAATTTCAAACTCAAAACTTCCAGTCAACCCTTATTTGCAAGGCATACTTCTTTTGAGTTCTTAAGTGAAAGCCAAGAGTGCTTGCCAGCCTTGAAGTCTAATTTTTAGCTCTCTAGTACTGTGAGAACAAAAGCTGTGATTAAATTTTGGCATCTTGGCAACAGTTTTCTACCAAATTTCTCTTTTTGTCCCATGTCTTAATAATTTGAAAAATTCCTTGATGGTAAAAGGTAAATCAAATGTTAATTTCACTATTCTGATGCTATTTCCCCTTAAATACTAGGGCCTTAAACCTTGGCTGTCTTAGTAGCCCTGAATTCAAATTTTAATCTCCCTACTCAGTGATTTTGAATTACTGCTTTCTATTTGGCCTCTTTACCCAAATCCTGGAGCTTACAAATGCCTAGAGAAAAATAGGGGTAAGTATGAACACCCCTACCCCCAATTCAACATGCCTTCTTTGTCTTTACAATTTTGGCTCCTGCCAGATTTATCCAGGGTGCCTTGGTTAGTCCTCAGTGCCTTCCCAGATATTTATTCTTTGTAATTTAAACAAATTTACAGGATTGAACGTAGGGCCTTGGACATGGTAGACAAATGTTCTACTACTGATCCCCAGCCCTTATGAAAATTGTTCATTTGAGACAGGGTCTCACTATGTAGCTCAGGCTGGCCTTGAACTCACTGTGCAGCCTAGGCTGGCCTCGAACTTGTGGCAATCCTGCCTCAGCCTCCCAAGCACTGGCATTTTAGATGTGTGCCACCATGCTTGGTCCTCTTTTATTGAGTCAGGGTCTTGCTAAATTGCCCTGGCTTGCCTTAAACTCATGATCTTCCTGCCTCAGCCTCTCAAGTAATTGAGGTTACAGGTGTATGCCACCACACCTGGCATTTTTTTATAGAAGTCTCAGCAGAAGTATGGTGTGATACTCTACATAAACAAAAACCTGTACTGGGTTTAATTACTAATGTGTATTTTGTTTTATTTTATTTTTGGTACCGGGGATCAGACTCCGGTCCTCCCGCTTGCAAGGCAGGTGGCGGAATCACTGAGCTAAATCCCTGGCCCACTAAACGTGTACTTTAAAGCCTAGGCCATATGCTTCCTGACAACACAAACTACTTTTATTCATGTATCAATAGCCTGCACATTACCTTGCACAGAGTTTACTATGTAACTGACAAATTAACTTTGAGATTAGGGAAAAAATGCTAGAATGCAAATAAACCACAGCACAAAAGAACATGACTTCTAAACCACTCAACCCCATCAATTCTTCTAATTCTACTAATCTCCACTAAGAACTGCTCAATCTTTTCTTCTTTGGCTCATGCACTAATGGGGCACATCCCTCAATAAAATTGGATTGTCAATGTTTGTCTGAGACCAAATTACCTCAGGCAATACTAAAACCTTTTGTTCATTTATTAAAACTATTTTGTACTAGATTAAGTGATTTCATTATCCTTTGGATTTAACTAATCCATTTCTAGGTCTGGCATTTTATCAGGAAACAGTAAGATTTTTCATTCAAAATAAAGCTCTCTCAAATTAACCTTTCAAGGCTTCTTGATTATATTATTAGGTCTTTCATAACAAAAAAACAGTGATGTAACAGAAGCTCTTAACATTCAATTTTCTTTTGAAGGGGGAGTACTGGGGATTGAACCCAGGGCCTCTGCATTGAGCTATATCCCCAGTCCTTTTTCTATTTTGACATGGGGTTTTGCTCATTTCCCCAGGCTGAGCTTAAGGCTCACCTCCCTGAGTGCTGACATTATAGGCATGTGCCACCACTCCAAGCTCTCATACAAAATTTAAAACCAAAGAAAAGTTTACTGAAAATATAGATTATTTTCTCTATTACCTACCTGGCTGCTTTTGTATAATCAATCTTAATTGTCAATACCTAATGAAACAGCTAAAGAATTAAAAGTGGTTGCCTCAAGAAAGCAATTTCAAAGAGACAAGGGAACAGGGCAGTGGATTATCAATTCTCACTATAATCAGTTGACAATTTATCGGCGTTAATTCCATATTTAAAGCAAAATTTAAAACACAATTGTGTGGAAACTGAGGTAGTAGTTATAAGAAACAAACAAACAAACAAAGGAACCCTTTTGTCAACCCTTACAACCATAGTTCTAAAGGCTGCTTATACAATGCCATGGACTCATGATGAATCTCTGGGCAATCATTTATCCACGTGGAGTTTCAGTCCCACATCTGTTAACTTGACAGTAAATCAGAACATCAAGGCCTTTTCAACAGTAATATTCTAGTATTCTAAAACTTCAGTGCTTAATAAATGGCAGTGCACAATTTAAAGAGGAGAAATGCATCTGTGAGATAAAAGGCAAATTCACCAAGGCTTGTTTTGTAATGGACAGTTAATGAAATTACAGTGATCACAGTAATTTTAGGATGACTCTTAAAAGAGTTAGTGAAAGAAGATAGGGGTATTAGGGAATCTATCTCTGTTGATTAGACAGCTTCTTCGACATAAAGTATGCATGACCCAAACATTAATGATACATTTGAGGCCTGTGGGAGCAGTGTGTGCTAAGTGTCACGTAACGGCTCCTGCTCGACTTAGTCAAATGTCACAACCTGCCTTTTCCTGCAGACTGTGCACAGGAAGAAACCAAAGGCCTGAACTCAAACTTACTGACACTAAAGGATAAATATGCACATCCACACTTACAGCTAAATAGGAAAAGGGATCTGACACTTATTGTACGGCTCTTGAGAGTGCTCAGAAGAGCTCTAGCAGATCTTTCAGTTTAAAAAGATTATGCATTTCAGACTAATCTTAACTTAAAGACCTTCAAATTTAAAACCCAGCATCATATCTACTTTTAAAGGACAAGAGCAAAAAGTGAACCGGTTCTTAAAAAAGCTGTACATACAGATCATTACAGAAGTGTCCATAGTAAGTACAAATGTCATGAACTGGACTTGTAGGAAAGACTGTCCAGCATACAAAAAGGTTTTTCTTTTTGTACAATTGACCATTCTGTTTGCATCATATTTCCTCTTGCATTGTAAGCACCAAGTAAATGAAACAAAAAATTAATTGAAATAACTAATTTATGTGTATGTATTTTTCAACACAATATAATGTATAATCCTAAAATCATAGAATCAGAGAATTTAAATTGGATGGAATCAAGGGATATTAGTTAGATTACTGATTTATTGTTTAAATTATCTCCCTTTAATCAACTTGAGTCATGACAATGTTCTGTGGGAACTTTGGAGCAGTACTTTAAAAATTATGCATAAAACAGGTATGGTGGGTTATGTCTATAGTTTTAGCTACTAGAGAGGCTAAAGCAGGAAGATTAAGAGTTTGAGGCCAGCCTGAGCAATTTAGCAAGATCCTGTCTCAAAATAAAAAAATAAACAAGGGCTAGGGATGTAGATCTATGAAAGGGTGCCCTTTGGATTAATGCCCTAGTACCACAAAAATCATTCAGTCAATCAATAAAATTATAATTACTTAATTCAAATAGAATTCTATGAAAATTTAAAGTTCACATTACAATAAGATTCCTAATAATGGAAGAAAAAAGTAATTAAAAATCTATTAAAGATAGTACATGAGAGGAACTCTGCCTGTCTTGGTTACTATACCATTTTACAAAGGAAGAAAAAAGGCTAAGTAATTTACCTACAATCACACAGTAAGAAGCAGAGCTGACATTCAAAACCTATATAACATTAAATTTCAATGTCTTTTTTTCTCCCCAGTTCTGGAGGATTGAACCCAGAGGTGCTCTACCACTGAGCTACATCCCCAGCTTTCTTTTTCATACTGGGGACTGAACACAAGGCCTCCTCATTTAGCTACATCCCCAGGCGTTTAAAAACATTTTTGAGACAGGGCCTTACAAAGTTGCTAAATTGCCTAGGCTGGTTTCCAACTTGCCATTCTCTTGCCTCAGCCTTTCAGACTACTGAAATTACAGGCATGTGCCACGACACCTGGGAACAGTTCAAAGGTTTTTTTGTTTGATTTTTGTTTTTGAGACAGGGAAAGGCTATACAGTTCAGGCAGGCTTTGAACTCACTATGTAGTCCAGGCTGGCCTTGAACTCGCAGTGATCCTCCTGCCTCAGCCGCCTGACTGCTGGGATCACAGGCATGCGTCATTATGCCTGGCTTTTTTTGGGGGGGGAGGGTTGTTTTTGAGACAGCATCTTGCTATGTAATTCAGGCTGGCCTGAACTCACAACAATCCTCCTGCCTCAGCCTCCCAAGTGCTGGGATCACAGGTGTGCACCACCACACCTGGCATTTCAAGATCTTAATCACTACTCTGTTCATGATTCTCATAGAATAGTCTACAGATCACCTGGGGCGTGCTTAAAACTGCAGACTGCAAGAGCTCACTTCATACCTCTCAAATCGCAAATCTTTAGGAATGGTTCTTAGGAATCTGCATTTTCCCACAATCTTCTAGGGTTTTACAATGAAATTTAAGAACCACTGTTCTAAAAATGAATTTCCCAAGTATCCCATTACAACTAGCTGACAGTTACTGAGCTCTGCCACATGCTAAGCCTTATGTTGGATGCTAGGTAGATGAAATACAAGAAGCCAACCATCTATAAAGGAAGAGAGATATGCAAAATGACAACTTCACGACCCCTGTGGTATATTCTGTGGGATTTGAGACCACAGGAAAAGTGGGTTATAAACATAAAGGCACCCAAAGAATATGCCCTGACATACAAAAACTATCATAGAGTGAGTTTAGAGAACAACCTAGCCCCATGGGGGTGGCAAGGACAATGTATGAAGGATGAACTTTGCAGGGCCAGAGTGGAGGCAAAAACAATCCTGCACAAACACCAACCTCTCAACTGAAAAATATGAAACAGTCCATACCACCTAGGTTGTCCTATTCATGGGCACACAGTTGTTTGCAACATTACCTTTTAATTTTTGTAAGGTCTTCTTTTATTCTTTTTTTGGTACCAGGAATTGAACTCGGGACCTTGCACTTGGCAGGCAGGCAGCAGAACCACTGAGCTAAATCCCTGGCCCTTCTCTTTTATTCTTGATTTTAGTATTCTTTGGTTTTTGATTAATCTACATGATGTTTGTAGAACATCATCCACCCTTAATCCTAACACCCTTAATCCTAGCATTGTGCCATGAATCAAAAAATGCAAACTAATGCTGTACTCATATTCTGGTGCTCAAATACAAAATATTTCTTCTACTACTTCATTGCCTCTTGTGGAAAGTTATCTGCAAATGTTACAGTTAGTTCCTTTTTGCCATTTTGAGATGAAGGCTATTGTGATGAGACCGAGAACACAGAATTTTAACTACTTTCTTATGTTGTACTGGTTGCAAATTTATACCAAAGTATGAAGAATACCAGCTGCAAGCTGTGACAAGTCTTTGTAACTAAAATCCTAGGTGAGGATACTAGGAATCTAAATTGTATGTTTTAATACTATGATGGACACATTTTAGAAGTTTTCATTTTGTGTGGAATTAGAGCTCCCTCTCCAAAGTAATATGTAACATCATTTAAAATAAAACCTGAATAAAATACAAAAGAAACAAATGGGAGAGGAAATGGTAGGAAGTTACAATAGTCCAGAAGTGAAAGGATGAATGGAGAAAACACAACAAAAATTTTAAAAAGTCATCAAAAACAACAAACAAAATGTGTATGCATATATAATTAAGCTACTAATTTTAAGCGAAATACATCCATTTTTAACTCTTAGTCCAAATGATATCTCAACCAAAGCATTCAATCTTGACTTAAGAAAGTGCTATAAGAGAGTAAGGGATTTAGCTCAGTGGTGCTGCCACCTGCCTTGCAAGCTCAAGGTCCAGAGTTCGATCTCCGGTACCAAAAAAACAAAACAAAACGAAACAAAAAACACCCCCCCCCAAAAAAAAGAAAATGCCATAAGAGCAGAATAAAAAAAATACTGGAAAGACTGGCCACTCTGGAAAGGTTAATTTTGAGAATGTGTTCCTGAAATTTGGTATATGGCTCATTTTGAATACAAG
This sequence comes from Heterocephalus glaber, assembly GCF_000247695.1. Next base: position 9,794,312 of record NW_004624747.1, on the reverse strand, counting down.
ATATGATGTGAGTTATGATACCCTAGCATTTGGGTTATCAATTGCTTGTGGAGAACACAAGAACCATATGATTACCTGATAGCCTTCTGTTTTTTTCTGGCACCACTTCAACAAGGCATTCCTCTTCGATCCTCCATATTCTCTTGCCAATGCTGAGAGAGGGTCTTTCCTTTCTTCTCTGGTAAGTGAAAACGAGAAGCCCAAAGATGAAATATTTTGTATTTGAGCACCAGAATATGAGTACAGCATTAGTTTGTATTTTTTGAACAGGATAAATGCCATTTAACAGCAAGATATATCTTTTCCTTCATTTGATTTTTACCTATTTTTAGTTTATGGTCCTGTAGACCTGCAGCTGTCAGGGGCTTCTGATATCTGAAGGGAGAGACTCTACTCACCTTACAGATGGAAAGAGGAAATATTCAGTACCAAGTGCATTCACAATTAATAGGATGCATTCCATGGTGCTAGAAAGTGGGAGACAACCTTATATTGGTGGCATCTAAAATCACCCTGGCTGCCTTTCATTCAATGTTTTATCCTTCCATTACCTTTGTAGTTTGGTTTATTTTACTCCTTTTTATTTCCTTAATCATCTTGTAATTTTTTGGATCCCTTACTATAAATACAAAGGGCAAGATTATTCAAGGTGGAGGATTCTATGATTTAACTCCTAGTTTCACGGGGCTCACAACTGGGGGAAGCAGGGCCAGGATTTAGCTCAGTGGTTTTGCTGCTTGCTGCGCAAGCACAAGGACCTGAGTTCGATCCCCAGTACCAAAAAAAGAAAGACAATTGGGGGAAGCAGATTAAGGAGACAAAAGATGGTAACATTAAAAACATTTATCACTTCCATAAAACGTCTCAAGTGTGTTCATTGCTCATCTGTATACTTTTTTTTTTTTTTTTGAGACAGGGTCTTGCTATGTTGCCCAGATTGGTCCAAAACTCCTGGGCTCAAGTGATCTCCTGCCTCAGTCTCATGAGTGCTGGAACTACAGGTCCATGCCACAGTTCCCAGCAAGTTGTGTACTCTTTGTCTGTAGGCAGTTAGAGCTTTAACTTAACAGGAAATGGAAATTTTCTTTAACTCACTCACTCACATCCAATGTCATCTTGTGTGGAGCAGCAATGTGCCAGTGAGTGTCCAAGTGCTGGACAATCAATGGTGAACACAGGATCCCTGCCCCCTCATGGAACTTTAGAATTTACTATACAATGGAATAGTGAAGCATGGGTAAAAAAAATTCAATGGCTGGCCTGGGGATGCAACTAAGTTGTGGACTGCTTGCCCAGCATGCACAGGGCCCTAGGTTTAATCCCTAGCACCACCAATAAATGAATGAATGAATGTAATTCATTTCAAAAATTCTACGTAAGGGGTATTTTATGCCATAGTTAATTGCCTTATAGACAGAATAAATATCTTTCCCCACAACAGACAGTGAAATAAAAAAGATTCTGCAATCACTCCTGGTGATGAGGCAAAGGGGACATACAACTCTACTCATTCTGTATTAAATCCTTCCTTTCAGTAGCTACTCTGGAAGCAGAAAACTAAAGAGTATGTAGAGAAAGACATTGCTTTGTAACACATTTATTGACAAGTAGCCTGTTCTTTAAAAATTGGTCTGTTTTTTAGTGATTATAAAGCAAAGCAAAAACTCTAGCCACATATTCCACAAACTCAGCACACCAGTAAATGTTCCAGAGGTAATATTAATATTCCTCAGCATATTTATTGTCAGTAATCATCTTTCAAAGTATGCTATGAAATTAAACAGGATGCATTTAGAACTGAAGTTCTTCCAATGGAGAAGTGCACTAAAACAGTACCAATTTTCATTTATTTTAGAATCAAAGCAAAAATAACAAATTTTTTTCAATGTGCAGTGAGATTGCTACCTTGAAGAAATATACTTTTGTGCTTGTATGTCAGTACATCAGAATTTTAATGTGTAAGAGACTCGAAGTTTGTTTTAATATCACTATAAATAGAAAAAGAGAATAAAGACATGAAAATGAATACAAAAGGGAAAAAAGGCCAAAAAAGAAAACAGAAAAACTGTCATGCTAAACATAAAAGTAACTATTACAATAAATTGAAAGGTTTACTCTTGCTCTTACAGGGTTTGTTTTGCTACAGAAATAGCTTTAAAAGCATCAGAATAAACTCTTGGACACAACGAGAAGCTGCTAAAGAGTCCCCTGGAGCTAAAGGGTGATTTCTTACTACTTCATTCTAAGATGAAGAAATTAGGGCCAGGAGATGCCACGTTGAAGATCACAGCTCCTAAGTTGGGGAACTGAGAGGAGTAGGTGTTGTGTCTCCCAGTTAGTGCCCTCTGCACAGGCACAACACGGGGAGACTTTCACACAAAGAGGAGCACTGACAGTCCCTCCCCTGCAGAGTGGCCTAGGCTCCTTCATCCTTGCACTGCCAATTTGCTCATAAGATGAAGTGCTATGGGACCACTAATCTCAGAGGTTGGGCCCCTTCAAGTGGCACTTTAAAAGTTCATAATTTGAATTTGAGAGGGTAAATTCTTCATTTTATCATTAAACCTAGAAATTAACATACAGTTGAATTTCTGAAACTCTTTACTATCCCTTTCCATTCTTAATACTTACAACAATTTTTCTTTATCCCTAAAAACAAAGCGCTAGATTTCTAACATTTATCAATTTCCTCTAAGTTCTTAACACTTCCCAGTCTAAAGTGGTTTCTGACATAACTCTAACTAAAATATAAACTTACATTTTCATGGATTGCTTATCATTATTAATGTAGCATCATGCTCCCCAACATTCAGCCTCAGCCTCAGCAGTTAGAACCACTTTTGATATTTTTCCCCCCATTCTCCCATTCCTGTGAGAAAAAAATCTGCTGTTGAAATTATCTTTTCTTTTGAAAAATCTCCTGAACCCAACCATCTTCAGCTCTTTTCTGCTGTTATCTACCTGGTTCAGATTTGACAACTGTGTTCCAGACTAAAATAATAACATTTTAGCTGGTTTCCCCAACTTCTGTCCAGAATAGAATGGTACCTTAATCATTTTCTCACACAAATTTATTTACCCTACTTTATTGCTTCTACCAAATTGGAGTGACTCAATTTGACTTTAAACAGATTCTACCATACCTTGCTAATCTATCTTTTTTTTTTCCTTTTTTTAAAAATACTGGGGACTGAAGCTAAGGCATTGCACTGAGCTACAACCCAGCCCTTTTTCTTTTTTCAGACAGGGTCTTGCTATGTAGTTCAGGCTGGCCTTGGACTCATTATGTGGCTTAGGTTGGCCTCAAACTTGCAGGGATCCTTCTGCCTCAGTCTCCTGAGTACTGGAATTACAGGTATGTGCCACTATGCCGAGCTAGCACTATCTATCCATCTATCTCTCGATTTATCTATCTATCTATCTATCTATCTATCTATCTATCTAAATTTTACAACAGCATCTCAGCTCTTAAGTTGCTCAGGCTTGGCTTGAACTTGTGATCCTCCTCCTGCCTCAGTCATGGCATGTGCCACTATGCCACCTTAGGTATTTAATCTTGTCTTCTACTGCCCCCTAATATGGTAGATACAACCTTTGCTGGTCCCTAAATCTGCAGTACCCTCTACTCACTGCATGCCTGACCCCTCACTTATTCACCCATTTTGTGTATTTACTCGTTACTCACTTCTCTTATAATGCTCCCCCCAACCCATCTGAAACCCTCAACGTCCTGCTGAAATTCTTTTTTTTTTTTTAATTTTTATACGTATATATTTTTTGTACTGGGGATTGAACTCAGGCCCTTGCACTTGTACAGCAGACGGCAAAACCACTGAGCTAAATCCCCAGCCTGAAATTCTATCTTTATAGGAAACCTCTAACATTTCACTCACACCCCACAGTGTTCAAATTTCATAATGCAGGCTGAGTGTCTCTTATTTCAAATGTTTTGGATCAGAAGTATTTCAGATGACAGAGTTTTTAGGATTTTAGAATATTTGCATAGGCTTCACTTGCTAAGCATCTCTAATTCAAAAACCTGCAATCCAAAACTTTTGGAACACGATTTCTACACTTCAAAAGTTTTGCATTTCAGATTTTCAGATTAGGGACGCTCAATCTATACTTACTTTTGTACTCAACCATTCTCCAGTGAAAAATAAAAATACTCAAGTGCTTAAGGAAAGGAATTGTCTCTCTTATTCTGTCAGTATCTTCTATATCACCTGCCCAATTCTACTCAGAGAAGAGATGAATCAACACTTACTAATACAAAAAGAAAGAGCAAATGTACTGTTCAGATGCCGTTATTTACAAGCTCATCATTTACTCTTAAAAGCTTGGGAAGGTACCCATGAAATGCACCAACATTAACCGTTCTCTACCTTATCCGGCTTCGAGTGGTTGGGGTCACAGATGCTGTGGGAGAGGAGGACAAGGACAGCTGTGGTGATGTGGTTCCCATAGCCATAAGAGAGGCTGGCGACGCTCCCTCAGGTGCAGAGATGTCCCGTTTTATTTCCTCACTACTTCTTCGAGACACTGATTATAAGAACAGTCATTATACATTTTATAGCAAAAATATTTCTTTATTTATTTTGGTACCGGGGATCGAACTCGGGTCCTTGCACTTGTGCAGCAGGCAGTGAAACCACTGAGAGCTAAATCCCCAGCCCAAGCAAAAATATTTAAATCTCAATTCTTTTTTTTTTTTTTCTGGTACCAGGGATCAAACTCAGGACCTTGTGGTAGCAAGGCAGGCACAGTGCCATGGAGCTAAATCCCCAGCCCTAAATCTCAATTCTTAAGATATTTTCTTCTCAAGATTCCAAAGAGAACAAATATTACCTTATAGGAGGATAAGCTAGCACTTTCTTTAAATTAGTGATGATAAAAAGGATCTTAATTTTTCATGAAAAGTATCCGTGAAAGACTATGTATTTAGTGGAAATATGTACTGAATCCCACATTCCCTGTGGCGTGTCTTCTCCATCACTGTACCACTCATAGTATCTACCAAGCACACAGTGAGTACTGTATAAAAAAACCAGAGCAATATCTGGCACAGTTCGTTCCTGCCCAACACCTACAATTAAAATCAATACAACCCTTTAGAACTTAGCCAAACATACAGTAAAGAGGACAGAAAGGAAATAAGCTTCATTATAGGGCTACACATAATTCTGAGTCAGGCCACATTTTAAAAAACAAATCAGGGCCAGGGATTTAGCTCAGTGGTTCTGCCACCTGCCTTGCAAGCACAAGGTCCCAAGTTTGATCCCCGGTACAAAAAAAAAAAGTCAATGAGACAGAAAACAAAAAGGTATAAAGTCAACTACTGGGAAATAGCAACAATCTTTTAGGAAAGTCCTATTTTCAATGTCTGACATAGTAAGACACCGTATCTTGTTAGAATTACAAATCCCTGAGAACTGTTAAGTGGAAGCAGCCACTTTGCCCTCTGATAATAGCAGTAACAAAAACAGCTCTCAGCAAGATGGCATTGGGCAAATATGAGAAAAGGAAAAAATGAAACAAAGGGAGGTGTGGAGGGGTAGAAGGGAGGATAGGGGAATGAGGAAAAAATAAGAACCAAGATATATCATGTAAAGGTACAAATTCCCAATGATGAATGTCATCACATTGTATACCTAAAATGTACCAATAAATTTAATGAATTAAAAAAATAAAAATAAATTTTAAAAAAAGAGATGGTATTGGGTACCACACTGCCAGGTGCTGAGGACCTGGGCTGAGCACAGTTAAGAAGTGAGATACCAAACAAAGGCCCCAACTTCAGTCAATCCTTTGTCACCTCAGAAGAGGATAGAACCACAGAAGCCATTAACTACAATTCCTGGGCTGATCTTAATGTAACCAATGTTACACAGCAGTATTTTTTCTCTCTCATTTTTAAAAACTGTTTCCATTTTATTGTCTTAACACTCTGTTGATGATTTCAGGATAATAACAGCAGCACATAACAGGACAGATGCTTCCTTCTAGTATATAAACTTAAAATGAAATGCTGGCATATTTCAGGCATAATTTTCTAATTTTCTTTTTTGGGTTTGGTTCTTTTTATGTCTTAAGCCAGTAGTTTCTTTTCAGTGGTATGCTAGGAAACTGAATTTAAAAAACTCTCAAAATGGTATACGAAATAGAAGAAATGGACTGAGAAAGAATTTGAAGGACTCTGTTATAAGAAAAGCACATAGAAAAAGGCTTAGGGATGGTAATTTTATTTGATCACAGAATTTCTCACTATTTTAAAGACTTGTAACAGTATATAAAAAAACTGTACTAAGCCCTGACCCACAGAAAATACAAAATAAATGTATATCCTATTATGTTGGAAAGCAAAGCAAGCAAGCTGTACTTAGTTCACTCTATGTACAAGTGTGACATTAACTACAGCAAGACTGAGTTAAAGAGATTTCTCCTTTTGTAGTCATCCAATTTCTAGTTGACCTATTAAGTGTAAGTAAAGGCCACGAAGAAAAATAATATAAAGAATTGATAAAGTGAAGTGTTAACTCCAGATTACAAAGAAAGCTAATCAAATTCATCATTATAGATGTCTTTATGATTCTGGGAAGTTTAGTTTCCCTAAATATTTTTGATGCGCTTTGAAACAACCCTCCAAAATCAGTTCTGAGATACCTTAGGATAAATATTCTTTCTCAGCTCAATCAACTTTGTATGAACCTGTATTTTCAACATGTCATACAATACACTGTAAATATTTAAAACCTTCCACAGAAAAGTTTTTTTTTTGGTACCAGGGATCAAACTCAGGACCTTGCAATTGCAAGGCAGGCGGTGGAACCACTGAGCTAAATCCCTGGTCCTGGAGAAAATTTTTAAAAGAAAATCTCAGCTGGACTTGGTAACACATCTTGTAATCTCAGCTATTCAGCAGCCTGGAGTGGGAGGACTGCAACTTCAAGGCCAGTATGGGCAATTTAGTGAGACCCTGTCTCAAAAATAGAAAAGGAGCCAGGTGTGGTGGCATATGCCTGTAATCCCAATCCTTAGGAGGCTGTGGCAGGAGGATCGTTGTGATTTTGAGGCCAGCCTGAACTACATGATGAGACATTGTCTCAGGGAAAAAAAAGAAAAAAACCCCGCAAGCACAAGGTCCTGAGTTCAATCCCCAGTACCAAAACAAAACAAAACAAAAAACCCACTCAATCCACAGTAGAAAGAAAGAAAAAAAGAGAAAAAGAGAGCAGGGAAAGAAAAAGGGAGAATGTGAGTGAAGAAAGGAAACGAGAAAAGGAGAAAAGAAGGGAGGGGGGATTTCAGAACAAGTCATCACCTGAGATGGTCTTGGCACTTTCCATAGCAGACACTCTTGGGAGAGAAGCAGGTCGGCTGGTTGATGATGTTCTTAACAGATGTTCTGCATAGAGTGGAAAAAGTCACAATAAAGAAATCTGATGCTAAATGTTGAGTAATAAAGATTCAAGGAAGCAAATTTACTGTTTCTGTCTTGATATTTAGCTCTTTAATCCACTTTGATCTTAGTTTAGTGCATGGTGATAAATGTATGGGTCTAGTTTTAATCTTTGGCAGGTTGAAATCCAGTTTTTCCAACACCATTTATTGAACAGGCTATCTTTTCTCCAATGAGGGTGGTTGGCTTCTTTGTCAAAGATGAGGTGGCTGAGTATGTCTGGAGTTGTTTCTGCATCTTCTAATCTATCCCACTGATCCTCAGGTCTGTTTCTTTGCCAGTA
>NW_004624747.1:9682129-9784775 GCF_000247695.1 Heterocephalus glaber | reverse complement strand
TCATACCACAGCGATATATGTGCACCTATGTTTATAGCGGCACAGTTTGTAATAGCTAAAGTTTGGAAACAGCCCAAGTGCCCATCAACTGGAAATTGGATAAAGAAGATATGGTTTTTTGATAAAATGGAGTACTACTCAGCCAAAAAGAACGAGAAACTAGAATCATTTATAGCTAAATGGATGCATATTGAGGCCATGCTCTTAAGTGAAATAAATAGGACACACGTGTGAGAAACTGAAAGTATAAATAAGGGTTAAAATGATTAAAATGAATAATTGATAATTCGAAATAGGAAGAAAAGTCCAAAGGAGTAGGGGTGATGGGAGGGGAAGGGGAAAGGAAAAATTATGAGAAAAGAAAAAAAATGGAAATGAAGTCTATGTAAATAGGGAAAGGTGGTGACGGTGAAGGGCGCATAGGTAATGGGGGAAAAAATAACAACTAAGATACATCATGTTCAGGTACAAATACCCAATGATAAATGTAAATGTACTGTATACCTAAAATGTACCAATTGATATATATTTAAAAAAAAAAAGATTCAAGGAAGGTGAGTAGTCCTCTCAAACTTGCAACTAACTCATCATTCCTCCCAATCCAGGGCACTTTGACAATTCTCCATAGTCTGTTTATCCAAAACAACTCCCATAAATAAGGAACACAGTAAAACTTTTCAAAATGTCATCTCTAGGGATGAGGCAGTCTACACAGATGAATACTTCTAAGTTACTGCCTATCACTTAGCTCTTCAATGCAAGTCAAACAAAATTTTAGAGATCCCCTATTTCATCTAGGTGTAAAGAACTAAAAAAACTCTGCCCTTATGTGCCTATGGCTAGTGGGGACAACTTACATATATGTAACCATCAACAAATCCAAATGGAATAATCAGAATGCCAGAATGATAACATGCGATCAAACCACAAAGGGAGAAGCCATTTTTATTTCAGGCACCAGGGAAGTCTTCAAAAACATAATAACATTAAGGTAGGCTTTCTAGGAGAGAAGAAGGGTAGAAAACTGCTTCAGCCAGATAATGATCAGAGTAAAGGTACAAGTTAGAGAAAAAAATAGCAAAACCCTACTATGGCTGGACATAGTGGTATACACTTATAATATTAGCACTCTGGGAGGCTGAGACAGGAGGATCGCAAGTTCAAGCCCAGTCTGGGGAACCTTGTCTCAAAATATAAAAAGGTCTGGGGATGCAGCTCAGTGCAAGGACCCTGAGAATCAATCACCAATACCACAAAATAAAAATGAAAACAAAACAAAAAAAGGACTAGTATAGCTAAAACACAGGTATATGTAAAACTTGGCAGCAAGGAAAGAGTCTTCAGAGAGAGAATAAAGCTGACTGGGAGAGCCTTCATTACCTGGCATATGGACTGTAGTCTGAATGCGACAATAAAGCATCATTTTGGAGAATTCGGGAGAAGAGAATTTGGGAGAGGAGAATTCAGGACATAAGCAGACATGGCCTCTGCCATCTATATTTATAGCTACAACTTGTCCTATACCTCCCTGGTTCTCCAGACTCAGGCTGTACAAGAGCTTCTTTCTTTCCTTGCTCACTGGCATGAGCTATCCTGTGCTACTCTTCCCACACACGTCTTATCTGGGCTGCACAGGCCTGACAGAGGCTGTCTGTAGGCCAGGATACACAGAAGCAGGCACAAGGACAGATTAGATGTGTTCACTTAGCCAAGGTCTGGTGTGTTAGGTACATGTGACTAGAATGAGGAAAAACACTCTTACATTTAATAAAGACTATTAGCCTTGTGTCTGAGAATGCTCCTACATCTTTTTTTCTTCTTTTCTGGTATTGGGGACTGAACCTGGGACCTTTGCACTGAGCTACATGACCAGCCCTTCTTCTCCATTGTTGTTGTTGTTGTTGTTTTGTTTTTTGAGACAGGGTCTCACTAAGTCAGTAATTTGCCCAGGCTGGGTTGAACCGCAATCCTGCTGCTTCACCGTTCCAGAGTGCTGAGATTTCCGGTGTGCAACATCACATATAGCTCACTTCTTTTTATGATTTAACAATTTAAGGGTCAGGGATGTAGCTCAGTGGTAGAGCACATACTAAGCATGCATTGAGGCCCTGGGTTCAATGGGAGGGGAGACAAATGAATAAACGAACAATTTAAATGATATCCCTCTAAAAATATAATGATGTCAAAAGTAATAGCATATGACCTTTTTCTTAAGGCTAGCGTATTTTCACTCCAAATTACATTTTCTAAGATCTGGGAATCTTTGGTTATATTCACTGCTTTCGAGGTCTAGATTAGAAAGGATGTGCTTACTTTCTGAATAAAGACAGGACAAGTACAGTTTAGCGTCATTACAGTGTTCTTATCTTGAATAAACATCACCTTTGTGCAAAGAGCTTACAAGCAAGTATCAGAGTCCTGAACCCTGTCAGCAGTTGGCGTTTACTGTTACAGGAAGAACATAATACGCACAAAGGTTGACTGTCAAAACAAAGTTAGCAGAACATGAAAATAATAGGAAGAAATCAACATTTTAAATTTAATCAAAATGTCCATTCTAGTTATGAAACTAAATGATCACTTCCCTAAAAATCTTAAGTATTGGGGAAGTGGGTCAGGGAGAGGGGAAGAAAAAATCTTGAGTCTCCCAGAAAACACCACAGAAAATTAGTAAAGTGAAAACCAAGGTTAAAAAGATAAATTAAAACAGGGAATGTTAGCTCTAGACACAGTATACATCTTGGTCATTTCCTAAGTGAAAAGTGTTTCCAGTTACATTATCCAATCTTTTTCTTTTTAACTATGTACTTATGCATGATTCAAAAAATGTTCATGAAATGATACATGGTCCCAACACCTGGTTATGGTTAAGTCTTTTTCTTACTGCACGTCTAAGGATCCACGTCTGTCTCAATTCAGCAGGTAGTCCTTGCTATAGCCCAACAGCTAATTTTTTTTCCATATACGGAGTTTTCCATTTTTAATATTTGGTTAAACAAAATACATCTTTTGTAAACAAACCCAGCACAAAGCTAACAATAACAAAAAGGAACAAAAAACAAGAAAAAGTCCAGGGTTGCCCCTTAATGGGCATCAGGGTCAGGCCTGCTCCCTTCCTTAAAGGAGTGGGATTTCTGTCCTTGGGCATCACCATAGGTGCCCGTTCCTAAGTACCAGAATTGGATATGAATGTAGAAACCAACCCTGAAATGTTGAAGCGTCTTTGCATATTCCATGGGCTCGTGGACTCCATGTGCACGAGACTCCTCTGAAGTGCCATTTGCATAGGTAGGCCCAAGCAGATTTGTGGAGAGGAGTTTCCTCCTCCCAGAAAATGGCTATCACTGACAGTGCCAATGGGCCCACAGTCCTGCCTGTAACTTTCTGGCTGGTGTGGTTGGAATGTCATTGTGCAGGGGAAAAGAGCTCCCTGTGGTGCCAAGCAGGTCTGGTGTAGAAAACGCTGCAGAAGAGACCACGGACAGTTGCTGAGAGGGCATAATACAGTTGCCACTTGGTGCCTCTTGTTACTCGGCATAAAGAACAGCCTTGTTGGATTGAAGATACATGTGCAGAAAAAGTGCTGGTATAAACATGCTCTCCAGTCACTGTGGGGAGCAAACCTTGGCTTCCCCTGTAAAGCTTGTTGAGGACTGACATGCAAGCCCCAGGCTGGCTCTGCTGCTGGTTTCCCACCTGCAGAGAACATGGATCTGGAAGGGCTGGCTGCGTCACCCATATCTCCCCACCTGTTCTGAGGCAACCAGAGTCACTTTGGTGACACATGTGGTATGATAACTTACTTCCTCTCCTCTTTTTTTTCCAAAGTTACAGGAGAAATGTGGCCTACAACTATCTCAAGAGGTAGGGGGTGGGTCAATCCAGTGATTTGTAAAGGAAACTACATGGAGATGACAAACCCAGGTCCTATAACAATACACAGAAACCGACTTGAAGGCTCTGCTGCTTGTCACAACAGTGACTCAGCCTCAGAGCCCAGGACTTCTGCCAATTCTATCTGCTCTTAAACTCTGAGAAGTGTATTACTTCCCTCACCCACTTCTGTCCTAAGATAGTGGAATTTGCTACCAAGGGTAGACATCATTTTCTGATTTTGTCAGAGTGGACAAAGTATGAAACCTGCCCATTTTCCTTGACTTTTGCCCCAGAGCATCCTAAATCAATGTAGTGAAATAGTAGGGACAAAACTGGAGTGAAGAAAAGCCACCCCACACCTGTCCCAGTTTGACTTTAGCCACATCCTCTTAACAATGTATTCGCCCTTGTCTTGTTACAAGATTGTGGGATTTAGCCACCTGGATTGGAATATTAGAGAACTTTTCATCGTAAAGCTCAAGGCTGGCTATAAACAACCCGTAAAATGGGATGGAGTGGTGTTAAGGGCTGCAGATGGCCCAGCATGTGGTACTGCTGCTGAGGTCTGGGGGAAAATTTCCTGAGAGACATTTATGCTCTGGGTCCTTAGAGGCAGTTGCTGGGTTTTGCCAGTACTGTGTCTTCAGACCCACTGGTGCCACGGCAGAGAAAAGTGAGGGCAGCATCTCTGACAAGCTTGGAGCGGCAGTGATGATTTCAACAGAACCTCTGTCAGGTCCTCAGAGAAAGGGGCAAACAGCTGGGATCCACCTTTCCTTCCCCGGGCTTGGGACCTTCCCTTCCTTTCCCACACACAGACAGCGGGTGGTTCTTGTGGCAATCCACACACCTATCTTACTGCACTGGCAGATCAGAAAGGGAAACCGATGAGAAGTCTGGGGAAGTGGCCAGGGCAGACCCACTGCACAGGCCACAGCACATCCAGAGGCCTGGAGGGTGGCGCAGGGAGCAGCTTGGGCAGAACTATTACATACTGGCCCTCCAGCTCTGATGGGCTTCCACCTCTTCTGGTACCACCAGCAGGAGTTCACAATTCATTCTGTGCAAATGATGTTTTAGAAATTTCCTGAGCTCATTCTTGCCTCTGAACCACTCAGGCATCTTGAGTACTGGAGTCGAAGTTGTAGTAGGCACCTCCTACCTCTCAGACACAGATCCAGTGCTCCTTTTGAGGAGCAGCTTGAGTGGTCCCCACCACAGGCTGGCTATAAACATGACATTAGTGAGGGCAATGACACCAACATCCCTGCACTTATCCTACCAAACAGCTTTGTAGCCTTTGATCTGAAGTGCTCCCATTTCCCGGCATGCTCTTGTGTGCCAGCACCATGGTGTTTGGAGACAACCTCTGGAAAATTTCTTTTGACATTTCCCATGTGAAGGCGTTACCGTCCTGGAAGAGGTTACTGAGGGTGTGTAGGGCACAAAGTTCCCTGCACTGTTTCTCATGGGAGATCTGTAAGGGTGCTGCCTGGTGCAGCTCCAAGGATTCACATTTGGCCTTGTCTCCTTTCCATGGCACGCAACTCATGTTTTTTTGTTTTAGGTTCCAGAGAGGGCTGAAAACACCCCACTCTTCCCTCCTGAGGAAGATGGAAATGTCTCAGGATTCCTGAGGTCCACCTTATTCTCTGGTGTCCATGTATGCTTTGTCACTGGGAGAAAAGGTTGGAATCGAAAAAGAAAAATATCTCCCTCTTCTCCTCAATACAAAAAATAACTTTTGAATTAGTTGTATCACCACCACCGTCAAAGTGAAGGGTTTAAAAAAAAATCATACAAAATATAAGACCTTGTTGCTCTTTCCCCACCCTCCTCCAGAAAGACACTATTTCCTTGCTGTGTCTTCCTCTCTGCAAATGCCAACCAGGCCTCAATGCAGGAGGACAGTTCGGAATAGATCACACCTCTTCTTTCCTTCCATTTCTTTCCAATCATGATGCCACTGAATCAAGAGACAAGGCCTAGGAGTTGGTGGATAAAACACACTATTTGAGCAGCTAGAGGTGGCCAGCCAGCATGGGGTCGTGGGCTGCTCTGGAGCTGCTTTCCATCCCCTCTGGCGCGGCACGGCTTCTCCAGAAGCTCAGATTCTGGTCCTCTTGCTGTGGGCCCCACAGGGACAGCACTTCATGGTGCCGCCAGTTGCCCTTTGCTGCCTGGACCTGCAGGCTGCCACCTGGGGCAGGGGTGAGGGGGCTAAATTTTTTGAGAATGTACAATAGCTTAGAATTACACACCTGCAATTCCATAACTCTGAAGCTAAGCAAGAAGATCACAAGTTTGAGCCCAGCCTGGGCAATTTAGCAACTCAGTGAGATAATGTCTCAAAATAAAAAAATAAAATAAAAAAGGGATAGGGATATAGCTTAGTGCAAAGGCCCTCATTTAATCCCCGATACAAGAAAAGAAAGAAGGCAAGTGCAAGAACCCAAGTTCGATCCCCGGTACCAAAAAAAAGGGCCAGGGATTTAGCTCAGTGGTTCCGGCGCCTGCAGTGCAAGTGCAAGATCCTGAGTTCGAACCCCAGTATCAAAAAAACAAAACAAAAACAAAAACAAAAACAAAAAAAAAAGAAAGAAAGAAGGAAGATAGGCAAAGAGGGAGAGGAAAGGAAAAAAGAAAAGACTAGAGGGAATAAAGGAAAAGGGTAGGAAAAAAAGGAGGGAGGAAAGGAGAAAGGGAGAGAGGAAGGGACAGAAGGAAGGAAGTAAAAGAAAAGAGTACAAAAAACACTGAAAACTCAAGTTCTTTTTAGAATTATTTATGCTAGAGGCTGGGCATGGTGGCACATGCCTGTAATGGCAGCACTTGGGAGGCTGAGGCAGAAAGATTGCAAGTTCAAGGTCAGTCTGTACTGCAACAGCAAGTTTAAGGCCACCTTGGACTACATAGTGAGACCGTATCTCAAAAAAACAGAAAAAAAAAAAAAATCTGTGCTTGGTAGAAAGACCAGAGAGAGGAGACAAGAAAACATGCCCTCATGGAACTCTGAGTCTAGAGCCGAAATGAGACACTTAACAATCTATGACAATGGATGGATGCTAGGAAAGAATAAGCCAGGGACTCACAAATGGTCTTGAGGGGAGATCCAAAAACTAAAAGAGTAATTAACAGTTTTTATATAGGCACAGGAGTGCTTGGAAGGGAAAGTATTCCCAGCTTAGCATAATTTTGACATTCAGAGGGCAAAGGGAAGACACAGCAAGAAAAAGTTATGCAGGCAAACTGTAGGGTACAGAATATGGGCTTTATCCTGTTGGCAGGGAGAGCCAATGAAGGTTTTATCAGGCTAGCTTTATTCTGGCTGCAGTTGATTAGAAAGGTTCATGAAGGGTAAGGAGTGAGACGCTATAAACAAGAGTTGAAAAAGATGTGAAGTGAACAGATTCAAGAGTTCTTTAGCAAGGTAGAATCAACAGTCTTGCTGACTAACTGGATATGGAGGTAAGAAGGACAGACACCATGCACAGAAATAAGAAAGGTGAGGACTATTATTAAAGAAAGAGAGATGAACACACTGAATTTGAGAATCTGAGATACCTAAGGAAGGATATAGAATGGGCAAACAGAGCTAGAAGTTTACAAGAAAAGTTTGAAGTAAACACATAGTATCAGAAATTATCAGCATAGGTGATGGAGAGAGTGTGTACTTGGTGACACAGAGGTCACTGATAATCCTGGTCAGAGCAACTGAATACACTGCTAGGGACAGAAGTAAGATTAGAATGTGTTGAGGGGTGAGTGGGAGATAGGAAAGATGTGGAGATAAACGCAAAGGTGAAGGAAAAGGTACAATAGCTTGTGGGTGAGAGAGGGAAAATTTAGTTTTTCTTAATGGAAGAAAGATGTGAGCATTTTACATGGTGGTGCATGCCCATAATCCCAGCACTCTGGGAGGCTGAGACAAGAGGATAGTGTGGTTCAGGCCCAGCCTGGGCAACTTAGCAACACCCTGTCTCAAAATAAAAAAGGGGCTGGGGATGTAGCTCAGTGCGATGGCTCTGAGTTCATTCCGTTGTACTGAAGACGGATGGACAGATGAAAGAGAAGAAGAGAGGAGAGGAGGGGGAGGGAAGGGGAGGGGAGGGGAGAGGAGAAGAGAGTGATATGAACATTTTAAAATGATGACAGAAGGGAACCAGTAAAGTTGAAGATATAGAAGGGGGTAGTCAATCAATAAAATGAGGATAACACCATCTAAGAAAGCCCAAGGGGATAAGATCTAGGGCTCAGGTAAAGATATAAACCTAATAAGAAATATACGGTTACTGTTCACTCTTACAGAAAGCTGGACATAGTATGAGCATACCAACTATGCTATTTAATTCTCTTATTCTAGAACTCAGAAATGAACAGGTACAGGGAAAACCAAAAAGCATTGGGTGAGTTTCCCAGTGTTTAATATTTTGTTTTTGCATGAGTGTAGGGTTTGACCGAGGCCAACTAGGGGAACTAAAATTTGGAAGAAAATCTTTAGTTTTACTACATATCTTGGAAAAACCATAGTTTTAGGAAAGCAAAGAGTTAAGAGAAAATACCAGCAAAGAACAAAGAAGGAGCCCAAATTTTGTCTATAAATTCTGCTTAAATTTCTCACAGACCTCTGAAATTCACAGGAACTCACACTTCAAGGAATTAATGACAAAATAGCTGAGTGGGTATCTCCCCTGCAGGAGAGAATTTGAAGTCTGAGGTGAAATTAACTGTTTGCTAAAACAAAAACCAATATTCTGTAGAGGGAACATAACAATCTACAATGTGATCTACACTGCCCAGGAAACAACCCCAAATTACTAGATATACAAAGAAAAAGGAAGCTGGGCACAGCGGTGCATGCCTGTATTCTCTGGGACACTAAAGCACGAAGATGGTGAGTGGGAGCTCAACCTGGGCAATTTAGCAAGACCCTGTCTCAAATAAAAAGCTGGGGCTGTAGGTCAGTATAAAGGCCCTGGGTTCATTCCTCAGTACGGAAAAAATTGAAAAGCTCCATACAGTATTTTTTTTAAATGGAAACTTATCTGATGATGGCCTATATGTTGCAATTAGCAGAAAAGAATTTTAAGGCAGGCATTAAAAATATGATCAGTGTCATAAAGGAAAATGCACTCTCAATGAATGAAGAAATAAATCTTTGCTGAAAGAGTTCTAGGAGTACAAGATAGGAACTCCCTGAGATGCAATGCAAACAGCAGTCAAAAGTTTAATGTGGAGCAGACATTAACCAAGGCTCTCTGGTAACTGAGCATGGTGGCATGTGCCTTTAATCCCACCACTTGGGAGGCTGAGGCAAGAGGAAGGCCAGCCTGGGCTACACAGTGAGCTCAAGGCCATATTGAAATATTTAGAGACCCTCTGGATCACAGAGAAGGCCCTCTGGAAAAATAGTTCCCACTCAAGAAACACAAATTGTTACTAGAAGAACTGCAAGTCTGTACTACATTGAAGGCAATCACAGTAACAATGAATCTCCTGAGTAGACTAAATCAAACTCCCATAGTATAAGATCTATCAGGAGGAAAGAGAAACCCATTCCAAGGCATGAAACCACTACATTTCATGTAAGATACCCAACTTTCACCAAAGAATTGTACAAGTACAAAGCATAAGGGAAGAAAACAACACATTTAGCTCACTACATCAAGACACATGTAATTTTTTCTGGCAGGGCATCCTGGGGATACATGGGATACATGACATATGGAGGGTTTTTTCTTTTTTGGAGACAGGGTCTTACTATGTAGTTCAGGTTGGTCTCAAACTTGTAATTATCCTTCTGCCTCAGCTTCCCTATTTCTGGGATTACAGGAGTGCACTGCCATGACCGACCTTTTTGTTTGTTTGTTTTTGAGACATGGTCTAACTATATATAGTCCAGGCTGGTTTTGAACTTATTATGTAGCCCAGGTTGGCCTTGAACTTGCATCAATCCTCCCACCTCAGCCTCCTAAGTGTTGATATTACAAATGTGTGCTGCCATGCCTAGCTGAAGTTATTTTTGATTGTCACAACTGGAGAAACAGAGGTGGCACTGGAACTCTAGTGGATGCTTACAATCCAGTAGATACAGACTAGAGATACTACTAGACAACACACAATGTGCAAAATAACATCTTATAGCCAGAATCAAATAGAGAATATTTTTCAAGATGGTAGACTTTGGTAGAACAGTATCAACAATCACATTAAAAGTGAATGATCTAAAGGACACTTTGTCAGGATAAATGAAAAACTAAGATCCAACTTAAAGTGACTATAAGAAACTCACTTTAAATATAAAGACACAGATAAATTAAAAGTAAAAGGGAGGGAAAAGATATAGTAAAATCCAACACTAACCAAACGGGGACCATGGATTTAGCTCAGTGGTTCCGGCGCCTGCCTTGCAAGCACAAGGTCCCAAGTTCGATCCCTGGTACCAAAAAAAAAAAAACCATCAAAAAAACCAAAACCAAAAACAAAAAATCACTAACCAAAGGGAAGCCGAAATAGTTGTTTTTGTTTTTTGCAGGAGGAGAGGAGATGTCTGGTGATTGAATTCAGGGTTTCTCTCATGGTAGACATACTTGAACAGGCTGAGATTCCCCCAGCATCAATGTGGCATTACTGTCACCTCTCTCATCGGCTCAGACCAACCAGCTGAGGTTTCTAACACTATGTTATATTCCCAGCTACCCTAACTTTTTATTTTAAATTTTGCGACAGGGTCTAAGTTGCCCAGGCTGGACCAAAACTTGCAATCCTCCTGCCTGAGTCTCCAGAATAACTGGGATTACAGTTTTATGCCATATGCCATCACATCCAGCTGTAAAGTAGCTATATTAAAATCAGACAATGAAGACTTCCAAACAAGGGATATAATCAGGGACAGAAAGGATCATTATATAATAAAGCATTCCATTCTACAAGAAGACAACAAACCTAAATGTGCATCTACCTATCAACAGAACTTCAAGCTATATTAAGTAAAGACTGACAGAACTGAAAAGAGAAATAAATCCACAACTACTACTTTGAGAGCTCAACATTCTTCTCTCAGTATTTGATAAAAGGAGTATGTGAAAAGTCAGTAAGGATGTAGAAGACCTAGGCTGGAAAAATATTCACAACCAATTAGACCCAACTAACATTCATTTATAAAACACTCTATCCAATATCTGCAAAATAAATGCATGCTGCTGAGTGAGAGAAGCCAGACTTTAAAAAGCTACATATTTTACAATTTAATTTATATGACTTTCTGGAAAAGGCAGGACTAATAGGGATGAAAGAACTTATCAGTATGAATAACAGTTATACTTGGACTAATCAACTTCCTACAGCATCTACAGCATCTACAGTCACCATCACTTAATGGGATACACTCCGCAGGTGATTCTGTTGTGCAAACATCTTACAGTATGCTTACACAAATCTAGACAGTATAGCATTCTACACCCCTGAACTACATGTGGCGTAACTGCCACTGTATATGCTGTCCATTGTTGACTGAAATACCCATTATGTGGCACAGGTCTGAGCTGAGGAGAGAGGTGACAATAAGGCCACATTGATGCTGGGAGAATCTCAGGCTGTTCAACCATTCAGACCAGCCAGCTGAGGTTTCTGTTTAACATTCTGGATCTCTTAAGATCACTATGCAAGTGGAAATGGTAATGATCTTTCCCAGTACTGTGTCAGACAGCTATCTTCCTCTGTTACTGTAGCAGATCCATGCTTTTCTGCTGAAGCCACAATTGCTAATTTACATACTATCTGCAAAGTTTCACTGAGGTGACACCAATCATGACCCTAGCCATAGAATTCAACTGCCAACAATATCAACAAAAGAGCATTTGATTAGCCCATTTATAATAAGATCTCTGGTCTGAAACATTTTCTTGCAACTGATAACCAGGGACAGTGCTAAAGTAGAACAAATAAAAAAAAATCACATCATAACATATTTAATTGGAAAGCAAAATTTTCTTATTAAGTGTAAACAGAACAAGAGACAGCAGCTTTTTAAATTTCAGTACTAAGGTCACTGAAATCTACAAAATGAAAATTATAGACTTTTTTTATTTATGCCAAGATAAATGAGACAACCAAGGAATAAGAGCAGCTCAAGATACATCTTGGAAATCCTATGCTCTTATCACAGGATGGGTTACCACAATGGCATTTAATAGCCAACAATCAGTTGCTTGTTCTTCGTTTTTTAGTACACAATGGAGTACTACTGTACCATAAAGAAAGATAAGCTTGAGTTATTTGTAATAAATGGGATGCATCTTTTGTTTTGTTTTGTTTTGTTTTTTGAGACAAAGTCCAGGCTGCCTTTAACTCAAGGTGATTCTCCTACCTTAGCCTGCCAAACACTGGGATTACAGGTGTGTACCACCATGCCCAGCAAGGAATGCATCTTGAGACTATAATGTTAAATGAAATAAATCAGACAACAAGTTTAAATATCGCATAGTTTCTCTCACATGAGAAAGCCAAATTATAAATAAAGAGCAAAATAAAAGACAGATAATAGGAAGTAGGAAATATATGTTTTTGAAATGGAAAGTGGATCAAGAGATAGAGGGTGGGAGGATGGAAAAAGGAATTAAAATGTGTTATGTACATGTATCAATTCTACACAAAGGATGTAAACATTATGTACTGCAAACATGTGATAATAAAAAAAGATCATTGTATCAACAACTTCCCAGATAAAAATTCACTTAAAATGTTTTCCCTGCCTCCTGTATTTCTAATATTCTAACTAAGCCTTATTAAGGCATTATAATAAGCTGGACTGGGAATGAGATTAGCATTAACACAAGCTGAAGACAACACATGCATGCCCAATGGCACTGTCATGGATACATCACCAGACAATAAAGTGAGGAGAGCGAGGAACAGGCTCATAAGGCATTTAGTTTGTCTTAAATAACTTGGCCCATAGACGTTCCACCCTCATTTTCCACCCACAAAAGCCAAGAAAAAAGAAATAACTAAATGGTTTTAATTCTTTGTCCTGTTTCCTAAGTTGATTCTTTCCTAAAAGTCACCTGGGAAGCTTGGGAAAATGGAATTTTCAAGCTCCCTTTCTTGGATAGCCCAAGATTTTGTATTTTAAGAAGTGACTCAAGGATGGCTGGTTTTCCCCAGTAGACCTCGCCCAGCTTTAGCACAAGCAAGATCAGTCTAGAAGCAGTCGTGGAGAATACAGAGGCAATAAGGGCTGGCTGCAGACTGGGATTGCTCTCAAGACCCTCACTTCTTAGAGGTCACCTGGGTTGTGGGGACTTGATACCCTCTGTTGTCTCAGGATCACCCAGTATCCTCCAGATGTAGATCTCTCCTACTGGGCTTTTCAGGGTAGCACCACATAGCTGTGGCCAAGCTGGAACCAAATGTTACACATACTCTTAGGGGCCATGACATGCCTGGCTCCTGACTCCGACCATACTGGCAAAGAATTCAGGTCAAAAAGCTGATTTTACCAATAGAACCAGGACATACATGACTGGTAGCAGAGATGGAGTACTCCTGAACCACTAGTTTCCATCTCTGCCCTCAATAAATGTAATTTTTGAAGATGCCCAGGACATAACTTATTTTATTTTATTTTTTTTGGTACCGGGGATTGAACTCGGGTCCTTGTGCTTGAGAGGCATGCGGCAGAACCACTGAGCTAAATCCTCGGCCCTGGACACAACTTTTGCTTTGGCAGCAAGCAAAATCCTGCAGAACTTGGTTGCCTAAAATCTTTGACTTGTAAACTATTAAGACTCATCATTCTTAGCTACTTGTGTCGCTAACAAAAAGTTCACACAGATACTGTAGTAATAAAATCTAACAATGGGGGGAGGGAAAGAAAGGAAAGGGGACATAAAAAAAATTAAGGTATGTACATGTACCAACTCCTGATGACAAATGTAATCATTATGTACTATAAACATGTACTAATAAACATAAAAACTTTTAAAAATAAAATAAAATCTAACTATGGACATATAATATGGGGTAAAATTTGTACTAAGCACTTTCAGGTTTAACTCTCCTTTCATTCTCTTATTTCACAATAAAGAGCTCAGGATCTCTACAGGTGCTGAGAATACTGCAGTGAGCAAAAATGACACAAATCTCATGACAAAGACCTTACCATCTAGAGGAATGGAAGAAAGATAATAAAAAGTACAAACCAAAAAATTACATAAGATGTTAGGAGACAAGTGATAAGGATAAACAAGCAGATACAGGGTATATGAGAAAAGGGTGTCACATGAACATATTCCCAGCTTTAACTATGACACCCAGAGCCTCACTGGAGAGTTCCAGCTTGAATGAAGCCTTGAAAGAGTACCAGAAGAGCCATCTAGATGTCCAGGCAGTATCCTTGCAGGGGAACAGCCAAGATGAGATCTCTAGATCAACAGTGTGCCACATAGGGCTGGGGATTTAGCTCAGTGGTGCCACTGCCTGCCTCGCAAGCACAAGGTCCCGAGTTCAACCTCCGGTACCAAAAAAAAAAAATGTGCCACATGCTGGGGGGCAAGGATGCACATGTCTAGGAAGTCCGAGTAAAAGAGAAAGGGATGAAGCCAGAGAAGTACCTGAGGCCAGGCTGGGAAGGTCTAGAAGCTACCAGAAGAACCCTGGCTCTTCCTCTGAAAGAAATGACGAGCAAGAAGCTTTGAGTAGTTCAGTATGTTCCAACTTCTATTTTCAGGGCTGGGCATGCAGCTTAGTGGTAGAGCATTTGCCTACCATATGTCAGGCCCAATCTCTAACACTCAAGTAAATAAACAGAAATTTTTAAAAAATTTATTTTTCAAGCTCTAAGGTTAAAATAGACTGAGAAGAAGATAAGGAATTTTTTGTCAGAATCCAGGTGAGGGATGATGGCAGCTCAGATAACAGAGGTGACAATAGAAGGAAGAGCAATGGTCTGATTCTGGAGAAATTCTGAAAGTAGACCCAGTGGGTTTCCTAAACAAGTGAACAGGTCTAATATGAAGACAGGAAAGGATGAATCCAAGATTTCTGCAGGATAACACTGCCATTACCTGAGATGGGAAAGCAGTTATATGTAGAACAATTTGAGAAATATGAGAATCCTGTCCTAGACACATTCAGTCTGAGAATATTCAATACTGAAATGCTGATATCAAACATACAATTGGCTCATATGAGCCTGGAACCCAGAAGAGGACAGGCTAGAGATACAAATCTGATAGTATTTTAAATAGCATTTAAAGCCCTGAGATAGGAGACAATAACAGAGAGTGAATACAGACTAGGAAATAAGGCCCAGGGCCTGAGCTGTGGGCCATGCCACCATTTAGAGGTCAAGAAGAAGATAGGAGCCACCACAGGGGACAGAAGAGAAACAGTATGGGAGAGAGGAGGAGATACAAAGAGTATGGTATCAGGAAACCCAGAAAGATCATTCTGGGAAAGGCAATAGTTATGGCTTGTATCTAGACATCCCTCCAAAAGCCTCATGTGGTCACAGGCGGGGATTTTCAGAGGTAGCTGGCTCTAAGGTGTGTGATGCTGGGATTGAGGGTGTGTGATTACTAAATTAGTACACTGATTGGTTTGGCATAGTTCTGGGTGTGGATAATGGGAAGGCCCAACCTAGGTTTGGATGCACCACCCAAAGGGCAGGTAGCTTGGAAGAGATAAAAGGGAGATTCTGGCTGCTGCTGCTGCTTCCCTGTTACTTCACTGCTTTGTTGCCCTCCTCATTCTGTCTGCTATAGACTGTTTCTCCTCAGCAATGCCCCTCTGCCATGCCACCCTGCCTTGGAGCCAGCCAACTATGAACTGAAACCTCTACAAACAGTAAGCCAAAATAAACCTTTCCTCCTTTAACTTTGGGTATCAGGTATTTTGTCCTAGCAATGAGCAAAGGAAGACAGGAGTGCTCAACAGTGTCAAATGCTGTTGGCAGATTTGGTACCACAGCCAACTAGATGATGACAAATCAGTGAAAATTTCAACAGCAGTGTTGGCAGAGTATAGAGGTGGAGGTCTGAAGGGTTAGGAGGGCCCAGGAGAGGAATTTAAGCACCCTGTGAGCAAAGTGTTCATTACAGATGAGAAAACAGCATTAAAGAGTCAAAAAAAGCCAAGCCATGGGGAGGCCTATGAGCCCTGTAACACACTCAAAAATCTTCTGAGGGTCAATCTGGGAGGTGGGATATAAAGAGAAGATACAGAGATAAAGCATTCAAGTCAATGGGACTTTAAACTTTCCACTATTTGTTCCTTTAGCAAGAGGACCCTCTAAGTGGAGTGAAGAGCCCAAGTCACAACTGACCAAATGAAGCAAAAGCCAAGAAGCAGGCAAGTCCTGGGGTAAATAAGGTGGCAGCAGTGCCATCTTATGCTCCGTTGCCCCTCAATGTGTATAAAGCTAGCTGAACACTAAAGACTGAGAGGTATGGGGCTGTTAAATTACCAAAGTTAACTCTTATTTTTCTTCCCTAAAATGTCTTTATTTTTAAGACCTATACAGTTTCAATTTGATAAAAATATTACCACCAGATATCTAATTATACAGCAACAGAATAAACAAAAAGTACAGTTAGAGGTTATCCAAAATAAATTTACAATTTTAAAGTTGGAAGACATAGGCTTTTTTCAAATGAACAGAACATTTTTTTCTCAAACATCCAAGATACCAAGATACTGCTGAACCAGAACCTGACAACCTCTTGACGTCACAAATAAGTACTTCTATTAACTTGAAAAATAAAATTGCCCCAAGCCATTCAATGACTAATGTGGTTTCTTAAAAAAATACACCAATGCTTTAAAATGCCTACCTACTACCTAAGGTGTGAAGAGGAGTTTTCTTTTCAAAAAATAAAAGTTGAATCTGCTGATTTATTTTTTTATCAAGTGTATTTTACTCAGACCATTTTTATAATACATCTTAAGCCTGAAAGAATGTGAAGGTGTTAAAATACAAAAACTTCTTTGGGGACCAGGGATTCAGCTCAGTGGTTCCAGCGCCTGCCACGCAAGTGCAAAGTCCCCAGTTCGATCTCCGGTACCAAAAACAAAAACTTCTTTAGTCCTTAGACAGAGGTACCCGAGATGTAAACCACCGCAGTGGGAGACCCACAGCTGGGGATGCTACTTCTCATACTGACCTGGACATGGATGTCCTTGTTTCTCAGAGATATTGTAATTTCCTTTCCAACAATAACACCAAACTTTTTTTTTTTTTTTGGTACTGGGGATCGAACTTGGGACCTTGCGCTTTCGAAGCTGGCGCCGGAACCACTGAGCTAAATCCCTGGCCAATAACACCAAACTTAACTCTTCAAGTATTGGTGTTACATGAAGCTCACAGAGCCAATCCTCTCAGCTCTTTAAATACTTCCCACAAGTCTGATTTCTTATCCACACCTGTTGACATGTTAGAGTCCCACTAAGAGAGGCTAACTTCCTTAAGAAGAGAATTCACAGTGCACAGAGTTGACTGGTCTCGAGTAACTAAAAGGAGCCCTTGGGCCCTGAGTGATACGCATACCTGGGAGTGTCCCCACACCCAGCCCAAACTAAGTGCTGCCTTTCACAGTGTCATGCCCTGACACTGTGGCCTGCCTTTCCACAGTACATGAAGAGGCAGTGTGGGATAAGAAAAGGAGCCCAGGGCCGGGGATTTTGCTCAGTGGTTTCACCACCTGCTGCGCAAGCACAAGAACTGGAGTTCAATGCCCAGTACCAAAAAAAAGAAGCCCAGACCACAAAAGGAAGGGATGGTTTCTACTGTAAAGAGCTGTGTGAGAACAGGAAAAGTCCCTTTCCAAGGGCTCGACAGAGTTACTGGACCTCACCTCCCAGAGCCACAGCTTCAATTCTCAGCAGAAAGTAGACTGTGGAGTGAAGCTTTCCAAGCTACTGTTCATTAACAGAGGCAACTGATTTCATATTCCATGAACAACTGTGAAAAGAGTGCCAAATGATGATACACACTCCCTACCATCTATTTCAATGTTACGAGTTGCCATGAAAGCTGTATTTGTTAATGACTTATTTCCTCATGTAATTAAGACATATTATTAGTATACTTTTGATAAAGATGTACACCAGACTGGTTGAAATAATGTCAAGAGCAAAGAAAGTGACAAGTTAGTCAAAGCAACCAGCAGAATCCAAAAATTAACACAACACACACACACACACAGAGGGAAGGAAAGAGGGAGGGAAGGACAGACAGAGAGAGAGAAAGGCTCTGACATATTAGATATACCTTGAACTGGGATCTCCCCATAGTTTGGTCTCTTATCTGACAAGGCTGTGAGGGGCTTGGATGTTGAGATTGGTCCGCTTATGGAATGTCTCTGAAATCACAAGATGAACAGTATCAAAGTTAGGTTAAACTTAGTGCTGAGACTCACAGAGAAAGTAAACGTTGCAAAGAGTAAATATTTAGTTATAAATTTGCATAATTTCTTCCATATTGCAACAGTAAGGTTATATTACACATTAGAGGAATATAATGTGATCAACAGATGTTTTTAAAAATTAAATTTCTTAAATGAGCTAATTACAGATTCACATGCAATTGTAAGAAATAAGGAGATTGGTGTATTCTTCACTCAGTTTCCCATGGTGGTAACATTTTGTAAATCTACAGCAGAATATCACAACAGGAGATTGACACAGTAACGATACAGAACACTTCTGTCACCAAAAGGATCCTTTCCTCGGCCCTTTTAGAGTCATACTATCTTTCCCTTCCAGACCCCAAAACCGATGGTTTTCTGATCATGATTTCATTATTCTGTTTAAAGAGAATTTTTTAAATATCACATGTCAATTCACTAAATACTAGATCCAAAAGGAAATACAGATTGTAATTTTACTAGTCATTCATGCCCTGATTCCAAATAGATTTCAATTCTATTACCCATTTGCTAAGTCCATAGCTCCCTCAGTATAATATGTCATTTTAAATTCAGCACTACTGCCAACAACTTTGTTACTGGCTTCCTAAATCTCCAGACTTACGGATACAGAAGCAGTCTGAAATATCCACTGCAAATACTTAAACTTGTAAAACATTTAATATTTTATATATGCTTTTCCTTGTGCTACATTCTGGCTTTTTTTTTTTTTTTTTTTTTCTGTGATTTAACCCTGGTCCTTGCGCTTTCAAGGCAGGTGGTGGAACCACTGAGCTAAATCCCTGGCCCCTAGCCTTTTTTTTTTTTTTTTTTAATCTAGCTATTTTCTAGCTACTCATTTCATACTCTCAGTAGAAATGTGCAATAGGTCCAGCTTTTCTACATCTTGATATTGTTTTCTACACACTTGATATTGTTAGCCTTTTTAATTTTGGCCATTCTTAAGGGAGGAATTAAGATCTCATTGTGGATTTAATTTCCCTTTCCCTGATGACTAATGATGTTGAGCATCTTTTCAAATGCTTACTGATCACATGTACATGTTCTCTTAAGAAGGGTCTTTTCAAATCTCTTTTTGGGGGTAGGGACGGTACTGAGGATCAAACCCAAGACCTTCCCATTGAGCTACATTCCCAGCACTTTTTAAATTTTTCTATTTTAAAACAGGGTCTCACTAAGTTGCTAAACTGCCCAGGCTGGGTTCAAACTTTCAATCTTCCTGCCCTAGGCTCCCAGAGTCCTAGGAGTAACACCACTATCTATACCTGGTTGCCTTCAAGTTTTCTTAATGTCTTTTAAACAAGTTTTAAATTTTGATGCCCAATTTATCAATTTACTTTTACAGTTCATGCATTTATGTGTTCTAGATAAGAAACGTTTACATTCTCAAAGGTCATAAAGATTTTTCTCTGTGAAATGCCCACATCCAAAAGTTTGCTTGTTTTTTTGTGGTTTTCTTTTAACTTTTTGTTTGGTTTTTTGAGACAGGGTTTTACTTTGTAGTTCAGGCTGGCCCTGAACTCACTATGTAGCCCAGGCTGGCCTCGAACTCACGGTGATCCTCCTGCCCCTGCCTCCTGAGTGCTGGGATTACAGGTGTGAACCACATGCTCAGCATCTAGAAGTTTTATACTGTTAGCCTATACATTTAGGTGTATCACCAATTTCAATTTTTCCATTGGTTTTATTTTTTCCCCTCACTGCACAGAGCAGAAGTTCCAGCAAAATGTGTGTGTTTTTAAAAGAAAAAGATGGTGAGAGTATCCTTGCATTGTTCCCAATTGTAGAGGAAAAGGACTCATCTTTAGTCTGCTAAGTATGATGCAAGCTATAGACTTTCTATAGGTCTTCTTTTTCAAGATTGATTCCTATTTCTAGTTTACTGAAGAAGTTTTACTATAAATAGGTTTAGTAGTTGGTGGGCTGGGGATTTAGCTCAGTGGTTCTGGTGCCTGCCTTGCAAGCGCAAGGTTCCGAGTTCGATCCTCAGTACCAAAAAAAACGGTTCAAAATTTTGTAAAAATTCTTGGTACAGATTCTGAAATTAACATGGGTTTTTAAAAAATCCTTTATTCTTTTAAGGTAATCTTAATCTTGCACTCCTGAGGTATGCCATACTTGGTTATGATAGATTATCAATTTAAAAATTGTTAGATTCAATTTGGTAATGTGTTAAGTTTACATCTATATTCGTAAGAGATAATGGTTAGTAGTTCTCTTTCTTTGTTATGTTTCTGTCTGTATCGGCTACCACCTAACACTGGAATCACAAAATAAATAAATTGAGAAGTCTTCATTTTCTTCTGCTTTCTGAAAGACTTTGTATAAAATTAGAATTATTTCTGCCACAAAGGTTTGATTGAATCCACTATAAAAACAAACTGGGCCTGGAGTTTTCTCTGTGGGAAGGCTTTACTTTGAAATAACTATGGGAAGTGTTTGTGATAGCACCTTATAACTGTTCCTGGGAGCTATTCATGGAAAATTATTGTTGGGTTTTACCTATGCAAGTCCTGGCTGACATTCAGGCAAAGACTCAAAAAGATACACCTGCAGAGTTCTAGATCCTTTCTCTATGTAGCTCCCTCCTCCCAGGGGCTCTGACCTTGAATGTTAATTCGTGTTCCCTCACATCTAATTTGTTTCCTCTTTTCTGTTCCAGGTGGGTTTGCATCACCATCTGAAAATTGCTTCCAGGAAAGAATGTGGCCCGTAGCAGGACTTCCTTCATCTCTTAACTTTTTTCAGTCATAGTTTTGCACTGCTTATTGTACAATTTCTGAAAATAACTGCTTCCTATATTTTTTCCAGCTTTCTAGTTGTTTGTGATAGCAGCTCCTGTTGCTTCTTCATGGTCAGAAGTAGACTTTCTACCCAGTGAGTTATGAAAAACTAACAACCTCAGTCCCCGGAGGTTTTGGTTCACTAGAATGAGGGCTGGGAATCTGCGTATTTAAAAATTCTCCATGTGATTTTTATACCCAAGTTTGAGAACCACTGTGCTAATCATGTATTTAAAAGCTACTGAATGTAGCTTGTAATTATTTGCTTTTTCTAAGCTATAGAAATGAGATTTTTCATTTCCTATCTTTACAAGATTTAAAAAATAATGCCCTGGACATTAAACTTCAACTGACCAATACTACTTTAGAAATTCACCTTATTTGAAGTTTATTATTTTTGGAACATTTACTTTGCCTTTATTTACATCTTTTGGTTTTTAGAAAAAGCTTGATTGACAGTATGTAAAGAGGGGCTGGGGATTTAGCTCAGTGGTGCCGCTGCCTGCCTCACAAGTGCAAGGTCCTGAGTTCGATCCCTGGTACCAAAAAAAACCAAAACCAAAAACAAAAACCCCAGTATGTAAACAGCATTAAATCTGCAAGTGAAATATGGAATTTTCTCCTTTGTTTTCCTTTTAAATTAAGACACAATTTCTTGTATATGCATGCAAATGCAAAGCCACTGACTTGCAACACCACAATTTCAGAAGGAACATAATTTTACCCTAAACATCACAAGAAGTTATAAAGTCCACCTACAAAACACATGATCAACAGTTGACAATGTTCTCAAGCTCTATTATTTTAGGGACAGATGTAGCTGAGGCTACCTTATTTCACAGGATACTGAGTTTGAGGCCATCTATCCTTTGGCTGCTCTTATGCATGTGGAAATATTCCACCTCAACCACACTTTCTAAAAGTGGCTGGATAAAGGACACAATATGAGGACCTCTAAAGCATCACAGAGAGCAGCCACCAACCCTGCTTCTGGTCTATATTCCCACAAGAGCAAGGAACAGCAACTTCTGAAAACTGGGTGTTATGGATCAGCGATGTCCTTGAATTAGACTGAGATGACACGTCTCTAAACTCATGCCTTGTGCAGACCACCCCCTCTCTGAGTTTGAGTTGCCCTATGACTTGCTTGAACCAAAAGAAAAGGCTAGAAGTTTCACTGTCCAAATTCCACACCAGGATCCTGCAAGGTTTTGCTACCTTCTACTTTCGCTGTCCTGGAGCTGTGGAAAGCAGGGTGTGTAAGGGCCCAAGAAGACTGTGGAGAGAGCTGCCCAGCATCCTGCTGAGTCCAGATCCCTACTTATAATCCAGGTGAGCACAGGTGCAGGAGTGAGCCCAGGCCTAGTCAGCAAAGAACCACAAAGCCAACCCAAAAGAATGTGAAAAATAATAAACTGCCATTTTAAGCCAGTAAGTTTTGAAATGATTTGCTGTACAACAGAAGTTGAGATGTGCCAACTACATATTGAGAGGTGTTTTAGTTTTCCAGAAATACACCGTAACTTATATAATTTATCTCAATTAAAGATATTCACCATATTTTAGGAAACTAATCCCAAATACATCCTTCTGAGGTAGTCATTGGCCCTTCTGATGCATTGTGCATGAGTTTGAAGCAGAGAACTTAACTTCAGATTGTGAGGCCCCAGGGCCTTCAGCAGTCCTGGGGTCTTACCTGCATGGGAGATACAGCTGCCGCAGGAGGGGTTTTCATAGGACTTGGACTCAGAGGTGTTCGAGGAATTGTAGCTGCAGCAGGGTTTGGTACTACAAAAACAAGTACATACATAATGAATGCAACAGAAGGCTTTCTTAACTGGCCTCTGTTTAAGGATTCACCAAATTTGTGTGGTGGTGGTGGTGGTTGTTTGAGACAGGGTCTCGCTATGTAGTACAGGCTGGACTTGAACTCACTATGTAGTCCAGGCTGCCCTCGAACTCAAGGTAAGTCTCCTGCCTCAGCCTCCTGGGGCTAAGATCATAGGTCTGTGCCAACACATCTGGCCAGGACTCACCATATTTATCAGTGTTCTCAAATTCCCATAGAAAATGTCTTGGCTGATACTTAACCTAGCTAAACATTCATGATTGTGCCCTAGGAGACAGATATTTGCTTCCACAGGCCAGTAATTCCAATTTTGCTATTAAATTACATAATATACTAATAAACATCATGAACCAATGAAATGTAAATATAAAAAAAACCCACAAGAGGGCTAGGAGTATAGCTCAGTGGTGGAGCACTTGCTTAGCAATTATAGCCCCTGGCTTTCATCACCAGCATTGGGAAAAAAATTAAATTGAATTAAAAGACCTAAAAGTGGGCCGGGGATTTAGCTTAGTGGTTCCACCGCCTGCCTTGCGATCACAAGGTCCCGAGTTCGAACCACAGTACCAAAAAAAAAAAACACCCCAACAGTAAGCTGGGCATAGTGGTGGCACATGCCTGTAATTCCAGCACTCTGGGAGACAGGGGCAGGAGAATCCCAAATTCAATTCCAGCCTAAACAAAAGAACAACTTAGCAAGTCTCTGTCTCAAAATTTTTAAAAAGGACAGGGGTCAGTGTGAAGGAACCTGGGTTCAACCCTCAGTATCAGAAAGAAAAGAAAAGGAGAAGGGAGGGAAAGGGAGAGGAGGAGAAGGGAAGGGAAGGGGAGGGGAGCAGAGCTTTATATAGTAACAAATGTTCAGTAACTGCATATTAAACCAAAGATTAGTGAATTGGTCATCTCACCTCACTTTCTCCTATAGAAGTGATCGATCACTTTACCCCATGTATATTTTCTGATTTGCATTTAATACATAGATGTGTCCTTATCTGTTTGGACATCAGCATTCTTGTCTAGATTGAACTGTTTAAAAGAAGTTTCTTTTTTTTCAATTCATTTTCTCATTAATTTCTAGATATTGGGCTTAGCATAGATTTTAGTAAAAACTGCATAAAAATGGTCACTCATTTGAAGCTGAATTAAAATCAAAATGGGACAAAGGAATGAACATTAGTGTGGCAAGATAAAGCAGATCATTACAGACCTTTTAATAAAGCCAAATACTTAAAACTGACATCTTTAAAGATTCTCTTTTTTACTAAGATAAAATCCACTTAACACAAAACTATTTTTAAATGTACAGTTCAGTGGCATTTAGAATATTCACAATATTGTACAATGATCACTTCTATCTAGTTTCAAAACATCTTCATTACTCCAAAAGGAAACACAGTACCTATTAAGTAAGTTACTCCCCGCTCACCCCACCCCCAACCCCTGGCAATCACCAATTTGCTTTCTGTTTCTATGAACTAACCTATTCTCCATATTCCATATAATGGCATCTTACAATATGTGGTCTGCTATGTCTGTCTTCTTTCACTGAGCATAATACTGTAAAGGCACATTCAAGTTGTAGCATGTAACAGAACTTCATTCCTTCTTATGGCTGAATAATATTCCATTGCATGGATATAACACATTTTGTTTATCTATTCATCTAATGTATGGACACCTGGGCTCCTCCTCCTTCTTGGCTACTGTGAACAGTGGTGCCATGAATATTTATTTGCCTAAATAACTCTTTCAATTCTTTTGTAACTAGGAGTAGAACTGCTGGGTCATTTAGATGTATTTTATTATAAAATAATATATTTAGTTTTTTAAAAAGATCAGTATAGAAACATATATATAATTTTTGCATTAAAGCTTGTTTTGTTAATATTTTGCATAGATGCACAATATTAATTTAGTATACAGTCCATTTATTTTAGGAGAATATATTTTTTTAAAGTCTTCATTTCATCTAACCCCCTCATATTACAAAGAAGTAGCCACTGAAAGCAGTTCTGAGGGCATCTTTCTTATACTTTAACTCCAAAATACATATAGCTATCCATGTACTTTCAAAAACTTGTTATAGGGGCCAAGGATTTAGCTCAGTGGTTCTGCCATCTGCCTTGCAAGTGCAAGGACCAGAGTTTGATCCCCGGGTACAAAAAAAAAACCCCAAAACTTATTATAAAAGATTTCAGATATATCTTAACATCAGTGCTTCAAGATCTAATCCTCATCCTTATTTAACAATTAAAAAAAAAACAAGCCCTGACTTCCGACTTGTTTCCAAAAATGAAGTACAGTGTAGCTGGGCTGTAGAGGTTGAGGGGAAGAGTGGGCCAACTGAGGCAGGAGGTGCGCAGAGGTCAAACTTTGTGAGTATCTGGAGGTCTAAATTTCAATCCAAGTCTTATGGTAATTAAAGGATTTTAAGCAAGAAAAGCCATATCATGAAATGAAATGGGAAGACTAAATAGGAGGTCATTGAAATTAGTAACTGATGATAGCTTGAACTAAAAGATTGTGCTACTAGAGATGGAAAGAAGCAGACTGAGGCCAGGCATGATGGCACACACCTGTGATCCCAGCACTTGGAAGGCTGAGGCAGGAAGACTGCTGAGAGTTCAAGTCAAGCCTGGGATTCATAGTAAGTTCAAGGCCTGCCTGGACCTCATAGTGAGACTTTTTCTCAATAAAACCAACCAATAAACAAAAAAAAAAGCAGCAGACTGAGCAAAGGTCCATGTTGAAGGCTGAATCAAGAAGACTTGCTAAGAATAAATCAGATGTGGATAGAATGGTGGATAGAATGGTGCTGCCATTTATAAATGAGGAAAGACTGAGGCTGGAAAATAAAATTCACCTTTATTAAGATTATCTCATTGACACTTATTAAGAATATTCATTGATATGAATTTTCTATCAGACCAAAAAACATATGGTAAGTGAATACAATTACATACCTTTGGTACAATGGACAAAGAATTATTTACCTTGAGATGCACTGTCAAAGGACTTAATGAGGGTTTTTACTGTAGGAGTCGGCTCTGAGGAAGTCGAGGACCTTCTACTTAGTCCCATCCCTTGCCTTAAGGCTGCCAAATCTCTCTCAACAGCATTCATGTAATTGTATACTCGCCCTCGCTCCTCCTCTTGCCTAAAAAATATATTGAAATACAGGGATCTGTATATATAGAGTCCACCCAAAAAATGTATAAATCAGGAAAAGAGAAACTTATATATAAATATTTTAATATTAAATTTATTGAGACATCTCTAGATTAATACAAGTTACCTCTGGCCCCTACAATTACCAGAAGTGCTCAAAGTGGTAGCCATTAACTTCCAGACATTTGTTAGTACGGTGAACAGTGCTGAAGTGTGTATACAATTTTTTGGCAGACTCTGTATATAAGAGAACACACATTTTCCTCTCCCAGCTGAAAAGGATTAAAATATACTAGTTTTGTAGGTTTGTTTTTTTTTAATTGTATCGGTTGAGCAGAATAGATTACCTGGACCAATATTCTCATTTGCTTGGTAAATATGAGGAAATTATATTAAAAATTTCTATCAAATTATCCTGTTAAATAACAATCAAATTCCATTTTTATTGGATAAGTTTCAGGTGAGGACATCAGTAATCAATTAGTAGTAAAATGGGAGGCAGATCAGCCACAGAGCCTGACTCAAAACTGGGAATCTCTGATTCTGGGCTGCCCAAAGGCCTGGCCCTTCTCGAAAGTCCAGGAATTCATTAGTACATGTAGATGGATAATTTATGCTAGCTCTAGCTAAACTGCTGTGCTGAGACATGGAAATACAAAAAAATGAAACCAAAGTCCATGTTCTTAAAGAACAAAACAAAACAAAACTACTACAGAATACAAACAGAATTTCTACAAAGAAACCTATGCCCCTATTAGTAACATGAATCCTGCAAGCAGCTTAGCATGATACATCCTGAGTCACTGGAAAAATCAATTCTATTTCATTCTGGCCCTCTCTAATTCACTGAGCTGACTGACATAAAAGTTTTCATCTGGTATGAGATTACAACTGCAGAGCTTGCACATGCCATAAAACTATCAAATATGCTTATAGGGATAAAAATTAAGCAAGTCCTTAGAAAAATTTGGCCATTTGATATTCAAGGGTTTTTTTGTCTCAAGATGGACCACAGGTTCCATGTTCAGCTAGTTGCTATGACTAAAAGTTTTTGGTCTTTTGTTTGTTTCCCATACTTGAGATCAAACCCAGGGTACTGTACCACTGAGCTACATCCCCAGTCCTTCTTACTTTTAATTTTTGAGACAGGACCTCACTATGTTGCCAGGTAGGACTCTAACTTGCTATCCCTCCTGTCTCAGCCTCCCTCAGACCTGGGATTACAGGCGTGCCACTGCAACCCAGCTGATTAAAAGTTTTAATAAAGAATCTAAAACAACAAAAATCAAACATTTTGGTCTTAGAACACCTTTCCACTCCTAAAAATGACTGATGATCCCAAACAGCCCTTGTTTAGTAAGTTATCTTCCATTAAATGAATTAAAACTAAGAAATACATAAAATATTTAATTCCATCTAAAAATATATCTAGGACTTAACATGATGAAAGTATTTTTATGAAAAAATGACAATATTTTTCAAAGCCAAAAGAAAAATTAGTAAGAATACTAGCAGTATTTTCTATTTCTTAATATTTGTTCATGTCTGGCTTAGGAGACTGCTAGACTCTCACTTCTTCTGTATTCAATCTATTGACGTATGAAAAATACAGATCTTGAATAGGCAGATGCTTAGAAAAGTGAAGACTTTTTAAAATCTTTAACTGTAACTATTCTTTGATACTACACTAAAAATGCAACAAGCTGTAGTTACTTAAGCGTTAGTTGTGGGCTGGGAGTACAGATCAGTGTTGGAGTATCTGCCTAGCATGCACAACACACTGGGTTCAACCACCAGCACAACACAAACACATAAAAAGTCAGCTGCAATGCAGAAGCTAAAACTATGTAAGTAAACTTCCCGTATTCTGGCCAATAAATCACTGGTCTATTATGTATTTCTAAAGGATCTTTTGCCCAACCACAATCTTGTAACATATCATGCATTAATCATGCTCCCTTCTGCAGCACATATACTAAAACATCATGCATTAGTCATAAGGAATATATTGGTTCACTCAATTTTACAAATGCTTGTCATTATAAAATATATCTCTTTAAGTCATATTTGTTAATATCACCAATGATCAAATCACAAAGCTCTTTAAACATGGGAAGCTGCCAAGCTCCCAATGGAAGATAAACATTTTCCAAAATCCTAACATTCCCTTGAAAGCCCACGTTCTATCACCAGCAACAAAAACTACTGGTTGTTTCTCTTGAAGGCAAATCATTTTCAAGAAATATCCACCATCAAAGCTGAAATAGCCATAGTTTGCCTCCCAGCTATTCTCAAGTAAAAATGATGTTCCAGTTTAAAAAAAAATAAAAAAGTAGCTCAAACTAAAATGATCACATGCTTGGCATTGTGGCACACACCTATGATCCCAGCACTTGGGAGGCTGACACAGGAGGACTGCTGCAAGTTTAAGGCCAGCCTGGACTAAAAAGCAAGAGCGTGTTTCAGAACACAAAATAAAAAAAAAAAAAGAACATGAAAACTGCATTTTGTTTTGTTTGGGGGTTTTCTGAATTTTTTTTTAATGCCTGTGTGTGGTGGTGACAAGTTCAATGACTGAGTACGATCTGGTACTGGTGAATCTTGGTTGATTCACCAAGTTTACATTTGCTTTTCAGTATTAGAGTAAAAGCACAGTGAAAAGGGCAAAAAACCTTGTTACTATCATTATGAAAACAGTACTATCTGAAAGAGTTCTGGGGAGACCCTGTAGTCAGCAGACCTCACTCTGAAACCACTGCTCTACAAGATGCTGGTACTTCTTTTAAATATATATCTCAAAGACCAAATAACTTTCAGGTTCCAACAGAATGCTCCTTTAAGAGTAAAATTTCAGGGCTGGGTGTATAGCTCATTTGTAGAGTGCTTGCCCAGCAAGCACAAAGCCTTGGAATCAATCCCCAGAACCACAATTAATCAATTAATACAATTTCATTTAGGATAATTCTTCAATGAGGCACTTCTGATATGCTATTAACTTGATAGAATACAGAGGGGAAAAAAAAGCAATGCAATGCAATGCAATGCAAGTTTTATACCAGTGGTTCTGCCTCATTCCAAGTTCTGTTTAAGGAAGCCAGTGAAAGATGCTTAGCAGTATTATTCACCAGGCCATACACAAAGATGAGGCAATAATAAGATTTTCAGAGATAAAATGTTTTTCTATGCCCACTTAAGAATTAAAATAAGGAATAATTAGATTCTTTTGTTTGCTTTTGTTTTGAGGCTTGTTTGTTGAGACAAGGTCTTACTATGTAGCCCAGGCTGGTTTCCAACTCACAATCCTCCTGCCTCAGCCTTCCAAGTGCCAGGATTTGGGGCATGCACCACCACACCCAGCTTCAAATTCTTTTTTTTTTTTTTTGGTACCGAGGATTGAACTCAGGACCTTTTGCTTGCCAGGCAGGTGTGGCACCACTGAGCTACATCCCCGGCCCTCAAATTCTTAATAATCTCGAACACAAAAATATTATTCCTTGCCAGGCATGGTGGCATATGCCTGTAATCCCAGCTCTCTGGGAGGTTGAGGTAGGAGGATGATAAGGTAGATCCCAGCCTGGGAAATTTAGCAAGACTCAATCAATCAATCAATCAATCGGCTGAGGATGTAGCTCAATGTAAAGGTCCTAGGTTCAACCCCCAATACTGCCAAAAAATAAAATAATGTCCCTCAGTCATAGATGGAGTCTCACTATGAAGCTCAGAACACACAATGGATGCCACCTTACCTCATAATTTTTATGGGTTTCCAATGATCTCTGAGTTAGACCGGGTAAAAATACGGTCGAGATTCATGCAGTTACAAGATAAAACAAGTGAAAATTCCATAAGTGAGTGATGTAGATAAACTCTGTTACCATTCTTTATTTGGGTTTCCAAAAATACTAAGGCAGCTCAAGTTTGCTGGTCATTGCCCTGAGCACTGTGCAGGCATTATTACCTCATTTGCTCCTTATAATAACATTGTAAAGCAGCCAGTGGTGTTTCCATTTTAAAGATTTTTGAGAAAACTGAGGATCAGGGACATTAAGGCTGTTGACAGAGATCACATAGCTAGTAAGAGGCAAGGCTGGACAGGAGCCACAATTATCTCTTTACAAGGCTATATCTAAAGAAAAATAACAGGGGTGAATCATAAGGATGAGGAAAAGGAGAATCATAATGTATCTTTACGCAAGGTGCCATTCTGGCTCCCTCCAGAGTTGTTGATCACTAATGTAGAAAAACAACTGTGAAAAATCCCATACAGACAGCACTACTTTATAGATGTCATAAAAATGACTCAAAAAAGTTAGTTTCCACTAAATCCAAAGTCAGTAGTGTCAACGCCCACATTCTTCCCATAATAACACAGCACAAAATTGGGATTTAGCTGTTCTCTATCGAAACACAGTACACAACTGATTTCTCAGAACATACTTGCGTGATTTTATTTCCTCCAATTCTTTTGTGAGTTTCTCATTCTTTTCCTGAGCCTCATGTAACCGGCGCTTCAGATCGCCAATCTCCTCTTGGGCTTCAGATTTAATGTCATTTGCAATGACTACTGCAGTCTGTAGATCAGCTTGAAACTGCCGCCATTCTGCAGATTCTTCCTATATTTAAAAACTGATTTTTATTTCCAAAAGAGAGCAATGAAGATTTATTGAAAAGCAATAAAATTAGTTTGTGATTGGACTGCTACAATGTACTGTACTTCCAAATGATGATTAATGTTTGTTAATTCCAGAGAATGGCTATTACCTATTTGTAACAGGCCATATAATGATCAGTAACCTTGTTCTTAATGAGGGAAAGATTTTCCAGCTGATCTGCCTACTGAGGCATCAAACACAGAGGGCTCAATAAACACTAATGATAATAATGTCAAGCTGCCTTCCTCATGCAAGCTTCAAAGCAAGTCTTATGAAAAAATATCTAAAACTTAAAG
Source organism: Heterocephalus glaber (assembly GCF_000247695.1). Next base: position 9,753,725 of record NW_004624747.1, on the reverse strand, counting down.
AGTTTTACCTCTACAAAGAAAGCTCAAAAAGGTATATGAATGGTATGTGAACCATATAGTAAAAAACTATAAATATCCTGACATCAAAAACTAACATAAAAAAACCTAAAGGAAAAGGAAGAGGAAGCCATAAGAAAAACAGTGAACTCAATATAGGCAGACAAAATTATACAAAGAAGCAGTAAGGAAATGTATAGTCTGTTGCTTCCCACAGACATGGGTGTGGTTGGGTGGGAAGTCTCCTCCAGGGCCTCATCTCCACCCAGAACCACAGCTGGGCCATGCCTGAGATCTCTCACTCACAAAACCATTTTCTGACATCATGAAGGCACCCTCAGCAACTGTGGCATGACTCAAACTGAGATTAGCACTCTCCCCCTCCACATCACAGCAGTACCGATGTTGGCAAGCTCATCAAATCCACAGAATAAAGAAAGCTCATGCAAACAACCTAGTTTAGAACATTTTATAATCAAAAACTAATAAACTTTCACTCTGAAGTAAAATGTATGTTTCCTAAATCTATTTTCCTAAAATTGCTGCCCATAAATTATGAGTACATTTTTCTATCCCTAATCTAGCACTAGTTCCAAGTTGAAATGATGGTCATTCGCTTTCTGCCCAAAGTCCAATGAGGCCAATATCACCCCTGTATTTAAAGTTTAAGGTGAATTTGATAGCATGGTCAATGACCACATCTTAAATTCTGGGAAACTGTTTTCTAAAAAGATAATACATGAGGGCCGGGGATTTAGCTCAGTGGTTCTGCAAGCGCAAGGTCTCAAATTCAATCCTCAGTACCAAAAAAAAAAATAATAATAATACATGAAGATTTATCTTACTCGAAGTCTCCTGTGAAGTGTCTTGATTTCTCTTTCCATGTCATGTTTTTGGTCCTGGAGTTTTTTAACTGTATCTGAAAAGATCATAAAAGTATAATATTCTTAGAACAATGTTCAAAAAGAGTAACATAAGAAGAGGAGGTGCTTAAAATTGACATTCAAAAAAGTTATCTTTCCAAAAGACTTTTTTTCTTCTTTTTTTTGGTACTGGGGATCGAACTTGGGACCTTGTGGTTGCGATACAGTAGGCAGCACCACTGAGCTAAATCCCCCGCCCCCGAAAGACTTATTTTTAATACAAAACTTTAAAAGCAAAAAAGAATGATTAATCCAAGTACTAGCTAATGTTACTTTCTCTGGAAAACACCTATTTAACATTACAGTTTCTGTACTTTCTGAAGTACCTTAATTTTGAAACCAAAAATTAATTAAAATCAATTGTTAAAAACATACACATTGCTGGCCCACAACCAATCAAAACAACACAGACTGCTATTAAAATATGAACTTTTAATCACAAGGGTTATTAATCTAAAGAATTTATTCAAGCATAATTTCCTTCATACACAGGAATAAATTCCAGAGAAATGAATTAGTAAGCCAATTATACAAGTAATTATATAACACCCAGTCACCTGCAACTTAAATTAACTATATAGAATGGTAGCAGTAAATAAAAAGGGAAGGAAGTCATATTCTATCTGGAGGGAGGCTCTGCTCTAAAATCCATGTACAAGAAAGAAATGCCTTAGGAATATCATTCTGGTAACTGGCACAATATATGTTTAAATACCCAAAAGCAGTTACATATGGTGATAAATCCTTTATTCTGATTTTACCTACAGCTACAGTCCTGTTCATTCTCAGTGTTCTAACTCCACCTTATACAGCCTTCTAACAGGTTGCTGCCAATATTATCAAATTTATTTACACGTTTCTGCCACTAGACTGAAAACACTTCAAAAGCAAGACCCATTTCCCAGCCCCCAAAACCAGAACACGTGGTGGGAATTTAAAATAGAATAAATGTATAAAGATTCAATGGTAGCAGTAAGAAAAAGTAATACTGAAATCATTACCTAGGATTTTTGTAAAAAATGAATATGTTATTGACATCAGTTGTTAGCGCAATGTAACTATAGACCAGTGGTGGCAAACCTATGGCACACATGCCACAGCGGGCTGTTTGTTATCATTGAAATCTCTAAAAGGTTCTCCATCACTGCACAGACATTGGTGCTTCTGAGTAAATAATATTCTATCCCATTTCTTGCACTCAGTAGCAGAAAACCAAGCATAGTGAACACCTGTGTGTAATGACATGCTAACAATCATTTTTTATCAAGATGCTAAAAACTATGAAAATGCTTATTTTTTCTTAGATAGCTCTTCATCTTCCTTATTCCAGTTCTGTCAGAAACTTGGTCTTCTAGGATACCTGTGACATTAAGCCCTTCATTTAACATTGGCACATTTGTGTTCTGATTTTGGGGGAGGGGGGTGGTGTTGGGGCTAAGCCTACATACCCAGCCTTAACGTTCTTTAAATGGCATTCACTTTAGTATTTAGTCACAAACACTAGAATATTTGTAATACTTACATGTAAACAATTACTATAAATAGATAATATGCTGTGTTTTCTTTTCTTCTTTTGCACTTGCAAGGCAGGCGGCGGCACCACTAAGCTAAATCCCTGGCCCTATGCTGTTTTCTAAAGATGGATAAAATGAGATAAAATGTGGGCAGAATAAAAGCTACAAGCTTTGGTAGCCAATGGGTAACACTCTCCCATTCATTGCCCCAAAACTGTTTGACAAACTCAGTGTCTATGAAATAAGAAAGGTTCAAAATTTACTTATTAACTCAATAAGCATCTCATAAGTACTAATTTTGTACCAGGCTTTTTTCTAGATGCTGAAGATATGAAAAACATAAGTAGTCTCCACCTTCTAACAGATCAATCTTGTGTTGGGCTATCAAAGAAGGATGATTTCATATGCAAAGGATTAAACTTTTAAAGTTTGTCTCATGTACAAGTTACTTTAAACCTCATTTAATCTGGCAAATGAGAGTCAAACAGGTTATTCAGTCTGGTTAAGAGCAAAGTGGGCATCGAGGTGAATGGACAAGTCCATTACCCTGTTCTTTGTTGCCAGAGGCAAAAGTGGCTCTGAAACCAGCAAGGGAACTTGGCTCACACATAAATTCAAGGTTTTGATACTATCAAACACAAACAAAGAATAAAGACAGAAGAAAATACTAATGCCTTTCATTTATATTATTTCCATTTATATGTAGGAGTTATTTTATAATTAAACAGGGAAGCAAACAAAAAGTGTTAGGACCATAATTTCTCTTACAAGTTGCTAAAAATTGTTTTTCTTTTCTTCTGATCACAAAAGACACATCTACTTTAGACATAATTTATGTAAGACAAATGACAGTAAATCTTAACTAATTAACTAACAGCTCACTTTTAATACTTGGTATCTTGATTCTCAGGTGACATTTTAAGTGACATGACCATCTTAGACCAATCATAAAATTTCACATTTCATTCATTCTTTTGTTCTTATCCTTTTGTCTTTACCATCCTCTACATTCATGGCCACAGAATTCACATAACCACTATTTTTACAAGGACATTCTTCTGCTGCTGGCACGATACATTTATTATTGTCACATCTTATTACTATTCTTTCTAAACAAAGGAAAGCTGGCAGCCAGCGGACATACTTAAATAGAATAAAGTGCACTAAAAATGTCACTAAGGAATTTGATTTAAACTTTATAACCATGTCTGTATTTTCCCTCTGAAATATAAAGTGTTAAAAATGACATCATGCTTTCCTCCCTGGAAACAAAGGACTATGTGCTTAAGTTCTTGTTTTGAAGACTACTTAACAAAACTGCCATCTAACATGATTAATAGTCACACAAGAAGTCAGCATTATTTCAGCTCTAAATCCAGTTTCCTTTCTTTTCAGTTTCTCTAGCATAAGACACACTGCCATCTACTGTCTTTGATTCAAAAGCAATATTCAGTTCTACCAAATAACAGGATGACTATGATGTTCTTGCTTTTTAGTTACAAATTATACCTCAATTTTTACAAATCAGGTAAACTGCTATGCTCATTATTAGATCAACTTTGTTCTGAACATTTCTGTGCACTGCCCTGCCTGTTTAAAACAGGGGTTCATTATCTTGTCACCACTAAGGAACTGCCACTTCTGACAAACCAAGAGAAATCCATGCTGGCTCTGGTTATTATACAGATATTACCAGGCAGCTACCACAGCACAGACTCAAACTATTTTTTTTTTTTTTGGTACTGGGGATTGAACTTGGGACCTTCTGCTTACAAGGCAGGTGGCAGAACCACTGAGCTAAACCCTCGGCCCTCAAACTCTATCTTTTTTTGTTTTTTTGGTTTTTTGAGACAGAGTCTTGCTATGTAATTCAGGCTGTCCTTCAATTCACCATGTAGTCCAGGCTGGCTTCAAACTCATGGTGATCTCAGCCTTCCAAGTCCTGGGATTATAGGCGTGATGTTTCAACTTCTAACTCTTGGGGACGTAAAATAAAGTCCATGACCTTTCCTACCCTTCAAATCCCTAGAAAGCTCTCAGTACTAGCACCAGCACTCAAGAGGCTTATATCTGGTCAAGCACTTCCCCTAACTCCAGGTGTGATTTTTAGAGGAAAGAAAAAGATAAAGAGTAAACAGCACATAGATTATCAAAAAGACCAGAGACAGGGGTGGGCAGTCCAGACACTGGACCACAGCTTTATCTCCAACCCAGAATTCCTAATGTAGAGAGACAGAGGTGAGTTAGAAATGAACCATATACTATTGTATTTTTTTTTAATTTTCCCTCTAAAAAGTGGACATAACTTTTAAAATCCTTAAAGTAATACATATTCACAATAAAAAGTATGGAAAACTGGGCCGGGGATTTAGCTCAGGTAACGCCGCACCTGCCTCGAAAATGCAAAGTCCTGAGTTTGATCTCTGGTACCAGAAAAAAAAAAAGTATGGAAAACAGAAAAGAGTAACAAAAATAGGAGTACTTATTATTTGCATTTATCATATATCCTTCCAGAAAGGCTAAAGCATGAGGACAGCAAGTTCAAAGCCAGCCTCAGCAGCTTAGTGAGTCTCTTTCTCACGATTTAAAAAAAAATTTTTTTTGGATGAGTAGCACTTGCCACTCATCTTGGCATCGATTACCTGGACTAAAGGTGAAGTCACTGACTTTTGGGGGGCTCAGTTAATGTTTAGTCGGCTGTTTCGTTTCTTTTCAAACAAGCTCTGGCAAATTTTGCTAATGAAAAGTTTTGCATGGTTTATTTTTCATCAGTCTGTTCTGGCAGGCTTCTAATGATACCAGAATCACTTAGACCACTGCATGTGGTGCTCAATTCAATATTATTGCTACTGTGATAATGGATGCCAGTTTTGGCCTTCATGGCATAGAACTCTACCTCAGATTTCCTCAAAGCTAGGCAGCTGTTAGTAAAGATGGCCAATTTCACTTTGCCCTGTCTGATCATCTTCAGAGACTGCCTGTACCCCTCAATATAAGACCTTGCTGGGGCCGAGGATTTAGCTCAGTGGTTCTGCCGCCTGGCTTGCAGGTGCAAGGACCTGAGTTCGATCCTCAGTACCAAAGGAAAAAAAAAAAAAAAGACCTTGCTAAAGCCTACACTGATGACGCATGCCTACAGGGGACTCCCTTCTGGATGTTCAAGAAGAGAAATGACACTTAAACTGAGGCCGCTGAGTGGATATATTTCACTGTAGACCAAACCACCTTTCCCTTTGTGTGGTTTTGTCTTCAAGACTACATAGTAGCCTGCGGTTACCTCAGGCACCAGCTCACTTTCCTTCCAGACACTAAAGCCATGCTAGGAATCCCTGGCACCCTGTATTTAGAGAAGTTTGAGTGCAGCAGCAGGATGGGGACAAAAAAGCTAACACCCTACAGAGGGAGGAGTGCAGGGTTCTGATAACCCTTCAGTGTTACAGCCTACTCCTGCTGCTCCTTCCAGTCCCTACCACCCCCAAGCTGGAGATTTTAGTGCTTCCATCCCCAGTATTTGCTTGGCATCATTATCCAGAACTATAATGTTTTCCTGGATGATGGGTTTTTCTATTCTATTTGAATTCCCTACATCCCCAATTCCATCTTCTTTCTATGTTCCAGAAACTACTCAAAACTGTTCTGCTGATGGGATCATTCTTGTTTTGTATCTCAGTTTTAGTTTCATTGTAATTTTTATATTTCTTCTGCAATGTCAACAGGACTTTAGGAGGGAAAGGAAGTATATGTGTGACCTCAAGCCATCACCTTGAACTAGGAGTCTTGTATGAGTTTTTAAAGCAGATCTTTCTAGTTTAGATGCTAAATCTAAGCCAAGTCTAGAAATATGACACCGGTATGATCTGGGAGTCTCCAGATACACCTATTACACTGTTTGATATCATGATCTACTCATTTTCTTTTTTCTCTCTGTTCCATGGGTTGCATATTTCTGCTGACTTATTATCAAGTTCACTGGCTCTTCTCTATTTCTAATTTGCTATTTAAATAATTCAGTAAATTTTTAAATATGAGATGTAAGTTTTTCAGTTCCATTTGATTCTTTTTTTTTTTCTCCCCTAGTACTGGAGATTGAGCCCAAGGCACTCTACCACTGAACTACAACTTCAACTCTTTTTTCAATTTTAAGACAGGGTCACACTAAGTTGGCTACACTAGCCTCTAATTTGCAATCCTCCTGCCTCAGCCTCCTACGTAGGCATTTTCCACCTCACCCAGCTTGCTTGGTTCTTTTTTGGAGCTTTTATTTCTCTGCTGAGATTTACCATTTGTTATTCATTATGAATACATTTTCCTCTACAATCTTGAGTACAACCACTGCCTTAAAATTCTGTCCACTAATTCCAAGCTTAGGAATTTATCTTGAGGTAAATAAAGAAAGACTACTAATGGGTACAAAGTTTCTTTCTGAAATTATGAGAAAGTTCTAAAACTGATTTGTTAAAACATTCCACAGAATAGCAGGGTATGGTGGTGTACACCTGTAATTTCAGCACTTAGGAAGCTGAGGAGGAGGATGGAACTGAGTTTGAGACCAGCCTAGGCTACACAGTGAGTCAAGGACAGCCTGGAATACACAGCAAGATTTTATCTGTAGTAGTCAGCCACAGTGGTACATGCCTATAATCCCAGCATTCAGGAGGCAGAGGCAGGAGGATCATTGCAAGTAGGAGGCCACCCTGGACTACATAGTGAGTTCAAGGCCAGCACAGGCACTACAAAGTAAGACCCTGTCTAAAAAAAAAAAAAAAAAAAAAAAAAATCTTAAAAAAAAATCCACGAAACAAAAATCTTGATTTCTCAAGTAACAGTGTTCCCTGACATGAAGCCTCCTATACAGTGTCAAACAGTTATCCTAAATGCTAGAAATCTAACAAATAAATGTAATACAGTGGCACCTTGGTACTTGCTGTTAATGTGTTATAAAAGTATAACAAGTACCAAAACTTCCTGATGAGGAATCCATTTTCAAAGTCAAGAAGAGTTTTCAAGCTTTTTCCTATGGCCCATGAATTCTAGTTCTTCAATTATTTTCTCCTTTATAGCGTTCTGAACACACTGCTGATGGTACTTGGAGAGGTCAGTGTACGGATCCACAGAAATGTTCCCCTTGAGGAACCTCTCGGCAAATCAGTAATGGAAATACTGCTCATACTTGAGCTTCATGTCTGTGTTTGCCTCCCACCTGGTTCTTAATTTTAAAAAGAGGTATAAAAAGACATTTTGAGGCCAGCTGGAAAAATCTAAACATGGGTCAATAGATGACACTAGAGAACTCTGACTAATTTTACTAGATGTGAAAATAGTACTATGGTTTGAGGAGAATTTTTTTTGGTAGGAGTTATATGTTGAAATATTTAGGGATTAAGTGCCATAAGGTCTATAACTTATGGTCAACTAGTTGAGTTTAAAGACCGTAACTGCAAAATGTTAGCAACTGTCACTACAAGCAGTAGGTAACATCTATACTATTCTTTCAACACTTACGAATATTTGAACTTGTCATCTCAAAGAGTTGAAAAGAAAAGCAATATGGCTAAAAAGTTACTCAGAATTTTCATTCATCTTCTGATTAAAATCCATATGTTTAACAATAAAAATTTCATTGCAGAAATCTTGATCATCTAACATTTTTCCAGTTATTGTCCCAGTTACCACAAGGTGTCACACTTTCAACATTCAAAATAAAAGTTGGTAACAGAAGAATACTAGTATACTTAGGGGATACTGTGCTGAACTTCCAAAATAATCTGAAAAACTTTAGAATCTCATATGTAGGAAACAGAATTAGATAAGCCACCTCTATTCAAACTTCAAACTAAATATAAATGCTAGACTAGAAAGTTTTTTCAACTGTAGATTAGAAAGTTTATTTCAACAACTATTGTCTTCTCCAATAGTCCTATAATCAACTATCTCAGTTTATAGAAGCCTCGAAACACTCAAAAAACCTTGGGGAAAATATGCAGATGCTAAATCAACTAGAACCAGAGCTCAGAACTGCCCAAGATGCATTTAAGGTTTCTAGTAAATGACCTCACTCTGCCTTGACAATAGTTCAAGTTTCCTGCCCAGGCACTGATAGTATGGGATCTGGTTTAATGCTCTGTTTGCCAATCAATATTCTGTCAAGAAGTAGTAAGACAGTAGAGTCCAAAGGAGCAGTCGTGTGCACCAAAGGCTTAAAAAGCTATAACTTAAGCATCAGAAAAAGTTGTCCATGAGCCAGGTGTGATGGCACACATCTGTTCTGTAATCTCAGTGCTCAGGAGGTTGAGGCAGGAAGATAGTGAGTTTGAGGTCAGCCTGGGCAACATAGCAAGACCCAGTCTTGGGGAAATAGGAAAAAAAAGGCTGCCCCCATTCTCTTTGTCCATTCCCACCTGGCAAAAGTGTATGACAACTCAAAATCTGTTAACACCTGACAAAGATACATGAAATACAAATAAGAATTTTTTAATTTACTATTTGGAAACAATTTCAAACTTACAAGAAGGTGCACAAATAGTGTTAACACATGCCCATTTACTGAGATTTGTCTACTGATAACAGAATATTCGCTATATCAACTGCTATTTCTTTCTTTTTTTTTTCTGATTTTCTAAGACAGGGTCTCACTATGTAGTTTAGGCTGGCCTTGAACTCACTATGTAGCCCAGGCCAGCCTCAAACATATAGCAATCTTCCTGCCTCAGCCTCATGAGTGCTGGGATTATGGGTGTATCCCATCATGCCTGACTTGCTATTTATATGTCTATATATCTACCTCTAAATTTTCTTCTGGAGCCACTTAGGAATATACATCACAGCTCTTTATCTCTAAGTATTCAATGTGTAGGTTCCCCAAAACAGGGATATTTTCTTACATAAACACAGTATTCAACTTCCTAAGTTTATATCAATGATATCTAAAGTACTATCCAAAACCCAATTTTGTGATAATGTCCCTTATAGCATTTCTCTGTAGTACCAGACCTGTCTAGACACAGTATTACATTTAATTATCATATCTCTTTACCCTCCTTTAATCTGGAACACTTCCATAGCCTTTTTCTTTTATGACATTGGCATTTTTGAGGACCATAGCACCCTCTACACCCTGGCTTCTAGTAGAATTCCTAATTTTTTTGCCTGTCTAATGTTTTCTGTGATTAAATAAAGTTATGCCTCAATCGGAATACAGTCTCACCAGGGTTGTGAATAATATCTTTGTGCCTTTATCATTTACATAAGCACTCAAAGTGTTGTCTAATTTTCCCACTGCATAATTACAGTTTGGGTTTTTTTCCCCATTTTCTTCACTTGTAACTTGTAAAAGTATTCTATGGGAAAATATTTTAAGGTAATGCAAATATCTGATTTCTCTTCCAAAACTTCTATATAGAAATGCTTTGTACTATTTTTGCCACTTTTTTTTGAGATGGGGTCATGCTATGTTGCCCCGACTGGTTTCAAGTTTGTGGCCTCAAGTGGTCCTCCTGCCACAGCTTCCTGAATAGCTGGGACCAAAGGAATGCACCACCACAGCTGGCTGCCAACTATTCTGTAAATCTAAAATAGCCAGAAAATTTTAAAGCAAAGGGCCGGGGATTTACCTCAGTGGTTCTGCCACCTGCCACGCAAGCACAAGGTCCTGAGTTCGATCGCCCTTACCAGAAACAAACAAACAAAAACACCAACCACTCTGGTGAACCAGATCAATAAAATAATCAGAAAATTTTATAAGTTAAGAAAAACTTTTACTATAAAAAACAAATATAAAACCTGAGTTTCATTTCTACCCTATTAGGAAATCTTCATGGCAAGAAAAACAAAAATCTATGCCTTAGGATAAAGATTATGCAGACTGGTATTTTTCTATCTTGATATATCTGCAATCACTATCAAGAAATAATACATGCTTTTTTTTTTTTTTTGGTTTTTTGAGGCAGGGTCTCCCTTTGTAGTTCAGGCTGACTCTGAACTCACTATGTAGCCCAGACTGGCCTCAAACTCACAGAGATCCTTCTGCCTCAGCCTCTTGAGTGCTGGGATTATAGGCATAAGCCACCATGCCTGACTAAATGGCTTTTCTTAAAATGTAGAAAATAGCAACCTCATCAGCTTTTCACTTAAATGATATTCCTTAGTTAGGAACAATTTTAAAGTAATGATTCTACCCAATAGTTCTTTAGGAACAAAACAGCAATTCAAAGCCTATTCATTAATGTGTGAATTTGACTTTTACCATAAACACATTCTGCAAGTCAGATGCGCTACTGCCTCTGGACTATGTGCCAATCAGAAATAATAATTTGCTAAAAGCAATTATATTTAAAAGAACAGAACTAAAATAAATAAAAAGTTGTCTCATCACTTACTCTCTAAATCAGAAATAATGAGGTTGTCATGAAGTTTCACAGCTCTATGTTGTTCTACTTCATCTTCAAGCTCAAAGATAGTTTCTTTCATATCACTCCTTTCTGTCTCTTTTTCCTCCAGCTCTGATCTTAGTTTTTCTAATGTCAAATTCAAATCTTCAATTTGTTTCTTAGCTTCTTCTTGGAAGGCTCGGTATTCGTCCTCTACCTATATAAAATTGACAGAAAAGTACAGTTGTTCAAAGATAAACTCTAAAATTGAGGTAAGCAATGTTTCAAGTGGAAGCTAAGTATAAAGTTCTATGAATGAACTAAATCTGCAAGAATTGTAAAAAAAAAGTGATTCTACAATAAGATGTTATGTAAATATTTAAACTTGCTATATCACCAACCAAAATTATATTGAAGTATCACTGAACTTAATTTCCCTTCTTCAAAGTTTTGACTAAAAGCATGCATTTGATTAATGATTAATATGCTCTCCTACAAAAATGTTTTGTGAGTTTCAATATTAAATTAAACATAAAAACACAAATAAAAATTCAAGTAATGTCTCTGCTAAAGTTTTAGTGCACGGCAAAAGACACAGTTCAGTCAGTGGTAAAGCACTTGCCTAGGATGCATGAAGACCTAGGTATTAATCCCAGTTCCGCAGGGAAGAAAACAAAACAAAATAAAACAAAAAAAATTTAGGTATTAGTTCATAGTGCCCCTTTAAGAAATAACACATATTGGGCTAGGGATTTAGTTCAGTGGCACTGTGCCTGCTTCGAAAGCACAAAGTCCTGAGTTTGATCCCCAGTACCAAAAAAAAGAAAAAAAATAAATAACACATAGCATTTAAATTGTATCTCTAAAAGTGGTCACTAAAAAATTAAAGTCTAGTATTTAAGTTCTAGCCAAAGATGTACTAATATTTCTTCCTTTAAAGATCACTGCACTTGGGCCAGAGACAGTTCAGTGGCACTATGCCTGACTCACAAATGCAAGGTCCTGAGTTTGATCCCCAGTACCAGAAAAAAAAAAAAAAAATCACTGCACTAACATTAAAAATAAATACAATGGGAGACAAATTAATTAGATAACTTTCACACACACACACAGACTCATACACAAATTTCCAATCACTTCCATCAGAAGGATACAGAGCCCTGGCAAAAATGCCAGAAAACCAGGGCAGCAGTTCTGAGTCCTCACTATTAAGCTGAATGCCTGTAAAACAGTGGGGCTGAAGAAATAACTCTAAGGTACCTCTCAGCAATAAATCCCAGACCTCCAAGAAATAGGGACCCTTATATGCCAAAACTATTTTTAACTCACAACAAAACTATCTGAAAAACTACAACTAATGCAGGATAAGAGGTGGCAGTCCTACAGACTGAAATATCAGTTCTTTGGCTATCTATGCTAATGTACACTGGAGATGAGGATATAAAATTCCATGATACCCCATAGGCATACCCACAAGGAGGTACAAATTTTAGTGTCAGCTTTAACACTAGCCCAATCCTCTCACAGGCAAGAAAACAATGAAATATAAGTGAGTGAGAGTGACATTATTGTAAGACTACATTTTACTTTACCATAGTAAAAGAAAATTATTCTTAGGCTTCAAAAAATATTAGGGTAAATAAAAGCTAATGACACATTAAACAAGTGCTCCTGGCTCTCAAAAAGTATGTTGTGTACAAAAGCTGCACAATGCTTCTCCAGAACATTTTTATCTATTTAAACAATACCTTGGCAATGGTGTCCTGTAATCGATTGGCATCATTTCGGGTATGAGCCAGATCTTCCTGCAGGCTACTAGCCAAAGTCTCTGCCTTTTCTTTGTCCAGCCTAACACTCTCCAAGAGATCCTGAATATCAGATTTGTCTCCAGAGTTATGGATAGAATATAGTTCAGCCACTTTCTGCTTTTCATTCTCCAGCTGGGCCTTCAGGCGATTCATCTCTATCTGGTCGCTGGACACTGTGGCTTTGTACTCCTCTAAGGTTGCTGCCAGGGCTGCTTTGCCTTTCTGCTCAGACTCAATAATTCGCTCCATGTGGTGACTGCGTTCTTTGAGTGCACCTATCATTTCTTGAGCTTCCTTGTTGTCTTGTTCTGCCATTTTTAAAGTATTACTTAAATGCTGCTGGACACCAAGAAGCTGCTCTCGCTCAAAACGGGCATTCTCAGCTAAGTCCATGTAACGCTGCTCTAATTCCATATAGCGTCCACTTTTTACATCTTCATCTATAACATAAGAAATATGATGCTCATCTAGAAGGGAACGGAAATATTCAATCTGCCGGCTAAAATGTTCCAACTTATCACTTTGTTGACACAAAGACTCCATAAGAATGACTTTCTCCTCCCCAAGCCTTTCATTTTCACTATTTAGCTCTTGGGTAATCTGCTGCAAATCAGCTAGTTCCTGTAGAGTTGCCTGTAGTTCCTCACTTGTACTGTGCTGGTTCTCTTCCATCTGGTGTATCCGTTCTGTTAAGCAAGCAACAGACACTTCACTCGCATTCCCACTGCTCCCTTTACGAGAGCGCTCCATGCTTGGAATACCCTCTGACTCTGAAGATGATGGTGCATCGAGGGCATCGTCGCTAGAGGTGAGAGGCTGATAAACCTCACTGCACTCACTGTCTAGGTTATCCATAGAGTTACTGTGCTGATGATCCATGAGTGTATTTTCATCTTGACTCAAGAGATCCTCCACTGACCCCGGTGCAGAGCCTTCCACAGAAGAAGTCAGAGTTCCTCCTCCATCACTCTGGTTACCAGGGGCAATTTCTGGGCTCAGGGACTGATAGCCAAACAGTTTTTCAGAATTATCTAACCTCTGTTCTAGGGAAAAGCCCAGTGCATTCAACCTGTCCTTTAACATTCTGTTTTCATTTTTCAACTGGTTGAGTTCTTCACGGATGGCAGTATTCTGTTCTTGCAACTGCAATAAAGTGGACTCGACATCAGTTGGCTGGTGAGCAGTAACAGTTTCCTTCTCCTCAGACTTTTCATCACCCTCAGAATGATCTTCATTAATGCCCAGTTGAGCACGCATGTCTCGGAGTTCATTTCTCAAATGTAAAATTTCCACATCTTTGGTTTTTGCCAGTGTAAGAAGATCTTTCACTTTAGCTTCTAAAGCAGCTTTGTCACTGATCTGATTGTCTGATTTAGACTTGCTCATACGAACATCACATTCCATAGCAGTGCGACTGCGGGAACGTTTAGCCAATGCCACATCGTTAGCTCCCTGACCTGCAGAAGGTAGTTTTTTGCTCTGGTTTAGTCGGGTACGTTCACGTAATCTTTCTCTAGTAGAACTGGATTCTTTACTACCTGCAGAAGTGCTCCGTTTGGTTGAAGAACTTGTGCCTATGTGTTTAAAACAAAGAATTGAAGGCAAAAATATTATCAACAAGAAGGCATGTATTTTATGCTTCAGGTCCAATAAGGTGCAAAGCTGGGGATATACACATTGATTTATACCTACATTATTGTCTTACAGTCTGGTTACTTTAAAAATCCAGGTTCCTCAAAACCAGACCACTCAAAAAAAAAACCAGACCACTCATCTTTTAATGAGTAATGAAAAAAACGTTATACACCTAATTTTATACTTTAAAAGAGTAAACTGTATGAAATATGGAATATGAATTATATCTCAGAAAAGCTTTTTTTTTTTTTTTAAGATATACATATTAACTCTAAACCAAAAACACAGCTTTAAACAGCTGGCCAGGGGCATAATATTTTAGCATAAGCTAAATGAAGATGACTGTAGGATTAGCTATCAAGTGGCAAATAAACTGCAGAAACAGTCGTTAAAGGGAGATCATCGGTGAACAAAAAGGGAAAGACGGCTTTAGGGCAAACTAAAAATCTAGGATGCCTACAAGAAATACAAATATGATGACCAAAGTAAATACAAAAATGTTTAACATCATAGAATGCCAGGTAAATATTAACACATTAATTATAACAACAGCTAACACATACCTAGTGCTTACTCCACACACACAAGTTAACCAAGTGCACTGAGGATGTAGCTCAGTGGTAGAGGGCTTGCCCAGGATGCTTAAGGCCCTGCATTGTTACAGACATCAATTTATAGAAACCTCATCAGAACTCTGAGGTAGCTGGAGATGGTGGTGCATGCCTGTAATTCCATCTACTCCAGAAGCTGAGGCAGAAGGATTACAAGTTCAAGGCCAGCCTGGGCAATTTAGTGAAATCCTGTCTCAAATTTTTAAAAAGCTGGGAATGTCAAAAGGCCCTGAGTTCAATCCCCAGTACAAAAAACATACACACATCTGAGGTAGATGCTATCATCATTCCATTTTACAAATTTTTAAAAGGCAGAGAAAGAGGTTAAAGAATTTGCCAATAGCAAGCTGGGCATGGTACCACATACCTGTAATCCTGGCACTCAGGAGGCTGAGGCAAAAGGATCACCATGAGTTTGAGGCTGGCATGAGTTACACTGTGAGTTTAAAGCGAGCCTGAACTGGTGAGATCCTAGTCACTCTAGTGAGATCCTGTCTCAAAAAAACCAAACCAAACCAAACAAAAAAACGAATTTGCCAATACACCAATACACAGATAGTAAATGAATGAGCCAAGATACAATCCAATACAGTTTGGTTTCAGAATCTGCAACTTAATCAGTAGGCTATATTGCCTCTCTTAATAAAGAATAATAATGTCTTTTGTGGTAGCACACGCCTGTAATCCTAACACTTGGGAGGCTGAAACAAGAGAACTGCTGAGAGTTTGAGGCCAGCTTGTGTGACATTGTGAGTACAAGGCCAGCCTGAACAAAGCAAGACAAAGCAAGACTCTGTCTCAAAACAATAATAATAATAATAATAATAATAACAGTCAATGTTAAGTAATGATGACACATTAACAAAATCTACTGAATAAATTATATTTTCCTAAATGCTAAAATTCTAAACCTTTGAAAACAACTGACAAGATCATTTGTGTAATACCCATCCCCCCAGAAATGTTTAAATACCCATAAATATTTAATAAAATATTTTTTAGTTAGAAAAATAAAAGCTAGATGTAATCACTATTTTTGTTTTTGCTTTTGTTTTTTTTGGTACCGGGAATCGAACTCGGGTCCTTGCGCTTGTGCAGCAGGCAGCAAAACCACTGAGCTAAATCCCTGGCCCTGTAATCACTATTTCTAAAGAATCTACTTATTTTTAAAGATCCTGTTGGTGGGCATCAAGGTTACAGAGGTTACAAGGACAAATGATCTCTGTGATAGAAGATGGTCTCTAATTTTGCCATCAACTAGGTAGAGGAGGAGAAAGAACTTAGACTGGCCACAAGACAGAAAAGGATGAGGAAGAAGAAGCAAACATGATACGTTAAAAGGAAAGGTAAGGTGACACAGTTAACAGAAGCTGCAGGAAGGTATATACAGATCCCTGAACATAAAGCAGAATTCAATGTGTCACCACAAGTCAAAAACTGTTCTTGAGGGGCTGGGGATTTAGCTCAGTGGTTTCGCCACCCTGCTGCGCAAGCGCAAGGACCCGAGTTCGATCCCCGGTACCAAAAAAAAAAAAACTGTTCTTGAGGGAAGAAACATAAAGAAAAGAGCTTTTATGTAAATTAATCTGGAGGATGCTACATGGAACATATAAAGAAGAAAGTAGAGAAGGGGTATAGGAAGGTGAAAGAGTAAAAGTAAAGGCGGGGGATTACATTTGGAGAGGAGGCAGTAAGAATGGAGAATGGACAATAAACTTGACAGATTTTTGAAGGGAGACTGACAGGTTAGGAAAAACACGACTGACAATGCCCTAAAATGAAAGAAGTAAGGAAATGAGAAGGGACAGAATAGAGAGAAGAGAAATTCCTAGCCCTATCAGACTCACATAGATATACAATACATATGGAGCAACTAAGTTATTCAGGGAAATGATAACTGATTCTTGAAGTCAGGTGGCATGCGTCAGCAGGGAACCATGTGGAAACACAGTACAATTCTAGACTGGAAATAGGAAGAGACACAGAGGACAACAGAGTATTTAATTTCCAGTTTCCTTCTTACCATGTAGGCTAGAGCAGTGGTGGTGAACCTATGGCATGCATGTTATCCGTTTTTCTTTTAAGACAAAAGATGTAAATGTATCAGTTATTTTCTCTAAACTAAAAACCTCAGTATTCAGGTTTAATTGCAGTGTTGGCACTTTGCAATAAATAAGTGGGTTTTAGGTTGCAGTTTGGGCACTCATCTCTAAAAGGTTAGCCATCACTGGGCTACAGTATTAAAGGTGATGATGGCCCTAGGTTCAAGGGATAAAAAACCAACAGTTCAATCCTTGCTCCACTACTAGGTTTGAACCCAAAGCCTGATACAAAATTGGTCCCCAATAAATATTTGCTAAGTAAGTGAATGCATGGCTTTTGGCAAGAGACTTAAGTTTAGCTTAAGTGCAGCATTCTCCCTCTAAAATCAGAATAATAACAGTCTTTACTTCATAAAATAAAGATGCATATAAAATGAAATAATGCCAGCCAGGCATGGTAGCACACTCCTGCAATCCCAGTACTCTGGGAGGAGCACTCTGGGCTGGGAGGATATCAAATTCAAGCCCAGCATGGGCAACTTAGGAAGACTCTGTCTCAAAAAATAAATAAATAACAGGGCTGAATGTAGCTCAGGAAAAAGGTCCTGGGTTTAATCCCAGACACTGCAGAAATAACAACAACAATAATAATGTCTCCCAAAAGGGACTGAAATATTCCCTCTTGTTAATCATACCATACCACTATTAAAATTAAAAGTAAGGTGTGATCTGGGAGGGAAGGAAGATTTCACAGAAATCTTAGAATTAGGGAAGGGAAGGGGAGGGGAGGGAAGGGGATGGGAGAGGAATCTGTCCTATCAGGGCTCGAGGCCCAATGTCACTTATAGACAGCCAATATCACAACAGATAATGAGAAACACTATAGGTCAAAGGCTAGTCTCTCCAAAAATTAAATACCAAGGAAAAAAGGGAGCAAATCTAGATTTAAAAAAGAAGACTTGAGACACACATCAGCCAATTATTACACATAAACCTTATGTGAATTGTTTGGTTTTTTTTGGTACCAGGGATTGAACTCGGGTCCTTGAGCTTGCGCAGCAGGCGGCAAAACCACTGAGCTAAATCCCTGGCCTCCTTATGTGAATTCTGATTCAAACAAAAATAGCTTTTAAAAAATTTACAAGACAGGTAGAAATTTAAGTACTTACTGAATAATCTATAGTTTAAAGAACAATAATTATTTTAAGGATCAATAACAATACTGTGACTTTTTTTTAAAGATGATGAAATATTTACGGATGAAATTATATGATATCTTGAATTGGCTTCAAAATAATAAGGGGCTTTGAAGTATAGCTCAGTAGAATAACACTTGCCTAGCATGTACAAAGGCCTGGGTTCAATCTCCAGCACTGTATGCTGGAGTTATGAGTTGATAAGAGTGATGAAAGCATGACTACTTTTGCATATGCTTGAATTTATCTTTTTTTAAAAATTATATTTAGATGGAATACTCTAAACACTAATGCACTGTATCTACTTAAACAAAAGGAAACTTATACCTCAGACTGAATGTCACCCATACCTGTGTTGATCTTAGGTTTGTTCTCCACAGTGGTCATGGCAGGGGCAGATGCTGAAGATGCTGCAGATGGGCAGGTACTTTTCTTTCCCTTAACACCATTAGTCACTGTTACCCCTCCAGCCATTCCAGCTAAAAGATCATCACTGCTCTTGGTCTAGAAGCAACAGAAAATTTTTAAAGAATGACTAGATAAAAATGGAATCAAACTCTGTGTAAATAGAGAAGGGTGGAGGGGGTGAAGGGTGCACAGGTAATGGGAGAAAAAATAAAAACTAAGATGCATCATGTTCTGGTACAAACACCCAATGATAAATGTAAATGTATTTTATACCTAAAATGTACCAATAAATATATATATTAAAATAAATAAAGAATGACTAGATAAAGCAAAATTAAATATTTCAAAACTAAACAAAGCTCTTGACTTTTAGTTTAAGAGCTCTACAAAAAAAAAGCTCTACAAAGACTTTCGGACATTTAGTAGGAAGTACACCATGCTGCACTACGGAAACAGAATCTCTATAAACAATCACAGGCTTCTATTTTAAGATATTAAAATTATACACATAATTAAAGATTTTATGGATCCCTGTTGTGTGCCTTCATGTGCCAGATTCAGTGACAGACGGGAAAAAGCACAGACACCATCCTTATTACTCTTTCATCTAGGATGTGACTCAGGACGGGGCATCTCAGTGAAACCACATAGGCTATCTCAGAATAGTTCTACACTGCCAGAGGAAGGGCCACTCTGTGCAGTATCTACAGAAATAACATTTAGAGTCATGTGACACTTACTATTCTAAGGTGACTCAATGAGGAGCCAATACAGTGGTGCCTCAGTTCACGAACTTAATTCTTTCCACAATTCTAGTGCCAGAATTCATTCCACAATTCTGGTTGCAATCAAACTGCAAATGTAACCAGAACTGTGGAACGAATTCTGGGACCAGAATCATGGAAAGAATTAAGTTTGCGATCTGAGGTACCTCAATGCATATAAAAGAAATTTTTCTGAAATGTTTCTCAGTTTATCTAATTCTCTAATATATAGTTAAATTTATATCACAATGGTAAGGAAGGTTTTGTTTTTTTTAAAGGCCTGGGTAATAATTAATTAAAAAAAAACCTAGAGAAGTCTGTCTAAATGACCACCCCACTTTAGAGAAACTATATGTAATATTTACTCTAATTTTATAAAGATGATTAAAAATCTGATGAGTTTTTAGAAAAAAAAAAGATGGATAATGGAATTGGCTTTAAAATTATTAAAGAAAAAGAGTGAATAATTTTTTTAAACTTCCAGAAATAAAAAAGAACATAGAAGAGTTAAAGAGCTGTGGAAAAAAGGGAAAACTATTACTCTGTAATAAGTTAGCCTCTTGATTTATGCTGTCTTCTGTAGGGAGCCATATTAGGGACTTCTTACATAATTGTGATGAATTCATTTCTACAAATTAAAATGGTTCATATGTAACTGACTTCTAAAGTTTCTTCCAGTTCTAAATATCAGTAATTCCACATAAGGAGAACACATCATTTAAATATGAGTCATGATATATCACTATTTGATAAGTCAAAATATTTTAAAAGTGGTAGAGGGGCTGGGGATGAAGCTCAGTGGTTCTGTGTTTAGCATGTTTAAGGCACTGGGTTTGACTCTCAGAATCATAAAAAATTAAAATAAGGTAAAATAGGGATTAATATTTTCAAATAAAAAGAACTAAAGTCTAGTACTGTACTTCAGGGCTATCACATTATAGGTAACATAGAATATCTAAAATAAAGAGGAAAGGAGACCTTGCATTAATAATGAAAGACTGTCTATATTCTTTGTTTTTTTGAGACAAGGTCTCACTATGTAGTCCAGGCTGTCCTTGAACTCACTATGTAGCCCAGACTGGCCTCAAACTCATGGCAATCCTTCCACCTCAGGTTCCTAAGTGCTGGAATTACAAGCACGCACCACCATGCCCAGCTTAAAACTTATTTCTGCTAATAGAAACTGGCTATCACTATGATGCAAAAAAAAAAAAAAATTTCAAATCAAAAGTCCCCTTTTCTGTCAACATATAAACTCAATAGTATACAAACTCAACATACTCTTCTATTTTCAAATATCTTTTATACTGTTAATAAAGGCTGGGTTTATATTTGAACTAATTTTTCTTCTATTATAAGTGAAATAGTCTTTTCTTTCACAATCATGTGATAACCACCCTATGTAGATAGATTAAAAATATGACTTAACTGTCACATTTCTCTGGTTATAATTTGCCTTTATGTGATGGCAAAAGTAATCATCTATCTGGGCATTACGTCACAAACTCTCCACTTATAATAATTCAGATCACACAGTACCAGCACGAGAATAAACCAGTAAAACCAAGTAATAATCCACTGATGGAGGTACAGCTCTGGGGTAGGGCTCTTGCCTTACATTTGTGCGGTACTGAGTTGGACCTTCTCAAAAGGAAAAGTCTATAAAGAGCCAGGAGTGGTGGTGCACACTTATAATCCCAGCAATCTGGGAGGCTGAGAAAGGAGGGTCACAAGGTCAAACTCAAGCTGGGCAACTTAATGACTTTGTAAGACCCTGTCTCAAAATATAAAATAAAAAGAGCTAGGGATATAGCTCAGTGAAAAGGTCCTGGGTTCAGATTCCAATGGAGAGTGGTCCATATAGAGACATTTATTTATAGCTAAAGAAGCAGTACAGAAAACATGAGTTTTCCAGTAAATGGCACTAAGACAACTGTATATTCACAAGTGAAAAATTTAATCGAGGTCTATTTCACACCATATCAAAAATAAAGTCTAAGGTTTTTAAACTATGACTCAAAATCCCTAAATCATAAAGAACTGATCAATTTGAACATACAAAAATTAAAATCTTTTTGGGGCCGGGGATTTAGCTCAGTGGTTCCGCCGCCTGCCTTGCAAGCGGAAGGATCAGAGTTCAATCCCCGGTACCTAAAAAAAAAAAAAAAAAAAAAAATTAAAATCTTTTTTTTAAAACCCAAAATTTTAATCTAAAAATATTTTTTAAATCCTTTTCATGGCAAAAAAAAAAATCATAAACTAAAAAACCCATGAAATCCAGGTACTAAGATAATACCTATTACCTATCAGGTTGTCAATAGCAAAAGTATGACAACATACTCTTCTGGGAAGGATATGATGAAACAGGCATACTTTTAAGCTGCAGGTGGAAACCACCTTAATATAAACCTAATGAAAGAAATTAGGCAATATATAACAAAGCTACATATGTTTCCTTTTGCTCAACAATCTCATTTCTAAGAATTTAACCTGAGAGAATGAAAAGAAAATGAAAATGAGCTCCAATAAAATGAAAATGAGCTCTGAAATGAAAGAAATAACAATTTTAAGTGCAGGTGACAATGTGGAGCAACCAGGAGTATAAACGGTAACCACGATGAGAAGTTTTTGTTCCTATCTATTAAAGCTAAATACATGTATATGCTATGATCTAGTAATTTCACTGGGGCCAACAGAAATGGGTATACATATATAAGAATGATCCTAACAATGCTGGTCTTAACAGCCACAAAGTGCAAACTTCAAAAATCCCTCAACAGTAGAATAGATCGTAATACATTCATCCCAGGGATTATCAACTAGCAATGGAAAAGAAGGAACTACTGTTATATGGGACAATATGAATAAGAAACCAGTGATACATAAAAAGAACATAGTTATGGTTACATTTATACAGTATAATGACCAAAAACTGGGAAAAGTAACCTCTGGTGTTAGATATTAAGATGGTAGTTATTCCTAAAGAAGATGCAAAGGGCAATGATTAAGCTAGGGTTTAAGGGAAATTTCTAAGGAGCAGGGATACTACATGACTTGGGTTGTGGCTACAGGATGTGTTCACTTTGTAATGATTCACCAAGCTCAATACCTATGCTTTGAGAAATTCTTTTATGGTACATACCAACAAAAAGTAAAAACAAAAAACAACTCTGCACTTCACAACTTATCTTCTACACTAAACAACTTGCAGGCTCATTGCTATTTTTCCCTATTTCTTTTTATTTTTGCTACAAGATTTTGCAAACACATGTGCATTCCCACATGTTAACATTCCCCATCACCAACAGTTCAAAGACATAAACTGACAAAGGAACAGATTATTAGCCTACTTTTTAATGACAGATGCAAGACTGACCATTTAGTAAAAATATTCCAGATTAAAAAAAAATATTTCTCAAAGTCAAATCTAAGTTTCCTAGTTGCATCTTTACCTCAAATGAAAAGATCAGTTTTCAAATCTTACCTTTCAAATTTCAGAAATGGAATGTTCATTTTGCTTGTATGGCTAGCTTATGTGTGTGTGTGTGTGTGTGTGTGTGTGTGTGTGTACATGTGTGTTGCTTGGATCACACCCAGGGCATCGTACATGCTCAATTTCTGAAAATTTTCTGAAAAAAATGCATATCCCTATACCCTGCCACTAAAAGAAAAGTGTCATGAGAATATTGTACAGTGATGGATACAAAGGTGTGTGGATGTCTGCACAAGAGTGGGTGGGTATGCACACATGATGTCTAAATAATTAAAAGCCAAATACTTCATTCATCTAGTTAATCATCAATGCTCCATCATAGTTATAGGAATTCAAGTTGTAAGAAATATCATGTGCCAGAGAAACAATGAAAAATAAAAATTCAAAAACAGTTAAGACTTAATTAAGTCTGAGGGTCTCCCTTTTTCTTGAATTGCTGGAGATCAAACATGATGCTTCATGCATGCCAGGCAAGTATTCTACCACTTAGCTATCTGTTCATTTTCACTATTTTCTTTTTTCTGTCTGTCTCTCCTTACTTCAATTTCTAATCCATGACTTTATTTTTTCCTCTCTTAACTGAAAGTAATTGCTCTAGTCTAGGCAAAATGTTTCCAAATAGCTTTACCTCTTCTTTAACTTCCCCACTACCTACACATGCACACATACACACACCACTGCTTATACTTAAACAAAGCCGCCAATGCAGCTGGCATGTGCTGGCAAGAGCTGGTATACAGTTTTTCTTTACAATGGAAAAATATTCATTGTTCAAGACCATACCAACAACTTCAGATCCGTGCCTCAGAAAATCTGACATGCCTGCTCAGTGCACATTCCATAGTAAATCTTTAAAGACACGGCCTGCCTCTGATGAGAAGGCCACAGAAGAACGGTAGTAGTATATATCTAATGCCAATGTTTCAACTTGTTTTTCCAGTCCCACAAATAACAGGTCACCCAGTCACACAGGGACTCCATTCTAAAGACAGCCCCGGCAACTGAGAAACAAGTTAGGTCAGAAAATGCCACCCATTTTGCATGAAAGAGTGGCAGCACTGCCACCAAGGAAATACTTCAGGATATTGATTCAGACTAACGGAAGTAGGGCAAAGGTCTATTCCTGGTACTATACTCCAGGCCATCGGATAACACCTCACAAGTCATCAGGGGTATAGCAAGGAGAAAATCTGTGGGAGTCTCCACATGAAGTCTCAGTTCAATTTCAACAACCCTGGAATAGAAAAACCAGCATTTCCTGCTAGATCTTTCTATACATATAAGAAAGTCCCTCACCAGCTGTTCCTCTGAAGTGCTTCTTAAAATAATTAAGGCAAATGCTTTTGAATGGATTATGTTTCAGGTTAGCTTGATTTCCCCTTATCAGACTAACAGAAACTCCCTCCTAGCTGGCTGTGGAGGCCCATGCCCATAATCAGAGCACTCAGGAGGCTGAGTCAGTAGGATCACGTGTTTGAGGCCAGCCTGGGCTACTTCATGTGTTCAAGACCAGCCTGAACTATATAATGAGATTCTGTCTTAAAAACAAAAACAAAACCAAACAAGCAATAAAGAAACTCCCTCCTAGTTTTCTGCACAGAGTCAAAGTTTCTATTCAAAATAACATAAAGCTACAACAAGCAAAGAATGAAACAAAATGAGTTTTGGCTGGGGATGGTGGTATGCTCCTGTAACCCCACTTCTCTAGGAGGTGGAGGCAGAAGGACTGTTAAGTTTGAGCCCAGCCTGGGCAGTTTAGTGAGATCTTATCTCAAAATATAAAACTAAAAAGGGATGGAGGGGGCCGGAGATTTAGCTCAGTGGCACCTCACCTGCCTTGTAAGTACAAGGTCCCGAGTTTGATTCCTGGTACCACAAAAAAAAAGGGATGAAGGGATGTAGCTCAGTGCAAAGGCCCTGGGATTAATCCCCAGTACTACAAAAAGAAAAAAAAATTTTTTTTGAACTGAGAAAGGCTAGAAAAGGACTGCAGAGATCACTATGTAATGATACAATAAAATAGACCAACAGAAAAATGACATGGAGCGATCTTGTCCCTTGGAGGGCCCAAACCAACACACAGACAACAGTGAGAACACCTCATGGGAAAAGTGTTACAAAGAGGATTCAACCCTGAATTAGAGAAGTTTCTAGGGCTAATTAATAAAAATGCTACTACCTGCACCGGAGATGTAGCTCTGCGCCACAGTGCTTACCATGTGCAAGTCCTGGGTTTGATTTCCACCAAAGCCAAACAATTACTGCTATTTACTAAGCACTTGTTGTACCAGGCCCTGTGTGATCCATTTTCATTTCCCTCATTTGATCATGGCCACAGCCCTGTGAAGAATATACTAACCCCAGATCTATCTGTTTTCAAAGCTTATGGTCTAAATAATCATTATTCTATATTTTTAAAAAATTAAGCCAGTCTCTGAGGAGTATAAAGAAAACTAATTATGCTCTTATTAAATTAAAATCCCCAATTATGGCTGGGTATGGTGGTGTACACCTGTAATCCCAGCACTTGAGAGGCTGAGGCAAGAGGATCGCTGCAAGTTCGAGGACAGCCTGAGCTACAGTGAGTTCAAATTCAACCTGAACTATATAGTGAGACCTTGTCTCAAAAAAAAAGACTTTACTCACGTACTCTTTTCACAAAACCTTCCTGGGCTAGAAATAATATCCTCTTCCTTGAAACTGTTCATACCAGTCTACTGTACCCCCAAGGTATTAGACATTTTCTACTTGTGTTTCAGTTATTTGTGTTTGTGCCATATCTGTCTTTTACTCCACAAGCTCCCTGAAGGCAGACTCTACCTCCAGATCACATAAGCATAACTCCTCCCACAATGCTGGCACTCAATTGTTTATTCTATACATTAGCCTATTATTTAGTTTCATTCATAAAGACAAACCAAAACACCAATTAAGGCTACCTCATTGTAAGCTCTCTTCAAAGGGCCAGTGTTCCCAGTACCATCCAAGGGTAAATTCTAAAAAATGATCATTTATTAAATTTATTAAATTTATTAAATTCAACATCAAATTAAAATGTACTCCTAAAATTCTTCACATATTCAAACACTGCCACTGTTAATACCTTTGACAATAATGCTGCAGTTCCAGGTTTTACAAATTTTCCTCCTGTTGATGCTGAAGAGCTGTTTTCAGGCTTAATTTTCTCTACCGTTTGTGTTTTACTTGTCCCAGACACCTTAGGCACTGAGCCAACACTCCTGCTTGCTTTCTTCATTCTGGGCTGCCTCTTTATGATGCATTTACAATCAAATCTGTGGAAAGAAATGAAAAAGAACAAAATTGGAAGACAGCTCTTTTGAAATGCTTTCAAAGAGTTTTTTGTGAATTTTTGAAAATTTCTGTGATGTTTGAAAGCTAGTTATCACTATAGAAAACATATGAAAATTCTTAGACTTGCTTATCAGAATGCACCCTATTTTCACTGCTCCTTCCTTGACTATTACTAATTTGAAATTACTTTGTGTATTCTAGTTCACTGAGTGCAAAAATGCTCTACTATTTTCAGTGTTTCCAATTGTCAATGCTTTCTCCTTGACTATTACTAATTTGAAATTATTTTGTACATTCTAGTTCACTGAGTAAGAGGAGTGTCCAACCTCTCTAATAGAACCTAGTATAACACACTGCACATTATCTTCAGCATTTAATGAAGAATAATCATCTTGGCATTTGGGAACCAGCCATTCTGTAGGTATCAGGGGTGATCCAAATTATCCAGCAAAGTCCTAATTTCAAATATTTGTTGTGATATCCCACCTCAGCAGGCAGATTATCACAAAAATACCAACATTCAGGATCTAAATATATTTTCCAACATATCTCTTTTATCAAGAAGCAGTACAGAAATTCCTTATCAAAGCACTGGCCCTAATTAGTGGTTCAGAAAATAAGGCCATTCTGCAGAACTGTAAACATTATGACAGTTCTTCCACCTCAGTGATACAAACTTGATTTCATAGCCAGAAAGACTTGGAATAACACTGGCAGCACACACAGCTGATGCTAGATAATCCCTTAAACACGTATTTGTCAACTGAGCCAGAAAACCAGTATCTATAATGTGTTTGGGAAGACACACCGGATCATTTTGTACAGGGTGATACAATTAAGCAAAATGAAAGCCCATTTTGAAAGTGCAGTGGTTTATGTAGAATGATTCTAAGACACCATATTGAATATAAAAAGTGCATCTATTTTATGAAGACATCTATACACTAATAAAAATAGAAGAGCAAGTTGGGGGGGGAGGCTCATTCTCACAGCCTTACTTAGTATTTTATGTAGACTGTGCTTGAACACTCCAGGTTTATCTTGCCTTGACATACCACCACAGTACAACTGGTCTGATGGTGAGAACTGGGAGACAGGGCAAGGGTGCTCTGCTCTTCCCTCAACATAATAAGGCCTAAGAACAAAGGGAACCCACCAAAACACAGTGAAACTTCAGAGAATCTCTCGAAAATGCTGCATATAACAAATTACCTATCTGCTCTTAAACCTTTTGCTTTCTACTCTCCTTTTCCATTTATGTAATCTGCCTAGAGTAAGCACTCCTATACCAGCTCTAGCATTTATTTCCTACACCTTTGCAGACAATACTGAAAATGATCAGAATAGATTCAAGGAGTTTCCCATAACAGATAAATATACAGTCATACTAATCCCTGCCAGTCAGCAATTTACGATTTTCTCACAAAATAAATTATGTAGATTAGATCAGCTAACTGAAGGTATTGTAAAAAAAAAAAAAAATCAAATCAGGTTCTAAGAACTTTTCTTCATCTTCCCACTTTTGAGCTTCTGTTCTGTGCCTTGTAAATGATTCCCTGGAGTTTCTTCTCTCCTCCAAATTCCACACCTGAATTTTTTTTTTTTTCAGACAAGGTTTCACTGTGTGGTTCAGGCTGGCCTTGAACTCGCTACACAGCCCAGGTTGACCTCAAACTCATGGTAATCCTCCTACCTCAGCCTCCCCAGTGTTGGGATTACAGGTGTGCACCACCATGCCCAGCCTCAAATCGACACTTTCCAAACAAGAATTATCTAATAGAACTTACTGCAATGATGAAAATGTTCTATATCTCTAAATGTACTAACAGGGTAGTCACTAGGAGCCACTTAGTGGCTGCTTAGCACTTAATATGTGGCTAGTGTTGCTGAGTAACTGAATTTTGTTTAATTTAAATTTAAAGCTGCTGCCAGGAGTGGTGGTGTATACCTGTAATCCTAGCACTTGGGAGGCTGAGGCAGGAGGATCGCTTTGAGTCTGAGGCCAGCTCGGGCTACATAGTGAGTTCAAGGGCAGCTTAGACTACATAGCAAGACCCTGCCTCAAAAAAACCAAAGATGATGATAATAATAATAATAAATTTAAACTTAAGTTGTACACAGTTGGTGGCTTCTACACTAGACAACTTAATAGGCTTCTTTTCTTGATGCTGTCCAAAAATTAAACCAAATTAACTTCCACTTTACACCTACCAGAATGGCTATAATCAGAAAGATAGGGCCGGGGATCTGGCTCAGTGGTTCCAGCGCCTGCCTTGCAAGCACAAGGTCCCAAGTTCTATCCCTGGTACCAAAAGAAAAAAAAAAAAAAAGATAAATACTAACTAGCTTTAGGGGAAAAAATTGAGCAGTTAAACTCCTCACACACTGCTGGTGGGAATGTAGAATGGCATAGCTGTTTTGGAAAATATTATGGTAGTTTCTCAAATGGTTAAACACAGAGCTACCATATGATCCTCAGCCAACTCCACTCTAAAATACGTACTAAAGAGAAATAAAAATATTTGTCTACTCAAAAATATAAGCCACTCTTCCACAAAAAAAGATCCTCCATGTCTCAGCCTCCCAAGTATTACTACCAACGTATTACTGGCATTTACCACCATGTTTGGCCAAACTTGTCACTTTAAAACACTAGTTTTCCAGCCTTGGCAGCAAGGTTCTTCATTTACATCTGCTTTTTTCATATAAACAAAGTCAGTATCCTTTCTAGAATCCAACTGGAGTTTGACACAGAATTCAATAAGGCTGCAGGAACAGCAAGCCCAAAAGTCAAAGGAGAAAAGACACAGCTCTACCTAATTTATAATTAGGGCAGGTCACTAAATGAATAACAAAATAATTAAACTTGATGGAAGAATTCTCTTTCTAGGGCCCATATTTTAAAAATTCACATACTGTTGTCCAGCAGTCAAATCTGCTGTCTTGACCCAGCAAGCAATACAGAAGTGAAAAGCACGGTTATAGACTCCCCATGAAATGGTACACACTTTGGAAGTAGTAGATGCCAATTAGCCTGACATTCTAGGCAAAGATTCATAATGTGGTTCCTAAAGATGACACAGTTATCAACCACAATATCTCACAATATGTGGGGTACCACTTTTTAAAAATTTATTATTATTATCATCATCATTAGTTGTTGTTATGTTTTGTTTTCTTTAGGCAGGGTCTAGCTATATAGTTAAGGCTGGCCTTGAACTTATTATGTAACCCAAACTGGCCTCAAAGTTGTGGCGAACTTCCTGCCTCAGCCTCCTGACTGCTGAGATTAACAGGTGTGTGCCACTAGGCCCACCTCATATTCCACTTTGTCATTTCAAAGTGCTTCTTGTCCATGCCACCACTGGTGCCATTTGATGTATCCATATCCACTGTGCCTGCCATTTTGGAAACACAACACTGTTTCTAAAGCAGAAGGACAAGTTTATCCTCTAGTACTCTGATACTGCAAAAGTCTGTGAAACTAGGATGAATTAGGCATAGTGATTTCATCATTTCACATGGCTTGAAATTAACATTCTGGCTAGAGGTGTAGTTCAGTGGTAGATAATGTGCTTAGCATGTATGAAGCTCTCAATTCAATCCTCAGCTAAAGGGAGGAAGGAAGAAAGGAGGAAAGGAGGGAGGGAAGGAAGGACGGAAATATGGATGGATTATCTAAGTGTCTATCAACTGATGAACAGATAAAACAGATGAGGCCATTTCATTCCAGTGGAACATTATTTGGCAATAAAATGGATTGCAGGAACTGGATGTGGTGGCACATACCTGTAATCCCAACAGTCTGAGAGGATGAGGCAGGAGAATCAGAAGTTCAAATCACAAAGAGACTTAGAAATAGAAAGATCCTGTCTCAAAAAAATTTATGAAAGGGCTGGGGGTGTAACTCAGTGTGAAGGCCCAGGGTTCAATCCCCAGCACCACCAAAATAAAAGGAAAAAAGTACTGATACATGTTACAACATGGATGAACCCTGAAAAGATATTAGAAAAAGCCAGACACAAATAATCAATTATTATATGATTCCATTTTGTTATGGCTTGTGTTTAGATGTCCCCTCAAAGACTCAAGCAGTTGAGGTGGGGCTTTCTTTTTCCGAGGTGGCTGAATCTAGTGTGTGTGATACTGGGATTAAGAGTGTGTGGTTATTGCCGGGGATTTAGCTCAGTGGTTTCATCGCCTGCTGAGCAAGCACAGGGACCCGAGTTCAATTCCTGGTACCAAAAAAAAAAAAAAAAAGAGTGTGTGGTTATTAAACCATGTGAGTGATTGTTTTGGCAGGCCCTAATCTCGATTGTCTGGATAAGATAAAAGGGGCAGAAAAACACTGTTAAGGTTCCTTGTAGTTTTTGCTGTCTTCCACTGCCATGAACTGTTGTTGCCCCTCTGCCATATGCCATACCTTGGAGCCAGCCGATAATGGACTGAAACCTCTAAAGACTGTGAACTAAATAAACCTTTCCCCCTTTAACTTTGGGTGTCAGGTATTTTGTCTCAGCAATAAGAAAAGTAACTAAGACATTTTATATGAATTATTGAGAATAGTCAAACTCATGCAGTAAGAGAAAGTAGATTAGTGATTGCAAGGGATTAGGAGTTGGGGGAGAAGGACTGACTTCTTAATGGGTACTAGGTTTCTTTTAGGGATGATGAAAAGTTCTCAAATTAGACTGTAGTTACAGAACTCTGTAATTATATTAAAACATGCTAAAAAAAATTTTTTTGAGCTAGGCTCTTGATATGTAGTTTAGGCTTGTCTGAAACTCACTACCGTAACCCAAGGTGGACCCAAACTCACAGCAATCTTCCTGCCTCAGCCTCCCAAGTGCTGGGATTATAGCCAGGCATCACCACGCCCAGTAGAAACACTAAATTTTATATTTTAAGTGAGTAAATAGTGTGACAAGTGAATTTATTCAATAAAGGTGTAATTTTAAAACTAATGAATAACATCAAAAAAATTTCTGAAAAATATCCCTACATTAAAACACCCAGCAAGGAGAAGGACATGGTTTTGCAGAGGTCCTAAAGGAGACAACCATAGCACAACCGATGAAGACACTGAGATGCAGACTGGTTCACAAGGCTGGCAGATTGAGATCTTTTAGACCAGAGGTTCTCACACATCATACCCTTTTCTCTAAAAACTACGTAAACATACCTTCACCATCCTGAAATGAAATTCAGAGATAATCTGTTATATACATATTTTCTAAAAATATCTATATAATATGAAGAGAATAATATAAATGAAATTTATAATAAACACAAATTTCAATATTTAAAATTTTAGAGAGGTCTATAAAATAGTAATCCACAACTCTAAACTGAATCACTGTAAATTTGACAGCTACAAATAATCTTTATTTGGCTATATTGTACTGGCAACTGAGATATCACATTATCATCATAAATGCTATCTGCTAATTTTCTTAAAAGGCAAACTACTCTTGGAGCCGGGGATTTAGCTCAGTGGGGCGGCCACCTGCCTTGCAAGCACAAGGAAAAAAAAGGTAAACTACTCTTAATGTGATAGTTAATTTCATGTGTTAATGTGACTGGGCCACAGGGTGTCCAGACTTCTGGTCAAACATTATTCTGAATGTGTCTGTAAGATTTTTGTTGATTAAATTAACATTTTCATTAACTAGCTGAGTAAAATAGATTAACCTCTCTAATACGGGTTGTCCTTATTCAATCAATCGAAGACTTGCACAGGACAAAAAAATCTGAGTAAGAAGAAAGAATTCCTTGACTGCTGAGGTATCAGGCTTCTTCTGTCTTCCAACTCCAACTAAAATGTTGGTTTTTCTTGGGTCTTGGGCCTGCCAACTTCCAGATTGAGATTTACATCATTTGCTCTACTGGTTCTCAGGCCTTCGTACTCAGACTAAAACATAACATCGTTCTGGGTTTTTAGCTTGCCATCTATAGATCCTGGGATTTTTCTCAGCCTCCACCATCATATGAGCCAATTCCTTATAATAAATACACACATATAAACATACACACCCACAAACACAAACACATTTATACTTTCTATATACCTATCTCTTTTGGCTCTGTTTCTCAGGAGAACCCTGACTAATATACTTGGAAAAACTACAAACATTCCAGCACTCAAGAGGCTGAGGTAAGAGGACTGCTAAGAGTTTGAGGTCAGCCCTGGGCTACATACTGAGTTCACAGCCAGCCCGAACTATATGGCAAGACCCTGTCTCAAAAAACAAAACCAGTAACAAAAAACTACAACAAATTTCCTCTCAATATTTATAGTAATTGAATTCCCTATAAAACCCATTTATACAAAAAATTTTTAACTGCTTCATAAAAATGTTTTATGTAAAATGGAATTACAGTCTAGGCTTTTTTTTTTCCTATCTATATAAATTATTCAGCAAGATATTCTAATGCTGTGAAGATCACAGGAAAAGTTCCATTTTTCAGAACTGTCACTGAATCTAGAATTCTATGGCCCCTACCTATTAAACATCAATTGCACCCACCAACCAGAGATAACCAAAAATGCTTCCACAAATTTCTAAAAC
This sequence comes from Heterocephalus glaber, assembly GCF_000247695.1. Next base: position 9,721,087 of record NW_004624747.1, on the reverse strand, counting down.
AACCCCTATTAAAAGCAAGGATCAGCTGGGTATGGTGGCGCACACCTGTAATCCCAGCACTTGAGAGGCTGAGGCAGGAGGATCACCAAGAGTTTGAGGCCAGCCTGGACTACATACTGAGATCGTAGCTGAACTGCACTGCAAGACCCTGTCTCAAACTCCATCCCCCCAAAAAGAGCAAGGATCAACAAAAACAGATTATAATTCCTGAGCAGATCTTGGGGCTCTGGTCAAAAGGAAGGAATCAATATCCAAGACTCTTCTCCAGAGCCCTCTGGTGAGAGATTTTACAGAGGAGAAAAGGGACCACCAGCACAGGTCACAGCATTTCAAGGTTTGAACACTGAAAACAGGGATGAAGTGGAAGTTACTTCTACCCCTTAGCCAACTTTACTCAAGGGCAGCTCTTCAGCACTCATCAACCACCTCTACTGCGGCCAAATCAAGGTATGGGAGAAATAAAAATAAAAAGTAGTTCTTCTCATAAAACACTGTGAATCCCATCTCTATGTGCTAAGAATAATCTCACACTACAATAATCCATGAAGTATGTCATGTGTATTTGTCAAAGAGTATTTTCTTTTTTTTGAAAGCTCAATTTTTAAATTTATTGTCACTCAACTAATTTATAGTGTGTCAAAGAGTATTTTCTTAAAACAGATGCAAAATTAGAGGAAAAGCCACTGAAGCTCCCCCTCAAGCCTCTCCCAGGCAGTAGGCACCATGTTCTATGTAGTACTTAGTACTGTACAGGCCGCTGAATCCTCAGGAAGTCAGGTGTGCAGGCCCATGCTTCTCTGGGAGGCTGAGGCTGGAGGATTGCAAATTTAAGCCTAACCTGGGCAACTTAATGATGCTGTCTCAAAATTTTAACAAAATAAGCCTCAATGAAAGAGCAAGACCCTGTCTCAAAAAAAAAAAAAAATTTTTTTTTGGTACCGGAGATCGAACTCAGGACCTTGCGCTTTCGAGGCAGGCACCGGAACCACTGAGCTAAATCCCCAGCCCCTCAATATTTTTTTAACAAAGTAAAAAGGGCTGGAAATGTTGCTCAGTGTGAAGGCCCTAAATTCAATCCTTAGTACTGGGAGGGGGGGCATCTACCATGTGGACATATAAAGGTGAAATAACTGAGGATCAGAGAATATAAATACCACTCTCCCTGGGCCAATCATTCTTTTTTTTTGGTACTGGGGATTGAACTTGGGACCTTGTGAGGCAGGCAGTGGAACCACATTGAGCTAAATTCTGGTCCCTGGGCCAATCATTCTTAAGCAACAGTAAACTGAATCCGAACTCCAATGGGCTTCTGCTGTTTCATAGGGCCTCCAATGCATTCATACACAGAGATTCCTCAGAAATATGCAACTCTGATCTCAATGAACATTTCACAAGATACAAATAAACTGTAAGAACACTAAAACTATACTGTGCAATCTGTCCCTTCTAGATTTATCTGCTTGTTCTATGGATCAGTGCTGGATCGGGGAGGGGGTGGTGTCAGGCAGTGGGAATTAAACCCAGGACTGCACACATGCTAAGTACTTGCTTTACCACTGAGCTACATGCCTAGCCCATTGGTGGCACAGTATTCTTAACCAAAAGTTTCCATTTTACTAAGTACCATGTTATTTAATATAGAACCTATCTTCTTTTTTTTTTTTTTTTGTACCGGGGATCAAACTCAGGTCCTTGCGCTTGCATGGCAGGCGGCGGAAGCACTGAGCTACATCCCTGGCCCAGAGTCTATCTTTTTTAAACAGAAAATTTATTGCCAGGTCTAGATCAATATGTATTAAATTAGAGCTATAAAAGTAAAAATTCTTAGCTATAACCATATTAATGTATATTTATTATTTTTTTATTTAAGATAATACTTGTAATTTGTTAGGCATGGATGGAAACTCAAACTATTCCCATTATAAAAATAAACCCTCCATTTTAGAAGGCTGCAGTCTAGGTGGCCAGAACCCTACCAGGATGTCTCTGTGCTTACTGGCTAAGGACAGGATCTACAGCTCCAGGTTTACAGCCCGGCCTAAACCTAATTACACATGTGAAGCCACACAGAAAGTTCCAGAGTTTCCTTTACATCTACCATGAGATTTTATGATTAAAACCTACTAAGAAAAACTAACACAGGCCCATTTCTTATTTTCTACATACAGTAGATAAAGTAATATTTCAAATCAAACCACAGACTACATATAATAAAAATGTCTTGGAAGCCATTTATATGCTATCTCATATGCAGTTATAGTTGACAAAAAATAATTCTAGTCACAAACATCTGACTACTAAAAAGTCTTAATCAATTCTTTTTTTTTTTTTTTTTTGCTTTTGACCTCAATTCCCAAACTTGCCTGCTGCATAAGGGGAAACCATCTCCCATAGGAGTGAAGTCATTGGGGATGGGAGGCCATATTCTCACTACTGAGTCTCTCCAGGGCCCAGGGCTTCAATGCACAAAGCTCCTGGATCCATATTCCCTCACCCACCCCCACCCCCACTCTCTTCTACTCTCACTCCTTGTGTTTCTTCTTATGCTTCTTTTTCTTTTCCTTCTTTGCTCCCTTGCTGTCTTTTGATGTGTGCCTTGCCCTTTTGGCAGTATCACTCTCAGAGTCTGAGCTGTCAGAGTCAGATGACTTCTTATCTCCAGGTTTCTTTCTCTTCTTTTCCTTCTTTCTTTTTCTGGACTATTTCTTGTTGGGATTAGGCTTCTCAAATTCTGCTGACTTTGCCTCTTCTTCCTCCTCTTCCTCATCGGGTATCAGAGAATATTTGGTCCCATCTGGTTGCATGAAACAGTATTTTGCAAAGTGGCCTTTACAGCCAGCCACACTTCTAAGCAACTCATTATTGACTCAACATTCAACACTTACTTTGTACAATGAAAGCCAAAAACCAATTCTGTGGGAACTAGTCAAGAAGGAAATACATAAATATATGAATATATGAATATGACTAGGATAATATAGTTGCCAGTGTTGTGGGGGTTTAGTAGCAGGACCCCTATGAATACCAAAATTTGCACGTGCTCAAGTCCTATATTTGCAAAGTAGTATTTGCATAAAATCCATGCAAATCTTTCTCTGTACTTTAAATCATGTCTAGATTATTCATAATATCTAACCCAATGTACATATTCTGTGAATAATTATTATACATACTGTTTAGGCACCAAAAAAACAAGAAAGTCTGCACATGTTTGGGATAGAATCAATTTTTGAGGAGGAGATTATTTTCAATCAGAGGTTGCCAAACCCACAGATGGGGGTCAGAGAGGATGGTCAAACAGTACTTACTTTTGAGGAACTCACAGTCTTGTGAAAGAAATGGGATATGTAAATAAACAGTACATAAGTTCCCATTCTTCATGATTCTATTAGTACCAAAAAAAAAAAAAAAAGCAAAGCCAGGTGTGGCAGCAAACACCTGTAATCCCAGCACTCAGAAGGCTAAGGCAGGAGGATTGCCACAAGTTCAAGGTCAGCCTGGGCTACACAGTGAGTTCAAGGCCAGCCTGGACAACATAGCGAGATACTACCAAGAAAAAAAAAAAAAAGGAAAAAAAGGGCAAATATGTTTCCCTCAGTGGACCATTCTCCTAGGTCAATAGCACTAATTCCCCAGCCACTCCTCCGGATTCCTATACCATCTGTGTTTACCAACATCATGACATAGGATAAATAAAACTCCCAACCCATTAGATGTCAGATATGATACATTTGTGTCCCCCCAAAAGTAAAGAATGAATTCCACAGTACACAGTGGTTAAGAGTAGGAAAGATTAAGGGCCAGGGATGTAGCTCAGTGGCGCTGTGCCTGCCTGGCAAGCGCAAGATCTTGAGTTCAATTCCTAGTACTGGGGGGAAAAAAAAAGTAGGAAAGAATTATTGAGACATAGGCGGGGTCCAAAAAGTAGGTTGCCAACAAGGCCCTCTGTAAGGGGTAATTTATACAGCAAAGTCACAATCTGGGTATGACGTGGGTCAAACTACTATCTACAAGTATAGCCGTTTAGCTAATATTGATCCAACAGGGAAGCGAGTTATGTAGGAAGGGTATATGGAAAGAACAAAGGCATTTTTAGGAAGGGATGGGTCCAGACACTCTGGTCATCCAACTAGGTGACTGGGTCCAGATGCCTGGACACCCACCTGGGTGACTGATGTCTATCTGGACTTTACTGGACCAGGTGATACCAATCATAGCACAATCTTAAATTACTGTTTATCCCTCAGGGAGGCACATGGGATTGGTAACTGGACCTTTATCTTGACACCTGGCCTTCAATGGATGTGCCTCCAGCCAGTTTTGGAGTGCTCTCATCTTCTGCACTGACTTTCTCCAGGGATCATCTCTGTATGACTGCCTATTAATTTCTATCTAACTTAGCTGCCTAGAAAAATCACAGAGCATGAGCATCCTGGAGCTGGGCACAGATACTAGACAGATCTGCCCTGGCAAGCTCAGAGTACAGCATCCTCAATGTAGACTCTGGGCTGCTCTTAAGCTAAGGAAAAAACAGCCTGTTTTTCTTGGGGCTATCAGAGGCTCACACTGAGATCATGGTTACCTAATACTTTCAAGTCTTTGCTCACAAAAACTGCTGCTAAACGGCTCTGTGCATGTGTGTGACAGGGTCTCCATCAATTACCCAGGCCAGGATCAAACTCAATATACCTGCCTCAGCCTCCTGAGTAGCTGGGATTACAGGTAGCACCACTGCACTGAGACAAGGTCTCACTATACATCCCTGACTGACCCCAAACTTGCTACATAGCTCAGGCTGCCCACAAATTCTCAATCCTCTTGCCTCAGCCTCCCAAGTGTTGGGATTACAGGCTTATACTACCATGCCCAGATGGGATACTTTTAAATTCTGACTTTCACTTGAAATCCGTTAGCCTCCCTCTTAATAAGTGCTGGCTTCAATTTAAGTCACTTGACCATTCAGTATCTTCTTCTACAATAAAAAGTTGGATTTAATCAATCTCTAAAGTATCTTCTGACTCCAAAAACATTACAATTTAATATAATTCAATTAATGCAAATGCATGACAATGTTACATAGAACAAAGCAATGATAAGACTCTGTGACGTACCACAAAAAGCACCCCCTGGGTCTTAGAGCAAACAAGTAGAGTTTTGAGCTTAAAATCAGGAGACCTGAGTTCCAGCTCCTCCTTTGCCATAAAAGATGTGTGACCAAGGGCAAATCACTTAATCACTTTATGTCTTTACAAATTTCCTCTCTTGGCACACCTGTAGTCCCAGGACTTGGGAGGCTGAGGCAAGAGAATCGCTGGGGTTGGAGGCCAGCCTGGACTACATGGTGAGATTCCGTATCAAAAAAAACAAAACAGGAGTTCTTATGCAAAATAAGACTTGTAAGCCAACAAGAAGAAAACCATTACATCCTAATAATAGAAGTTATTTCATCAGAGCTCAAAGGTCAGAAAAGTGCTGCAACAATCGTAGATCAGGGATGGCAATTTATTTCTGTGTCTCAAGAACCCAACCCTCTCCAACATCTACCCATCAAAGACACATCAATCATCTTTCAGAAATAATACCTAAAGTACCCTTGTGAAATTAACTCTCATACTGCATCCAGAAGGATCCAGCCTGAACTGTGAAGATCAGATTGTCTTAATAAACACAAGGGATCTTTCTGAGGACATCTCCTCAGAGGCATCCTCAGCCCAGACACTGTGGTACAGGAACTGTGGGAACCCTTGTTAGCAACTATAAGGGCAGCTCTCTATCCCCCCTTTCTGTAGTCACACCAGGATTACCACTGTTGTCACTACTTTTACTGTAAACTCCTGCTACTCTCTGTCATTAAAATCATTTATTCCCTCTGATACAGAAAATGTACTGCTATTTTAAAACGTTTAAATTTAGTTATTTAATTTATATTTTTTAATCCTCTGTGATTTTTTTTTTTTTTTTTTTTTTTTTTTTTTTTTTTTTTAGCTAGTACTCATCAGACTGCCCTAACCCTATAGGATCAAATCTGAACCCTTGGGCTAGTTACTTGACCGCTCTGATATCCCAATGTCCTCATACATAAAATGGGGCCAGTAATACTACATATTTTATAAAGATGCTGACAGGATTAAACGAAATAATGGATCTAAAGTTCTAGGCAGAGTGGAGGCCACAGTAAAGATCAGATAAATGTGAGTTATCATAGTAATTTATGAATTGCACACTGTATGCTCTGGGTATGACTAATGCCTTATTAAAATAAAAGCAGTAATTTAAAAGACACTCTGAGAGAAACCCTTTAAAAGGAATGACTAAAGATTGTTTTTCTTACTATTTACTTAAATTATATACTATGGCACACAGATCTCAACAAACAACACTAGCTTCTAGTTCTTTCCCATTGAAATTATATATTAGGATATACTGAAAATATATGGTAGGGAGTCTGCAGTAATGATAACCAAGAGACTTGGACTGTAGTTCCAGGTCTGGTACCATCTACATGACCTTGAGCAAATTACCCTAACTCTATAAAGTGAGGGTGGTAGCTTAGAATATTTCAGAATCTCAAAGCCTCTTATTTCATGACTTTTTTAAAGGAAAAAATTGGTTATTAGTTAAGATTTATGCCTATTAATATTCCCCTAAATATCCACAATGGATTTTGACCCAAGAAATCTAAATACATTTGACACAGTCAGAAACCACCATAGGGACAGAAGACAAATTCCTGGGGCCTTAACCTGCTACTCATTAAAAGCAAGATTTGTGTTTTCTTCTGAGGCATTCAGGGACTTGAAAGCAGTTTTTGCTAAAAAATAAACAAACAAACAAACAATGACTCTTCTCTTGGGCCTGGATGCTTAATAGGTAAATAAAAGTAGAATGAGGATTAACCTTCATTTTGTAAAACTGGGTCAAATTCCTTCTCAGCTCTGCAATAATCATGTTGGCAAACAAGGGTTTTGGGTTTTTAAATTTGGTTTGTTTGGGGTTGGTTTTGTTTTGTTCTGTTTTTTAGTGCTGGGGATGGAACTCAGGGCCTGCTTTGCATCCAACACTGAGCTACATCCTCAGCCCCAAACAAGGTTTATTATCCCCAATCTACCTAGCCTATCCTGCTTCAAGACTGAGGATACAAAAAGATGAGGGAGATTTACAGGAACATTCAGCTACACCCAGAAATCTCCACTGCCCTAAACCTAGTCACCTTGGATCCCAGTAGAGCCTCAGATGTCTGAGACTGCCCCAACAAAGACAATAATTTCCCTTCAAACCATGAGGATTCCTCCAGAGCGAAGAAACCAGGACTGAGACAAAGATCAACTAGACCTCAACCCATTATAGCACCCCACACAATTAGTCCCTTTTCTTCATTAATGGGCCAGTCTGATCCACCTCTTCAAATCTGCACCCTGAATTTCCTACAACTAAAGCCCTTTCTGAATTTTCTCTTAGTTTCCTTTGTTAGGGAACAGGCTTGACTTTTTTTTTGTACCAAGGATCAAACTTGGGACATTTTAGAGGCAGATGGCGGAACCACTGAACTAAATCCCTGGCCCCAGGACTGACTTTTATCAAGAGCCGAGCACCACTCCCTTCATTTTTTCTTTCTAATTAAAGCTTTTTTCCTGTAAATTTGTGCTGAATTCCTCAGTTTTAATTTCCATTATCACTGAAGCAAGGATCCACACTAGCCAGTGACACATTTAACTCTTTTATTTTACGAACTCTATATTTAAAATGTAGAAATAACATTGGAATTGTAAATTAAGAACAGATTTAAACACTAAGGAGAAGGAAACACAATCAAGGGAAAACTGTAATTCATGGACAGAGCCACAGGGGAGTAAGTCAATGTTAAATGAACCAAAACCAACAACAATCTCATAAAATCATGCATCCTACCAACCACCAAACAAATGCCAAAAAGAATTCCAGTAGGAGCCGGGGACTGCCTCACAAGCACAAGGTCCCGAGTACCAAAAAAAAAGAATCCCAGTAAAAAATGTTTTAATGCCAGGAGAGCATAGTGGTACGTACCTGTAATCCCACCACTACGGAGGCTGAGGCAGATGGAGTGCCATGAATGCAAGGTCAGCCTGAACTATATAAGACCCTGTCTTCAAATTTTAAAAAAAGTTTTAAATAAGTAAATCATAGTACAGTAGACTAAGCCTATACTGAATTATTTAACATACAGTTTTCTAATTTTTTTTTATCATATAACATACATTCAGAGCCTGGGATTTAGCTCAGTGGTTTCGCCGCCTGCTGCGCAAGCGCAAAGAACCAAGTTCAATCCCCGGTACCAAAAAGAAAAAAATACATACATTCAGAAAGTACGTTTTAAAGGTAGGCTTGGAGTGAGACTCCATTAAGAAAGTTAAGGACAATTCAGAGGGACAGTCTGAGCTTTGTTATGTCCAAAACACTGCACATATGGAAAAAGGAGAGAGAAGCCAGAGTAAGGTTTTTCTAGTGTGTAACTCTTAGGCTGAATCCACCGGCAAGAATTCAGTACTGCTCAAAAACTTCAATGCCTACGGTCTGACTAAGGAGACATAATTTTAAAATATTTATTTAGAGGTTGGGGATTTAACTCATTGGTAGAATGCTTGCCTAGGAAGCACAAGGCCCTGGGTTAAGACCCCAGCACCAAAAAAGAAAGAAAGAAAGAAAGAAAAGTTTTAAATATTTATTCTTTATTGTAACAGTATTTTCTTATTTTTAAAGACATTTTATTTTGTGTCTAAAATTGGGGTGTGAGTATCGACTGTTTCATACATGTAATACAGTAGTTACAAATTATACAAATTATGACAGAGTGAGGAAAGATGACCTTCATATCTACCTCTTCTCTACTTCCACCTCTAGCCTGGAGAAAGAAGACTGCACCCTACTGTTCTCTCTACTCCAGGTACACATTCCCCTTTAAAAGCCTCTGCCCATGGAAGAAATGAGCAGCACCTGTTTGATTTCACTCTCTTCCCCTTACAAGACCCTTTCTGCCTGGCCACAAGGTGAAGGCTTGGAGATGAAGCCACAGGAGGAAGGCTGTACCCATCAGCCATGCCCAAGTAGCCCTTTAGTCAGGAACAAGGAAGTGATGGTGAGCAGAACCAATGCAGCTCCAATAAAGAATTAAGTCCAAGTCACAATGCAGTAGTGTGGAAGAAAAGCTGAGTGGGAAAGAAAAGATGAAAAAAAAAAAAACTTGTTGGAAGATAAGTTAGGCAGAACTCTTGAAGACACTGGCATAGGAAAAGACTTTATGAACAAAACCTCAGCAGCACGGGAACTAGCAGAAAGAATCAACAACTGGGATCTCATCTTATTCAAAAGCTTCTGCACTGCAAAAGAAACCACCAACAGAGCTAACAGACAACCTTCAATGTGGGAAAAAAATTTTAACAGCTGTACCTCAGACAAAGGACTACTACCTAGAATATATAAAGAACTGAAAAAAATCAGACGCCCCAAATTCAAAGACCCAATTCAAAAATGGGTATCTGAAATGAACGGACATTTCTCAGACAAAGAAGTAAAAGCAGCAAATAAATATATGAAAAAATGTTCAATATCACTGGTCATTCGAGAGATGCAGATGAAAACAGCACGGAGATTCCACCTCACCCCACAAAGAATGGCTGCTATCAAGAAATCAACCAGTAACAAATGCTGGTGGGGGTGTGGGGAGATAGGAACCCTTCTCCATTGTTGGTGGGAGTGCAGACTGGTGCAACCACTGTGGAAATCAGTATAGAGATACCTCAAAGAACTAGGACTGGAGGTCCCATTTGACCCAGCTATTCCTCTACTAGGTATCTTCCCAAAAGAATTAAAAGAATCATACCACAGTGATATATGCACACCCATGTTTATAGAGGCACAGTTTGTAATAACTAAAGCTTGGAAACAGCCCAAGTGCCCATCAACTGGAAACTGGATAAAGATGTGGTTTTTTTATAAAATGGAGTACTACTCAGCCATAAAGAATGAAAAACTAGAGTCATTTATAGCTAAATGGATGCATATTGAGGCCATACTGTCAAGTGAAATAAATAGGACACACGTGTAAATACCAAATAGTTTCTCTAGTATGAGAAACTGAAAGTGTAAATAAGGGTTAAAATGATTAAAATGAATAACTGATAATTTGAAATAGAAGGAAAAGTCCAAAGGAGTAGGGGTGATGGGAGGGGAAGGGGAAAGGAAAAATTATGAGAAAAGAAAAAAAAATGGAAATGAAGTCTATGTAAATAGGGAAGGGTGGAGGGGGTGAAGGGTGCACAGGTAATGGGGAAAAAATAAGAACCAAGATACATCATGTACAGGTGCAAGCACCCAATGACAAATGTAAACGTATTGTATACCTAAAATGTACAAATAAAAGAACTTAAGAAAAAAAAAAATTTGGCTTTGCAAAGGGGTAAGAGTCTGAGTAATGAAGAGGCTAAGACATTTTAATGATGTTGCTATGGTCATTTAAATATGAAGGCAAGCAACCTGGAGAGCACCAGCTTGCCAATAAAGAAGGCCTCACTGCACAACACTAGCACAATACAAGCACATTGGATTTCTCAATTACCCTAAGGCTGGAAAGGAGGAAGAAACTGTGACTAAAGAAGGAAGCAACTTGCCCAACTTGCCCAAAGTCTGAGCTCTTTCCACTAAACCACAACTACTAATAGGATGCTAGGGGAAACTGAGTTAGTCATCAATAACAACACCTCAAAAGACCACTAAACAACTGTGCTAGCTTTTTACTGCTATGACCAAACACCTGAAAAAACAATTTACAGGCAGGAAAGATTTATTTCAGCTCCTGATTTCAGATGTTTCAGTGCATGATCACCTGGCTCCAAGGCAGAAATACCACAGTACAAGGGCATGGTGGTAGAAAGTTGCTCATTTCAGGGCAGTAAGGGAGGAGACAGAGTGAGAGTCAGAGAGGAAGGGGCCAGGGACAAATTCTATCCTTGAAAGTCACACCCCCAAAGACCTACTTCCTGCAACTGGGCCCTACCTCCTAACAGCCCATTAAGCTATGAACTTATCCACTGACGGAGTTAGTTCCAGGTTAGCACTCTTACAGTCTAATCATCTTCTGAAAGCCCCACCTCCAAACACATTAGACTTTTGGGGGTAGAAGGAATGGGAACTGAATCCAGGGTCTTCACACTGAACTATATCCTCAGTCTTTTTTTTAATTCGGGGTCTTGCTAATTCTCTAAATTGCCACAGCTAGGGCATAAAACTCTATTTCCACTTGTTTTAGCCACAGAAAAGCCCATTCACACTGATTTTGGATTTCTCTCAATTACTCTCTGTAAGATTTAACACAAGGAAGTATTTAGAAACAATGAGAAGCTCTCTGAATTTTCCAAACATAGAACCATGTAACTATTTTTCAAAAAGTAATAGTATGAGGGCCGGGGATTTAGCTCAGTGCTTCCGGCACCTGCCTTGCAAGCGCAAAGTCCCTAGTTCAATCCCCGGTACCCCCCCCCCAAAAGTAATAGTATGAACAATCTCATACTACACCAAGAGTTCTAAAACCCATTTCTGGAGATTCTCTCTTCAATCCAAGTCAGTGAAAAGGCAGTTAAACTACTGACAATTCTTAACATTCCAGACAAGTAACAGAGCTGGAAAAGGACGGCCTGAAAGAATTTCTGGCTTCAGTACACAAATGACTTCTTCAAATTTAGTCCAAAACAAATTGGTTCCCAAATTTCAAACTGCCAGGATGCAAGAAATGCTGAGTCTCCTCTGGCCAATCCCTCCTCATCCAAGATTTCTGAATATTTATTTTTTTAAAACAAAGTTTATTCAAGACCCCTTCAAACTATGGCTTTATACTGACACTTTTGGCAGGCAGCTACAAACTTACACAATAGGGTATTCACAGAATTAACTGTCAACCATATTTTAATTAAAAACATCTGTTTCTACATTTGTGACAATTTCTGATCCAAAATATAAAATGAAACACTTTCTTTTGTATTTCACTAATAATTCAAATGTAGCAATGTAAACACACACACACATATACAGCAATGTAAAAAATCCTTTTCTAAATAGCTTAAAATTTTAGACTTGAGAATTTCTCTGACATTGGCACAAAGGAAGTCCTACATTAAACAAATTAAAACAGATTAAATTCAAAATCAGTTTAGTAAGAAAATACTTTTTCAACAAGCATTTCCTTGGTTAGGTTAAAAAACAAATGAATTTAAAATGCGATAGAGTTGTACAAAGCAGTGGTACTCAAGAAGGGAAAGGGCAATTTTGCACAACAGGGAACATTTGGCATTGTAAGTAGGCATTTTTGGTAGTCACAACTAGGCAAGAGGAAGGAACTACTGGGCCAGGATGTAGTTCAGTGGCGCTCCACCTGCCTAGCAAGCACAAGGTCCTGAGTTCGATCCCCGATACCTCCCTCACACAAAAAAAGAGGAAGGAACTACTGAGTGCGAAAAAGGCCAGGGATGCCACTAAACATCCTATAATACAAAGGAAGACTCCCCCTCAAAAAAAGGAATTATATGGCCTAAAATAATGACAGTGTGGGCTGGAGGTGTGGGTAAGTGGTAGAGGTCATGTTTAGCATATACAAGGCCATGGATTTAATACTCAGTACCATGAAGAATAAATTAATAAATAACAATAGAATGGAGGCTCAGAAACCTTGAAATAAGAAGAGTTGTTTAAATTAGCAAGAAAGGTTCATCTTTCTGTATCGTATCATAGAGTCTCATCTGTAGAATCTATTGAGCTGCAAAAGCCATAGCACTGGTAGCCAGCAGAGGTGAAACCCAAAGGAATGTCTATGCACAGGGCTTGTTACTTCCCCAGATTTCCAACCTATTTCCTAGGAAAGGCTAGATAGCTAAAGGAAGGGAATTCTGATATATAGGATAAAATCTGAGAAGGAACCATTAAGGCCTCATGGCTTATCTATCCCCTCTCCCCTGCAGTCCCCAGCTGGCCCAGCTCAGGGTAAAAGCCCCAAACGGATTTCAAAATCCACTGTTCTGTCTTCTGAAACCTCACTGGCAAGAGGTTAGGAGAGAAACTAAACCCTGGGAGCCTGCTCTATGCTGATGGTTGACTGCAGTCCTGGGAATTTCATGTACATCATTTCATTCAGTCCTCTGTTACCCTTAGACATAAATGTTATTATCAGATCTACTGTAAAAATGGTGAAGCCAAAACTTCCACAGCTGGCAAATGCTAAAGTAAAACAGGGGTCTGTAATGGCCAACATCCAAAAGCCATGCCTATTTCCCACAGGTGGGTCACTCCAGGTTTTCTTTCCCATCAAGGAGTAGCCTGGACCATCAGACTATAGAAGGCCTTGGTGTACTCTACCTTCACAAACACTTGTAAATAATGAAGATGATTCTTAAGAGCCCAACTGAAGTTCCAACTGAACCTGCCAGCAGTTCCTCCTTGACCCCAGTACCCTGCAAACCTATCCTGGGCTCTTTGTATGTCAAAGAAGAGGTCTAAAAGGACAACCACTACAGTCTCCTGAAACTTTCCCTGCCTTCAATCCTTCCTCATCTGAACTGCTCCTCCACACTGTATTAAGACATTTCCCACCAGGCCATCCTCCTGTCAGATAATATCTCACTGCCCAAGGTCAAGCACCTTAGTAAAGATCCACAGTCCTTCATATCACAATTCCAATCTACCTTCTCCATGTCAGCTTTTCATTACTATGACAAAAATCCCTGGGAAAGTCAACTCAATTAAAGGCAGAAAGGTTTAATTCGGCTCATGGCTTCAGAGGTTTTAGTCCATGATCAGCTAGCTCCAGTGCTTTTGGGCCAGTGGTGAGACAGAAACATCATGATAGAAGAGCATGCCAGAGAAAGCTGCTCACCTCATGGCAGACAGAAAGCAGAAAGCAAGAGAGAGAATGAATGAGAGAAACAGAGAGACAGAGAGACAGACAGACAGACACACACACACACACACACACACAGATGGCCTGTGCTGGTGGATTTCCTCCTCTTTCAACTTTTGTTCCATCCAGGTCCCATCCTATTGGATGACGCCAGCCATTCAGGGTAGTCTCCTCCATCAGGCTGCTGTCCCACCTGCCAACCCAACTGTCTCTGGAACCACCCTGAACTATTAAAAGTAACCATATCACCCACTTCATTTCCCATTTCATTACATACATGCATAGCCACTCACTTTTAAATACCCACACTTTTGCACCTACTACCTCCTCTTCCTGAAAGTCCTTTACCATCTTCTTGCCAGAGAAATAACTGCACACAGGTCACTTCAGGATTCAGCTCCAATGTCATTTGCTTAGTGACATTTTTCTGGCTCTCCAGACAGTCGGCCCTTCCTCTCTCCTACTTCTCTGGCACAGTTCTGCCACAACACTCACCTTACCTCATTGTATCCTCTGTGTAATATTTAAAGTACAGACAAAAAAGGCATTTGCTGCCTATCTGAAATGCAAATTTCATTGGACATCCAGAATTCTACCTGGCAATCCTAGGTCTGGCACAAAACAGAATCACAGTAAGAAAGAAAGGAAAGCCACTGGTTAGAGAAGGGAGAAGTCAGAACACAAGAATAATACACAGTGAGCCAGCCAACAGTAAGAAAGATGGGCAGAAGTTTTCTGCTATAAGCAGTATTAAATATTCAGCTTCAACATTTCTGCTTGACAGACAGTCCTCAACAATATCACTTGATCTAGAATTTCAAAGCCACTCTCTGGGACTCCCACCCACACTTAAGCTAAGAACAGCAGGTCTGTTTCTCATATTAAACCAGCTACCCTATGGCTGGTCAATTTGCCTGGACCTCCAATTGATGTATCATTCTCCAATCCCAAAGTCCTTCACCCTTCGTAGCTAACCTTGGCCTCTGTTATGGTTATATCTAGATGACCCCTGCAAACCCTCATGGAGTCATAGGCTGGGAGTTTCAAAGGTGGCTGGGTCAGGGTGTGTGATGCTGGGATGAAGGGTGCCCTACCTTAGGTGTGGGTGGCACCATCAAAAAGGTGGGTACCCCATATGAAATATAAACTTGCTTGCTTGCTGCGGCTGCTTCACTACGTTGTTGCTTACTGCCTTCTGTCTGCCCTGTCACACCATGGACTCTTTCTTCAGTGCAATGCCCCTCTGCCATGCCACCCTGCCTTGAAGCCAACTGACTATGGAATGAAACCTCTACAAACTATAAGCTAAATAAACCTTTCCTCCTTTAACTTGCGGGTGTCAAGTATTTTGTCTCAGCAATGAGAAAAGTAATTAAGACAGCCCCTCTCCCCCACATCCCACCCCAAACCACTCCACCCCACTCCCACTGAGTACAGCTATAAGGACCTATATCTTCCAAAATCCACAACCACACCCAGTTCCCTCCTCATGAAAAGTTCTGTAAAATTGAGTTTAACTCTTCTAAGACTTACCAATAGACTCTCGGGTGGCAGATGTAAATAGGCTTCTCTTAGGCCTCTCTCAGAATGCATATCCCTATATAGGAGACAAGTAGGTTGGTGCTTTTAAAATATCACTTAAAATCTATATGGAGACTACAACCAACAGGCTGAGAAACAGACAAAATCAAAGCTATGATGTGATGATCCTAAAACACTGCTGAAAAGTACAAATCAGAAGTAAATCTAAGCTCTTACGAAACAGGTCAGTTAGTCACTCACTAAACAGCTCAAAACCTAATTGTCATAGACATTCTATTACTTAGAACCATTCACTGCTTAGCGGCAGGATGAGGCTGTAAGAGGGAAAAACAGAAAATTGATGGGAAGCACTTCCTTCTAAGTCAAAGTGTCACGGTCCACACGTCCTTGTTAAAATGTTGAAATATCATTGTACTGATTTGCCACTGCTATTTAGGGTAAGCTTTACTGTCTTTACTGTGTGAAAGAATGCTATCACAAGTTCATGTAATATAGCTCAATGACCTTCAGTTTCAACATCATGAAATCAATCAGGTATTAAGAAAACAATAAAATAAATCCTTCTTCCCTATGCTTTATCCTAATTTAACAAAAATAAACTTTTAGCACAATATTACACAAGTAACATCTGAATTTCAATAAAATAGTACTGATAGCAGATATTATGAACACACTACCATAGAAACTTCACAACTTTCCCCCAATTTATTAGATGAAATCTTCAAAAATCTATGCCCTTAAAACTATTTTCTAGCCAGGTGTGGTGGTGCATGCCTGTAGTCCCAGCACTTATCACTCAGGAGGCCAAGGTGGGAAGAATGCTTGAACCCAGGAGTTCAAGACCCTGTCTGAGAAAAAAAGGAGAGGGAGGGAGAGAGGAAGAGGGAGTCAAACAAGGAAAGAAAAACAATTATTTCTAAGGACTTCAGAACACAAAATCAAAAGTTGTTTTTAAAAGAACAGTGTCAGAAATGTCCTGGGTTATATCATACAACATACAGCATATGACATAAGGCAGAACTCTGAACAGCAGTCGACTGGGACACTGGCTAGCATGTTCTCAAGAATTTACAAACTCAGTGGAAAGAACTGATTGTAGCTGGGTAGAATTCGTGTTCAAATGCCAATTCCACTGACTAGTTATGTGGCTCTCAGCATATTACTTCATATTTCTCATCTGTAAGTGGAAAGAAATACCACATAGGAGGCTTCAGGAACCACATCAGACAATGTGTCTCAGCTTACAAAGAAAAGCTCAGCACACGGAAGTACAGTTAAGTGTTGGTCTCCTTTCTTCCCCACTAAATCCAGCAAGACAAATTTCTCTCCATCATAAATTTAATTCTTACTACTTCTTTCTGTCTCCTCATGGTACTAGCAGAAACACAACTCTCCCTTCTATTCTCTAATTTACACAAAGAAGCCTCAGGGATTATTCCAGGCAACTAAAAACTTCCAATTTAACTGTCACTCTCTCCCAATCTTCACTACCATCCATGGCTTGGATCAGTGCTATACTCTAATGCAACACAACTTTCCCTTACTATCCTCTGTCTTCCTCATTCAGTCAGCCCCAAATTTACACTTATCTTTCCTTTGCCAATCCTGGTGTCTGTCTATCCCTTTTTCTTTCTGTCCACTTCCTCCACATTGCTTGACTCCCTCCACTGGCCTTTGAGCACATTTCTCTGACACAGGTATTTCCGATTCTGAGTTCTTTCAAACTGTCCTTCTTTTGAGCTATTGCTTTTCTTGTGTTTTTGAACTACTGCTTTTTTAAATAAGATGGCATAATAGCACTGTGGTTGAGTTTTCTTTAAAAATTCTTTATTAATTAGGAAACAATAAAAAGATCTTTGAAAAATTCTCAAATTCTTGAAAACTAACATACTTACAAATAATCTATGCCAGGTGTGGTGGCACACACCTGTAATCCTAGCACTCTATAGGGGTTGAGACAGGAGGATCACCATGAGTTTGAGGCCAGCCTGGGCTACATAATGAGTTCAAGGGGGCCGGGGATTTAGCTCAGTGGTTCCGCCGCCTGCTGCGCAAGCGCAAGGACCCAAGTTCGATCCCCAGTACTAAAAAAAAAAAAAACCAACTATGAGTCAAAGAAGAAATCATTTTGTACACAGGGAGGGGAAAGGGCTTGAGGAGTGGAATGGAATAAGCTAAAATAAAATTTATTAATTACAAAACATTTTTTTTAAAAAAAGAAGAAATCATATGGGAAATTAGCCAGACACAGTGAGTAGGAATCAGTAGTACTTCGGAGATGAAGGCAGGAGGACAGGTTGAACCCAGGAGTTTGAGGCCATCCTGGGCAATATACCATGAATACCATATGAAACAGAAAAGCTTAGTAGCAATCCTTCTAGATTTCTACCAATATTCTGATCATGACCACTTAATTCCTAATATTTAAGCTCTCTCTTCAGCTCTTGTCTTCTGTGCACTCACTAATGCTCCATTCACAGAAATCTAAATTTTCTCTAACCTGTTCCTCCAAATTCTTCCAGCCCCTGCCCATTATCCAGTTCTAAAACTGTTTCCATGTTTTCAGGTATTTTTAATATCATGAGTACATACCACTTCCTAGGAACCAATTTTTTATTCTAGTTTGTTTTGTGCTACTATAACAGAGTATCTTAGACTGGATAATGTATAAACATCAGAAATTTATTCAGCATACAATTCTGGAGATAGGGAAGTCCATGATTGAGGAGCCAAATTTGGCAAGGGCTTTCGTGATGCAACGCCCCATGATAAAAGGTGGAAGGGTAAGGCAATACAAGCCAGAAAAAAAGAGATCCAACTCACGGCCTCAAGCTCTGTTTTAATTGGCATTAATCTATTTGTGAGAGTAGAGTTCTCATTCATTACCTAAACATCACCCAGAGGCTCCATCTCTCAACACTGTAGCAATTAATACAGATAGGGGGCTGCTTCCTTCCACTTGCTACAGGACCACTGTGTAGGGAAAAATGAAATCTAATATGGCTACACTTCTTCAGATGGGAGCTGGGGGGAGGGGGTCCAATGTACATTAAGTACAAGTCAGCAAGATTTCAGTGAAGGCACAGCTCCTCCGTCTCAGTGTAAATACTGATATAATCAAGGTCAATGCTGGCCAATGTAAATAACATGACCAAGGCCATTACTGGCATGTAGCCACTACTATGTAGACCCCTGAATATAAGCTGGACTGCCATGAGGGCTGGAAGACAGGCTAGGGGCTTGAGAGACAGCTGTGTCTCTTCTCTAGTGAACCTCCCCAGTCTGTACTGGTGACAAGACACACTCCTCTCCACTCACCTGAACCTAGGCAACATGTCAAGTCCAACCCCCAACCCTTGACCCAAGGCTTACTACACAGTGACCAAGATAAGGGGAATAAAGAGCCCCAACCCTGCCCTGGAAAATTCCAAACTTCCAAACCAACACATGTGAGCACCAGACCTCCCTGCATAACCTGGTATAAGCTTTCTTCCCCTGGGCTCATTTCCCCACTAAAGTTCATATAGATTCATAAAATTCATATAGATTCATATAGTTCATAAAGTGTGCATATAGACTACATCTTATGCATACAATCACAACAGAGTGAACTATGGGAAAGGACAAGGGCAATAAACACGGTTAACTCGACTCAGCACCCTGTCAATCATGCTCTGCAAGACCCCCATGGGAGGTGTCCAAAAGAGGGTGCAACATTTAAGTCCCTACACTCCATGCCTTTTGCACTCATGCCATTTTTCTTCTGCCAGTACAAGCCTGCTCATTCTGAGGAAACCATCACCTTAATAAACTGTGCTGCTGCCTTCTTGCCAGCCACACATCTCCTACATCTGTCACGCACAAGAACCTGGACGACTAAGTTTCTAACACATGCTTTTTTGTAGGACATATTCAAACCCCTGCATGCTTCCAGAAAACTAAAGAGTATTTTCTGGTTCAGTCTATGAAGCTGCCATTACTCTGACAGCCAAATCTGACAAAGATATTTTAAAAAAACAAAGAAAAACAAAACCCTACACATCAATATTTCTCATGAAAATAAATGTAAAAGTTTAAAACCAAACTTTAGCAAACTGGGGACTGTGGATTATATCTCCAGTTAAAAGACATATTGCCATTAATTCTCCTCAAAAACATCCTCCTAGCTTCAAACACTTACTCCCTTTTTCTTGCCACTTTATGAAGCAATTCTGAAGTTTTGTGTCTTCAGTTGCACTGTTATGGCCGTCTGGACATCCTGAAGTGATTCAAAACCTCTCATGGTCATTTTGACTTTTGGGTTGAGATGTAAGTTGCACAGAGCCAGATCCATTGAATAAGGTGGATAAGGACACACTGAATATTTTTATGTGACTAAAACTGCCAGGACATCAAGGCTGCCACAAAAAGACACTCATAAAAGAGGACCTCCAGAATTGCTTCAGAAAGTGGCAACGATGATGGGATAAGTATGTTTGAAGTGAGGCAATGTGTCTTTTATGGTTAATTATCCTTTAAATTAATTTAAGCATTCACTGTGTTTTTTTTAATCACACCTTGTACATAAGCCAGATGCTCTGGAGATGCTGTCCTTATGTTCAAGGGCTGACTGATGACTTTCTATTCACTTCCAATTTTTTAAAGCAGGTTGGCAGGCTAGAAGCTAGAATGCAGAGAGCATATGATGTAGACAGAGCATTAAAAACATTCCTTAAGTAACCCATGAGGTTAATGTGACAGTCTCCTTGAGATAAGAGGTTACGGCATGAGAAAAGCTGATTGGGGATTTTATTCTGAAAGTGACTGTTTCTACAAAGCAGGTTAGAGTTGGAGAAGAAATCCAATGCAGCACCCACTACATGTGAGAGTGTTTAATCAGGAGCCATTTGGGGAAGGGGTAAATTATTTAAGACTGAGCTACAGAACAACTACACTTCAGAATTTCTGGGGTCACTCTACCACAATGACTGGGTGGGAGATAGCTATAAGAGGCAGTCACAGAGAGGGCATGGGCTAGAAACAGCCCCCAAGCAGTTTAAGCTCAGGACAGGGAAGACAAAGGAGTCCTGCCATCCAAGCTGAGAAGTCAGGCTGGCCTTGTGTGGCTTACAGAGGGTGCTCTGAAATAAATGTAATACATCACATAAACAGAAGCAAAGACAAAAATCATATTATCAGGCTGGGCATAGTTGCTCATGCATGTAATCCCAGCACTCAGGAGGCTGAGACAGAAGGATCACTGAGCTCGAAGCCAGCCTGGGCTTCATAAAGAGTTCAAGGCCAGTTTGAACTACAATAGCGAGACATTACCTCAAAAAATAAAAAATTAAAAAAACACATTATGATCTCAATAGATGCAGAAAAAGACTTTAACAAAATCCAACATCCATTTATGATAAAAACCCTGACACATTCCTCATATAACTAGAGGAAACAATCCTAAAATTCATATGAAACCAGAAATGACCCATAATAGCAAAACCAATCCTCAGCAACAAGAGCAAAGTGGAAGTATCACAATCCTGGATTTTGCCAGTAATCCCAGCACTCAGGAGGCTGAGGCAGGCGGACTGCCCTGAATTTGAGGCCATCCTGGGCTATACAGTGAGTTTAAGGCCAGCCTGGACTATATAACAATACTTTGCCTCAAAAAAAAAAATACTGGATTTCAAATAATATTACAAAGCTACAGTAATTAAAAAAACAAAACAGTACAGTACTAAAACCCCAGGTACCTTCAGTCATCTCATTTTTGACAAAGGGGCCTAAAAACTTGCTGGAGGAAAATAGCCTCTTTAACAAATGGTGCTGGCCAAACTGGAAATACACACGCAGAAGACTAAACCTAGAACCCTATATCTCACCCTGTCCTAAAATCCAATGAAAATGGATCAAATATCTAGCTATTAAAACAGAAACAATCTCCTGGAAGATAAAACAGGTAAAACTGTTGAAGATATAGACACAGGCAAGGACATTCTAAACCAAACCCCAACTGCACAAGAAATAACATCAATAATCAACAAATGGGATTGTATCAAATTAAAAAACTTTTGTGGGCCAGACATTCAGCTCAGTGGTGACATGGCTGCCTTGCAAGCACAAGGTCCTGAGTTCGATCCCCAGCAGGCGGATTTGCACAGCAAAGAATATAACCAACAGAGTGAAGAGACAATCTACAGAACGGGGGAAAAATTCTATCTTTCCTGAAAAAGTTACAGATATCATATTACAATGAATATCCATGTTTAAGGCAGTACAATTTCTAATAGTTAAATCTTAGAAGTGGCCTATATGTCCATCAACAGAATAAAGAAAATTTGGTATTTATATACAGTGGAGTACTACTCTATTATAAAGGATAAACTTGAGTCATTTGTAGGGAAACGGATACACCAGAATGTAAAGGGAAATAAAGCAGACACATAAGCTTAAATGTCGCATGGTTTCTCTCATATAAGAAACCCAAGATAAAATGAAGAACAAAATAAAAGATTTTAGAAAACAGGAGACAGATCTTTGGCAAATGGAAAAGGATCAAAAGATGGAGGGAAAAGGGACAGAAGAGAGTGAAAAGGAACATAAAAAGGATTAAGATGTTATGTACATGCACAAACTCCCCACAATGAATGTAATCATATTTGTGGCAAACATGTACTAAAAAAATTTTTTAAATAAAAATAAAAATGAATAAGAAAGAATGAGATGTTGGGAAATGGGAAGAAAGTGTTCCAATGGGAAGGGGAACAAGGGAGGAGGGAGGAAGAAAGGAAGGAAGGGACAAGAAAAAAAGTGAAAATAGAAGGAAAAAATGGAAACAATGCTTTTGTACATAGGGAGGGGAGGGGAGGGGGTTTGAGGGGGGATAGGATAAAATAAAATAAAATTTATTAATAAAAAAAAGAAAGAATGAGAAACAGAATAGGGGCTGTTATTATAGTTCGGAGGTAGAGCCCTTGTTTAGAATGTATGAAGCCTTGGGTTCAATCTCTAGGCAAGGCAAAAACAACAAAAGAAAACTAGAATGTATCTCTGTAACTGAAATCACACACAGGAAACCCTGAGCTTTTGAGGATACAGTGTTTTCATCTTCTCCAATTTACAGTGGCAACTAGGAGAGGAAGTAGATTTTAGAAATATGTAGATGTAGGCTGGGGATTTAGCTCAGTGGTGCCGCTGCCTGCCTCCCAAGAGCAAGGTCCTAAGTACGATCCCCAGTACCAAAAAAGAAAGAAAGAAATATGTAGATGCTATTTAAGGTCAGGATTTGATCTTACTGTCCATTAGATTCCAGGAAGAGGCAGAATGTTTGAAAAAGTACTCTAGAAGACCTGGATCTGTGAGACCATGTGAGAGTTTGGGCTCACCATAAATGTGCTGTGTCCCTACAGCATAGTAGGACTGCTCTAAAGGTATTAATATAGTCCTGAACTGAAGTAAATCATTTGATTTATGCTGTCTGAATCCACAGACAGGGTCCCTCAGAAAATCTGAGGAGTACTGTGTGCAATTTTAGAATAAGACTATAAGAGAATCTAACAACCAGCCTATCTCCAGTCCACAAGGCTCTGGAAATAACACAAAGACAACTTTCAACTCAATAAGTGAAAATAGCTGTTTTCAATTTTAGAAAGATCCAAAAAACTGGAATAGGGTTAGTGAGTAAAAGCTGGTAAGAAGCAGATTCAAGGGCAGTCAATGTATCAGTCAGTGCTTACCAGAGTAACAGATTTAATGCAAGATATACAATATATAAGAATTTACAAGACTGGCTTACAATGGCTGCCCACAGAGTCAGGTGTGGAAGAGTGCAAAGAGGCTGTCTATGCGCTGGAGAGCCAAAGGATCCAGTCGAAGGCCTGGATCTCAGCATTGTGTCCTGTGTGAGTCTTTATCAGGAGGCCAAGGGGTCTGTGCTGGAAGGCTGAAGAGTCTGCTGGAAGCCAGAAGATGATGTCCAAGGTGAAGGCAAAGACTGGAGCCCTTCCAAAGAAACAGAAGGGAGCCTTCCTTCTTCATTTCCCCTTTATACCATTCAGGTGACAATCCTCCCTAGGGTGTGTTTCCATCTTCAGGAAATCCCTGCAGCCACACTGAGAACTATGCTGATCCAATTTAGTTGAGCATTTCTTACTCAAGTTGACACAATTAGTTAACTATGAATCAATAATAAGAAATGTGCCTATATCAAATGAGTTGCCTTCAAAGTAGCTGGGTCCTCCTCCTCACTCACCAAGAGTATTCTAGGGAAGACTAGGAGGACTGAGCAGCACTGGACATCAGATAAAATGTAAGATTTTTGCAGTATCCTTAGCTGGAATACTCATATATTCACGATGATTTACCTCTAAAGGCTCCAGGCAACAGTAATACAACTCCCTTTACTTTAAAAAGCATCGTATTGGGGGCTAAGGATATATAGCTCAGGGGTAGAGTATTTTCCTAGCATATGAAGGCCCTGGGTTCAATCCCCAGCACTACTAAAAAAAAAGTCATGCTGTATGGTAGTGCACATCTGTAATTCCAGCTACTCAGGAGGGAGACTGAGGCAGGAAAAGCACAAGTTTGAGGTCAGCCTGGGCAATTTAGCTAGACTGTCTGAAACTAAAAAATAAAAAGGGCTGAGGACGTAGCTCAGTGGTAGAACATCCTTGGGTTTGATCCTCAGTATTGGGGCGCGGGGGGGGGGAGACATCAGGGGAACATCATATCATACCTAAGCAAAAAGAATTCTCCTTGATTACCTTCTCACTTTCCTGCTTCCCGTCACCTAAAAGCAACCACTTTTTCAATCTAGTTTCTCCCATAACCTCAAATCTCCTAAACTTACTTCTGATGCAGCCCAGCCTAGAGGCTTGCTTAACAAATATCTAGCCTGGGGGTAAGCTCAGTCATGCTTAGCATGACTTCCATCCCAGCACCAAAAAGAAAAAAAAAACACACAAAAAAACTCCAGGCTTCTGGAGTTTAAAAGAAAGCATATGTACAAAGGACAAACCACTCACTACAATGCAAAATTCATCAAGTATTTGAGAGGGAATGGCTCTTTTTCTTTTTGAGCGTACAACTTACTGAATCTTCACCGGAAAACATGTTTAGTGACTGGTAAATGATACTTCCTCAGAACTCCATCTCCAGTCCCAAGGCACAACTTCTGCTGTTGATCACCTTTTCTTCCTTTTGCAATCTATAATTTGGCAAGCAATTGCAGTATCTACATAGCTTTCTCTATACAACAGTTTGCACAGTCACATGCAACTAGAACAAAAAAACGCTGAGGAAAATAAACCTTGGGTGAGAAAGACAGGACATTAGTCTTTAAGCAGAGAATCTCATACTAATTTTGAAAATCCTCCCCCTGGCCTACCACCACAGTATATATTCTTCAATTTTATTTTATTTTTATTTATTTATTTTTTGCTTCTGATTTTGGCCAGGCCTTGGACACACTCTACCACTGAGCTAAACGTGACTTTTCATTTTTCAATTTTTACTTCCAGATTTTAAAAATTAGGAATAGTATTAAAAAAATTATAAATTACACATTTATATGGTACTTTACTGAAGCTGTGAGTGAGAGAGTGTGTGTGTGTGTGTGTGTGTGTGTGTGTGTGTTTTACTGGGGATTGAACCCAGGGCCCTTGCACTTAACTATACCCCCCAACCCTTATATTATTTTTCATTTAGAGACAGGGTCTTGCTAAATTACCTAGACTGCGCTGGAATTTGTCATCCTCCCGCTTCAGCCTCCCAGGTTGCTGGGATTACAGGCATACACCATCACATCTGGCTCTTGTTACTTTATTATTAAAGATTAAAAAAAAAATGGAAGGACCAGGCATGGTAGAACATGGCTATATGATCCCAGCACTCTGAGAAAGTGAGGCAGGAGAATCCCAAGTTTGAGTTCTGCCTGGGCAATTTAGTGGGACTCTGTCTCAAAAAATAAAAAAGGCTGAGAAAGTAGCTCAGTGCAAAGGCCCTAGGGGTTCAATCCTCCTAGTACCAAAGGGGGGGGGGCATAAGGAAATTCCAAAGGTAAAAAAAATGAACAATTGAACAAAAATACCAGCCAGGCATGATGGAACATGCCTGTAATTCCAGCACTCTGGAAGTCTGAAATATAAGGATCTTGATTTAGAACCAAGCCTGGGCCACTTAGTGAGGTCTTGTCTCAAATGAAAGGGGCTGGGGATGTAGCTCAGTGCAAAAGCTCTGTGTTCAACCCCCAGGATCCTCCCATCAACCCATTACCTAAAATGATCTTGAACTTGCAGTCTTCCTGCCTCAGCATCCCAGGATGCTGGTATTACAGGCATGTGCCACCATGCCCAGCTCCAAAAGAGATAATTTAATGTAGTAAAATTACAACTCTGAATGGCTTAAGAAAGGGTAGGCATGAAACTAGTTAAGAGAAGAAGTCAAAGAAGTATAGAGGGAGGAGTCAAAGGAATAGGGGCAGAAGAGGTAAGAGGACTCAGATAAGACAAAGTAGAATCAAGTTTAGTCTGCCATCCACCTATGACACTCCACAGTTTGGTTACTATGTGCTAACATGGAAGGCCAGGCCTCCATTCCTGGGCAGACTTTCACACAGGGAACCTAAATGTCAGCATAACCGTAAATACCATTTTCCACAGTCCTATCCAAAGCAACACAAAAATAAACCCACTCCTCTTTCCATGCAAAAAAAGTCTAAATTCACAAGAAAACCTAAATCTTCCACTTTCCAGGCTAAACAGCACTGCAGTTCCTAAACAATATGATGAGCCCATTCTATCATGAAAGGGTGAGCATTCCAGTGAAAGGGAATATGAAGGATTTTTACTCAGAAACCTGGCTCAAGTCCAATCTTGGCCACTCATTACCTCTGTATTCTTAACCTTATTCCCATTTATAAAACAAACCAAAAAATGATAATTGTGCTAAGTGTCTCAATATTTGTTGAGATATATATATATATATATATATATTTTTTTTTTTTTTTTCTTTTTTGAGACGGGGTCTTGCTATGTAACTCAGCCTGGCCCTGAACTCTATACATAGCCTAGGCTGCCCCTGAACGTGTGGTGACCCTCCTGCCTCAGCCTCCCAAGAGCTGAGATTATGTGTGTGCCACCATGCTTGGCTATTATATTAGTTTTATAAATGAAGTTTGGGAACCCAATCTATCTAAGCACATACATGATGGAGAGAAAACATGAGAAACGAAGGCAAAAGAAATGGTCCAAGAATCCAAATGTGGCTACATAGCATTCTAGTCAACATTTATATTCTATACTAGACCTTCAGAAATACCACTTCAACATAAACTTACAGGCTGCATTTGTTTTTTGTTTTTGGTAGTACTAGACATTGAACCTAGGGCCTTCTCAATGAGTTACATCTCCAGTTCTTATTTTTTATTTTGAGGCACAAAGTTGCTAAATTGCCCAGGCTAGGCTCAAATTCACAATCCTCCCACCTCAGCCTCCCAGAGCATGTGCCATCACAACTGGCTCTTGTATTTAATTTAAAAACAAAGAAAGTAAATAACACAAAGGCCAAAAATATTGTTTTGCAAAAAGAGTACTTTATTCATGGTAGAAAAATTCTAATGTTTAATAAATGATCTGCTTTCCATCCCAATCAAACTGGGTCAAGCTGGGTCCCAGACTGGAGGGTCTGGATGACAGGCCTTTTACCTGAGCTGGCAAGAAGAAAATTGAGTAAATGTGTGCTTAAAATGTACATTTCTAACTTCTTTTCAAAGTCAAAACTTTTTATTATTTGAAGTTTAACTGTATTACTTCCATAGTCAACAGAGAGGCTGTACAGCACAGGCCCAACTAAATAAATCTGCCCTTGTGGAGAAAACATCATTTTTTTCCTCCAGGTCTAACCACTCTAGGTGACCCAGATTATTTTCCCTAAGCATACTGTAAAGTAGGTTTTACTATAGGATATAATCTCAGTGATTAATAGGGCAATTTAGTAGGAACATAAAAGTTCAGACCTGTAAGTTTGGCACATTTCCTAAAAGTACTCTTGGCAACACACATGAGAAACTTTCAATACACATACTTTACTCATTCTTTGTGAAGGATGTCTATTATTAGTTACCCAAATAAAAGGATTTGGACACAATTTTAAAACGTTCAATTTTGTTACCAGGGACTTAAACATTTATCTTTCAAGCTCATCAGTTTACTTCAAAAAAACTCCAGACAGACCCATATTTACCAGCTATTTTCTATTTTTCATTTTATGAAAATGTCTCTGCTTTCATCTGCAAAGGTGATTTTTAATACTACTCATATTGACTACAGCAACTTGTAATACCATTAGGGTAATCCAGTCTTTGATAATTTACATACACTACACAGTCAGCTACCAAAAATTCATACTGCACTGGTGCAACCCTATTCTACCTAATTAATTACTTTCCTGACTTCCAACCGCCAAACTTGCCCCTAACATCAGAAAGTAAATTCTAGGGCCAGGGATTTAGCTCAGTGGTTCCGCCACCTCCCTTGCAAGCACAAGGTCCCAAGTTCACTCCCTGGTACCCAGCCCCTCAAAAAAGTAAATTCTAGCAGCTGCACACAGTGGTACACAGGCAGGTAGTCAGTCCCAGCTTCTGGAAAGGCTGATGAGGCAGGAGGATCACTTGAGCCCCAAAAGTCTGAGGCCAGCCTGGGCAACAGAGTAAGAATACAGTAAAACCCTGTCTCAAAAAATTTTTTTTTAAAAAGTAACAATGGATGTTCTTTTTAGGAGCAAAGTTTGTTGTGTTTTTATCTATCTGTTTTTCTGAGACTGGGTCTGACTACATAGTTCAGGCTGGTCTGAAACTCCCTATATAGCCCAGGCTGGCCTCAAACTTGTGATCCTCTTGCCTCAGCCTCCTGAGTAGTAGGCGAAACAAAGTATTTTTCCCTCTTTAACTTTTCTATCTTCCTTAGGCTATATATGCAGTAGATAAACTTGAAATGTATTATATTAGCCTCTTAAGCCCTTAGTGTCCAAACACATCAAAGAGAGAGAGAGAGAGAACACAAAAGGAAAAAGGGAAGTAATTCATACCAAATGCACCTTACTACCAGAGTTGGGAACAAAGACGATGCCCACTTGGTTTCTCAATGATAAAAATAAAAACAGGAGTCTCCTTCAGGAAATAAGATCTGAATTCAAAGCCAGACCTGGTGGTACATGCATGTAATCCCAGCACTCTTGAGAGGCTAAAGCAGGAGGATCGAAAGTTTAAGCCTAGTTTCAGAAATTTGGAAACTCAGCTAGACTGTGTCTCAAAATAATCAACTTTTTGTTTGTTTGTTTGTTTGTTTTTTGGTACTGGGGATCAAATTCAGGTCCTTGCGCCTGCAAGGCAGGCAGCAGGACCACTGAGCTAAATCCCCGGCCCTGTTGTTTTGTTTTTTGAGACAGTCTCGCTATGTAGTTTAGGCTGGCCTTAACTCTCTATGCAGCCCAGGCTGGCTTCAAACTCATGGTGATCCTCCTGCCTTAGTCCCCCAAGTGCTGGGATTACAGGTGTGTGCTACCATGCTCAACAAAATAGCAAATTTTTTAAAATTTGAAGATGTAGTTCAGTGTGAAAGCCCTAGGTTCAACCCCCCAGAACCAAAAAGGTAAAAACAAAACAAACAAAAAAATCCTCTGAATTCAACACTAAGGTGCCATTAAATAGACTCTGAAAGTTGGTATACACTACTAGGATGTGTCTCATAGAGTACAACTGGAGTGAAATCTCCTTAAGTGGTCGGCTTCATACATGCCAAACACTGTAGCAGTGGCTCAGCATATTCAACAACTTTCAGTCAAGCTGCACATCCTGCTGCACACTACAGGGTCACTGTCTAGTGGAGGTAGCAAACAACTCACAGTGT
This sequence comes from Heterocephalus glaber, assembly GCF_000247695.1. The sequence continues at coordinate 9,691,741 of NW_004624747.1, read as the reverse complement.
GCCAAACTGTAAATGTAAAGGATGCTGGACAAGTCTGCAGGAATCTAGAGGACCAGGGAACCCTTCCGGGCAAGGTGATATCTGAGCTGAATTTTCAAGGTGACAATCTGATGAAGTGAGAGAACATTCCAGCAGAGGGAGACAGAGAGAATGAAAAATTTCAAGGGACCAAGAGATGGTCAGCACAGATCAATGAAACACCTACACAGAGGTGAGGGAAGAGAGGCCAAACCACAGCCCAGTAATGAAGTATCCTGGGGTCCAAGCTAAGGAGACCTTAGTGCAACCGCAGCGGAAGAGCTGACTGGTTTTAAATGAGAGTGACTGTGAACAGTTTAACAGTTTGAAAAGATACGGTATGACCCATCCTCTGGATTTCACCAAAAAATAAAAAACAATGTAGATATGGGGTAAAGAATAGGAAACATACTGTTAAAAAATTACCACTCTTTTCTCTCACAGATTTCTTTTATAGAATTGCCAAATTATCCTCTAAAAATGGAGAACTCAGAGGAAGCTGAGAGTGGCTGGTCCTTAGAATGTAAAAATTAGCATTACGAAGAATTAAGAGATTTTTATTAAGTTTATTGGTTACATTGTTAGTTTTAATTCAAGAAATTTGAATGTAGCTTTGATACATTTTGATCCGCTGCAGTTTTTTGAGAGTATGATTCTATAACTCAATCTTATTTGGGATTAAAAACAAACCACCATGAATTTTAAAGGCTTCACAGAGACAAGAGATCATCGGTTACATTCACTTTTAAACAGACTGAAGCCATCCCTCCCCCTCAGCATCCACTCCCAAAATTATTTAGGCCAGCCTGCCTGCCTTCCCTCCTTTCTTTTCAATACTGGGAATGGCCTTGAACTTCTGGGCTCAAGCAATCCTCCCACCTCACCCTCTCAAGTACCTGGGATGACTGGCACACAACACCATCATACCCAGCTGGATGCTTAATTCTGACACCAAAAAACTGGGCCACTTTTTTTTTTTTTTAGGAAACGACAGTGCCTTGAGTAAATTTAGCTTTATGAAAAACTCCCATATTGTCCTTGTTCTCCTGTACAAGGGTCATTCAACATTTGACGGGCCTGACTCCACAGTAGCTGAGACTCATTCTCATCTACTTTATAACATCACCCATCCCTTGTAACTGATAACAACTGAGGCATGGAAAACAAAGTGAAATAGATAACTGGACTAAGAGGACAGCCAATATTTTGGAGCTGGCCCTCTAAAGACAAAAAGGACCCAGGATACAAGGAGACCTCTCAATAGAAGCCTAAAACCCTGGTTCCTGTTAACTACACACTGTATAACATAATAAGAAACTCCTGACAGAACAGCAAGACCAGTGAGGTGTCAAGTACGTCCTACAAAAAAAAAAAGGCCAGAAGAGCAAAACACGTGTGCTGTCAGTGCACATCCCTAAATTCTTTTCTATGGTGAGTCAAGAACTTCCTTGGTGGACTGAGTTGAGGGCCCTACCTGCTCTTTGTTGGAACTCCTTGGAGTCAGTCTGGTGACAGAAAGGGGAAAGGAGACAAAATGTCAGCGAGACTTCAAAGGCTCACTGCTGTATTATCTGCATAGAGCAGCAGAGAGCACTGTACACACTAAGTACCCAATAAATATCTGTTCAAGTAAAAAAAAAAAAAAAAAATCACCCATCCCTACCCTCCTATCTTTGCGGAGACTACAGTGTCATGGAACTGGTGAGAAGACCTGTAGAAGTCTGGCAGAAGATTCTGTAGACAAGGACCCTTTTTTTTTCTTTCTTTTTTTGGTGCTGGGGATTGAACTCGGGACTTTGCACTTGCGAAGCAGGCGGCCGTGGCCAGGCACACCACTGAGCTAAACCCCCCACCCAACCGTTTAAATGTTAGGCTCCTTTCTACGCCCCCAAACATTACAAATGGGAAAATGAAAATCCAGAAAGGAAAGGTGACTTGCCCAAAGCCATAAAACCAAGAAGACAATCTCTTCAGCCTCCTGGCACTGTTACCATTCCTCTACTGAGCTGAGGAGTTTGTGTAACACTATGTGCAAGTTGCTCATGTGATTTAAACATGTCAATTGTTATATGGCAACTCTTATGCATTAAGAAAACCCAACCCTGATAGTACAGTTAATTACGAACCTATGCAATACTACCATTTGGGTCATCTGATCAAATGTACTATGTTGAGTCAGTTATAAAAAGAACCTTTGCTTCAGAGAAATCACATGTCAAGACAACACAGTGCAGGTACACATCCAAAACGTTCGAGTCTGAAATAGAAATTCTAATACAAACTCCACCTTAACCACAGCTACTACAAGTACTCTCCACTCACTATCATACTATACTTGATACTCAGATATTTGGACTGTTACCAAAGCACACAGTGATAAAGCTTTTCTATGGCACAACAATCACTGTCTTACTTAAAATGAATGTCAAGGACACCCCTATTCCTGGGTTACACACAGGCAAGCATTATAAAGCATTCTCCAAAAAAAAAAAAACCCAAAAAACAAAGCATTCTCCAGCTATCTAAACATGCTAAGAGACCACTTTGTGTATACTAAATCATAGGGGGAAATGAGGTATTTTTATTGAAAAAGTTACTGGATCAGAAAATTCAAACAAAATTTTTATCCAGACCAAAACTTTACCTCTTTCACCATATCCCTTTTTGTACTGACTTGACTATTTTATAACACATGTGTACATTTTCTCTTTTTTTCTTTTTGGTACTGGGGATCGAACTTGGGTCCTTGCGCTTGCGCAGCAGGCGGTGAAACCACTGAGCTAAATCCGCGGCCCTGTGTATATTTTCTATAACTTGTTTTAATGATATAAAAAATATAGTTAGCCCTCAGTATCCCTGGGGGATTGGTTCCAGGATCCTGTAGATAACAAAAAATGTGGATACTGAAGTGGCAAAGTATTTGCACATAACCTGCGTATACTTTACAGTATACTTTAAGTCTTCTCTAGACAATTCAATAGTATAATTTAGAAAGTATTTAAAATGCTATATAAATAGTTGGGGTTTTTAAATAAATAGTTGTTATACTGTATTGTTTAGACACTAATGACAAGTATAAAAAGTTTGTGCATGCTCAATACAAATGCATTTTTTCAAAAATTTTCCATCCCTGATTGGTTGAAAGAGAACCGACTGAACCATAGTCCCTTTGGTACCATCTATATTGGCAAAACTGCATCTTCTCACTCCAAATTTTCAGAAAACACTGCTGATGTCTGCGAAGACACCTCTGAATTCATCTCAAGTTGCATCCTCCCGAGTGACAGCAAACTGTTGGGCGCTCCAGTATTTTTTAAGATTCTTAAAGTTGTTGTAAACTTGGGAAACCATTATCAATGGTTTGAGATACTCTTCACAACAAAACGATTTTTCCCTGTTATCAACTAGGCTAGTTTAAAATTTTTATTGGCCCTTCCTGTACTTTAGAAGAAATTATCAAGGACATCCACAAATAAAAGTTCCCTACATCTGCACGACCACAAGAATTTTTGTTTTTATAAACAGGCTAAACCTACCTGGAAACTGATTTACTAGTCATCTCCAGATGAGGCTGCTCAAGAATTAACTATGCTATCTTAAACTTAACTACTTAAACCAGACAATTACCAAGTTTCTGGAAATGCAAACTTTCCTCAGCCATACATTGGATTACTCATATTTAGTCTGATACAATTAACCAGGTTATCAACAATAAAAATTTCGCCTGCTTCGAGATGCCCTGCCAAGCAAGCGCGGCGCAGCCCCTCAGATACAGCGACCGCCGCACCGCCGGGATCTGCAGCTCGCGGTCCCTCCTCCCCGGCGCTGAGCTTTCACGAGCCCGGAGGAACGCGGTCCCAGATCGGGGTGCAAGGAAAGCAAAGTGCTACGGCAGCGCGCAGCCTCTTTCGGCGCGGTGCCGAGGGTCCCACAACCACCCGGAGCCCAATACTCGCCGAGACAACCCACGGCCCCACGGGTACACTGGGCAAACTGCGGGTTGGCCTATCAGCCCGGGAAAAAGAGAGCGCAGGCGCGGACTGGCTGGGGGGCCCAGTAGGGAAACAGCGCAGGCGCGGGGCCCGCTGGGGTCTGCGGGGCTGCCCGGCCCTGGCCGCGCGGGCGGCGCTGAGGAGATAAACTGATCCGCCACCTCACCCTGAGGAGACCCGACCTAGTTCTTACCGCGCAGCACCACCTCGTTCGTTCGCTCAGCGCTGGGACCGGGCAGCGAAGTCGCCGGTAGCGCGGCCCGGATCCGTTGACTCCGGCCTCAAGGCAACAACCAACCCCGCGGCGGCTCTCGCCCGGCCCGCCCAGCCTCATTCACGGTCCCCGCCCCCAGGACGCCCCTTCCCCACCCCTCCTGATCGCAGCTGGTTGCGCAGGCGCCGTACCAGTCCCGCCCATATCCCCTCACTGCGCAGGCGCCAGTTTCCTCGGCCACTTGCTAGCGACCGACCCCTTGGCCCTAACTCTCCTGGGAAGGTGATGCGCATGCGTGTGGTCTAGCGCTGGCGCTTTCGAGATTTATACTCTGGGAGGGTCTTCTAGGAGCTGTTGACTGTGCAAGCCGAGTCTGCTAGTCCCAAATGTTTTCTTTCCTCAGCATATACTAGGTTCATCCTTAATACAGCACATATTTACAGTGTACCAAGGACAGTGCTATGCACGAGTCAGACGGTAAGAAAAACGCACAAGCCCTGCCCTCCTGGCGCTCCCAATACATCAAGGAACACACAAAAAAGTAAACAAAAAGACTAAATGCCCTTTCAAGTTAAGGAAGTTCTATTATGTCGTAAATAGGCCCATTGCAAATATGTAAGTTTTTTCCTGTTATAGTTTGAATCACATTAACAGTTTTCTTCACATCCTACAAGTTGGGTCTTGATACATTGCTAAATTACTTGCTAATATTTTAGTTAGCATTTTTGCATGTATGTATACGATTGGACTATATTTTTGTTTTCTTATACCATTTATGTATGGGTATTAAGTTTATACTAAATTCGCAACCAATTGGGAGGAATTCCCTTTTTTGCTTTATTTGGAAGATTATTGGAATAAAAAAAATTTTTAATGCTGTTGAACAATAAAATCGCCCAGGCTTGGTATTTTTCTTTTTGTTTTTTTTTTCTGTGATTTTTTGGGTTTTTAAAAATTTGGTACTTCTTAAATATACACAATGATAACACTCATCAAAGGGAATTTGTGCCTATACATGATATATCTTGCTGCTTCTTTTTTTCCCATGTCTCTAACCTCCCTGTAACCTCTCATCCCTTTCTTGTTTACAAAAGCTTTGTTTCCATTTTTTCCTTTTTTTTTCCTTCTCCTTTCTTTTCCCCCTCCCTTGTTCTCCTCAGTGGAACATTTCCTTCCCATTTCCTAATATATATTATACATTTTAGTCTTTATTTACACTTTCAATTTATCACACCAGAGAAACAAGTATTTAAACATGTGTGTCCAATTTATTTCACTTTAAGAGTACGGTCTCGGCCGGGGGTTTAGCTCAGTGGTTTCGCTCAGTGGTTTCGCTGCCTGATGCGCGAGCGCAAGGACCCGAGTTCAATCTCCGGTACTAAAAAAAAAAAAGAGTATGGTGTCACGGTGCATCCATTTAGCTAGAAATATCTCAAGCTTATCCTTCTTTATGGCAGAGTAATAATCCATTGTATAAAAAAACCCCACATCTTCTTTATCCATTCATTGGTTGATGAGCATTTGGGCTGTTTCCAAAATTTAGCTATTGAAAGTTGTGCCGCTATAAACATGGGTGTGCATATATTGCTGTGATATGATGCTTTTAATTCTTTGGGGAAGATATCAAGAAAGAGAATAGCTCGGTTGAATGGAACCTCTAGTTTTAGTTTTTTGAAGAATCTCCACACTGATTTCCATAGTGGATGTAACAGTCTACACTCCCACCGACAGTGAAGAAGGATATGTTTTTCCCCACAGCCCTGCCAGCATTTGTTTGTTGATTTCTTGATAGCAGCCATTCTTTATGGAGTGAGATGGAATCTCAGTGTTGTTTTAATTTGCATCTCTCAAATGACCAATGATGTTGAACATTTTTTCATATATTTATTTACTGTTTCTACTTCTTCATCTGAGAAGTGTTTTTTTCATTTCAGATCCCCATTTTTGGATTGGGTCTTTAAAGTTTGGGGTGGCTCTTTTTTTTTAGATCTTTATATAATCTAGATATTAGTCCTTTGTTCGAGGAACAGCTGGCAAAAAATTTTTCCCACATTGTGGGTTGTCTCGTCACTTTGTTGGTGGGTTCTTTTGCTGTGCAAAAGCTTTTTCAAAAGATGAGATCCCGGTTGTTGATTCTTTGTGATAGTTTCTGTGCGAACAGGGTTTTATTCATAAAGTCTTTGCCAACACCAATGTCTTCAAGAGTTTTACCTATTCTATCTTCCATCAGATTTAGTGTTTCTGTTTTAATATTTAGATCTTTGATCCATTTCCATTTTAGTTTAGTGCATGGTGAAAGATATAGGTCTAGTTTTAATCTTCAGTGGGTGGAAAGCCAGTTTTTTCAGCACTATTTAGTAAAGAAGCTATTTTCTAGTGAAGGTATTTGGCTCCTTTGTCAAAGATAAGTGGACTAAGTATGTTTGGAGTTGTTTCTGCATCTTCTAATCTGTTCCACTGATCCTCAGGGCTGGGTTATTTTGTTTGTTTGTTTTTGTTTTTTCCTAGTACCAATCTGTTTTTAACACTGTAGCTTTGTAGTATAATTTCAAGACAGGGATTGTGATGCTTCCTGACCTGCCTTTGTTGCCCAAAACTGCTTTCGCTATTCTAGATCTCCTCTGGTTCCAAATGAATTTTAGGATTGTTTTCTCTTATTCTGTGAGATATGCTATTGGTATTTTTATTGGGATTGCATTAAATCTGTATAACAATTTGGAAGTATGGCCATTTTCAATATATTGGTTCTTCCTGCCCAAAAACAAGGGTATCTTTCCATTTTCTGATATCCCCTTCAATCTCATTTTTCAGAGCACTGTAATTTTCCATGTAAAGGTCTTTTACTTCCTTTGTTAGATTGATTCCTAGGTATTTCATTTTTTGGATTCTATTTTGAAAGGTATTGTTTCCCTAATTTCTCTCTCAGTGAGTTTATTGGTGTACAGGAATGGTATTGATTTTTGAGTGTTGACTTTTTATCTAGCTATGCTACTGAATTTGGTTATTCAATCCAGAAGTCTCTTGGTGGAGTTTTGGGGGTCTCCTATGTAGAGTGTCATGTCATCCACAAATAATGATAATTTAACTTCTTCCTTTCCTCTTCTTATTTCTTTTATTTCTTTCTCTTGTCTAATTGCTCTGGCTAATGGTTCCAGAACTATATTGAGTAAGAGTGGTGACAGTGGACACTCTTGTCTTGTTCCTGATTTTAGAGTGAAAGCTTTCAGTTTTTGTCCATTTAGTTGTGGGGGACCACTTTATTATGATTAAGCAGGCTGTAAGCAGTGCAGGCTGTAAAGAGTTAATCCCGCAATTGGCTCATTTTAAGAAGCAAGTCTGACTGAAGCTTACGAAACTCATAGAAGCATCTCATAAGCACTGTGGTAATGTGCAGTTTAGCATGACCTTCCCACTAACGCCTCAGCAGAGACCAGAGAAATGCCCCATGAAGCTGTGAGGCTCAATATGAGATAACACAGTAGCTGAGTAACTTGTACCCAAATTCCATTCCCACAACTAAAACCTTTTTTCCTAGAAAGACAAGGTTCTATTTACAACCCTATATTTTGTCTATTCTGTTCCTAATTTGAGAATGCTTTGTCTATTCCTTTACAAGCCTTGCCTGCATTAGTATCCATAGCATGTGCACAACTGCACATCCTCGGATTTAGTTCCCCTTTACCCAAATCTGATTACGAATAAAAATCAGTGGCTTGGACTGACCAGGGCCTTTGCAGGTTGTTCAGCACTGGCAGTCCTGGCTCCCCACTTTTTTTCTTTAATTCTGTCTTTGAGTCTTTCTTCAACCCTGCATTGTACACTGGACAGGAGACTGGAACCTACTGCAGAGGACTCTAGTATATAGTATGATGTTAACTGTTGGTTTGTCATAGATGGCTTTTATCAGATTGTGGTAAAGACCATCTATTCCTATTTTCTGTAAGGTTTTCTTTTTTTCATGAATGGGTGTTGGACTTTGTCAAACACTTTTTCTGCATCTATTGAGATGATCAAATGATTTTTTTCCTTGACTCTGTTAATATAGTATACTACATTCATTGATTTGCATATATTGAAGCATCCCTGCATCCCTGGGATGAATCCTGTTTGGTCATGGTGTGTAATCTTCTTGATGATTTGCTGCATTCTATTTCCCGGTATCTTATTGAGGATTTTTGCTGCTATGTTCTTTAGGGAGATTGGCCTGTAGTTCTCTTTTTTGGTTGAGTCCTTCTCTGGCTTTGGTATCAGGGTAGTGCTTGCTTCCAGGAATGAATTTGGGAGTATTTCTTCCCTTTCAATTTCATTAAAGAGTTTGAGAAGTAGAGGCATTAGGTCTTCTCTAAATTTCTTGTAGAATTCTTCAGTGACTCTGACAGGACCTGGGCTTTTCTTTGTTGGTAGGTTTTCAATTACATCTTCAATTTCATTGACTGATATTGGTTTATTTAGAGTTTTTATATTTTCTTGATTCAACTTTGGTAATTCATATGTATCTAGGAATCTCTATTTCTCCTGTGTTTTCCATCTTATTAGAATACTGGTTCTTTTTTTTTGGTACCGGGGATCAAACTCGGGACCTTGCGCTTGCAAGGCAGGTACTGGAACCACTGAGCTAAATCCCTGGCCCTCTCTATTTTTCTGATATGGGAATTCACCACTATAAATTTCCCTTGTAGGTTTACTTTCATTGTGTCCCATACGTTCTGGTATATTGTATTGGCATTATTGTTTCATTGTAGAAACTGTCTAATTTCTCCTTTAATTTCATCTGTGACCCATTGGTTATTCAGGAGGGTGTTACCTAATTTCCATGTGTTTATTAAGTTCTTGTTGTTTCTTTTGCTGTTAATTTCCAATTTCATTGCAATATGGCCTGATAATATGCATGGGATAATTTTGATTCCTTTGCATTTACTTAAGCATGTTCTATGAACTAGTATGCGGTCTATTTTGGAGAATGTCCCATGTGCATCTGATAAGCCAGTATTCTTTTATTTTTTATTTTTTGTACAAGGGATCAAACTCAGGACCTTGTGCTTGTGAGGCACAGTATCACTGAGCTAAATCCCTGGCCCAAGCTGATAAGAATGTATATTCTGATGTTCTGGAATGGAGCACTCTGTAGACATCTGCAAAGTCCACTTGTTCAAAAGTTTGGTTCAGTTCTGATATTTGTCGATTTTTTTGTCTAGTTGATCTATTTGTGACAGTGAGGTATTGAGGTTCCCCATTATAATTTTATTAGTGCTTATTTGATTTTTCATATTAGTTAGTATTTGTTTTATATAGTTGGGTGTGCTGGTATTTGGTGCATATATATTTATGATTGTTATCTCTTCCTCTTGGATTGTTCCCTTTACAAGGATGTAGTGACCTTCTTTGTCT